>OZ010670.1:24633512-25833512 GCA_963932185.1 Troglohyphantes excavatus | reverse complement strand
AGTTTATATACAAAAATTATCATGTATCAAACTATAATTTTTTTTTGTTTACTCAAACAAATCAACATTCGGATTTGAATTAAAACACCCAGAAATGAATTTTTTGCTTAAATGTACTTCTTTAAAAAGCTAAATTAAAAAAAAAAAAGAAAGAACGAGATTAAAGTAAGATTAACGTTGAGTAATTCAATATTTAATTTTAAAGTCTACTTATTTTTACCTACTATTTTTGTACTGCAGCCCTTGATGTCGATAATCGATCTCAAAATTAACTTATTCGGCATTTAATGATAAAAGGCTGCCGACCCATGTAAGCTAATCTAATCTAATCGGCGAATATTCTCACATTTTTATTGAGTTATTTGTAAATTTACACTTTTAGATATAGTTAAAACTATTTTTATTTTAAATTTAGACTTAAATAATATATTTGAGGTAACTGTATTAACAATATTTAAATAACAGGTTTTATAATGGTGAAATCCTTATCGATATTAAAAATTATTTGGAAAAGAAACATATCCTGTTATAACGTACAGCAAAATGTGAATTAGCTTTCTTTTAGATGAAGAAATTCACTTTAAAATGATAAATTTTAAAATTAAATATATGAAATAGTTCTTGTATATGCGACTTTAAAGAACTACTGTGCAGCCATTAATGAAAACGCCACTGCAAGTGGCGTCACAGGTGAATTTTTGTCCCGGTGAATTTTTAGTCTTACATATGTATTTAATCATTCCCCAAAGTTTAGAGGTAATATTCTGATTGTTTGCATGCTTGTTCCATGGCAACATTTAAACCAAATAGCTAGTGGGCCTCAGAGGCCTAGGGTGTTACTCTGAGGATATATAAATATAATTATAGGTTTATTTTATGAACAGTTTTAAATAATTTTATTATCAGTTAGACTGAATTTATTTGTTTGAGAGTCAATAGTAAGGCATATTTAAGGAATTATAATTAATTCAAGTAATTTAGATATTAATCAAAACTGTTATACTTACAGCAAAGTGTGAATTAGCTTTCATTTAGATAATTGAATTTTCTTTAAAATGATACATTTGATAATAACATCTGTTCATTAGTTCTTGAGATATGCGGCTTTAAATGTGTGCGGTGCGGCCATTTTGAAAACGTAATCATTTCTTACCTTGTGTACTAGTGAATTTTTGGTCTTGCATATGTATTTAATCATTCCCCAAAACTTGATGGAATCCGGAAGTAAATGTTTTGGGGGAATTAGTCGCTAATCCAATCGAATAAAAGGAATTGTTCTGATAACGCGGGTTTAAGACTTTCCACAGCCCAATTTTTCAATATGATATAAAATTTATTACTAATTACTCTAAATTATCAGTTACTAATTATATTTGGCAAAATATAGTACTGTTATTAGATTAAGTAAGTATTTCAAGCTTCAAGTTGAAACATTTAGAGAATTAAATTGCAACTTTTGCTGATTCAACGATCACAGAGTGAGTTATACAAAAACGTCAAAGAATGAATCTTTTGTTTTTCCTCTTTAAAATAACCAATACTACGCACTTATTCTCATATACTAGATTCCGGACAATGGTGGTCGAGTTTTCCCAAAACTTTCAATAAATTTTATTACACCGGAATTAAAATTGGTGTAGCTAAATGGACGGAGTAACGTCATTGTGTTTGCATAGTTTCGATAAAGCGATTGATAAACATGCTGAAACTTGTTTGGGGATTCACTAAAACTAGTGTTGGTGGGCGTTACCCAACCGTCCATTAATCTGACCCAGACTATATAGAATAGAATTCCAAATAGTCGGATCAATTGGAACCAGATCGTATCTGAATAATTAGATAATTCACGACAAAAAAGTTATTTCTTAGAAAAAAAAATAAACTTTGCTTTTGTATGTAATGTAATTTAATGGCTATTAAAAACAATATAATTCACTGATAAGAAACTTTTAAAATATGAATTTTGCAGATTTTTTTTTCTCAAAGGGATCCGGATACGGATAATTGGCGATCCGCTCTGTTTTATCCGGGTAACTGGAGTTTGGAAAATTGGAGTTCTAATGTGTAAAAGACAGAAAAAACATTTTTTATTTATTTAATTTTGCATTTAAAATAAAATACTTCCTCAATGCTGATATATTGTCATGTACTAAAGAAAAAATGCAGGTACGCCATAATAATTTATATTTTACCCCCCCCCCCCCCCCCCCCATCTCTATTCCTCATATTCCGTCTCCCGTCAGCCTCCCAAAACTTGATACAGTAGAACTCCAATTATCCGAACTCCAGTTATACAGATTAAACAAAGTGGATCGCCAATTATCCGGATCGCTTCAAGAATAAAAAAGATCATCAAAATTCCCGTTTCAAACCTTTTTTATCGTTGAATGATATTGCTTTTAATGGTCATTAAATTACATTATATACTAAAGCAAAATAATTTTCTTTGCTAAGAAATACCCTTTTTTCATGAATTTTCTAATTATCCGGATGGATCACCCCAATTAATCCGGTTAATTTGAGTTCTACTGTATTCGGTAAAATATCATTTAATACAATGTTTTTTTAAACATGGATTCATTTAGAAATAAATTAAAAAAATTACACCTTTTATTTTATAAATATTGGCCAGTAGACCGGAATAAATAAATATTCAAATAAAATTTTACTTACCCACCAAAGGCGATAAGAAAAATACCTGAATTAGGGCAATTAAAGTTATCGCTAACATGGTGCACAGATTCGACGCGAGTCAACTAAATCTTTGTGTTTCTTAACAACTTATAGTTATGATAAGGAACGTTTATCGAGTTTCTTTATTCCAAATCAGTAAGGAATGATAACAATTTATGCGATATTATTCGGAAAGTCGATAATGTGTTGTAAAGTTCAACGGTTTCATTGTCTGAGCACTTTTAATTAATTACTTGTTCTCTTTTGAACCCGACCTGTTATTTTTATATAACAAATAGGTCTGAATTTAATGGGTTTTCAAAAATATGTAATTTTGTTTTATTGTGTATTTGTAATTCATTGTGTACGAGGTCAAAAGTTCAAAGAAATCGGTTTTTAATGAAATTTTTATATTCAAACTATTGTAAAATAATCAAACTGATAAGATAATAGCCAATGGCTCATTTTTATTTTTAATATAAAACATTGCTTGTAATATACTAAGAACAAAGGAGTTAGGTAAGCATTGCACATTACAAAAGTTCTCAAAATAGATAATTAAATCGCAAAGTGTTACTAAATATTCCATAGCAACTATAAAATGCATATTTAAAATTATGCATACCTTCCAGACAAAAAAAAAAGAAAAGTTTAACTTACAAGTACGTAGAACTCTACTAATCCGGATCAATTGGAATCATGCCCTTCCAGATAATCGAACATCCCGATAATTGAATAATTACAAAAAAAAGTTTGTTTTTTATTTAAAAAGAGAATGTTGCTTTAGTATGCAATCGAATTTAATGATTATTTAAAACAAAATCATTCACAGTAAGAAACTTTTTAAATGTAAATGTTGCGGATTTTTTTTCTCAAAGCGATCCGGATCCTGATAATTGGTGATCCGCTATATTTGATCCGGATAACTGGAGTTCGGATAATTGGAGTTCTACTGTATTAACTTATTTCCAAACCGCTTATTTTGACATACACAATACAATTAATGCATACAATACTACACAAAATATTTACAAATAATGTACAGCCCACTATCGTTCCTGTAAAATTGATAAAAAATACATCCCGTGTCTTATAGGAGGGTTGGTATGGCACCGTTAGGTATATATCATTGTGTATGTAACATACCACAGCTGATTTGTAGTTATCTAGTTGTATTACTGACTCAACGATATGTTTATCACATTTCGTAAATTTAAAAAACATTTTTGTAAGCTGTGCAACTAAGTTAAACGTATTTTAATTAGGGATGCGACCACTTTTGATTTTCAAACAAGCTATGCAATGACGTTTCGTACCTTTAATTATGTAAAAAAAGTGGACTTGGAGGCAATACCTACCATTCCTCTAATAGGGCAGTTTGAACCAGTTTCAGAGTTGAATATGGGTTAAAAATACACAGACAGTATGTCCAAGGGTATACCAAAGATTTTCGATGGGAATGGGATCGGTCAAATATCCTAGCCACTCCATGCGGCCAGCATATCTGGACAACAGGTCCCTGGACAAGTCCAATTAATTTGTTTCAATAGACAAAAAAAATCACAAATTATCCAAACGAAAGAAAAGCAACGTCTTTAATTGGCTGTCCTGTTTCAAGGATCATCCCTACTTCCCGCACTGTTAAAATTAAGTAAGTAAAATGTACTCATTTTTTAATACATTCGATGCTTATCATAACTCCGAATACATAAGTTTCACTTTTGATAAAGACGTGTACTCAAAAATTATTATAATGAATAAAAAGAGCAGTTATTTGCCTACAGGCTGACTTCTTAAATAGCTTTTAATAAATATCGACAATTACAACTGAGACTTACGTGGAAGAAATGTTAAAAAGGTGTGCCAAAGAATGGAAAGTAAGATAAGTGAGTTTTAATAACTCAGTTTCCATTTAAGCCATCGACATAAAATAATGTAGAAAACCATCTTCCGAAAAACTATTTTAAATTTGCCAAATCTTTTTGTTAAGATGACTTGAACAGAAGCTGAGATTGCCAATATTAAATCACACTGCCCACTTTTGAGAAAGTACTATTACTTAAATTTGAGTATATAATCGCTCATTTACGATGCAATTGTTCTCAAAGAAAAATTATTATATTTAGGTATTCATTTTTAAGTTCCTTTTTTTTATAGTGTGCCAAGAACGAAAATGTTCTCTTTAATTTCTTATGGTGAAAATAACCAGAATCGTTTGTCCAAAATTTTGTATCGACATTTAAATGTATCACCTGAATTGCTCTAGAGAGAATTGTCATTAAACCACCCCTAAGGTGCATATTTCTGGAGAATAAATTTCGATTATCAAATTTATATGAAATTTTCATATTCCCTTCTTCAACCTCAGTGATTTCTGCCAACGAAATTAAAGCACGCCTCTCTGCCTCGCGTGCCTGATTTTTGAAAAGCAGCGTATACAGAACGTCATTGCGTCACTTAAGCAAGAACAAGTAGCAACTGCCTAATATTTACTCCATTTCCAAGGTTATTATTGATCAGCTATTTTTATCTGCTTATATATTTTTTTTTATGAAAATCAATGCAGAACAAAATTCTTAACACATTCTCTTATGATATTTTTTTTTTGTATTCACAAATTGTCAACGAAATATATGACAAATATATGCGTTTTCGTTAAGATCTAGTAATAAGTTTACACTACTTGGTATGATTTCGTTCGTTCTAAACTTCTCTTTTAATCAGTTTAAGTTTCTTATGCAGCCATTAAACTTTAAAATCAAATTTTTTCTTTATATTGAAATCTTCGACAAGTCGTCCTTTTCAAATCCACGCTATTTTATTACTAATAGTTTAAACTGTCAACTTATCAAAAGAATTGAAGAACTTGTAATTTCTTCAATTTAAGCACACATTTGACACGATCCGTCTATTAGAAGTGAAATTACAGCAGTTAAAGAGGCCTGATTATACCATAAATTTTTTATTAGTTTTTCTGCCCACGCTGTACTAAGGTCATAACGAGGAGTACCTAGTTTTAATGGTGTAATATTTAAAAGAAAAACATTTTGTGGACTCTGGGCACTTCAAAACCTACAAAAAAACAACCAATATCCGACATTAATATTATAACACTAAATCAATGTTTACATTACTCTGTATTTCATGTAGCGATGGAAATGTCTTTATAGAACAATACTGTTGTCATTATATTTGCCTGTATATTGTTATGCATCAGTATTTAAAATAACAAAGATTTACCTTTCAGGCTGTAAAGCAATGCTAGAAGGGTATTCAACAGTGAAAGGATATTCATGCTACCTAAATTTAAAAAAAAAATCATATATAATTATTTTTATTAAACACAATGTATATTAAATTGTGCAAATCAATATATAAGAAAATTACCATCAGGGGAAGTTACTGATCGGAATTAACTAAACCTATCCAAAGAATATAGTAAAGAATACTGTCGATAAAATTTTCTTTAAAACTTTAAAGCAACAAAGTACCATTCTATCGCCACGAGAAAACCCATAGACTGTATTTTGTTCTGCGATAGGTTCCATCATAGAAACAGGCGATTTTACCGAAAGTCGCAGAGTAAAAAATAAAAGTCAGCATAAAACCTTCATCATAATTGTGAAATTAAAGGTTTCTGCATGAAAACTACAGTTTTCTAAAAGATGTATTAAATTAAAGGTATTCCTTCATAAAAACTGTTCAATTTTGAAGCATTAGAATAATTGAAGGAGAAATGCATATTTGCTGACGGTTGGTTTTATGCAAAAAACTTAAAAACATTTTTAAAACATTTATTTGTTTAAATTTTTTTTTATAAAACCTTCAATTTCCCAATTATGATAAAGGTTTTATGCTGACTATTATTGCTGAGCAGGGATGAAATGTAGAAGATAAGAGATGGATGCTAGTCAAGTTGGAATTTATAATAGAAAACAGTCTTCAAGCTTCACCCCAGATGCTACAGATAAAATAAATTTCTTATGTTTTTACTTTTGACGTGAAACGTCTTTAAAATCAGCTACAGGAGGTATTAAGATAGAAACACCATACTACTCTTTTAGGTGGGTCGATTACTTTAATACAACTCCGTGACAAATAGCACGACGGATACAAATTTAATATGATTTCATAGGATTTCTTATTATTCTTTAAGGGGGTCCGATACCCAAAATTCGCAAAAAAAGTCATTTTTTTTTATATTTAAAAAATAATATTCAAACTTATCTTAATAACTCACAAAAAACTGCTTCAAAAAATTCCTATTACTTTTTTAGTTATGAATGTTTTAATGATGTGTTCCTATAACATAGTTGTATCATATGTAAACTTTAGAAGCAAATATCTCTGTTCGTGGTTTTGAAATTTAATGAACACTAAAAATGCTAAGGCTTTTTTACTATTATAGTTAAAATCATAATTTTTGTGTGTATAGCAAGATAAATATATTTTAAATAGATGTATGCATTCAGATTTCCTATTTTTACCATAATTTGTTTTTTAAAACCACTTAAAATGGAATTTTATTTTTTTTCGTCAATTTTTTTTCCAAACTTTCTAATATATTTGATTTGTTTAAAGTGATGTATCTGAATCAAAATTTGAATGCATACATCTATTTACATATTATTCAAGATCTTAAATAAAAAAATTGCTTCAAAATATTGAAAAACAAAAAAGTAGTAGGAATTCTAAAATTGTTAAAAAATTTACTAAAATTTTCATTTAAAAATAAATGTGCAATTTAAAAAAAAAATTGAGCGTCTTAAAATGGTTTTTTATGCATATTTAGAAAGAGAAAAAAAATTGGATTGTACAAGTATAAAAATAAAGAAAAAAATGTCGAAGGTATCGGACCCCCTTAAATAAGACTTATAAATAAAAATAAAAAATAATAATAATTCAGACTTTTTACGTAAAGAAGGTCTCTAATAAATATGCTATGCAAATAATATGTAGTCGCTTCAAACATTTGTATTTGACTTTAGAAATCTTACAAACTTATGAATAAGTTTCATAATTAAGTTTCATTCAAACTTATTCATAAGTTTGTGTGGAGAATAAATAGGGGCCCCACTATTAAGATCGCACAGGCCCTTGCACTGGACCCTCGACTGTGAAGGATCCATATTTTGACTGTAAAAGATCCATATTTATAGTTACTTCTCAGTAACTATCGGATAATTATGAAATTTACTGAGCTTATTTAGAAATATTTGGGAAATACGATCATTGTATTTTTATTGAAATACAACACTTATATGAGAAGTTATATTATGTTAAAGTTGAAAAAGGCAAGACTTTGTGATGTGTCAAGCAAAACGTAAAGAAAAAACTTTTAAACTTTTAATTTTTTTGTAGAATAGTATCTGATCTAATGCATATCGCTTATTGTTTTTGGAATACTTATTAATATTAAAGTTATAAACCTTTAAAAATTCGAACAACGTTCGGACATTGTTTTCTAAAGCCAATTTCCGGCTGATCCTCATAGTCATTTAAATATTTGAAATATTATATCCATTACAATATATTTACGAAACAATAGAGGGTGAAAAAATATAAAATTGTAATTAAAATTTAAAAGAAATATTAGAAAGAAAAAACTCACACTGTCTTAAGATGCTTTCAAATCAATATATTCGTATTTTAAAAAGTACTCAAATGTCATTAACAAAAATGGGTGCAGTCTATCAGTATGCTTCTTAAGTACCTTAAATTTATCAAATATTCGACTCACGATGATTCGAAACAATCAAAAACGGTGATTGCCAGGAAAATAAATAAATAATTGAGATTTCATTGATGAATAAGAAAGGCGATCCTATGAAAGAATTGCGAAATGAACATTCTTTCTGACAACAAGGAGCCCTTTAAAACCCATGATGTAGCAATTTAGGTCTCTTCTACAATTATTGCATTTAAAAAAACAAATCTTAAGTGGGATTATGTAATATTTTTCCGAAATATCTTAAAATTCCATAAAAACAAATTTAGAGGTTTTTTTATTAACCAATATATAAAAACTTATGAAACCATTATAATGCATAATAAAAGACCACCCTAAACTATACAACATATAAATTGGATAATATTTTTTAATTACATCATTTGCAATTCCAACTGTTTTAAAATAACTTTTTAATTGACTTAGTATTAGCACATTAAAATTCATTCAATTATAATCACATTAAAATACTTGATAAGAAATAACTTTGAATTAATATTTAATGGCTATTTCTATAAAAGCTATTTTTCCGAAAGATTTATTTTAAAGTTATATTTATTTTGCTTATATATATATATATATATATATATATATATATATATATATATATATATATATATATATATATATATATATATATATATATATATATATATATATATATATATATATATATATATATATATATATATATATATATATATATATATATATATATATATATATATATATATATATATATATATATATATATATATATATATATATATATATATATATATATATATATATATATATATATATATATATATATATATATATATATATATATATATATATATATATATATATATATATATATATATATATATATATATATATATATATATATATATATATATATATATATATATATATATATATATATATATATATATATATATATATATATATATATATATATATATAAATGGGATAAAGAGTCTCATTATTAAGAGCATATTTTCTATCGGTTTTTTCTTAAGTAAATATTGCATCTGTATCTCATATTGTGTGTTATTTTCTTTCCGTGCTTAGGACGGTTCCTTTCAGCAAGTTAAGTTAACGGTTATTTCAGCAATTTTTTTTCACCATATTTGTACAAAAACTGTAGTATTAATTCTTCCATTTTCCGGAATATTTAAATTCAGTAGAACTCCAATTATCCGGATGAATTGAGTCCAGATCACATCCGGATAATTTGATAATTCATGAATAAAAAAAAATATTTTTTAGTTCCATGTAAAAACTTTTCAAGGAAAAAAAAATAATAATGCTTTACTATGTAATGTGATTTAAAGAATATTAAAACCATTATCATTCACCGACAAGAAACTTCTAAAATGTAGATTTTGCTGATTTCTTTTTTCTATTTCTGGAAGCGATTCGGATAATGGACAATACTCTTTGTTTGATCCGTATAACTGGATATTGGATAATTGGAGTTATACTGTACTTAAATTTTAATTTATCAATGACCTTTTTTATTAAGTAAGTATTCCCTTCAAAAACAATAAAAAGTATTAACTAATAATAATAATTATTATTTATCAAAAAAGTTTATATTTTCTCTATTTCGAGATTGTTACTGTTATATTTTTCAAATAAGCAAATAATTTTAAATCATCATTCTTATGACAAATAATAATTCGAAACTGAAAATTTATTATTTTTTAAATATTCAGTTTTTAGATAGGAATTCATTCAAGGTTAGTTAACATTTTAAGCATATTTTACTTAGAACTATTCGAATACTTACTTTTTCTATATGCCATATTTTCTTCACAAAAAAAGTCAACTGTATTCAATGATTTAGGATATTGGAATTAATGAAAAAAGTCATTTGTAAAAAAAATCGTCTGATTTCCTTTATTCTCTTCTTGCTTTGTCTTGTTTTCTTCCTTTCTAAAAATTATTTAAAAAAAATTAAAAAAGAAGAAAAAATAATTCGAAACAAGTTGTTTTTACAGTTTGTCGTGGCAGAACTTAAGATCACTACGATTGCAGAATAAAAATAGACAGCTGAATCACAGGATAGGAAAACATATTTATTATAAAACTGAACAAAATCGAAGTTACATTTTTATACTTGATTTACAAAAACCTAACAAAACAAAATTGCTACATGCAATTATAGTAAAAACCGAAACAAACAGTCGTTGCCAATTAGATCCAACATTTAGAAGTTTAAATAATTATTCTACACATGCTTTCTATATAACAAAAAAAATCTTAATTAATGCTAAAGTGATAGCTTATAAGTTATATCTCAAATCATTGTATTTGACAAATATTACTATACTCGGGGACAACCTAAGTTGAGCCTAAAGCAATTGAATATTTATACATATCATAGCTTCAGGTTCAACTTAGGTTTTCCCCGAGTATAGAGTATATGGACACTATGCACGATTTGGAGTAGAGATTAAAATGGAATAATATAAACAACCGGTTTCACATTTGCGAAAAAAAAACTTGTTTAACTATTTATAGAAGACTATAATATTTATATGTGAAAAAATTCGGGGGAAAAGTGCGTGATTTTGTTTATACTTCTGATGAGGCCGCGGGGTCGATTGATTGATTTAGTATATTTGTTTGCTAGTTGCCAGTATTTGGTTCTAATCTCCTTTCCGGAGTAAAGCGAGCAGCTGTCATTAACTTCTGTTTGACACGGGGTACATTTTCGTGTAAGGCCTAGCTATCCCACCGCCTCGTGGTCTCGTATAACTTAGTAATTTCCCAATTTAGTGTAACTTAGCAATTTCCCAATATTTATTCCCGATATTTATTGAAAGTGATTTAAGAAGACAGCCTATGTAGGCTGACATCTGCTCTTTTTATTTATTTTTACCCATTGTACACTGTTAAAAATTTCAGTTCAACGATGTACCATATCTTGGTGCAAAACAGAAGTCTGCAGCAAATCACACCCCATATTATGGTAGAATCTAGGTTGAACCAAACATCCTTTATCGGAAAAAAAAGCGGAGGTTTCACCGATAATTGATTCAACGAAATTTTCGTTTTCGCTACATCAACAAACCAGGGAATCCTCTCCAAGAAAGGCAACGACGAACAAGGGGCTCCTTGGCCTAGTGGATAAAGGCGTTCAGCTACGAATCAGAGGATTCCTAGTTCGAGCTCGATCGGTGGACTTGACAAAGAAAAGTGAAAAAGTTGTTATCTTGCGATCGGTGGGTTGTCAGCTTCGCTACAAAAATACTACTACTAAAATACCAAGAAAACTCGAATTTTGGTTCAACGTTTCACAATGCAATGGTAAAGCGAAAATATGAGTTTTGGTGCAACGTTTCACCACTAAATGGTATCCGTGGTAGCACCGTAAAATGGTAAAACTAAGCCACAAATGTTGGTTGCAGCTAAATGGGTACTAAATTTTGTTGCAAGGTCGTAATAATTTTTAACAGTATAGTCATTTTTAAGTACATGTCTTTTTCAAAATTGAAACTTATGTATTCGGAACCATGATAAGGATCGAATAAACTCAAAAATGGGTACATTTTACATATTTTTGAATACCTATTGTTAACAGCGTAGGTACGTGGGGTACACATTTTGAGTTCAGCCTAACTTTCAGACAGTTTTAAGTTATAGAATCCGGCGTTACTTCACCAGCAGAAAAATATGAAAAATTAAATTGTGAAAAAATATTGAAAAGTATATTCGAAGTTTATCTGTTCATCCCAACGCACAGTGGGTCGTTTTGCTAATCTAGAGGGATCATAATTAATAATTGTGTTAAATTTTATACTTTTCAAAAATAAATTGCTTTTTTTCTGCACAAAAAAAAGGTTTAGAATTTATTTTTACGAATTGGAATATAAATTTGGAAGCTTTATAAGGTAGGTTAAGCTATTAATTAAGGCCGTGCTATGTTTAGATTTTTTTTTATGTGTGACTCAAAACTTTAAAAATATCTTATATATCTTATCCATGTTCATAAAAGACTCAGATTAAATGATAATTATTATTAAGCAAACATTTCAAATGCAACAAATTTTAAAAAATAGATCATTAAGCCTTATTAATATTATGCTCATATGTTCATTTCGCTAATTTAATGAAATATTTTTCTTCTTATATATCTTAGTATTTTAGTATAATCACATGATAAAATATGTCTTATATTTTATAAACTTATCCAGTAAATTTAAAACTGATATAATTTTTAAACATTACAGTATCTATATATATATATACTTACATATACATATTTAACAAAATATACCTATCGATGTGCTTTACCCTCATTTTAATAAATTAACAAAATAAAAACCTAATGAAATATTAAACTAAATTTAAAACCAAGATAATTTTTTGTAAAACGACAGTTTCCGAAGAAGAATTTAAAATAAATTTATTTAGAAGTATGTGAATTTTTTAAAATGAGAACTTCCTCAAATTTAATCTTAAAAATCTTGATTCATTACTTTTCTGAAAGTCAATATTTTAAATGACTTGTATTTCAACAGTCGACTTCTATTATTAAAATATTAAGCTGAATCTTAAAATCAGCGATATTTCTTCAATTGTTTTCAAGGTTGATCAATGGATTGCTATGTTATAAAAAATAGCTTCTTTCGCTTGATACCTAAAAATTAGCAATGACTCTTGCACTTTGTTTTCTTTAAGTTGGGTATATCCTTTGACTCAATACAAGTTTGTGGGTTTATGATAAACGTGGACATTCGCGTTATTATTTTATTAAAATTTGTATTTAAGGTCACAATTTTAATTTTATTATTATTTTCTATTTTACCCACTAAGTTAGAATATAATATGACTATAAGTACTGGAGCACTGAACTAAACGTTGACGACCACTTTACTAAGTTTTGTGAGAAGGTAGAAAAAAATAATCCTTTAACATAATTTTGCGTAGATTTAAAAACGCATTTCTGACTTTCAAAAATACATTAAATGTTACATATTTAATATTTTTCCATACTTATTTTCAATAAAATGAAGATAAAAGGCACCAAAAACAGGTTTTAAACATTTCTGTGACGTCACGTAAGACGTCATAGTCAAGGACGAATGTTTTCTTACCCTTTCTTCCGAATTGTATACACCATGCTTATTGGGCTTTATTGGGAAAAAACTCGCATGTTTTCATTAAAACCATACGTATACTTAGCCACATTTATCTTCAAGTAATTTTCTTTATTTTGAAAAAAAAAAATTCGTACAATGATCTCTCTTAGAATTATTCTCAAGTTATTTCTTTTTTTTTTACAGCTTTAATACCTAATTGGTAAAATTTTTCAAGAGGAGGATTTTTGTGACTTGTGTTTTTATTTGATGAGATATAGCATAGTAAATTACTTTGTGATTCATGTAACAAATATTGCTTATAACTGAATAAATATTTCATTGTTGTCAAACCAATCTCCACCTAAAAAATTAGAAAAATATCGCCCAATACAAACACACTTGAAAAAGTCCTTCAAATTTAATTTGATTTTTTTAAATAAACAAAGACCACTTTTTACTAGATAATTAGTTGAGATATTGCAGTTATCTTCATTCAATTTTTCAAATTCTCCATTTTTTTCTGAAAACTCATCTTTGAAATAATATTTACAAAAGCCAATTGCTGTCTTACGAGTAAAAACGGACATCTGAAAATGATGCGATAATAAGTACCAATACTCATTGTACACAAATATGTCAAATCTATTGCGCGTTACAACAAAAATCTGGAACTTTTTGAAAAATAACATGCAACTTAAATTTTGCTAAAATGTTCTCTTATATGCTAATATAATCAACCCATTTAATTTTTTTTTGCTGAACCATAAGTAAATTTAAACCTCTTTAAATATATTCCATGACCCCAAAATTTTTCTACCATAAACATATCGAGAAAAAATAAATAAATAATCGTATATATTTGTTTCTCCAACTTGACACGGAAACTAAATTACCAAAAAACCGTTATTTAAAGCTCTTTTTCCACTTTGAATTTTGCTACGGACATAATTCTTCATTTTGGACATCTGACATGCTTACTATTAAACTAGAAAAATGTAATTTACTAGAATTTTTTTTTAAAAAAATGCTCGATTTTCGACTTTTGACCCACTAGATTACATTAGATGACACACTGTTTTACGGCATGAAACTTTGGAAGCAACTGATGCAGCATAAAATTGAAATTAGCTACCTGACAAAATAATTTTCCCACTCACTCCTGAGTGTTAAACAGAAATTTCTTTATAGGTTCGGCTGTGCAGAGAAAGAGATAAAACCCACTTTCAGTAAAAGAACGCTAAAAACTAAAAAATAATTTTTAATTTTCACGTATAAGTTGAAAAAAAGCGAATAAACTATTTGAAGTTGGTGAAAATTTATAAAAACCATACCTAAATTTTGGCGTTGACTTAAAAAAATTGTAATAAGTATACAATTAATATGAAATATTAAAAAAAATTCAACTTCGTGAAATTAAAAATCATTTTCTACTTTTATAGTGCTTTTTTTCTTAGGTTTTCCTTTGTTTTTAAAGTTGGTTTGGTTTTTCAATCAAAGTAGAGACTCGGCTCAGTTGAAAGTATAAAAATCGTAATGCAACTTACCACTCTGTTAGTCTACACATCCAATAACAGTATAGTTGTAATGTCAAAAAAACAGACGCGAAAACGAGATCACAAGGAATGCTGTAAACAAAAGCGCGCCGTATTTTGAAATACTAGAAAGCACGCCGAGTAATGGAAAACTAATAATTACGAAAAAATATCGATTAATCTTTGGTTTCTAAAGGGTTATTCCTAGTTTCATGATAAACAAAAAATAACATAGGAAGTAACAGGTGCGTGACTTTATTACCATAAGAGTGATTGAAATTATTGGGGACTTGTATGAAAGCTACAAAATCAAATCAATATTTTATCGTTATGCACAATGCTTGCTTAGGAAAACATTTTACATTGATGCACCAATTTTTAAAAGTAGAATGCTGTTTCATCAAGTTATCGGGCATAGCTTAGTTTTATCGAGTTTTTAAACCTATTTGTTTTAAAGGAAGTATGCGAATTTGTCGATGTTTCGAAATAGGAATGGATTCAAACAATCGATGGATTCGAGAGGAATGAATGCGCCTTTTAAATGTCATTGTAATTTTGTTATCAAATGGTTGTCACGGAAATCAAATATTTTTCATCACCTATATCGTGATTTTTAACAAAAGGCAGAAATACTGTTCAATGGCAAGGTTAAAAAAGCATTCAATATCAAATCTTACACCAAAGCAAATAAAAGTTTATACATTTACGAATTGACAAATTTTATCGTATTCCAATATAAAACCAAATATGTATATCAGTGAGAGTTTATATCGAATAGATATTTGTTTAATATTATAGAAAAATATGAATATATCATTATCTATATATATAAATGCGAAAACCCCACTCATTCACTCATCACTAATTCTCTAACTTCCCGTATACCTATGGAGAAGAAATTTGGCAAATTTGTTACTTATACCTTAGATAGGAAAAGTAAGCTATTTTTGTTCCCATCGAACGTATTTAAGGAGGTGTAAAACCCCTTTTTTGATGTTAGTAGTATGGGGTTTACTTCATATACCCGATACTCCCGCTTAGGCTGGTGTGATCACTTTAGCCTGACTGGCAGAGTATCGGCGTAGCAAGCGGAAGTTCCTTGGTTCGATACTGAGTGTAGCCAAATAGTTTATACTTCTACGGTAACAACGTTAGTTTGGAAATCTAATCTATTAAAATATGGATGTTTAATCAACGGGAGTATCGCATGTAAATCCACATTATCGTACAGCCAACTTCTCCATATTATCAATCTTGCGGGACCTTGCTAATAAAATTTCGTTACAAATTGTAACTTTTAATACTGTGGTTCCCTCTGATGGGTGACAAATTAAGAATATTATTTATTTCGCTTATAAATATTGTATTTGTATCTATTTTGTAACTTATTTCCTTCCCGTGCGTAGAACGGGTATTTCAGCTAGTTAAATTATATAATCTAATAGAAGTGAAGGTTTCTTCAACACTTGTAAATTCATTAAATTATGCGCAATTAAATTCAATTCAATAAACCTCATAAGATTAAATTCCTAAGATTCGTTGAAGCTTTATATCGAATAAGTATTTGTTTAATATTATAAAAAGATAAATATATATTTATTAAATTTTATAATATATTAAACGTGAAAGTTTCTGTAACAGTTGTAAACTCCTTAAATTATGCGCTACAATTTAATTCAATTCTTTTTTATCTAAACATTCCTTATTTATACAAACTTAGATTAAATTCATAAGATTCAATAGATTAAATTCCTAAGATTAATTGAAAGTTTGTATCGAATAGATATGTGTTTAATATTATGTAAAGATACATATATCATCATTAAATTATAGAATCTAATCGAAGTGAAGGTTTCTTCAACACTTGTAAATTCATTAAATTATGCGCAATTAAATTCAATTCAATAAACCTCATAAGATTAAATTCCTAAGATTCGTTGAAGCTTTATATCGAATAAGTATTTGTTTAATATTATAAAAAGATAAATATATATTTATTAAATTTTATAATATATTAAACGTGAAAGTTTCTGTAACACTTGTAAACTCCTTAAATTACGCGCTACAATTTAATTCAATTCTTTTTTATCTAAACATTCCTTATTTATACAAACTTAGATTAAATTCATAAGATTCAATAGATTAAATTCCTAAGATTAATTGAAAGTTTGTATCGAATAGATATGTGTTTAATATTATGTAAAGATACATATATCATCATTAAATTATAGAATCTAATCGAAGTGAAGGTTTCTGCAACACTTGTAAATTCATTAAATTATGCGCAATTCAATTCAATTCAATAAACCTCATAAGATTAAATTCCTAAGATTCGTTGAAGCTTTATATCAAATAAGTATTTGTTTAATATTATAAAAAGATCAATATATATTTATTAAATTTTATACTATATTAAACGTGAAGGTTTCTGTAACACTTGTAAACTCAGTAAATTATGCGATACAATTTAATTCAATTCTTTTTTATCTAAACATTCCTTTTTTATACAAACTTAGATTAAATTCATAAGACTCAATAGATTAAATTCCTAAGATTAATTGAAAGTTTGTATCGAATAGATATGTGTTTAATATTATGTAAAGATACATATATTATTATTAAATTATTTAATATAATAGAAGGGAATGTTTCTGTAGTACTTGTAAATTCATTAAATAATGCGCAATTAACTTAAATTCCCTTTTATCTATACATTCCTTTCTTGTACAAACTTAGATTAAATTCATAAGACTCGTAAGATTAAATTCCTAAGATTCATTGAAAATTTATATCAAATAGATATTTGATTAATATTTAAAAATATATACATATATCATTATTAAATTATATAATATAATAGAAATGGAGGTTTCTGAAACACTTGTAAATTCATTAAATTATGCTCAATTAAATTAAATTATTTTTTATCTAAACATTCCTTACTTATATAAACTTAGATTAAACTCATAAGTCTCAGTAGATTAAATTCCTAAGATTAATTGAAAGTTTGTATCAAATATATATTTGATTAATATTTTAAAAAAAAATACTTATATCATAATTAAATTATATAATATTTTGTAATTTAATAACTGAAACACTTGTAAATTCATTATACTATGTGCAATTAAATTAAATAATCTTTCATCTAAACATTCTTTACTTATAAAAACTTTGGCTAAATTCATAAGATTAATTTCCTAAGATTTATAAGTTCTTAGATGAAATTCATAAGTCATAATATAATCAATATATTTATTATGATTATTTTAGGGTTTATTTATCATTAAGACAAATACGAGGTGTTTCAAAAGTGGATCTAAAGTTAGAATTACGATCTAAAATGTTTAATACGATTTTCTTGATATTTTCTATGTAAAAAAGATCCAAAACTGCAGAACCGTCCCTTAATTATTTCAAAATATTTTTATTGAAAAAAAAAGCATTATAAGTCAAAATGCATTTGAAACTGATTGCATAACAATTATTAGTGCTCTATATCAATGGCTAACCAAACTAAAAATTATATTAAGTGCGGAACTACCACCTTCTAATAGTACTAAATAAATTATAAATATCTTATTTTGACTAAATACAATTTAACTACAGCAGAACACCAACAATCCAAACTCCAGTTATCCTGAAAAAACAAAGCGGATCGTCAATTATCCGTATCGCTTTGCGAAAAAAACAAATTAATTCTGCAAAATCCCCATTTTAAAAGTTTCTTATAGGTGAATTATATTGCTTTTAATAATCATTAAATTACATTACATACTAAAGTAAGTCAGCATAATCCACATTTTAAAAGTTTCTTATCGGTAAATGATATTGTTTTCAATTGTCATTAAAACAAATTCGTTTATATCTAAGAAATAACTTTTTTTTTGTGAGTTATCCGATTTTCCCGATATTCGATTATCTGGATTTGATCTGGTACCAATGAATCCGGATAATTGGAGTTCTACTGTATTAAATATCGTATTTTTGCCAATTAATTTATTAATAACATATAAATTGTATTTAACTCAAATTATTCTAATTACTTAAATTAATTATTATTAAAATTATTTATCGTCTGTACCTAAAGCAATAAAGGTGACGTTTGAACTTTTCTTTTTCTTTCATTAACTTCGATGGAACTGCTACAAGAAAGATACTATTATTTCTATCCAAAATAAATTTAAAATATGTTATACTACATTTACCGGGTATTTTCTATATGAAAAAGCATGCAAAAGTAGTTTCATTTCAAATAATTGTGTTTTCATTAAGCACATACATGTTGATTCCCTGTTTCTAATAATATAAATCCCTATCTATATATATAAATGCGAAAACCCCACTCATTCACTCATCACTAATTCTCCAATTTCCCGTATACCTATGAAAAAGAAATTTGGCAAATTTGTTACTTATACCTTAAATAGGAAAAGTAAGCTATTTTTGTTCCAATCGAACGTATTTAAGGGGGTGTAAAACCCTTTTTTCGGCGTTAGTAGTGTGGGGTTTACTTCATATACCCGATACTCCCGCTTAGGCTAGTGTGATCACTTTAGTCTGACTGGCAGAGTATCGGCGTAGCAAGTAGAAGTTCCTTGGTTCGATTCCGAGTGTAGCCAAATAGTTTATACTGCTACGGTAACAACGTTAGTTTGGGAAACTATTAAAATATGGATGTTAATCAACGGGAGTATCGTTTGTATATCCACATTATCGTGCAGCCAACTTCTCCATATTATCAATCTCACGGAACCTTACTAATAAAATTTCGTTACAAATTGTAACTTTTAATACTGTGGTTCCCTCTGATGGGTGACAAATTAAGAATACTATTTATTTAGCTTATAAATATTGTATTTGTATCTATTTTGTAACTTATTTCCTTCCCGTGCGTAGAACGGGTATTTCAGCTAGTCTAAGTATAAAAAGAATGAACATCATACAATCCAATCTACATTGTTAAAAGTAGGTACTCAAAAATAAGTAAAATGTAATCATTTTTGAATATATTCGATGCTTATATAAGCTCCGATACATAAGTTTCAGTTTTGTAAAAGACATGTACTCAAAAATGAGTACAATGAGTAAAAATTAATAAAAAGAGCAGTTGCTTGCCTACATAGGTTGCCTTCATAAATCAATTTAAATAAATATCGACAATTACATCCAAGACTTACTGGGAATCGAACCCGACAGGCGTCACAGTCTAGTGCCTTATCCGTTGTATTACCAGGGTGACGTAAAGAAGTTATAAACAGTAGAAGTGTTAAAAAGGTGGGCCAAAAGAATGAGAAGTAAGATAATTGAGTTTTAATAACTCAATATCCATTTAAGAAATTGACATCAAATAATGTGGAAAACCATCTTTTGAATAACTATTTTAAGTTTGTCAGGTCGCTCTGTTAAGATGGCGTGAACAGAAGCTAAGATTAGCAACATTAAGTCACACTGCTTATTTTTGATAAAGTGCGGTTACTTAAATTTGAGTACGTCATCGCTCATTTAAGATGCAATTGTACTCAAAGAAAAACGAGTATGTTCATGTACTCTTTTTTTAATACATTTTTTTACAGTGTAAAATAAAGTATCTGAAGGCATTTTGGTGATTAGACAATAACACCACGGACCACTTCAGACTCTTTTGCGGACCACCTGTGGTCCGCGGACCACGTGTCGGTAAACTCTGCTCTAAAGCAAGTGAAAATAACTGTTTCTGTTGTCTCTCTAGGAGAAAACAGTTTTCTCAGGACTTGTTATCGGCTCTGTGAATATTATGCCAGCATGACGATGACGTACCAGGAAAATAATCCATACGATTTTCTTTATGTTGTAACTGTGCAAGACGCAGCTCAAAAGTAGTTTTCAAATGAAAATAGCGGAAGACTTTCGCAGTGTTAACTTTGTTTTCGTTTGACGGTCCGAAACACGGCTCGTTTGCCAATCATATATGCAGGGCCGGATATAGGCATTGGCTACTTAGGCTGCAAAATTATTTGGAAAGATGATAAGCCAAATCCTAATGAAAATAGTATACTACAGTATATTTATTTAATTTCCAAATTAATAAATATACAACATATCTGTTAAGGTAATTGAGAAAAATTCAATTTCCTTAACAGATTCGTACAATGTAAATGTACCCTAATAGGTTTATGTTCTTTTAAAACAATATATTTAATTTGAAATAATTACAATGTGGCATTGTTTTACTTTTTTGAGGTATCATTTGTTGTTATTTTTCTTACCTTTTTATTTTGCTTAGAGTCATTTGAGGGTAATACAAAGATGAGTCCAATATTTTATTATCATTTTAATAGATTCCAGAATATCATTGCACCTCGAGATTCCTCGTAATCGCTGAAATTTTGTAACATAGCGTATTGGAAACTTACAATAAACAGTGTATCCCAATTTCATCTATACACTTAAAAATTATTTAATTTGCAGTTCTGGAATATATATTTTTCCACAACATCCCCTCCCCCACCCCTACTCCCCTCCAAAGTTGGATGCGAGCCCGCACCGCATATTCAGTAGGGTAGGTCGAAAAAACATTTTTTTCGATATCGTTATTCTAATAGTGCGGAGAGGGTGACCAGTGTGATCAATAAACTGGCTGTAAAATATTTTTTTGATCGGATAATATCTTCTGCCGTCTCATCGCACTTGAAATTTCGAAATTAGAAAAAAATTTACCTTTTTTCACTTATAACAGTAAATAGAATATTTTTCGAAATAGTTATCCTAATAGTACGGAAAGGGTGTCTAATATGATCAATGAACACGAAGTAAAATATTTTTTCGATCTGATAACATCTTCCGCTTTCACATCGCATTTGAATTATCCCTATTTTTGTTAAAAAGTGCACTTTTTCATGTGATAGAAATATGGTTCGAATACTATTTAATACATGCATTTACACAAATACACGTACAGATAACTAGATTACAGATATTTGAAAATTCATTCTTATCGTCAAATTCATTAGCGAATACAGGGAGGAGGAGACACAGAGGCCCGTGCACCCCCCCCCCCCTTTCAGACCGGTCCCCTTATTTTTTTTCTTATGTAATCGCGGAAAATTTATGTAGGTAAAAAATTTAGCACAGTTTTTGTCCATGAGGATTAATTCATTATCTTTAATCTTGTTATCTGAGAGTATATTTGTGTAAATGCATGTATTAAATACTATTCGAACCCTATTTCTAAGTGCACTTTTTAACAAAAATAGCGATAATTCAAGTGCGTTGTGAAGGCAGAAGATATTATCCGATCGAAAAAATATTTTACTTCGTGTGTATTGATCATATTAGACACCCTTTCCGTGCTATTAGGATAAGTATTTCAATAAATATTAAATATTTTTTCTACTATAATAAGTGAAAAAAGGCAAATTTTACAATAATTTCGAAAATTCAAGTGTGATGAGGAGGCAGAAGATATTATTCGATCAAAAAAATATTTTACAGCCAGTTTATTGATCACACTGGTCACCCTCTCCGCACTATTAGAATAACGATATCGGAAGAAAAAAAAATTCGACCCACCCTAATATTCAGCCTAGGAGCCCATTAAATCCGGCGCTGTATATGTCGGGGGGGGGGGGGGGGGGGGGGGGGGAAGGGGAAGAGATCAAATAATTATATTATTTATTAAAAATTATTATTAGCATATGAAATTGACAGAATAGGTAACTTTTAAAGATTTTTCTTTTTATATATGTAAATAAATATAAATTTTATATGACCTACACTTTTTATTCGAATATTTTATTTTTATAAAATTAGCGTTGTTTTACTCATCTTGAATATGCTTCCCAATTCTGGTCACCTTATTTTAAAAAGGATACTGATTTGTTAGAACGGGTTCAAAACATAAGGCTACGAAAATTATTCAGAGTACAATGGAGAATGACTTAGAGCTCCAAATATGCATACACTCGAGGATAAAAAGATTCGAGGGGACCTTATTCAGTTATTCAAATTTATCAAACTCTGTGATGTGGAGGGATTGGAATTTAATATTTCTAATGTGACTAAATGTAATTGTTTCAAATTAAACATATCTCAGATTAATTGGGGCGTTAAAAAGCATTATTTTTTTAATAGGGTAGCAAACAAATGGAATATTTTGCCAGAGTATGTTGTTAAGTCTTCGGGAGTGGGTAGTTTTAAAAACAATTGGATCGGCATTGGGGAATCGTGAAAATGTGCTAGATTGACCAGATCAACCGTGCTGTTTGTAGACCCTGAAGTTGGTTGACATTATTTGTATTAGAGTAAAACATAGAGTAATGTGGAAATATATTTAAAGTCTAAAGCGATGGGGGTATATTATAGGAGCTATATATATATATAAAATCTTTAATGTTTTTGAATAAAAATTATATCATCTTTTGTTTTCACCAGTTATATGTTTTCTTTTGATGTGTTTTTTGATGACTGATTAAATTTCATTAATTTTTTATTAAATTCATTGTTTTAAATCATATGAACAAGTTACATTATGTGATGAAATTGCAAAAATTGTCCATTCATTACTTACTTTAATAGTTGTAAAACTTGTCTTATACTTACTTAAACGATGAATGCTCACTTTTTACGCTTGACTTATCTTTCAGAATTCAGCAAGGAAAGACTTTCTCTGTATCATCCAGGCATGCTTTTTTTTTATACATTTGCACATCTGTTTTACATTACAAAAGTTCTTGGCGGGAGGTATGTTCAAATTGACATCTAATTATTCTTTCGCCAATCCATCTTGTTTTAAGTTACTCAACTTATACCAACTGTTACATTATTAAATGTTAGATTGCAGTGGGTCCTTCAAAGGTATTGGCAGGTATTGTTCCATGATACCGAAATGACGCTATTTCTCTATTTCGCAATTAACAAAGGTTGACAACAAAAAAATTATCTTAGACTTTTTTCTCATTGAAAGTAAGAATAATTGTACTTATGTGGTCAAATGTAACGGATAGATCAACAGCTGTATAACGAAATATTTAAATTCATTAAATATACAAAAAATATAGATTGATAAAAAAAATTAATCCATAAAGAAAACCTGTAGAGTATGTTATCTTGATATTAAGAAAAACAACAAGATTTAGAGTAGATCAGTTGTTCCCAAAACGTGGTCAGCGGACCCGCGAGTGTCAAAAGCGGATTATTATTAAGGGGGAGGGAGGGGGGTAATACAGTATGGTGTTATCAAGAACACCATATTTGACCCCCCCCCCCCCCCTGTTCTCAAGCTACTTGATAATCGAAAGTTTTTTTCGTTGCTGGAAATACTACATTAAAATTTAACATTTTAGAAATTATCACTTATGTTTTTTTTCATTTAAATTTAAAAAATATTAATTTATTTATTTGTCTATAGAAATTAAAACAAACATATTTTGAGTAACTCTCTTTAAGGGATTTTGAGTATCATTGGGAATAGAAAACTTGTAACCCTTTCGGAATTTAATATTCGGACCCAAAATTTTATTTATTGAGCATTTTTTTAAATAAAATAATTTATCTTCATTATCAAAATTAATTTATTTGTATTCTCATGCAATATTGAAATGTCAGAATAATAGGGACATAGCTGTAAAGTGAGGGGTGAACTAAAATATCTTATAAGTTAAAGGTATATTTACTCTTTTTTTTCTATTTAAAAATTACCTTAAAATTCTAGAAAAACAAGAAACGTTAAGACAATTAAGAATTGAAATAAAACCTATAGTCTTGTATAGAAACAAATATATAGTTGGTGAAACATAGTTTCTCAGGATTGTAATTAAAAATAATTATGAATCTAAGAACGTATTACTTAAAATTATTTTAATCACAAAATATTACATTAGCATTTTATAAGTGATAAGCACAACAATAATTATATGATTGATTTCAATTATTATATGATAAACTGTTGTCTTTTAAATTAGTTAAGTATTTGTATTTAATAGATGTTATTTTGCTTTCAAAAATTAAATTAAGAAATCTCTGGAAAGCATCACACAATCATTTTTATATTTCCGAAAATATGTAGTTATAATTGTCTTGTATATGTGGAGTCGGAAAACCATATTTTTGTATTTTTTGTTATAATAAATACTTGTGTGTGTGTACAGATTACAGATATTTTATAAATAAATTAATTAAAATTTTATAAAAATATAAACAAACAAACGAATAAATAAGTATTTTATGAAACTGTAAAAAGAATGACAACAAATTAATGTTAATATTAAAATTATTTTTAAAATAAAAATGGGTTAATTACGATTCGAACCAGCAAACTCTTCAAAAGAGTTTAAAAAACAGCATTATTTTTGACGCCTTAACAAATGAAGCCCATAACCAAACTCCCGTTCATTTTAAATCCTACATATGAACTTTGGTAGATGAAAGGGTTAGGTAAAACCACGGAGTTCTTTTCTTAACTCCGTGGGTAAAACGCTTTAACTATCCGAGCAATGGAGCTCGTATCCAAAATGTTTCCGGCACGTTCATGATGTATGTCACCTTCACAATTTTTTAATGAAAAATGAAAAATTAACGAAATTTTAAACATATGTGCATATGTTTCTTATTAATATAATCTTATAAAATTAAATGAAAGCTGTTGTATAAGATTTTCGACGATAACAGATCGATTCAATATCTTAAATTTGTACAAGAGGTTTTATCAATTACTATATATTTAAAATTGTATATTTTTTTTCTGAAATTGATTTGGAACACGAAGGACCAATGTCAATAAATATGTCAATGTCAATTATTTTTATTAACTATATTTCGAAAATATCGACTTTAAACTTCTAAATGAAATTGAATCCAAAGCCGTTAAAGGCCTGGAGCAAACAAAAGAATTTTTGTTACACAGGCAAGTATGATTTTGGCATCACAATTTCCACAAATTTTTGCAGACAATGCTGGAGTGACGTATCAAGTGTGAAACTTACTAATAGTTCCGATTTCTTCCATACAGCAGACAAATCTGCTTTTGTTTGTTTAGTCGCTACGCTTGCTATTATGGGAAAGTTTGTTTATAATATTGGTTTTTGCCAAATAAGTAATATTTTTATTCTATATATGAATAAATTTAAATACAGAAATACTTATATTTAATCTGTATATAAGTTGCTTAAAATTAGAATTACAACTAAATACAGAAAAATACCTCTATTTCAACACAATTTTTTTTTATAAACGATGAGTACAATCTATCTCAGTGTATGAAGTAAATATTTCTATATTGAGGCATTATTTAATGACAAAAATTTAAAATTACAGTACATGAACTGAAGTTCTATTCTAATCCTACGGAATTACTTCGGAGTCGCGGATTTTTCTCCATGTTTGGTTGGAACAGCGGTCTTCTTCTTCTCGATGTAAAACTCCCCCATTTGGAAATTAAGTCAGATTTTTTTATTTTGTCAAATAAAAATCTTACATATGTAATGTTATAAGAAAACTAGTTTGAATGTAATTGTAGTATATATATATATATATATATATATATTTAATTAACGTCGCACTAGAGCTGCACAGTGGGCTATTGGCGACGGTTCGGGGTCAATCTCGAAGGAAAGACCCGGGAACACATACACATTCACACACACATTCATACATGCACCTCGTTATTTTAGAACCATGGTCAGATGACGAGGAAACACCTGAACTAGCACCCAAAGCCTTCAATAGACGTCGGGACTTTGGACCCCGATCAGATTTATCGTGCACCAGT
Organism: Troglohyphantes excavatus; assembly: GCA_963932185.1. Taxonomy (NCBI): domain Eukaryota; kingdom Metazoa; phylum Arthropoda; class Arachnida; order Araneae; family Linyphiidae; genus Troglohyphantes; species Troglohyphantes excavatus. Next base: position 25,806,737 of record OZ010670.1, on the reverse strand, counting down.
CCCGATACACGCCAGTATAATTTGTTGGATATTCTGGACGACTTTCTAGTATTTTTGTAGCGAAGCTGGCAACCCTCCAATCGCAAGATCACTACTTTTTTACTTTTCTATGTCAAGTCCATTGCAAGGATTCGAACCACCAATCCCCTGATTAGTAGCTGAACGCCTTACCAACTGGGGCTCATATATATATTTTAACTAAAAAAGAAATCAAAACATATCACAGGCGAACTGCAAAATTCTCCTTAAAAGTTTTTCGAGATAAATTTGACGCCCTTGTTAGTCTGGCATCCAAAGCGGTCACTTGGGCCTATTCCAAGCAGGAAGCTTTTACCTTTGATTCCAAATCACAGACAGATATTACAGAAAATACGATTAATATGCCTACCATTTTGTGCAATGTTAAGAAAACAAGTTTTGTGATGTCATATTCTTAATATATATACTGCTTAAACATTGTCAGAAGTTGATTTATTACTTCTAGATTGGCAACGCGATAGTCTTAAAATATAAACAAATATCACCTCTAAACTAATATCTCTCATATCTTAAAAATTAAAGTATTTCTAAAATTGCAAATTTATAATATTCTAATTTTCTTAAATAATAAATATGTCATCTGCTTTGTATAGAGCAATTATTGCATCTGTTGATAAACATGTTCCTGCAAAATTACAGCCACTTTGGTCCCATGCAGCAGGTTTTGTTTTCACATTTTCGTTATTAACAAACATTTTTTTCGGCAAAATATGTCGATTTTAAAATAATATGTTATATCGTCTTAAAATTAAGGTTAAAATGCAGTGAACGGTAACCCTTGGCGACTTTTCTGAAATTTCTTGATATTCGCACTCATGACCAAACACTCAGTGGTGCCCGAACTTATTTTAATGAGGTATGACAGTGAAAACTCGGTTGAAATGTATTCTACAGTACACCTAATTTTTCTTCAAATCTGGTAGTCTTGCGCCAAACGCCGATGCAAGGGGAAAGTAAGTTCATTGATTGACAACCAAACCAGTTTTTTATCGCCTTTGTTGCGAATATCGCTTTTGCAGAATAGTTGCCAAGCCGTACAGTAAAATTCATTTTGTAACAGATGTAGTATAGGACATTTGGGGGGTTTTGGCGACGAAAAATTGCTGTTAAACAGCGCTATGACGTCATAGGGTTGCCAGATTGAAAGTCGCCACAAGAATCGGAACATACCAACAATGTCAGGTGGGGTTGCCATACCATAAATTTATTGCCCCTATAAAACATGCAAAAAAAAACTTTTGCGCCAAATGTCCTATACTACATCTGTACCTTCATTTTAACCATATTTTTAAATAAATTAAATTTTTGAAATCCTACCTTACCCCTGAAAGCGAAAATTTGCCACTCTGTTCAATCCAGCACCTCAAGCGACCACTTGGGCATTAAACTGCCTCTGTTTAAAGCACTAACACTTTGTATTTGCCGTGTTCATTCTAAGCATTTTTTAAGGGGATTTTTTTTCTTGAAAATATTTCCGAACAGGGCCTGATTTACCATTAGGCCCAGGCTTAGGGCCCCAAACTTTTAGGTAATTGTTCATAAATTGTACCAAAGTTAGCTATAATTTAACAAACATGTTATTATTATCACAATGTTATATAACTATTAGGCAATTTTTTCTAAACCTTTATATAATTTCTTTGTTTTTAGTAGAATAAGACACTCAAAATCGCCATGTTTTGAATTCATAGAAACTTTTTTTACGAGAGGGGATACCGTCAATAACACTGTGCCTATAGTACTGAACTTTCTAAATCTGGCCCTGGCTCCCAATGCCTTTTTTGTAGGAAATGACGGTCGTTCTTTCCTAATTGTTGCTGTTTTCTAATATATGTTGATATGCAGCTTTTTTCTAATTTTTCCTTTTAGTTTATAACCATATTCAAATTATATCTTAGATTGCTTGTTTTTCTTGTTTAATTTTCTAATTGTTTTCCCATTCTAGGTCCAAAGACTATATTTTTTTGGGCACCTGGTTTTAAATGGGTGAGTAGATTATATATGTTTTTATTTAACTTACTTTGCATGTTTTTATAACTGTTGGTTGTAAAGTGTATTTTAACACACTTCCTAAGTATTATTGACTTTAAACCTGATATATCGTTGCTGAAGCTATGATAATTCGTAGCTCAAAATATCGAGTTTTACAAGAGAAAGTTTAAAAAGTTACTGAGTTGCTAGATGTTAATCAGTTTGTAGGCATTAAAAATGACTCTGTGTTACAAGCTGTCGTTAGAAATAGGTGATGAATTTTTGTGAAGAAAATGGTATAAAAATATAATTTTTTGTATATTTAAAGTTGGGAGGTATTAAAGCTTAAGTGGCAATATTTACTTCATCACAGCCCCTTTAAAATATTAAATTCAATAAGTCTTCTTTACAATGACCCCAAAACATAGAAACCTTTTCCTTCTAATGACTGCAACTTAGAATCAAAATCGAAAGATTAGTGTTTAATGCAATAAGTTTCTCTTGTTACAACGACCATTTCTATTGGTCCCATAAAAAGTCGATTGTTCTTAACAACCTGCAGTGAAATTAATGGTTGATATTTAAATTGAAGTTGAAAGAACTTTCTGACATTTGTTAAAGAACATGTTATATGGTGTTAAAGTATTGTTATAGGGTTTAAAAGATTTTGTTTTTAATATTTAATCATGTTTCTAAAAAGAAAATGTATTATTTATACCTAACTTTATTTGTTAGGCTTTAGTCATTGCTGGTATAGGTGACATGGCTCGTCCTGCTGAAAAACTTAGTCCTTCTCAATCAACTGCATTGGCTGCTACAGGTATGTAGTTAAAATATCTATGATTAACTTAAACTAAATTTTCTGCCTGACCTCTATATAAATTAAAAGTTTTGTTTTTATTCTAAATTTTCTACATTATTAGTATTTTGGAAAAAAGCTTGTCCAAGATTAAAAAAATTTGGTTATTAAAAATAAGTTGTATTTTTTTAATTTTGTAATCCATTTTTAATATGTATTGTTTTTGCTACACTGAATTAAACTTTTTTTAAAAGAAAATTTTCAATATTAAAATGTATTTTTAATAATTGTTAATGAATATGTATAAATAAATTTGATGTATTGTATTATATTCCACAGCTAAAACAACTTTTTCATTTTTTAATAATTTTCAGGATAAGATAACTTGAGCCAATATTCCATGTTAAGATCGCTTGTCTGCCTTACATAGTATAATTCAAATTTGCATATATAGTTAATTATTTTAAAAACTCTAACAAATTTTAAAGAATATTCGTTAATATAGTAAAATTAAATAAAAATCATGTAGATATACTTAAGCTCTGTAACATTTGTTTACACAGTACTATATACTTTAAATAACCATATTAAAATAAATTTATTTTTAATGACATTACAATTCTACTACAGAAAATAGGATATTCTAATGACCAATCTTTTATTCATTGCAGTGATTTTTATCCCGTAATTAAATGAGTCATTAGGAACCATTGAATGAGTCATTAGAATAGTGGGGTAGAACATTTTTGGTGTTGCCATTTTTGTAAAAACTTTTACTATAGATTTCACATCGGTATACTGTTGACAAAAGCCAAATTTCAAGTCAGTCGTGCGTAGTTTACTCTTTAATTACTATGCACTCTCTTTCACTTAAGTAAAAACGCCTTATGTCTGGTTGGTCAAACTAATTGAAGTTATTTTTTTACAACAGGCATCATCTGGTCACGCTACTCCATGGTGATTATTCCCAAAAATTACAGTCTCTTCAGCGTCAACATCTTCGTCGCTCTCACAGGATTATTCCAATTATCTAGGATTTACAAGTAATGTTTCATTAATGTTTTCACTTTTTTGAGTAATTATTTTTATATGCTTGCTAATTTGTAACTATTATCAATGTTACAAATTAGCAATGCAAAGGTTGGATGAAGTAAAATAGATATCCATGGCTTATTTTTAATATAAATTAATTATTAAATTGTCATTGTTATTATACATGTATCCCAAGTGTCAATTTGATAAGGCATTTGCAAGAGGGTTAAAATTAAATTGCAAGATTCGATGACGCATTGACAATAGTGTGTTACATAAAAACATGTAATATAAATAAACTTATATTTTAAATAATAAACACTCTAAGTATTTATACTTGTATTGATTTATTATAAGAATTTTGGTTTAATGTTGCAAATTTTTCTAAAACATCTTTAAGGATTTTATTAAAATTGACTTAGCAGTGTATTTATAGATGGTCTTTTGATTTATATCAGTGAAATCTTGTGTAGAAATGATCTAGGTCAAATATTAAAAGCATTTCAAAATTTTAGCAAGTTCTTCACCCATATTACATTAAACTCTTCTTGTTTATATTTTTTCTTGAATATCCATTACATTCCTTTTCATGAATAAATAAAATGCCTTGTTTGTATGTTCTATCCTGATTTCTATTGGCTGGCCCTTATGTGACCATACTGGCCAGACAATGCGGAATGTATGGCATGCAACGCTGACCAAAAGTGGGTAATGGCCATTAAAAAATACTTATATATTAAATATGAGAAATGAGCCAAGTTTTTTTAGCAATAATCCGGCATTTTTTAAATAAAAGAATCTGGAAACATAATCCCAAAAGAAGTATTAATTTTGATGGAATCTAAAAAAAAAGAATTGTGACATCTGAAACTAAATATTTCAATGCTGTTTCATGTTTATGATATTTTACTATTTATTTTATTTTTAGGCACCGACAGTCATTGAAGCAACCTGCTGAGAAGAGCAAGGAATAAGCAATTGTGCATATGAAGACGTGTTTAAAAATTGTTATTTTGTTTTTTAAATATATATTATTTTAGTTCCTAGAGTGAGAAAAATGTCCGTACTTAAATTAACTATAATAAAGCGCTGGTTCTTTTATATAAATTGACTCATTTTTAATATTAATTGATACAGGATTGGTTAGTTTTTGAATAGGTACTTTTCAAAAGTGTACAATTATGAATTTTTAAAAAATGTGCTCGTACTGGGCCACACTGTGCATTCTTCATAAAAAGACAAAAATAACTTTTTGTATGGTGTTTTGCCTATCAACTAACTATAAGTCTTTTTTAAAAAAATCAGTGAGTGCAACTTTTTTTTAAAAAGTTGTTTAATTGAACTTTGCACTATACAAGTTATTTTATTTTTAATTCCTTGGTTAAAAAATATCAGGATAGCATTTTATTTGTATCAATGTTAATTAAATTAAGAGTTATTAAGATTTAAAAACATGGTTTTGATTATTTCAGCATGTTGTACCACTTAAAATGTATTTTCCACTATTAAAAGAAAAATAGATTTCGGAACTAAAAATTGCATATAATGAAAAATACATGTCTCAAAGGAAAAGTGTTGTTTGTTAACATTACAAGAATGAATTTATCTAAATACTCAATTATAAAAATTTTAATTGGTAATTAAAATACGAATATATTTTTTAAAAAATATGTAATATTAATAAATTATTAAGTTGGATTTATTTTAGTTGGTTACTTCAAAATAATTTAGCTACCAAATTTTTCTCTATAAAAAATTTAGTTACTATTTGAAAATTTTGGTTTTGAGGTATTTTTTACTATTACATATTTTGTTAAATAAAAATCAAACAAAAAGAATTTTTTTTTAATTTATTATCCGTTCACATCAGATATGGATTTAACTTTCTCTATACACTGATCAAAATCAAAGTTGGCATAACATTTAAATTCATTTCCTAATTTTCTTTCATGCTGCGGTTTGAAGTGGCATGTTCTAAGTTTCAAAAGTTCTTTAACATATTCTTCCATGATGGCACCTATAAATAAAAGCAATTTTTAAAGGACTGCAACCTATAGGAGTTGGGAAGGCATATGGGCACAACTGAATATTTTTTTAAAAAAATTAGTTAATATGTTAAAGGCAGTTGTTTATCTATTGTTTCATAATGCCACTAAAGAATGATATGTGCATCAGTGGCGGCCCGTGGTCGAAAATGTTAGTGCAGCCGAAATCATGTGAATCCCCCCCCCCCCCCCCCCCCCCCCTATTTTCCAAAAACCATACATGAACGGAAATTATTTATTATTCACTACTCAAATCAAAGTTTCTTTTACATTTTTTACGAAATGATAACATGCGAAAAAAATAGAAAACACTTATTTTTTTAAATTAAAGCAATCCTGCTTTCTTTTAAAAACATGCGAATCGGTCAAATTTAATATTAACTTGCATAACGAAACAACAGCAGGACCATGTCCTGAAACAACAGCACACACAGTAAATGTATCACAAAAACCATTTCCGTTTGGAGATATTCTCGTTTCATCCCTCGAGCCAATCAGCATATCGAACCTCAAGTGCAGCTAAAACCAGAAAATCCATTTCGGCTGTACCTTCTCACAAATGCAGTGCATTAGCATGGGGGGAATCTCCATACTACGTAGACGTTGCCATGGCAACGATGCAGCCGATTTCGAATTTCGCTTTTTAGATGCAGGTTTGATTGAATGGAGTTTTTCCCCTCCTGAATTGCGCATTACAGTAACAGGCTTGCTATTTATCGGAGATTTTGTTTACTACCGTAGAAATTTCATTTTCAATTCTAATCAAAATTTAAGAAAATTATTAAAATATCTGATTTTAGTTTTAAAATACACTAATGAATTTAGGTGCAGCCCGGCTGTACTTTCTGTAGTGGGCGAGCCGCCACTGATGTGCATTATACATTGTATAAATCATGTAAAAATCCAATTGTTTTTACTGTCTTCAGAATAACACACTCTAGTCTTATTTGTAATTAAAATCTTTATGTTAGTCATTAATTCAGCCTTTAAAGTATGTTCATTTAAAAAACGTAATGAAAAATGCGCTAAAATATAAAAAATAGTTTTATATTCATTAAATTGTATCTTATTATTATATTCATGTCCAAAATTAGTTAGAATCTTACAAGTAAGATTATATTTTTTTGGATGATTTTAAAATTATGTGTATCAGCAATAGAAGAGAATAAATTCAATAGTTACAGGATGATTTAATTAAAACGTAAGAAGGGGCTATTTATTGGAGTATGTTGTTCAATATTAATAAGTGTCGATTTTTACACATGGGATACAATAATAGAAAAGCTACTTACTATCTACAAGATACTGAAATTAATGCTAGTGATATTGTTATAGGGATCTGGGTATGTTGATTAACAGAGCAGGGCTTTAAAAATGGGATAGCAAGTAAAAAAAAAGAGTAGAATATTGATATTTATTAAAAAATATGTATCATCTAATTCTATATATGTAATATTGCCATTATATAGGAGGTTGATTATGCCTCATCTTGAGAATGCAGTACAATTCTGGTCACCTTATCTCAAAGATTGATTTGTTAGAATGGATTAAAAATAGGACTGTGAAATTGGTTCAGGGTACTTCTTGAAGGAACTATATGGAAAGACAAATCTTTAAACATGTATACACTTAAAAAAAGGAGGACTAGAGCAGAACTAATTCATCTATCTAAATTTAGAAAAGTAGGTGGTACACAGTCAAAGAGAATACAGGTCATAGATAAAAGCTGTACAAATTACAACTTAATCGGAAGTATAAAAATATATATATATTTTTAATAATGGATAAATGGAATAGTTTGCCTGACGAGGTGGTTCATTTGTCATGAGTAGGTAGCTTTAAAAGACAATTAGATCGGCATAGAGATTATTATGACGCATTAAACAGGACCAACATCTTAGAGCCTGTAGTTGGCCGTAATTATTTGTATCTAATTAAGAGAAAAAAATGCATTACCAGTACAGATGACTATTTTCTTATCTGTCAAGAAATGTATAGTTTCCACAAATTTCTCAAGACACTCATTAGATAGGTATGGTGGATCAGCAAGAACGATATCAAAATAAGACTTGAATTTTTCGTTGACATTTAAAGGATCTTTATAATCATAGAAAATGGCATGTTCAGGAAATTTATCTTGAAACCTTTTGTCATACTCGAACAGATAATTCTCACTTGATTCTGTAGTAATCAATCTTAGTTGATTGTAAATTGAAGGGCTTGAAACACATGCTATTCTGAAATATAAAAAAGTAAGGGTTGAAATACACATGGCTCGGGAATTAATATTAATAATCTTCAATTTAAGCTATTATATACAAACATTTTAATCTCAATGGGGACAAATCTTGGATCTCTCACATTCTCATAAGACCTCCAAGAAGGTTAATTATTTTTCAAAGAATTCTTGTTGACCGCTAGGGGTCACAACAGAAGTAGTGAAAATTGCAATGCTTAAGTAAAATGCAACGGTTGCATGTTTGAATAACAAAAATGTAACAGCTATTATTTAGCAACTAATTTTACTTCTTTTGAATTGTCAGTAATTATGCATTAATTCTTGGAAAATCACAATCTAACTATAAAATGGTAGTAGTCATAAAAAAAATTGCTAATTAATTTTAATATTGATGATTCTATATCAATGGTATAAAAAATGGTGATCCAAAAAAGTGCTAGGGAATGCAAAGCTAATTTTCTTAACCATTTCATATAAACAAAACAATAATTGTAATTTTTAAGCAGAATTTACATTATTCAATGTGTAATGGATAGTAACATATATTTAGTTATTAAAGTACAAAATGTACAGCCATTTTAAAAAGTGATTCAAGAAGATTAAATCATTTAAACATTATTTAATTCTCTTATAGACCAAATATTGAATCATTGTTTTTTTATGAATTCTTTTTAAGGTATTATATCATCTATTGCAATAACTTTTTTAACATAAGCTTCTACCCTAGGATACAGAAAAATATTCTCCTCTAACAAACATCAAAGAAAATGACAAATATTTCTGGACTTTTTAAATAAAAAACAGCTTTTATTTGTACATATTTTCAAAATATTCCAAATTTTCAGTACTTGATGGTTGATGTCTCAAAATATTCAGTGTTTGGCTTTGGTTCTATCACCTAAAAAGCATAAGTATAGATAACCTTTTATTAATTGTTGCTTTAATATAAACAATTACCTAGCTTGCTAATTTTTTGTATTGCAGACTCGTGTGTACTGTGTAAAAATAAACTTTTAGGCTAGCCGTGCACTGGCAATTATTCGACATACAACTAAACTATTTAATTACATGTAATTGAAAAACTTTAATTCTATCCGTTCACTCGGCAATTATCGGACAAAATATTCTTATGCTTGATACTGCGCTAACAACTTTGGCAAATAATTGACAATTTGGTGAATTTGTAGGGATTGTGATTTTTCATCTCTACTTTGACAATTTTCAAATCTGAAATGTTGCAGCCTTGAGTCAAATGCAATTAAAATAATCGCTGGGCAATTTCTGAGTAATTTTTTTAGCTGTCGGTTGATTATCGCCGAGCGATAGCTGCAGTGCAATTATCGCTTGTGCACGGCTGACCTTGGTTGAATTCGGAAAAATATATTACAAACCTGCCTGTGCTTCCCACGCATTCTATGGCTGCTTTTGCTAATGTTAATGATGTTTTAGCATCATACCAAAACTGACTCAATTCCTAAAACATACAAAAATATATGATAGTTAATATTCTTAAAATGTCTTATTTTAAAGTGTCCAGTATTCCATTTAAAAATATATATTGTTATATAACGAGGTAAATTATACTCAGTATCAACCAAGTAAATGAGTTTAGTAGTTTCAGTTACAAAAAGTTAATTTCATAGTGTTTGACATAGAAATTGAAGAAAAATTTCTAGCCTTAAACTGAATTTGTTGAATATAAATGAAACAAACTTATATGCCATATACTTATTTTATATGTCATAACGTTAAGAAATATACATTGTATACTGTTAAATAATAAGATATTAAGCAATCAGTGACATATAAGCACAAATTGACCTCCCCCCCCCCCCTCATGTAGGTATTTGATTTGCTTTCAGTCAAGAAAAAGCATAATATAATATACTGTTTCTTATTGTACTCTAATAGGTGGAGTAAAAGAATATTGTCCAAAAATCAATAATGCAAGGGTTATTTTTTTTCTCTATTTTAGAAACTCTAACTTTTAGAAAGACACTAGTCTAAAAAAATTTGAAAACTTAATACTTATGCCAGCTAAGGCTCAAATAAGTAAATATGCAGGTGTTAGATAGGTATAACTACAACAACTTCGGCTGATAAAAGGACACTTACAACCTACAAATTCAACATGTATTTTAAAAGACGTTCAAAAAATACTTTTTGTGAATAATAAAAATTAAATATGCAAATAATAAATATCAAAAATGTCCATCTTACCCAATCTTCTTCAACAAAAACATCCTCTGTGCTACCTTGAGCTAAACTCTTTTCTTCAAGAAAAGCTTGCAGAGCTAAGCGAGCATGCTCTGATAGAACAATATCATTATCGTCTTCCATGATACTTTCCTTCAATTAATAGCTTGTACGACTGAGTAACTGCAGGTAAACTAGTAACCGATGTATCACGATGATAAAATATGAATTAAACTTGATAATTTATCAAATCAAATTACAGAATTTTAGATTTCAAAGAAGAAAAATATATTATTGAAGGTTTACTTTTTAAATATGCTTCGTTAAAATAAATCTATTTAAAACGACAAAGAGAATTATATAAAATTATATTCTGGTTAAAAAAAAAATACATGTCTGTTTACGTTTAGTCGGAAGAAGTAGTAGAAGTACTTTTAACGAGAGTAACTTACTGGTTTGTAACTAGATTCTTCACCAAAATATAGCATGTGAAATATAAATACTAATAAATTACAACTCTTATTTTAAATTTAAATCAAATTTAATTCCATGGTAAATTTTCAATCACTTTTTTATATTAATAATAAGTTTTATGGCTAAAAGTTTGTTTCTAAACTAAGGTTCAACATAGGCATAGAACGCCTCAACTTTTCTCCTGTGATTTCATCTGCTTACGAACGTGCACGTTTTATTGTCTTTAAATTAAAGGTTTGTAATTTAAACTTTTATTAATTTTTATAAAACATTGGTATTTTATATAGTTAATAATTCCGTAACTTGTTATTGACGTTGATGTAGAATTTTATTTCTTTTCTAAGAGATTGTCAAATGCGTGTACGTTCATTTAGTCCTAACGCAACGCAATCTACAACAGAAAAATTGCAATCTCAATTTTTATCTTAAAATTTTGTTTTCCGTAAAATACACTTGTAATAACATATAAATTATCAAAAGTTCCTCTATCCATTTTCTCTTATAAATCCTATTAGAAAGTGTAATAAAGATCAATAAGCTCTTCGGTTTAAAATGATAATAAACTTCATATTTTTTAAATGCATCATTGCTTTTTTTCGAGATGCTACTACCTTGCATTGGACTCCAAAACATTAAACTTGAACTCTCACTGCTTATTTATAGTATCTCCCATGTTATACTGCAGTGTCTTGGTCGGAAGAGTACAGAGTTTAGTTCACAGGGTTGTGAAGATTGTATTATGAGAGCAATAAGCTCATAATCGGAGAAAGTTGAGTGTTTGTCTGTCAAATATATGCAGTGTAGAAGGAGCTGCTACATATTAAATCTATTGTGGCCCAAATGTTATCCTGTGGCCATAATTTGCAGAGGAGTGCTAATAAGTTTTTTTACTTGGCATCAAACAAAGGTATAAAAATTCCTGAATGTGTACCTGGATCTTGCCTTTGGGATAGGTCACACCCAGAGCTGGCAAAATATGGTTTTTGGGAAAACTAATACAATTTTTTTTCTCAAGTTTTGGTATTTGATATTTATTTTTTTGCATTTGCAATATCATAGCAGCCATTGTATTTCTGTACTGATTAAAAAATTAAATATTTCTGTATTAATAGAAAATTGTGACTAAATTATATAGTTAAAACATTAAAATTCCACAAAACATTAAATCATGTTCAAGCATGCTCATGAGCTAAAAAAATACCTAAATTTAAATGACTGTAAAAAAACAGCGAAAAATCTTGAAAAGACAAAAACCACAATAACCATGAAAAACCACAATAACCCAAAAACCAAATTTTTTTAATTTACAAATCATGGTTTTTGCCAGCTCTGGTCACACCATATGTTCAAAGAAACAGAAAATAAAGAATTTCAGTTAAAAACATTAAAAATAAAGCTCATAATCATGATAACAAATTAAATTAGCAATGAGAAAGGGATTAAAACTTAAAAATGTATTTTAAGGTCCTCCTGATTTTTTGCCAAATCTAGTCGCCATTTTTTGCAACCCTGCAGGGGAGAATCAATACTTTTTTTTATTGGCAACATAACTGCTTTATGTCGACAAGAAAGTGTTGTAAACATTGCTTTTTCAGAAGTTGCCAAGGGCATCGTACGATGCAATTTAACTGATAAATGCATAATTTGCTTGTAAATGTAATTTAAGTATGCTAATAAATTTTGTTTTGTATTTATGAATCACTTAAAGCACATATCAGTTGTAAGCTATATGCAGTGGTGGATTTAACAGGCGACAAATGGACAGTTACTGTGCCCTTGTCTTAACCCATTTGGGGTCCCCTATACTTCCAAAATTAAAAAAAAGCTGGAAGGGAAATAATTGTTTGTTATATTTTAATTAGGGATGAACCGGATAGTGGTTTTACCGGATATCGGATATCCGGCGCACATTACAAACCGGATATCCGGCAGTTTCTTTTTTATGAAAATATCTTCTCATACACACTAGAAAATACAGAAATCGGTCAAAAATTACGAAATATTTTTTTATTCTATAATATTTCCCAATTATTTACCCTGAAGGTGATACCAAGATTGAATAAACATTCAAAAAAAAATTTATATACAAAGGGTTAGTCTAGGATGCTGCTAGCAATGGGCGTATGTTTGTACACTTTAAACTCAATTTCTGAATAATTGTATTTTTACTATATGCCCTTTCATTCCAAACATAAAAACTCAAGTTTGCTTAAACTTTTGAGAAATTTATTTTTATTTTAACTTTATATTAGTTGTGAGATGTTATGACCCTCCACCATAACGATTCATTAAAAAAAAATTAATAGAATTTTAAAGTTAAAAACGAGAAAAATTCAAGGGAGAATCTGTACACTGTTAATACATTGGTAGAATTTTCAGGAAAATACGTAAATACCATATTTTTAGCAAAGATAATTGACCGTCACAAAAAAAATCTTCGATGTTTTATTCATCCGGATATCCGGCTTGGAAAATCGGATATCCGGCACTTTACTTCTGGATATCGGATAGTTAAAAATCAACCGGATATCTGTTTCATCCCTAATTTTAATAAACATTTCACTGGATTCCAATTACTCTCTAATAATCCTCCAAATCTTTTTCTAAAGTGCCCCGAGCTTGGGCCCTTAGCAGAATAAGCAGGGAATTGTTAAAAGTGCAAACTGACATATTGTAACGCAAATCGTTGAAATTTTTTTATTTAAAGCTCATGTTGTATTTGTGTTGAACAGGGCCTAATTTACCATTAGGGACGTAAGGTCTCCTGATATAGAGGTCTCAACTTTCATTTAAGTACACATAAATTGTAGAAAAGTTGCCTAGGGGAACGTCCATTGTTACTCTTGTGACGGTCGGAGAAAAATTTCATAAAAACGTACATTTTTTACAATACTAAACATATTTAGGATAAAATTCAAAATTACTATTTAAAAGTTCATGTCATTCCGCTTCATAAAACATATTTAATATGTAATTTAGTATATTTTTGTTGTCTAGGGAATAAATCAAAATTTTGTTACTCTTGTGACCACTGGAAAAGGCAAAATACAAAAAGTGATTTTAAGATAGAATTCCTGTGAATTATATGAGAATACAAAACTCAAATTTACAAATATAATAGAGCAATTATATCTCTTCAAAAGGGAAAAACTTTTGAATCTCTTTGACAAAATCTGAATTAATGGCATTGTTTTAAGTAAAAGGCTAAGCGTTACTCTTGTGACGTTACTCTTGTGACATTTTGTCCACAATTGAATTTCTGCTTAAAAACCTCAAAAAATCATTAATATATGAGCTAATTCTCAATTTTTTTAATATACAACAGTTTTAAACATTGATAGGAGTCTAAAATTGCTTAAAAGGGTATAGAATTATTATATTAAAAAATAGTTTACTAAAAAAATATTTTACAAATATAAGAGCAACAAAATTAGCCACAATTTGGTTTCTTTTGTATCAAATAGCATGATCATAAGGTTCAAACTTTTGAATTATTTTTATGTGTATTAAAGCACCTTATTTGATATTCATCATATACTGTTAGAATTAACGGACCACAACATAGTTTACATTCACCTACTGGTTATATTGCAATTTCTCGGCACCTTTGCGTTCTGTTACTGAGCACAATTGCTCTTCATCGGTTTCACTTGCAGTTTTATTGCTGTTTCTTTTATAAAATATGAACTCTTTGTAGGAATTATCGTGTGTTATGGTCAATGGTAGATAGTGGCATTTTTGGTAGCTTCGACAAAGTGTGTTTTTGTATGCCCTTCACTATACAATTTCTCCAAGAGTAATACGCAAATGAATTCTTTGTCTATGATTTCTTCATTTGGTACATAAAGTATGTTTACCTTTGTTGCACCATGTACAAGTTCTGCAAAATCAGCAGCTTTTTGTATAATTGCTTTTTACCATGCACTTCATTTCATAGACATCACTTAAAAAAAGAAAAACAGCACCAATTCCATCTACAGCATTCGTATCATAAGCTGTTGAAAAAAAAATGTCCATGTTTTCATGGACATTTTTTTTTTCAACTGTTAATATTTAGGTGCTGACATGTTTACAAAATTATATTTGTTTAAATTGGCCTGTGCAACCATCAGAAAAAACTGGATACACTTTTGACCGATGTATTTTCTTGGAGACGCTGCATTAAAATATTGTGCAAACACATTTACAGAAAATCTGTCTTGTATTATATAATAGCCGTTCTATGATATCTTTTCAAAATGCACATTTTGAATGTCTACCAACATTCAAGTCAAGTATCAAAGCACTAGTGACATAACAAAATTGAAACAACAAATTTCCCCACTTAACGATTCGAAATTCCCAACTCAACAGTGCTGAAAATTCCCAGTTCCAACTTATCAGCATTTTTCATCTTTTTTTATATACATTTTAGGTAATATTAAACAGTTCTCTCACAAGCATTGATTTGTTGCACCCATACTCCAATGCAATGTCCGTTCTGAGGTCTAATTTAAATGTAATGATACAAGTTAGGCCATTTATAATCTGCCATAGCTTTCATTTGCTAATAATATTAATTTTCTTCAGGCATAAATTTTCTCAAATTGGGGATTTTTAGAAGTAGAAATTCCCAACTTTCAGGGTTTCCGGATTATAGTGGGGCCGTGCTCCCCCCGGTGCAACGGGCCTGCACAGCACTCTAAATCAATAAATCTTTAGGAATTGAGAAAATATATCTGCAACTGTCCTATGAATTACTTTGAAAGTTTTTATGAAAACCAAAAATACACACATTCTGAGGACCTGCTGTCATAATTGTTCTGTAATTTTAAAGTAAATAAAAAATTAAGTTCATTCATTTTAAAAACATGAATGAATGCAATTTAATTTGTTTTAAATTAATTATGGAAAAACTACTCAAGAACTTATTCTTAAAAAGGGCAAAGCCAAATAAACTTAAAATATTGTTTTTGTTTTGGTCTGAAGACAACCTATTTGATATACTTGCCAGAAATGTTATGCGTTACTCTTGTGACACAGTCATTTGTTACTCTTGTGACAACACAAAAGAGGATGTTCTATGCATGACACACAAAAAATAAATGGTGTAAAATATGTCTTATTCCACCAAATCAGAGATTAAAAGGTTTCAAGTAAAAATGTTAAGTAGTTTTTACAAATTTGAAACTTTTATATGTTTTTTGTTACTCTTGTGACAATTAAACATCACTATTAAATAGAGTTAAAATTTTATTCAAAAGCTAATCTAAAATATTTCAACTATATATATATGATAAATATGTAAATGGATTATGAATTTGTATATATAAGGAATTCAATTAATGAACAAAATTAAGAAAATAATATACTTTTATCGAAGTGACATTTTTGGCCCCAATAAAAGTGAAGAAATAAGTCAACTTTCAGAACAATTTCACTGCAGACTATTATTCTTATGAAATAATACCTTACAAATTCATATCCAGCAACTTTCTAGGATTAAATTGATATACCACACTTACAGTTTGGTTAAAATTTTAATTTCAGTAAAAAGTTTCATTTTTGGTGGACGTTCCCCTAGGTTTTGAAACATTCGTTGTTTACTGCAAATTTGCATAACTTTTCAGCAATTTTTCAACAAAAAAAAGTTGTAATTTATAGTTTTTTAAAAGAATTGACTACATTTACGGGATTTTTCATTCTGCGGAACTATTTTTTGCAAGAGGGGCGTGTTTAATAATATAAATCAATGTGCAAAAATAGATAAAAAAAAGTTTGACTTGTGCAACAAGTTTCATAATTTTTGTTCTAGAAATTTTTCCTGCGTCACGTAACCACAACGATCCCTCCACCTTACCACGCATGAAAGACCCCCCTGCTAAATACGTAATATAGGAACGGCTCCGCCTACGTATGAAACTGGGCCCCTTCGAAGGCTTTACTGCCTGGACCGTTTTCCTTAAATCCGCCACTGTATATATGTTTTACTTTACAGATTGGAATATAGTATTGGGAATATGTGCACTGTTAAACTGTATTAAAAAAAATATTTTGCCACATTGAATAGGTAATAATGAATGTTTTCCTTGTTAATAGATAACAAAGATGCATTTGTTTCTTCGGTGTCAAGAATTGCATCCCATTGAAGTGGGTGATGAAAAAGTTTCATACCTGAAGGTAAGGCAATAGTTATTAGTAAGAATAAAACTTTT
The DNA here is from genome assembly GCA_963932185.1 of Troglohyphantes excavatus. NCBI lineage: Eukaryota > Metazoa > Arthropoda > Arachnida > Araneae > Linyphiidae > Troglohyphantes > Troglohyphantes excavatus. The sequence continues at coordinate 25,789,748 of OZ010670.1, read as the reverse complement.
TCATAAATTCCACATAATTTTTTTCTATCACAGCACTTAGCCATTAAAAAATGTAATTAATTGAATCATTGTACTTTGTTCACTTATTGTGTGAGTCGATTCGCCTAAAAACTCACTAGGTCAGCCTAACAAAATATATTAGGTAATCAAACCATTATTGTAAGATTTACACATTTGCTGATTAATATTTAGTGATGGAAAATTTTGGTGCGATGTCATGAATATAAATTAAGTATAAGATAAAAACTTGCCTTGTAGAACATCGCGTTAAGAATTTTAAAATGCAAATACAACGTTAAAATACGCAATAAAAATCCATCCAATCTGGACATGTTTCGGGAGCTCCAAAACATGTCTAGATTTGATGGATTTTTATTGCATATTTTAACGTTGTATTTTAAAATAAATTAAGTATACCAATAACAATTTTAATTTATAAATGTTTTATTCTTTATTAGTTGTAATTTAGTTTACGATACCATTTTACATAACTGTCACTTCAACGAAGGCATAAACTGACTGTCTTCAGATCACAATTAATTTGATTACTATAAATTTTAGTGACAAATAAAAACTTTTTCATGCAAACCTTTTTGAAGGTTTGTATCAAGAAACATGTACAAGCTAAATAATAAATTAATACTTGACTTCTTCAGTGTTATAACACAATTTGATGTATCTTAAAGATTGCTAGAAAGTTTGTAAAGCTCAACTTCATCACTGCCACAGTAACTTTCAATTTTTGTTTAATCCTACGAATTTTTTTCCCAACAGAGGTTTGTTGAAGAGTCTGAAGGCATCTCTGCCGAAGAACAGACGCTGTACTTTGGGGGTGTGCCTTTGGAGGATGAGCAGAACATCTCTGAATGTCTGAATGAAGGGGCCACGGTGGATGTCTGTGTTAAGTTGTTGGGAGGTAAGGCAAATCGATGGGTTTTGGGAATGGAGTGATTTCGTTTATTGTTTTGAGCATACATACTGCATAGCTATGTAAAGTATACACAGTGTTCACTCTAGGCGTTTTTTGAAGGGCGGTCCGCCCTGCCCGCCCTTTTTTCATCTTCATAGCGCCCTCATGTCCTTTTTTCAAAAATGCTGCCCTCTTTTGAAAAAATTCCGCCCTTTTCAGTCAAGCTCAAGCGTCCTTGCTTCCCTAGTTGTCTTTTAAAAAAAAGCACCGATTAAATTTTGGGTGTGTGTAAACTTGAATTAAATTAATTATGACAGTAGATAAACAACCTCCTTTTTAACTGCACGTGTTGTGCAATCGCGATGATTCCACTTTAATTTTGAGCACGGGGCGGCATTCCACGAATCCTATTGATTTCCAGTGCTCGCATTTGAAATACTAAGTTTTTTTTCTGTGTTTTTTAAAAGAGAAGATGGTTTGGGGCTAGGTTACAAGATAAGGCATTTTATTACCAAATTTTGGATTTAAGTAGCCTTTTCATCAGTTTTGTAAGGGGTCTGATTAGGGCAACTTACACATACAGATTTGGTTTTTAAGGAAATAATTAATTTACAAATGTTAATTTTTTTATTTTAAGTAGTGTATTCATAAAGATACATCAATTTTGTATGGGTCTTTCCTTCGAGATAGACACCGAATCGGCAACAATAGCACAATATTCAGCTCTAGCGCAATGTCAACCAACATTGGAACTTTTTTTGTTTGGTCATGTGTACGATGTGTCAATGGGTAGACACGCCCACCCCAAACTTTTTCTTTTTTTTAAAGTGCCCTTTTAAAAACAAGAGGTGCCTTTTTAAAAACAGGGTGCCCTTTTATTGCCAACAGCGCCCTGCCCCTTTTTGTTTCTAAAGTGAACACTGGTATACATATTTATAAAACAGTATAAATATCTTAAATCTCCATACTTGCCAATTGTACAAAGTATGATTATTAACAATTTGATATATGTATAATAACGTTTTTAATTATATCGATTTCACAGATTTTGTCCTTTCGTTTTGAGCACCAAGGTTCTTTAAAAATATAAAAACGACAAAAGTCTAAAAATATTAACTGGACTCGTACAAATCGTCTTACAGAAATCTATCGTAATAACGATTATCTGATGTATTAAGAAATTAAATTTCAAGAATCTATACAAGCAATACCATTCTTTCAATATTATAAGTCCTATGTTATGGCCTCTAAAAAGAAAAAAAGTACCTGTTATTGAAATTCTTGGAATCATATGAAAAAGGGTTCATATATATATATAAATACAGAAGAACCATACTCTTAAACGTTTTTAGATACTCTTTATTCTGCTTTCTTTTTGTTCAAAAGGTCATCGGAACTTTTAAGTTGCAGAAGGCTCTTAAAAGTCCTTGAAACAACTATTATTGTACTAACCTGTATAGTTTTTAACTAAGTGGCTATTTGCAACTTTAGAGCTAACTTTTTTTTTGTTACAAATGTATACAAGTTGTTTGTCTTTTTAAAAAAATAAGGTCCTTGAAAAGTGTTTTGAAACTTTTATTTTTTCGGAAAATTCGTACAAAGTCTGGATTAATTTTAAATTGTTTAATTTAATGACATTTTTGTATCTTAAACCTCTGTATGCATTTTTCCCAAGGCAATTTGGTATTAAATTGAACAAATTTAATAATTTAACTATTATTAAAATTTCTACATATTGGTTATTAATGTTGTTAAGTTACTTTTCTACCAATTTTTTATTTTTAAAAATATTTAGTGCTCGACTCTTAAAACTGTTTCAAAAAGATATGCTATTTTGTAAAATAATTCAAATTTGACTCTTACTTTTAAATACATTCATTGAGTCTTTCCTGACAAACCAGTTAGCAAAGTTTTAAAAGAAATCTATAAAAGTTAGATTTTTAATATGAAACAGCTGGTTAGTAGTTTATTTGCCAATGGACAAATCTTTATTTTATAAGCCTCGTTAGGCACACTTGGACTTAATTTAGATTTTCCATATTTTAAGCATGAAAAATAATATAATAGAACTGGAATTAGATTTAAGTGACACACATGATTGAAAATTAATTTTATTCTTAAATGTTTATATCAAAGTAAAGTTATTTTGTCGATTTTTTCTAAATTTATAGAATATTTCAAAACTTCAGCTTATCTACTAGAGTGTGTAAAGAGTGTATGTTAGGCTAGATAATTTTCTTACGCATTTTCAAACTCTATTTATATTTTGGTTGTAATATATAAATGGTACATATTTATATCCCTGTGTATATATTTCAATTTGGTATTTGAATGTGGTTTGAAGCTCATGAATATGTATTTCTTTGCAGGTAAGGTCCACGGATCTTTGGCTCGAGCTGGAAAAGTAAAGGGACAAACACCTAAGGTAATATTAATATTTAAAATTAAGATACTTAATTTCTTGATGACCACTTCAGTTATGTTATTATTATTTTTTTGAAGATTTCATTGTCTGACATGTTAAAAGTTCACATTTTGTATTTGGATTTCAAATCTGTAGTGTCTTTTACTTATTACTGGGTCCCCAAATCAGGGAATTTGTCTATCATAAATTCAAGTTTATAAGCAACCATTAATTTCCTTTAACCTCTAAAGCAAAAGTCTTTTACCATTTTTTAAACTGAATTATGTACTAAAAATATATAATTCCGTCATTATCCACAATATCGTTTTTGTATCCTGATTTTTCACGTTTGATGAGAGAAATTTATATATATATTGCCTGGAAAGTCTGGTAAATTGGTTGAGGTTTTGAATGGGAACCCTGTATTATCTGCTGCTGTTTAGTTATTGCTGCAGTCATTCCTATAAAATCAGCATTTTGTCCTATTGTTGTTTTTTTGTAAATTTTTAACCTTATTTTCAAGTTTGAAATCTACTTTTTTGCAATTCTCAAAAGTTTCAATCGCAAATAATTAGAATTTTTTAAAAGTATCTTTCCAATAGTGCAGTGAATACTAATAAAAAATGTTGTATCGTTCACTTTTTGTTTGGAACTTCGCAAAAGTAAAAAAAAAGTTATATATAATTTTTCAACATAATAAAAATGGGTTCAATAATAATGGAGAAATATTAACCCAGGCATTCTTGCTAACTTGAACAGTTACACAATTATCTTGTAAAATTGTTAACTTTCTCTGTTAAAATAGTGTGTAGTTTAGTTAAAAGTATATGAGTGGGCACATATATTTAAATTTACTTTATATTTAACATCAATTAAATTAAACTTTTTAATTATTATACAAAACAATTTAAGCAAATTTGTCTGAAAAGGTCATGGAGATTTGATTTTTAATGTTGGGTGTGTATGAATTAATATACAATTGTTATCAATTGTCCGCTTTAATTATTTAATACTTCTGGAGGTATAGTAGAAAAGTACAAGGATATATTTTTTAGTGTAGTTGATTATTTTAATCTAGAGAGGCATATGTGTTTTTGATTGAATTCAAGTATAAGGTTATCGGCCAATTTGCGTTCCCACAAATTCGTAGCAATTATATCACATATACCTTTTAAAGGAGTTGTCTTTGAAATTTTTCCTAATAATTCCTGTAAATTTTATAACACAACAGAAAATTAAACCTGGGATCATATATTTTTAATCTGTCCAATTTCCAGTAACATTTCAACCGTTATCTAATTTTGTATCCGCCTTTATTAAATTACTGCACTAACCTTTGTAAATGAGCTACGACCCACTACAATAAACTTATTTCATTTGTGTTCCCACATTTTGGTCAAAGGGCTTCTAAAGCAATGGCTTTTTTTTTGGCTTATTCCCAGTTGCAGAAAAATTCTTCACAGTCTACTCTGTTGCCAGTCATGGAAATTTTTGAAATTTCTACGGATTTTGCATAAGTTAGCTGTTAAAATTAGTTAAACCTTCAAAGTACTTTATATCTGATTATCAGAAACTCATATCCTATACAAGCTTGGCAAAATAATGGGCATTTTAGAGTTGAAATTTCTTTGCTTTTGAGAATTTTAGGTCCCTGTTTTAACTTGACCCCTCAGCATTTCGTCTGTTTGTAAATTTTCTTGTTGCTCATTTATGTCCAAATGTGTTGTTTGATTTTCTTCAAATTTGGCATAATTGTTGCTTGAAGTCATTAAGATCAGCATATATGTGTTTTGTCCTATGTTTGCCTATGTATTAAAATTAGCATAGAAATCTTTCAACAAAAAGTTTCATAATTGAAGTATTTGATGCAACCCTCAATTGTTCCGAAAACTATTTGTAAACTTTGATGGAATTAAGTAGATATCTTTATGAAACTTAATAAATTATTCAGAGTTTAAGGAAAAATTTGTATTTTTAGCTTTGTGATTAAGTAGACAAAAGTTTGTGGTGTATTTTTTTTTGGTTGAGAATTTTACTCCTATTTTTAATACGAATGCAATTAGCAAGTTTCGGGGTATAAACAACTTATCATTACTACTAAATTTGGTTAAAAGACTGCAATTATAGAAGTGATTTGTTTCAATTTTGAAGGGTTTTTTTCTTTTCAAAATTTGTGAAAATTGTCTTTATTTTCCGCTTTTTATTAAACTATTGTTTGGTTTAGAAAGCTATTTGTTATAAGCTGATATTTATTACTACCAAGCTCAGCAAAAAAATCTGGCAACATGCTGACAATTTTTGTGAATGCGGTATTTTTGCTTTCAGTCATATTCTATTACGTTTCTTTAAAAGTAGGCATATGTGGTTGTTATTTGGTTATTTTTATATACGTTAATTTTAAAAAAAGGCAAATATTGGTGCAAAAATGCACTTTTATAAAACAGTGCTATTGTTGTGCGGTTTAAAAATGGAGTTTGTTCATATCTAGTGAATATATACATTTTTTAATTTATGCAATCTATTTAAAAAAAATGAGTATAAAGTACATATTTAGAATTGTCTAAAATCAGTGAAAAAAATTTTAAAAAATATCAATTTGTAATATTACTTGCATTTAGTAAAATGCATTTGTCACAATTTGTTTAATGTTCGTTGCAATTTGCTACTTTTAGTAATCTTTGCTAACTATATAGGGTCAGGTGGGGGAAAGTGGTCATAAAAACAGGCATTTTTAACTTTGCGGGAATATAAATATGAGAAATTTTCTAAAAAATATTATTGCTTTGGGTTATATTTTACATTACATTATTCTAGAGCACATTAGAATACATTTTAAAAATATGTTTTGAGAGTAACACCTTTTAATGACATCTTTTTTTTTCATGTTTTTATGACCACTGTACCCCATGGGTGGGGTAAAGTGGTCATATTGAAGAAATATGACATAAAAAGGCAATTATAAGTAAATAGTGCCATTTTATAACTTAAAAATATTTTACACAACTTCTATATTTGTGAACTATTATTTTAATTATAAATTTAAATAATACTAGGGGGCTCCGCCCCCTGCTCCGCTAACGCTTCACCAACCCCCGGAGGATTGCTACGCAATCCTCTATAGTTTGCTTCGCAAACAATACCGTCTTCATACACTGTAGACAATGACAATGTGTCCTAACAACAATACTTTTTTTAGTTATATAAATTATTGCTGGCAGTGCCGTCACACAAATTTATTTTTGGGATGTTGAGACAAGAAATTTCCCAACTTAACGATCCGAAATTCCGAAAGTGAACGATTCATAATTCCCAACTTAAGGACGTCAGGTACCAACTCTAGTGTTGTCCTCGTTATCTGACCATTGTTAAAAATATGAGACACCGTTCCCGGGTCTTTTCTTCAAGAAAGGCCTCGAACCAAAGCGTCCTTGATGTAGTAAGTAAATACGTACCAATAACCAATCAAGGACGCTTTGTTCGAACCAACGCCAGTAGTTCAATGTGCAGCTCTAGTGCGACGTTAATTAACCAGACCACACTTAATGATTCGAAATTCAAAACGCAACGGTGCTAAAAAATTCCCAGTTCCAACTTATAGACATTTGTCAGCTTTTTTATAGGTAATATTAAACAGTTATCTCGAAAGTATTGATTTATTGAACGCATGTTCAACTTTGTCGGATTGCTTTGCAATGACATCCAACAAAGTGCAACTGTTTCTTCTGTTTTCATCTTTAGAGTTATGTGTAGCCATTCTATGTGCAATTGACACTGTTGGAGATATTGTTGTCAGTATAGCTCAAAGTCCTTAATTGTTGTATTAGCCATATTTGACACTTTTGTACTTTTAAAATTTAAATAGCATATATTAGATGTTGATGGTTCTGAATTCTGATGAATATCTATTTGTTGATCTGGTGAAGTCAATGGGCAATTCTGTTATTTCGGTAAGGACATTGTTATGTTTGGTCAATTTGTTTGTTGACAGTTTTTCACAAATTCTGAGGTAATCAGGTCTTGGTGGTCTTATCACCCAATGGACTTTCTCTGCTATTAGGATATTTAAGATACATTTGGATTAAATTTGATATATCAGAACGATCGAATGGATGTCCAACATAGGCAATGAATCTGAAACTTTTAACGAAGCAAGATTCTTCTTCGAAGCCATTTTTCTTATTACGACCATTATGTCTGGGCTTGTTAATGACCCATCTTCTTAAAGTCGGGTAATTCCTGAGCTACAGCATAAATGGATTTGCCCTTTTTAACCAGCATAGCTAACTGGCCTTGACAGAATAGCTAATTAGCCTTGCCAGCATAACTAATTGTAGACTGGCATCAGAGTAATTTGGTACAATCTTCCTAACATATTTGTTTGGCATGTTTATTACGTAAAAAGAAGGGAAAAAATGATTAAGACAATAAAAATTATTTTATTATTTAAAGTTTATGCAAATTTTAATCACTGAATATTAGGTCTTAATAAAGTCATTCCAAGCAATGTAAAAGTTAAGCCTAATGCTGTTTACTTTATCTCATGTTATAAACTATGATAAATTAATATATGCTTTATCATTCTAAATTAATATTCAATAATCAATCATTAAATATTAGGCCTAAATAAACTCATTGTTACCATGAATACGTTAAGCATAGTCATATGACCACTTTACCCCATGTTACTAAAACCACTATAAAATAAAAAATTTAATAAACACAACTTGCCTATCAATGAAAATGTGTTCTTGAGATATGTTTGAAGCCTCCTGCACAACTAATTTATTAAGATTTTGATTAAACAAAATGTAGGAGAGAAGTTCATTAGAGAATCAAAAGATTGTACTGAAATGTACAAAAACAAAATGGCTATTTATTGGCATTCAATGTGTTACTAAAATTATAATTTTGTGTGAAAAACATTGCTCCTCTTTACTGAAAACTAAAACAAAAAATTGTAAAACCTTTACGATAATAATAAAAAATAGGGATCAAAAACTACAACATTTATTAGAGTATGACCACTTTACCCCACCTGACCCTACATAATTGAGGATATAATTTAGGCTACTATTTTTGATGTCTAAGGATACTAAAGCTACTATTTTCAAATGCACAACTCAGTGGCAGCCCTGATGCAAGTCTGATAAATTATGCTCTTTTTTTTCATTGAAAATAGGAATATTGAATGCAAACTAATTGTAAACTAATGTTCAAACTGTCATTTTACATGTAAAAGAATCATGACATAAAATATAATATTTTGAGTATAAGTTTATTTTAAAATACTAGAATTCACACAATATCCTCAGAAATCTTCAAATATTCCAAATTTATAAAAATGAAAGAATTAGCGAAGTCCGATTTTTGACAAACTTGGCATAACTAAATGGTTCGCAATAGTAAAAAAAAATTAAAACTAAAGAAATGCTTTTCAAAACGAGAAAACTGGCTTTAAAATGTAGTTAATCAAGTTTACTGTCTTGAAAATCGGACCGGGCACCGGGCTAAAATGCCGATTTCGGATAAAATCGGCAAGTGTGGTTAGCTGATAATAATAAAATTCCTAGCAAATTCAATAAAAAATTAAGAAAACCATGTTAAAGCTAGACAAAAAATTAATAAATATGCAAAAGGAATGCATTTTTAGTCACCAAAATCGGAGTCATCCCGGCATCAAATTGCCGATTTTTGACAAACCTGCATCATTGACTATCATATAGCTAAGATAAGAATGAGTAAAAAGAAAGAAAAAAAATGATCGCCAAAGTCGGAAATCTGCCGTGGAAGCTGTATAAAATACCGTTTTCGTTTAGCACTAATTCCCTTCTCAAAAAAGGTTCTGCTAATTATTTTCTAGTAACCTATCTTCTCAAAGAACAGGTACAGAAATGTACTATGGAGTTAACAAAAGAGAATCGACAACACAGAAACGTCTGTGGAGATTTGTTCAAACATGTGTAACTTATCGCGACTTCTCCCCTGCCCCTTGACTTTCTAAAAATTGAGAAAAGTAATTACCTAACCTAAAAAGAATTTGCAGAAAATTTTCTAAAGTAATGCAGACAAAAAAAAAATTGTATTGTAGACTTCTGCAAAAATTTGTCTGCAGACCTTTGAAAAAATCTGCGTCGTTCGACGCACGTCGCCCGACGCACGTCGCCGCGATTCTGCATACGGGGCCTTTGCATATGTTGACTAAAATTTGTTTGTTGTTGTTTCAAGCACACATACTGTCGTGTGGAGCCTTGTTAAAGCCATATCAGTAACAAAAATTAAAAAACTGACTGTTTTATTGAGCCAATTGGGAAGAAGTATGTGCAAAATTGATCTTTCATGGCTCAAATGACCTTATGTTGTGGTATGCCAACTCCGGTGTTTTCCTTGTCATTTGTGGTTTAAAGTTCCCGTGTTTTGTGGCCCACTGTATGGTTCTAGTCAGAGAGTTGTAATATTAAATAGAGAGCGCCTTCAATACCAGACTCTCGTAAGGCCGCGGTGTCAACATTGAAAAAGAAAAACCCACATCACGTGGTTATACCGCTGCCACATTTGGCGTTCAGACATCTGCAGGAGTTTCAAATTTGGCGCACTTTCTTCTCTTTTGGTGATAAGGAGTTCTGTCCGTATTCAAATTTTTAACATATATGTACGTATTTACTTATTTTCAAACAGTATGCGCTAAATATTTCCTCTTCATCAACGAAACGAAAATATTTTCTTTGTGTTCAATACTCGAAGAAGCGAAATTCTTTATATTTCTCCGGTTTTATTGTTCATATTTTCTTGTTGAAGTATACAAAATAACAATTGAAAGAACTTCGCTTATGGTAAATTTTTTACATAAAAACGTAATGCAATATTTCAAACTACAAAGTAAGAAAAATCTCCTTAATATATCTGTTAAACTCTCTTAAATTGTGCCACTCGTTCAAAAAAAACTATATTTAAATACAAAATTAAACACAAAACCATATTACAATACTTCGATCTCGCTCAGTTCTTAAAGTCGCCAAGGCCTGCCAAGTAATATTTGGCGCATGAATGAATTGGCATTTCCACATATCACGTGGTTTCAATGATGGACACACGGAAATCAGCATTTTTATTCCTCTATTTGTATCCTTACCCTGTGGTTCTAGTAGGCTGTTAATTTGATCATTTAGTATTAAATACTTATTGGGGACTTTTCGTGAACTGTTTAATAATGTGCCTCTCTCCACACTAACCACTTTTACAATTGTATAACAAATAAATCCAAAATATATACTTAGGCTTTTTTATGACAAGTTTAGTGCTTATAAATTGGTTAATTTGCATTGTAGGTTAAATGATAATTGTTTGTCTTCTAACATCTGAAATGTTTCCTTACAGGTTGAAAAGCAAGAGAAGAAGAAAAAGAAGACGGGGCGTGCCAAGCGAAGGATGCAGTTCAACAGGCGATTCGTGAACGTAGTCGTCACTTTTGGACGAAAGAAGGGCCCCAACTCCAATTCATAGACTGCTTTGTGAAAAGTCAGATGGCATTTGTAAATTTTTAATAAACTTCCTTGTCATCTAATCCTTTGTCTTATCGGTTTAAAATCTTATTCATTTATGTTGCTCATTTCAGAAAAATTTATGCCTTTCTATCATTTCAACAGTGAATCCAATTTGGGGTCTTTGTCCATGGGTGAAAGCTTTTTGTCTTTATTTTTATCTGAGATGGAAAAAAGTTACGTAATTAATGCCAATAAAAGGTCAAATGACACAATTATTTCTCTTGTTGATTGTTAGTTGGGTGGGGATGTCACAAAATTAAGAATTAGTATTTTGCAACTAACCGATCAAGTTGCAATTATAATTGCACCACTAAGATCATTTTACTTGGGATTACAAGAATTTTATAAATGTTTAACTAAAGCTTTGGTTTCCATAAAGTATTTTTTGTATTTGGAAAAAGTTAGAATAAGTGCAGTAATATGGCGTGGTTTCATGCCTGAATTTAAAAAAGCATTAGTGTTTTAAAAATAAAAACCTATTTAAAATTTGAGAGAGAAAAATACAATCTCACCTTGGAAAACCTGGAATTGATGTAGAAATTGAAAATGCCTACAAAGTCGGAATTTTTCTAAAATTTTTAACCTTGTGCCTTGTCATATTCCTTTTCTTACTCTTTTTTTTTTAATACTTATGCATTTTTTTTATATACTTTGATAGGTTATTTGCATGCACTTTGTTTTTATAGGTCTCATTGACTTTTTTTTTTTTAAATTTGTTCATGTATTTCTCATTCTGGAATTCTAATCTTGGTGAATCCTGAATTATGGAATTTTTGTGTGAAATGTTTTTGTTTTTTTAATCAGATTCTCAACCGTTTTTTCTCTCGCGAACCCCTTGATAAAAAAAATTCATTTGAGTCCCCCGTCTATCACAAATTAACAATTTTTTTTAATATAAAAGTATTAGGGTATATTTACATCGTACAAATCTTTTTTTAAAAAATTCCATCATTAAAAGATTGTGATACACTGTTTTAGGATTTGGATTATTATCCTTCCAAATAATTTCTTCCGTAAGTTGATTTTTTTTAATGTGTGTTCCGGGCCCCTGACCTGCATTCTATGCTCAAATCCAGCCCTGCATTACTCTAGAAAAAAAAATTAGACAATAATGCTCGTTCATTAATTATTCATACATTAGGTTAACTGAAAAATTAATGAAACGTCTCATATTGATGACACTTGGAAGCTTTTAGTTTTGATTTTACTTATCATAATTTTTTTTAACTGTTCTACTCATAGATGGCAGCACTACCAACGACTCGTTTCAAAACTTCTTGGAAACTAAAAAAAAAAAAAAAAAAAAACGTTAATATTCATGAGACAAAGGTACGATTCATTACTTCTCCGAGAAATTCACCCTTTTTTTTTTTTACACCCCGTATGTTAAGAATCGTCGCGTTAACATGTAAAAGTAATCTTTACTACTGAAATAATATATATAATTTTTATTTTATTTGTCTCCTGTCATTACTAATATTATTTTCGCGTACCTTCAACCGGATCGCCACAGGTAGAAAACCGCTGTCTTATATAAATTTAAATAATATACATTAAAAATTATATATAAAAAAAATTCGATGCCCCTGTGACTTTAATAAAATATAGTCCAAAACCACAACCCCGAACATAGAAAATGGATATTCCCTATGAATACTCTGCCCTAGGTATAGAATGAACTCCCACTGAGTCACATAGTGCACCACAGCTTCAACTATTATATTCTGCACATTACTTCTCTATTGTAGCGTAGGTGACAGGGTAAAGCAAGCAGGCCACCCGTGCGCGCCCCTCCCACAAGCATCTGTGCAGAGGGGGGCACGCGACATTCAACAGATGGCACGCGATTTTGAATGCGCTACTCGCCCCCACTGTACAGTGTCAGTGAAACGGATTGTATGCCGGTGGTTATGAATGTCAATGTAACTGGTGTAGCATAACAACGGGTTGTTCCCCTGCGAAATTCCGTGCATTTGGAGTAGCAAAAATGTTACGAATTTTTTTAAAACATGAGTGGAAGTAAAAAAAAAAATTGTAACAACTTTTCACGAAAGTGTTCTAATTTTTCAATGATTTTCCGTGGGAAATAGGTTTTGTTTTCGATGGCCGGAAATAAAATTATACGGGGTATAAAATTTTAAATTTTTGTAGAAATTTATGCACATCCAGCAAAAAAAGTCAGCATAAAACCTTCATTGAAATCGAAAGTTTTTATAAAGGAATTTGGAATGAAAAAAAAAATACAGCTTTTTTTAACTTATTTTTTTAATTTTCCTGTGCAAAACCTTTAAATCATTTGCATTTTCCCTTCAATAATTTCAATGCTTCCAAATATGCATGTTTTGTTACATGTTTTATGAAGGTATTTGGAACAAAAACCTTTAATTTCATAAATCTTATGTAAAATAAAAAAAAAACTCTACCCTAATTTGCACTAAAGTACTCACTTGCATCAGTTTGCTCATTTGAACTATTTTCTGCGCATTTGGATTTAACCAGATGCTCATCTACCTGCCCCTGACCTTGTGTACGTCTTTGCTTTGACCCCACAAGTACAAACCCGTTCTGTATGGTAGGTTGACCTTCACCTTACCAATATGCAGATAGGTCACCCTTTTGTCCATAGATTGACACAAAGAACACAAAAGTCATTTTGAAAGTCATACTTGACACAGGTAGAAGGGGTTCGAGAGGAGCTTTTGTGAATTTCTTAGAATCACACCTGCTATTCCTTAACGAAAATACAGGAATGGACTGTGGAAGCATGCCCGTCGCACCGGGTTTGCCCAACACCACCGTAACTGACTCAAGGCCTGCGCACGCTGTCGATCAGAAAGCTATGAGTCATCAAAGGTAGACCTACCGAAAGACACAGCGCCATTCAATTCAACGGCTGAATCCGTTCGTTGCAAATATAAACAAGGTTGTTTTCGAAGCGCGAAAAGTTAATTTTATTTATATATTTTATTAATTATTCTGCAGTTTTAGGAACGTCAATTACATAAGATGCCTTCTCGGTGCTGCGTGCCTAATTGCAAAGGGAATTATGATAGAGTTCTTGAACGTGTGACTATTTTAAAATATCCCGAAAATGTCGGAACTCGAAAAAAATGGATAACAGCGATACCTAGAAAGGATTTCATACCTTCCAAGTCTTCTAAGGTAAGTTGTATTTTTGTAATTACTTATAAATAACAAAGAATTAAAAATGGTTCTTGAAATTTGAATCTATTTCCTGCATATTTACTTCAATACAGTGTGAAATGTTCGTCATTATTTTCATGCATTACTAATGTAGGAATCATTCCACATAAAATATTGGAATTATTTATTTCTTATAGCAATATTTGGGAGTTAAGGTAATATTTAATGCTCTTATTGTTACAGAAACAAGGTTTATATTTGTATCTGTATCGATTCAATAAACAGAAGTGAGTTTAAGCTTTTCATAAAGTTTGTATAAACATATTTTTTTGAAAATCTTTCTTCGGCCTATCAATTTGAGAACAAAATAAAAACTTCAATAATTCTTAATTGTATGTTTAGAATAGGCCCTGCTCATTCCAGAACATTCTCCATTTATCTAGAACAATTTATTGTACCTCACCCAATAATATTTTACACTTTACAAGTTAACGTTTTACTAGCTGAACCAAACATGTTAGAATGAGATGGAATTGCAACAACCTCTGTATTGAAAATTCATTGGAGCTGACGCGCGGGTTAAATTTGTTGCCCAGTTTCATTTAAAATAGAACTGCCCCATTAAACAGTCCTAAATATGTATTTAATTCAATTATATTTTTCTTATTTGCTGATATTGATAGTAACAAGCTTTAATTAATTTTTTTAAAGGTTCAATCTTACCATCAACCCGATACTTCAAGATCTCCAGGGGGAGGGCGAGAAATACAAAGTCCTCGCATTTGCCGATGACAAACTTCTGATGACATCCAGTCAAGTAGAGCTCCAGTCCATGCTCGACCGTCTCTACACCGTGACAGAGGCTCTAAGCCTAAAAGTCAACGCGAGCAAATGCCCATCGATCCACCTGTCAGGGAAGAAGCCGGCGGGCCTGCGCCCATTGAAGTGATTCCAGACAACATCCCGACATCCTTCCTGGGTAACCCCATCGGCTACAACCTGCTCGAGAATTCCCCGGAGATTGCGAAGATCATCCACCTAGGAAAAAAGATCGGCGGATCCAGCCTCGCCCCGTGGCAGAGGATAGACGCTTTGAAGACGTTTCTCTACCCTCCCTGTCCTTTGCCATGAGAGGTCACCAATACACCAAGCAGCAGCTGCGTCAGGTCGACAATCACATGAGGGCCCACATCAAAGGGACCCTCAATCTGACTGGCGTGGCTTCAAACGCTTCTAATGATTAGACGAACTGTCTTACTGTACGTTATTTACTTGCTGTTCAACGTGTATCTTTTATAATTTATCTGTTCCACATCGTGTATCCTCCATCTGCATATTTACACGTAGAAGACGAACTGTCTTACTGTACGTTATTTACTTGCTGTTCAACGTGTCATCTTTTATAATTATCGGTTCCTCGTGTTTCCTCCACCTGCATATTTACATGTAGAAGACGGACTGTCTTACTGTACGTTATTTACTTGCTGTTCAACGTGTCATCTTTTATAATTATCGGTTCCTCGTGTTTCCTCCACCTGCATATTTACATGTAGAAGACGGACTGTCTTACTGTACGTTATTTACTTGCTGTTCAACGTGTCATCTTTTATAATTATCGGTTCCTCGTGTTTCCTCCACCTGCATATTTACATGTAGAAGACGGACTGTCTTACTGTACGTTATTTACTTGCTGTTCAACGTGTCATCTTTTATAATTATCGGTTCCTCGTGTTTCCTCCACCTGCATATTTACATGTAGAAGACGGACTGTCTTACTGTACGTTATTTACTTGTTGTTCAACGTGTCATCTTTTATAATTATCGGTTCCTCGTGTTTCCTCCACCTGCATATTTACATGTAGAAGACGGACTGTCTTACTGTACGTTATTTACTTGCTGTTCAACGTGTTATCTTTTATAATTTATCTGTTCCTCATCGTGTATCCTCCACCTGCATATTTACATGTAGAAGACAAACTGTCTTACTGTACGTTATTTACTTGCTGCTCAATATCATATGGCTCTCATACATACAGAAAAAGGTTTGGGCTAGAATTTATTCTGCTCTTGCCTCGGGTTGGCCTGTTATAGCACTTAACTAACAGGAACCGACACGCCTTATCAAATATTGGAATCACTACACTCACATGCACCTTTTTTGCCGTATTCGTGATTAATTGCATACATTGTCTTTTTTTATATTGATTAATTGCATAATTTTTATGTTTTCAATCTTTAATGTGGGCATTTTTAAGCAGTCGATTGACTTTACGACAAATATGTCATTTTGGCCTTAGTGTAAAGTCATAGCGATCAATTTTATTGATTTCTTTAAAAAGTTTGAAAGGTTAAAAAATTATTTTGATATCTTTAATTTTTTTTAATTAATTAATAAAATATAATTAAAAATTAGGGCAAGATCATCCAGTTCATTCAATTCTCCCAAAAAGTGACTTGTTTATAATTTAAGTAAACAGCCCATTCAGCCACTTATTTCATATGATTTATATTGTACCAAGAAAACTTTTATAAAATGTATAAATTTATAAAAAAAAATGTATTTGCACATGTGTTTTGAAGGTAACTAAAAGCAAGCAAATGTAAAGTTCACAATAAAAGTTTGAATTGAGTAATAAAACTCAAGTAAAATTATTTAAATAAATAAAAAATTTATATAAAAGATCCAGTTTATTCAATTCTACCAAAAAGTGACTTGTTTATTATAATTTAAGTAAAAAGCCCCTTCAGATAATTTTAATTGATATTGTACCAAGTAAACTTTTATAAAATTTATAAAGTATTTTTCATTTGCACATGTTTATTGAAGGCTCATTGTTAACTAAAGCAAGGAATTGTAAAGTTCACAATAAAAGTTTGAATTGGGTAATAAAAATGTAAGTAAAATTATTTAAATAAAAAATTAATACAAAAAGTTCCAGTTTATTCAATTCTAGCTGAAAGTGACCTGCTCATTATAATTTAAGTAAAAAGCTCATTCAGCCACTTAATTATTTCAGATAATTTTAATTGATATTGTACCAAGTTAACTTTTATAAAATGTATAAATTTATAAAGTATTTTTCATTTGCACATGTTTTTGAAAGCTCATTTTTAATTAAAAGCAGGCGAATGTAAAGTTCACAATAAAAGTTTGAATTGAGCAATAAAATGTTCGTAAAATTATTTAAATAAATAAGAAATTAATGCAAAAAAAATCCAGTTTATTCATTCTACCAAAAAGAGACTTGTTTATTATATTTTAAGTAAACAGCCCATTCAGACACTTATCTCAGATAATTTTATTGATATTATACCAAGTAAACTTCTATAAAATGTATAAATTTATTAAAAAAAATATTCTTTACTTGCACATGTCTTTTGAAGGTTCATTTTGAACTAGCAAGCGAATATAAAGTTCATAACAAAAGTTTGAACTGAGAAATAAAAATTGTTTTTTATTTACTTAAATTAGTGAACTTATGTAATTAAAAATATCGTTTTTTTTAATATTATTTTGACCAAAAAGAGGACATGTTTATGAGCTAATAAACAGTCCATTCACTCAAGAATTAAATTGATTTGCATTGTTACTCAGTTCATGAACATTGATAAAACAAATGAAATAAGTAATTTTGGTTTATTAAATAGGTACTGAATTCTAAAAATAGACATTGACCTTTCACCGTTATACACTACGCGAAATGTACAAGAAAGTAAAATATGCTCGAACTTTGAAAAACGTCCGAAAATTATTTCGCTAAGTGCCATTCGCTTCTTCTTCGATACCGGTCTGCCTGCGATGACTCATCCTAAGCGCGCTCAGGCCTTGAGTCAGTTACGGTGGTGTTGGTTTGCCCCCCCCCCCCCCCCCCCCCCCAATAACCTGGAAACCCTGAAAGTTAGGAATTTCAACTTCTAGAAACCCTGAGTTGGGAAAATTTATGCCTGAAGAAAATTATTATTATTAACAAATGACAGCTAGGGAAGATTAGAAATCGTCCAACTTGTAAGTTTACATTTATGCATTGGAATATGGGTGCAACAAATCAATGCTTGTGAGAGAACTGAAAGAACCTAAAATATATATAAAAAAAAAGATTAAAAATGTCGATAAGTTGGAACTGGGAATTTTCAGCACTGTTGAGTTGGGAATTTCGAATAATTGAGTTGAGAATTTCGAATCGTTAAGTTGAGAAATTTCTTTCTTCCCCCTCAAAATATTTTTTGTGTAGCCACTCTGTGTGGAAGAGAACTTGTTTTATTATATCAATGTGTGCCGTTAAGCACATAAAACTCTTATATAATATACTTTTTTACACTTTACATTTCAAAAGAGACCCAAGTCACTTAATCTTTAAAAATATATAACACTGTTATCTAAGTGTTGTTAAAACATTTAATAATTTAACTAAAAAAAGCCCTAAAACATAATTATTTACATTTATTACTTGTATTATATATTGCTTTATTAATTGTTATTCATATTTTATTGGGAACATACTTTAAAACTACAACAAAAAAATTCAAAACTACCTATTAGTGTTACTCCTATACTTAAAATTAATAAATTATTCAAAGGATTTGTTTAGTTAAAATCAGCTCTATAAAATAATCTTTTTCTTTAAAAAAGTAAAACCGACTTTTAAAAAAATGCTAAAATGTTCAAAAAGAATTATAAGTTTTAATTTTAAGTACTGATTCTTATAAATTGGCACTAACTTCAAAAAGTTGTGATAAATATAAAATTAATATTGAAATTTTTTCAACTTATTCGTAAAATTACAAATAATTTTTTACCCTTTTTTTCCTTTAAAGATTATTTTAATTTCCCTTTTTAGTATTTATTTTTGCTTGGGGCTCGCAGACGGCCCTGGGTCGCCCCCTACACTTTTTTTTAAAGTTATTTATATATCTAATAATATTACACAAAAACGGAAAAATTATTTCGTGATTGCTAAAAAAAATACTGTCGTTTTTTATTATATTATTGTTATAAAGTCAGCCGCACTCACATTCATTCCATCATGCCAAACGGAATGCCACCACTCCAAACGCATGTTGTTTCCAACCGGTTGGAATTCCATCGTTCCGTTCAGTGGTCTCATTTTGTCCCAATCCGCCATTGCTCAGCGTCTTCGTGAATGTGAAAACCGGTTATTCGAGACGAATTGGAAAGATGGCGTCTGTCTAGGTCTAGCAAGAACGACTTCGACTGTGGCGAATTTTACCAGATTTGAAATTGTTTTTGTCGGATTGCTTTGCAATGACATCCAACAAAGAGTTTATTGTTCGAGTAATAGAAATTTACAAACAACAAACGTGTCTGTGGAAAACCACGGACCCGGACTATCGCAACAAGAATAAAAGAAATGAAGCATGCGAACGTATTCTACAACTCTTCAAAGCCAAAGATCCAAATGCCACAACAGAAACAGTTATAAAAAAAATTACCTCGTTGCGAGGCTCCTTCCGAAAAGAACTAAATAAGGTAGTATAGATTATTTATTATTATATATTGTTTCTATTAATTTACTGAAGCCCGCGACTCACTGTCGTTCCAAATGGATTGGCATGATGTCACTCCATTCCATTTGGAACAGAGCAACCTATAAAAAAAAAAGGTTTTTTTTTCTGTCTCTCTTATTCACAGACGCTCCATCATACTGTACGCCAGTGCATATTTTAAGGAATTTTTACTGTTAAGCCAAACATTTTTTTTTCATTGAGAAGGAAGCCAAAATCCTAGAAGTTAACAGAACTTGATATTTCAAATAGATTTCAACTAATATAATATACTTAGTTTAAAATTATGTATTGTATAGGGCATTAATTAATATGTTTTTTTTTATCTATTTCAAGAAATTTTCTAATAATTCATAAAATTCTAAAATGCTTATAGATTTAATTATGTGTTTAACTGATTTTTCAGTTTTATTACAATGCAATATTTTGTTTTAAAATTCTTTAAGAAACGTCATAAAGTTTTCATGTGGTTTAATTTTTTACGGGAAGTTTGAGAATGAAATTATTTTATTTTAACTCCGTGCGTAGACCTAGTATTTCAACTAGAAGTTCGCGAATAGCTTAGTTTTCACATTTAAAGTATAAGGAAGCACTTTGCCAAATTTCATCGTCATGGGTATACGAAAAAGTAGAAGAATTCTCTACTTCCTTACTCATTCTTCTACTTCCTCGTATACCCATGAAGATGAATTTGGCAAAGTGGTTCCTAATAATGAGTGATGAGCGAATTCTTACTAATAAAGGGCACAGAGCGGATATTTAGCTAGAAGCTATAAGGAACCACCAAATAACCATTACTCCTGTACAATTAACAATATTCACTGGCAAGTTGTTCCATTTGTCTATTACTCAATTATAGAAATAGCGGTTTTCTCCCTTCCCGATTAAATTGTGATTTGTTTAATTTAAACCTGAGACCTCTCGTTCTGTTGTTCGCTTTTCCGGCGGTAACAGCTCATTTTTGATTCCATCCATTCCATATTGCCGCAATTTAAACATGCCTTTCTGGCCGAGTGGGTAGGGCGTCTGAGTTTGAACCTAAAGATTGCTGGTTCGAGGTAGCCGTCCTCATTTTTGGTGAAATAAATTTCGGGAAGGGGGGGGGGGGGATTCCTCAGTTTGACGAAATATTTAATCGGAGGATAATTACAGGCGTCCGTTTCGTCAAAAATAACGTATAGTTTCTTCAAAAATGAGCATGTATTTTTAACAGTTCCAAAGTGACTGGATTAAGTTTATACTGTTTTTTTAATTTTTATATGTAGATCAGGTCATCAGAAAAGTCTGGAGCTAGCAACGGCGAAGTCCACGTTCCAAAACTTTGGTACTTCGATCTGCTGTATTTTTTAGAAGACCAGCAGGCTTCAAGGCTGTCCAACTTAAGTGATGACATGCCTTTCGATTATGATGAGGTGAGGACAATTAATAATGTAAAAAATAGTTTAATGCATTGTTTTATTGACTATTTTCTATTAGAGCCGTGGCGAACCCGAAGATAACCCAAGGAGGGTTTATCCTCAGGTATTGCAGTTGCTGCTATCCTTACACAACACGCACTCTAAAAAGGCTCTTAATCAAATTCAAGCATACGCAAAGAAACCAACTCTTCATGTGTATCTAATCTAAGTTTAATTAACTTTAAGTTTAAGAGAGGTTACATTTTATATTATTTATAATTAAAGGAAAGTGCGCCTATGGGATTGGCACCTCCTATGCATGGTTCTCATGGTATAGTTCTCAAGTCCTTCCAACAAAATGGCGACTCTCCTGCGTCATCATAATTTTTCTGCGCAGCATTTTCCGACCATCTCATTGGACGTGTCTCATGCGTGAGAGTTTTGTCCGCGTGCTTTTCCAACAGAACCGTTACGGTTACATTTATGAAGTAATAGACACTGCTATCTTTGTTGAAATAATCTTACAATTACCTATACAACATGCATGCTTAGGTAATATTTCTTTTATTCAAAATGTATCAACATTTTACTTACAGAAAATTCAGACGTATTCATTTTGGCATCGAACGGCTCTGTATTTCTTTCGCGACTGAACATTTCCCTTACTAATTTTGCTTGGGAAAGCGTTGTGAGGAATCTGCTCTAAAAGTGTCAGTACCCTTTCGAAGGTACGCCTTCTTCTGCATCCTCTGCTTCGATAAAATAACCATAATAATTCTTGCGAAGAAAATTATGTAAAACAAAACCACTAAAGTCGATCCTGTCCAAGTTTATATTAGTTTGGAAGATTTGGAATCTATTCGACAAAATTTCTCATCTTTGCTCTTGAAAATCGGTAATTAAAAATTCTTCTTCATTCATCAGTCAAATTTTTATATAATATTACCTATTGTAAAGGTAACTAACAATCGTGTAATTATAATTTATTTTGGAGTAATTTACTTGACATATTATATTTTCAGGGTGACATTGATGCAGTTGAAACCGATTCTCAGACCTCATCGTATTCAACTTCTAGGCCTTCTTCATCTCAAGGGAGTTTAAAACGATTACGATCCACCGAGGACCAAGTTTGGGACAAAATTGCCCAAAGCCGGCCAGCAGAAATACCCGTCTCTAGAGAAAGATACGCGTCATTTGGCGATCATGTGGCGGAAAAAATGCTTTACATGCCGCCCGAGATGGTGCCCTTTTGTCAGAAACTAATCGGCGACGTGATTTTCTATGGCGAGATGAAAAATCTGAACATTACTTCACGTATTGCGACGGAATACGTCATGTCCGGTCCTTCCTTCCCGCAACTACATCCAGTGGCGCCCCCAAACGCTTCCGTTCCTTCAGAATCGGGAAAAGCTCAATACCATGTAACAGGTCAAAATGAGCTTTCTTTAAGAAAAATTTCTAGACAAAAATAAAATATTTTTTTTACTTTTTCGATAGATGGAATTTCTTATAACTATTCCTGTTTGATGAAATGCTGATACTACGCAAACGTACGCGATTAAAAATATGTACACAGATTTGATATATTTTTAATTGCTTATTTTTTGCGTTGTGTCTGTATTTCATATTTTTAATGTAATGTTCTATATGACGAGTTTTTATTTTAATTCTTATTTTACTGGAATGTTCCACACATAGAAGGAATCAGAAAAAGAACTGTGGGATGGGGCACCAGCAGAGTATAAAGACATATAGTAACTGAATGGGGGTAACTGTATAATTTAAAATTCTTTTTAAAGGAAGTTTTCAGTGAGCCCAAAACAATTTTATATTCCTAAACTATTCTTTTTCTTTTTTTGTGTGCATATTTTACCCCACTTTTTTTTTAAATTTTAGCAAAATTTATATAGAAATGGAATTTTGCATTTAGCCTTTGCTCTTTCACTCTTGACGTACAATCGATACCACTGATCTAACCTGCTTATAGGTAGAAACTAAGACTGTTCTCAATAGTTTTTTTAAAACACGATTTTATAGAACTAAATATAAGTAAACCACACATTACTGCGATAAATTAGCTAAGAATAGAAGATGTGGCGTTTGAAAATAAAGACTCCAGAAACTGTTCAGTTTCACTCAGACATTTTTTATTTTTATAACTGTCCACTTAAACGTAAAAAGAACACGCTAAAGAATACCTCTTTAAAAAGAACAGGAACGGGAACTATTCCGTAAAAAGAACACAAATATCAAACGTATTCGTTGAGCGCAAAGGGTTAAACTTTAATAGTTCATAATAACTTATAGTTTAGTACAATTTAATTGACGAGTAAAGTTGTCGTAAAAATTTACAATAATTGACAAGCTCTATGTGGTTCTTTGATTTACAAAAATTAATATACGGCACTGCATAAGGATTTTTACGAGATTTTGATAAGCGGACGCGTTCCTTGTGTACTCCATCTTCATCCGCAATGTCTGTTTGGTACGCCACTGTACGACAAGCTATGTCTAGGGGTGAAAAACAGAAATTGGTTAAAGAAAATCGAATGATTACGTTTCATTGAAGAATTTAAGTTTGTTAAAGAATACAATGATAAATTAATTCTAGGATGAAAATTTCGAAATATAATATTAACAAATATATATAATATATGTGGTGTAAAGTCGAAGTGGCTACCCCAAGAAAAGAAAAACATAAAGCCTTTTTCAAAATTGTAAAATTAAAGGTTTTACGCAGGAAAATTTCAAGTTATTTATTTATTTAAAAATCTATTTTTTTAAGGTTTTTATTTCAAATTCCTACATAAAACGTGTAAAAAAAGCCTTAATAAAGGAAAAAGGAATCAATTTTGAAGCATTGAAATTATTAAAGAAAAAATTAAGATTTTTTTTGCGAAGATTTTATGTAAGAAAATAAAATATACTTTAAAAAATAATTTACTTGTTCCGCATTCCTTTATAAAACCTTCGAAAAACCTTCAATTTCACAATTTTAATGAAGATTTTATGCTGGGTCAGTTAGTGTCAGACCATGCATGAATCTGCTATTGTGGGCTTTTATTCTTTAATGAAGCATCATTCGTAACGCATTCGCCAAATGTCTCATCTTCCAAAATCACGGCGATGCAGCGTGACAGGTGTTGGTGGCACCGCACCTTCTGTGTGCTGGGCGACCAGGTGAGTTACCTGTCCTTCCTGTCTGAAAGTGGGGGAAAGGATTTCCGGTTGTGGTGTAGCAGAATGCCTTTCAACAGCTGGAGAACCAAGACTTATGGCAGTTTGGGGGGGTTAGCTTTAAGAATGGTGGAACAGAAACCCAGTTACTATTCTATGCTTCCCATGGTGCTATCGCGATAGCGGCTTCTTTGATGACTATCCCAAAATAATATGTTCCACAAATAGAAATAATGATTGATTTTAAACTATTTCTTGTGATTTATGTTGTTTGGGGCACACGTTTGAGTTGTCTTTTTTTGCCGCCTGGTATTTGGCATTCAATGTATTGTGTAGTAGCGGCGTTATCTTGTTTAGTAACTGACAGCGCAAACTATTGAATGTTTTATTCGGAACTGCTGGAGAAGCTGATAAGACGTTTTCTTAAATAACCGAAGAAAGAATAATCGCTGACTCTTGCCGAGAGTCACGAATATAAAAAAATTGAAAGTACAGAAGGATTACGGACGAATAGATTTTTGTTTTCTGGAAATCAATAGAATTTTCATCATATTGGTGAGGAGCAAGTTTTGGAACTGAATTCCATATTATAAAAATTATTTTCTTGTAGTTGATACATTTGAAAATATTATATTATTCTTATAGTATAATAGTTACATACTGAATTGAGCACAAGAACTTAGCATCGAGAGGATTTCGAACAAACAATTCATTTGTACTGTCTTACCACCACGAGTTAAACTCTGAGTTGGGTTGCCAGCGCGGAAAGTTCCAAATGAAGTAGGGGATTCGGGTAAATGATGTTGGGATGGATGCTATTTTGGCGAGTTTATCCTAATTTTAATCGACTTACAAATAAACTCACAACGGTAATATGGTGGAAGGAAAAAGATTGTTTAAGAAATGAGAAATGTTTTCAGTTTTAAATAATATTTCTCTGTATAAAATAAGAGTAGATTACCGTTTTAAAACAAAAGTCAACGGTAATTGATGGAAAACACAATGGTTTATTTTTTTAAAATTTCATTTCGGATTTAATATTTTTAATAACGTAACGATGTTTTTAAACCCACTGTTTTACTCTGTTTATATTTTATTCTAATAAACTGAAAGCGCATTAATTTTAGTATGAAATAACAGCATTCTTGCTGAAAAAAAATATGAGAACTACAAAGCGTATTTACGAAATTGTATATTAAATAAATAAATTGAAGCTAATTCTTGTTGTCTTAGAAGCTTAGACAACTTTTTTAAAGATTACCTAACCCTGAAAAAGTTACCAAAGATCAGATGTTAAAGAAACTTTTTAGGCACAAGCAAGCGTTTGTGCCCCCTCCCCCCATCACAAAAATAATAACATATTTTAACTGAAATAAAAACAGGTTAAACATCTAAGGAGGGGGGGGGGGATATATATTTTTAATTTTTTATCTTTATTTGCATAATTACATAAAATTTAATAATTTTAGACAATAAATATTTTAGCATCCTCAGTATCTAGCACCCTCAGCATCTAGCAGTATTAAAGGAAAGCTATTTATAAGAGTCTGAATAACAAATTTTATAGATCGAGTTGCTTAAAACTTTTGCGACAATTAAAAAAATTTTCAACAAGCCTCAACCTTTGAACAAAATTATAAAAATAAAAATGGATTACATAAGCATTCGCTATTTCAATATTCATTTCTTGTAACCATAACTATACACCTTTTTATTGACCGTATATACAAACAACATCATTAAATATAATTCAAAATAACACGTCAATCAGATTTATAGACAGCAAAAATATTGAATTAAAGAATCGGCCTTCACTTCACCAAAAAAAAAAAAAAAAAAAAAACATAGGATAGCGTTATCGTTGACTGACTCATCGCGGAGTGTAAAATTAATGTTGAAAGTTTGATTTTATTGGGGACAATGGGCAACCATTTTATTCGCATATCCTATTAGAATATTAATTATAATTATTTTTGTAAAGTCGTAGTAATTTTCAGAGATTTGAGGATGCTTCATCGGTACAAAAGCTGACGACATTGTAAATAATTTATATAGCTTGAGAATGCAGGGTCTTTCCTTTGTTAAAAGTACATTCCATTTTAGAAAGATCTTCACAATAAATTGGAAAAATTATCTATTGCGGAATCACACAAACGAAATCGAAATACCGAAATCAAAAACGTATTGAAATGACAATTATATAAGGAGAATTCAAGATAACCAGTTTAACATAATCAGAAACGGACGAAAATGCGAAGAATGATTTATTCAATCCGCCAAATGGAATTATTCCTTTTGCATTTCACCCCTCGAATCGAATAAATTCGCCGGTTGCCATAGCAGCCGACAGACCACAGAACTCTGGCGCGAGCTCTTCTGTTGGTGGGAGGACAGTATATAATTAAGATTTGGATATTTGCAATTCAATTTGAATTGATTGCAATCTTTTGTATTTTAATGATTGTCCAATAGTTATTATTATGCGGATAAGACAAATTTTCCGATTGCACTCCTTAATTAAAAGTGAATTTTAGAATAGCAGTTGAAGCCTGGATTTCCATAACGTGCGTTAGGCCGGGGTCTAGAAACAGTGGCGGGTATAAAATTATATAAAGGGTGGATTCTGAGTTTTAAAAATAATTTTTTTAAGTGTAAAATCGGTTCTGGTAAGGAATACATATTGGGCGAAGCGAACAGTAACGGAAACAGCGCGAAACAGTGTTTTAGCCCGGTTGCATCTATTTTAAACTCGTTTGAAGCTTCATTCTAGGAACCAGTCACAATGTAGAAAGCGTTCGTCAGGAATCTGAAAAGGTTCTACTTACTTGAGATTGATATTGCTGCGGCTATTAAACTCTGTGGTTTTTTCGATAGACACGGCCTGCGTATTTTTTTTTATAGTGAGATAAATCTCGAATGCCCGATGCCGGTGGCAAGGGGGAAGAAACCAATAATGAAGTAACATAACATTAATTTTAAAGGGGATAGGATACATTTTGTAGGTTTTTTTTCGTTTTTTTTTAATTTTGAGGATATCGTTATAATTTTTTTTTTACATATATGTGCAAAGCATATGAAAATAATTACATGGTCCAACATTTAAAAAATCACATTTAAATTTTTTTTACAAAAGTGACTTTTTTTTTATTACTAATATAAGTCAATAAAATATTTTCTGAAAGACAATAATTTTGCATATTTATAAACAAAGGAATATATTTAACAAACTATTTTTATACATTTTTGATATTTACAAAAGAATTTTTTTGAAAAGAAATTTTCAAAAAATTGACAATTTCAATAGCAAACTATCTATTTTTTAAATTACTAAGCTTTCAAAACAAATTAAAGTAATATATATGAAAATACACCGTAGTAAATTTGGAGCAATTTCTCAAAAATGGATCTTAACTTGTATCAATTCAAACTTGATCAAACATGATAAAAATAATCACTGAAAGTTATTCGTAATTACATATTCAGGCGATTTTGTATACATTTTGTATCCGACTTCCCCAACAATCTGGAAACCCTGAAAGTTTGGAATTTCAACTTCTAAAAACCCCGAGTTGGGAAAATGTATGCCTGAAGAAAATTAATATTACTAACAAATGAAAAGCTAGGGAAAATTCGTTGGTATCTCAGTGTTTAAGTCGGGTTTCAGAAACCTTCCACCTTTTGGCATTTTAGCTAAAATTCAAAAAAATATTTTACAAAACATTTTAGTTAAAATCACAATAATCGTTTACGTTTTATTTAAAAATTCTTAACATGTGAAGAGAGGGGTTGTAACGAGAAATCTTGTTAGCTAGAAAATAATTACAAAACTGTGTTCTTTAAAAAAAAAATTGGAAATTGGCTTTTGAATAAAAAATTTTCTAAATTCTAATCTAATATCTAATCTTAAAAAATTGTATTCATTTTCAATTTTCATATATATTTTGTCAAATAATTAATTTTAGATTGTGCTTCGAAAAAAAGTGACAGCAGTGGTTTCTTTCAGTTGATATTTAAACATTTTGTTTTAAAATTCAGAACAGAAGTAAATTTTATGAAATTTCGCTTCTTAAAATGCGTTTTTTAAATGCGAGTCCAAGGGTAAAACCACTTTTCTCCTAAAATTTGATTTAGAAAGAAAACGATTTTGAAAGTAGAGAAAGGTACCCTATCGTACGAAACTTCATTGCTTTTTTTTTTACGACTTTAAAGTGGTTTACCCTAAAAATAAAAGCACGTGGTGACAGTACTGTTTGAGAGCTAACCCTATTAGAGTTCAGTGGCTACAATAGATGGCACTGCTATATCATTAAAAAAATTTTTTAAAAAAAAATTGGAGTAAAGTTGTTTTTCCATTCTTCATTCTGGTTTGATTTGCAATAGTGTAATTTTTGATTATTTTTCAAATGAATCATTAAATTCCATTTGAAAATATGAAATTTCTTAAGAAGGGGAAAGGGGGAAGAACTATTGGAGCATTGCTCGAAAGGGGGCTATGCACCCCCCCTGTTGGCGCCATCATCCTAGATTATATTCGCTCAAGCATTAACGCATTTAATTTATTTATATTCCTTATATATCTATTTTTTTTTTTCAGAAAAGATTTTAAGTATTATTTATTTTTTATTTCTTGTGATAAAAAATAATCACTCCCGCCAGATGACAATTTTTACGTCACTTCCCCTCTTCCATTCTCCCATTGGCTGAAAATCCTCGCCTGCTATTCGTCGCCGTCCAGAAATGTTCGCCATCCGGGAAGTTTAAGCGCATTTATTTTCTTCCTTGGCTCGCAGGGCGAAGCGTCCGATTGTCATCTGAAAAAAAAATTCCGAATTCTCTGCCTCCTTTAGCGGCCTCTTTGACCATCTTGACCGTGCCTAACTATATTTAGGCGGGACAGTCCAGTTAACATTGCAGGATTTTGGGTTTAACATAAAAATCATGGTAAGCACTGTGTTTAAGTCTTTGTTATTTGGCGTCGAAAGTTGGCTTGATTATTTGTAAACACGATTCCTTTCCAGCTTTGATTTTACGCCCAGATTTTGAGAGCTTTGTCTTGTTGATGTTTGATCGGAAACGTGATCTTAAGTTTAAATTTCGATAGCAATGTAGTAATTGTTACAATTCGTCTAGACTAGTAACTTAATTAAATGCTTTGAAAATAATTAGTGAATCTGACCTGCATGCAAAAAATTCACCCTTAGGCGTTGATTTTGCGCTTATTGGTGTGTTAATCTGAAACGTGATTACATTTCTAATTTTTCACAGTTTATGAATTGCGATAAACCAGTGTTCAGTTATTACGAATTTTGACTAAGACATTTTGTAATTTTTATTTGACTAATGTCGATTTTGTGATTTTAGTCTCCATGCTACGTACATCAACCTTAGGCGTTTGGATTTGGGCGCCAAAATAGTTAATTTCTAATATGAAAGTGCAAGTTTATTATATTAATGTTTATTAGTTTCAAATTATCATTTAGACAAGGATTCAATTAGTAATCCGCTGATTTCTTTTTTTAAACTTTGTATCCGGAAAATTGACCATGGTAAGAATATTTTATAAATTCCTGGTAATAAATGATATTGCAATGTTTATGCGTTGGCTTGTTGTTATGTTTGTTTATTATATATGTACGATTTATTTTTTGTAGGATAAACTTAATCGAAATAAGGAGAATTTATCTTGTAAAAACATGAGCATCACTGATATGTTTAAAGTCAAGAAGTGCTTATTTGATTCATCTAAGGTAAGTGGTTATGTTGTGTGATTTTAAGTTTCTTTTTTTTATTGTTAGTATTACCTATATAATTTTTGTTGAGAAGGAGATCTCTGGTATTTAAAAATACTTACAAATTCATTAAAATTCCTTTACTTTGAAAGAGCTCTTTGGTTAAGCTTAGAATACAGGAGCTCTCCTGCAAGATATTTAAATCACTCGCCAAAGACTATTTCAGTTCAAGTTTTCCATCCTGCTCTATACTTTGTAGTGTAACTCTTACATGTATGCTTATTTATAATCTGATTAATTAGAGTTAACAAATGATTCAACCAGCGGGTTTTTGAAACTGTAACTCCAATCTTTTTTTCAACTAAGTTAGCGATCAGAAACAGTTTTGAGTCGAGTGTTTTTAGGGCCAAATACAAATTTTATTTTAAGCATCTGACCATTTTATTCAATAGTGAAAAGAAGTGTCTCTTTTACTTAATCCCCAATAGTAGAAAAGCGACGGCGCGGATTGTACGTCGCAGATTTTAGACATTTTAGACCCTGCAGACATTTTTGCAGAACTTCTTTCTATAGTTACATTACTCTAGAAAATGGTTATAATAGAAAAAAATAATACATTCCTTTTAGATTAGCTAATTTTCCTCGGGCTACGTAAGAGTGGTTAAAATGATTTTTTATGGTTCTGTTTATTTGTATTTTCACTCATGTTTTCGTTATTTTTTTGTGGAGTTTAAAGTGTAGTAAAATATTACTTGAGAGTGTTTAAGATGTTTTACCCAAAAAGTAATAGACTGGGAACAAATGAGTCAAAAACAAACATAATAATGGTTCTTTAGCCATTGTTATTTTTGTTTAATACAAGAGATGTAGACTGATACATATATGTATTTTCCAAAATCATGTTACAGATTATTTAGAAGCTTTCTGCTACTGAGACTTTATCTTATTATTTTCTTAAATTTATTTAATATTTAACTATCTTTTATGGTTTTCAATTAGGGAAATTTTTAAGAGTCAAACAAGTGTTTCAATGTATTTGTCTTACAACATTTGTAACATTGTGGGAAAAGTTAAGCTTTTTTTAGCTTAGCCTGTACCATGTCTGCCTTTTTACATCTTCCTCTGCTAAAGGTGTGTGATATAACAATCCCTTTACTGCACATCAACCTTACTGATGTTCTATGTTAAACGAATGTTATATATTGGATAAAAACTTGTTTTATAGAACATTGCGTTAAGAATATTAAAATACAAATACAACGTTAAAAATACGCAATAAAATGAATTAGATCTAGATCTGTTTCTGGAGATACCCTTCATAATTTCTGCTGATGAAGGGAGATACAAATACAAATATTGACAAGCAACAACAGGCTCAAGACCCAACAAGGTTGGTCCATCTAGTACCTCTTAACTATTCCCAATGCATATCTAACTTCTTCTTAAAATCCATTACTCCTTTACAATTTAACAATATTCACTGGCAAGTTTTTTCATTTGTCTATTACCCTATTATAGAAATGGTGTTTTCTCCTTTCCCAATTAAAATGGGATTTGTTTAACTTAAATCCATGCCCTCTCGTTCTATCACTCATATTAAAATCTAAACCCTCCACATCTCCTTGTTTGATAAATTTGAACAGTTGAATCAAATCTCCTCTAACCCTTCTCTCTTCCAGAGTATACATATTCAAATTTCTTAATCTATCTTCATAATTCATGCCTGAAAACCCTTGAGCCATTCCCTGTGCTGAGTCTAGATCTTATGTATTTTTATTGCATATTTTTAACGTTGTATTTGTATTTTAATGTTATATATTATTGTCAATTATTTTGGTAGCTTCCAGACAGTTTTTAATTTTTATATTCTGTAATAATTCTATGGTTTTACTTATTGCACTGCTCCTTTTTCCAGCCTGAATACACATCTCCCAAGCCCGAATCTCCTGTGCTGGGCTGTTCCCCCAGTTTTCCTGACCCACAGCACGAGAGCCCGTACGCCCTGTTCAAGGTGCGCAAGAGGAGGTCCTTTAGGAGATCACCTGGAATCAGCAATGAGACGCCACACAAGAGGTCAAATACGACGGAAGATGCCGATGCTAAGGTAAGCATGTTTATGTTTTGCTCCAGGGTTCCCACTTGTCCTTAAAAGTCTGTAAGAACTCCTTATTTTTGGTTTGCGTTTTTAAGAGCCCTTTAAAGTCCGGAGGCCTCCGTGGCCGAGCGTTTAAGGGCGTCACCTAGGAATACGAAGGTGCCCGGTTCGATGCCAGGTGATCGGAGGGTTGCCAGCTTCGCTACAAAATACTAGAAAAGTCGTCTAGAGCATCCGCAAAAATTAACGGTGTGTATACGGGACTGGTGCACGATAAATCTGATCAGGGTCCAAAGTCCCAACGTCTATTGAAGGCGTTGGGTGCCAGCTCAGGTATTGTCCTCGTCAGCTGACCATGGTTCTAAAATAACGAGGTGCATGTATGAATGTGTGTGTAAATGTGTATGTGTTCCCGGGTCTTTCCTTCGAGACAGAATCCGAACCGTCGCCAGTAGCCCACTGTACAGCTCTAGTGCAACGTTAATTAACCAAACAAACAAAGTCCTTAATTTTGACCAAGGGTCCTTAGAAAATTCTTATTTTTTCTCCTGCCAAAGAAACATTAATTTTTTTTAGTAGTTCCTTTAAAATTTCTTACTTTCAGTTTGTTTCGCTTACATTGGCAAGCTATTACTTGTGGCTGTTTTTTACAGGAGATGCTCGAATGCTATTTATTTTCTCGCTTAAATTATAAGTTAGTGCATTTCATTTATTATTCTTTGCAAATGCATTTTTAACAGTGGGTGAAGAAATCAAACAAGATTATGAATGAATTGAAAAAGTAATAACTGAAAGTCAAAGCATGAGGTTCTGTTAAGATGCCTTTTAAACATAGCATTGCATTTAGAAAGTCATTTTTAAGTTAATATGAAAGTTGATTGTTGTCATAATTTGTTTAATTTTTCTTACTTCAGAAGCAGCACAATAAAAAAGGGTCCTTAAAAACTTGTTTTTGTCCTTAGAAAGTCCTTAAAAACTCCTTATTTTTTTTATTTTTAAAAATGAGTGGGAACCCTTTTGTTTGGATTTCTTTGTTGTGTTTGTTTAGTTTTGTACAAAATGATGTTATAGAATTGTTTTTGAATGATAACTTATAAATATTTTGTCAAATTATTTAACAAGAAAAACTTTGTTTTTTATTAAACAAAACTTCATTTAGGCAGTTTTAAGTTTTTTAATTTTTTAATGAAAAAAATTGCGTTGCTTTTCAAATAAATTTGAAGATTTGTTTCTCGTATGACTAGAGATAATTTGATAAATTTTATTGCTTACATTAGTATTTGTAGAAAAATTTTCTGCTTAGGCATAATTTTAAAATAATTCAAATTGCTTAAGTAGAGCTGCCAACTGTTATGATATTTTTGTAATTGTTAAAGCTTCTTTTGCATAAAATTGGAAGTTTCCATTTGTACTCTAAGAATATCACTGTCCTACTGACAGAACTGCTTAAAAGTATAAAAACAATTATTGAAAATCAATTTTTATTATTAAAAACTTTTTTTCTCCCATTTTATCACGTATTTAATTCTTGGTATCAATCTTTAAATGCTTCTTTTCGTTAGCGCTCGTTAAAATAAATTAGAGTTAATTGGCTTTAACCATTTTTCAAATACTTAATCAAAAATTAAAAATCCAAAGTACCACAATTTGAAGATTAAAATTCACGTTAAAAGGATGACTGTGTGTAAAATTAAAGACATCAAACTGAAATTTTTAGGTGCAAAATAAAATACAACTAATGACTAATTTCGAACCATGATTTGAGGAACAAAAAAATAGTAATTTTAATTTACATGAATATGTTCTTTATCATGAAAACTTAAATATATAACAATTAGCATAATTGATCATGTAAAGTACAATTAATTAAAAATAATTTTGTATGCTATATTTTCTTTTACTTGTCTACATGCCATATTTTTTTTAATATAACTTTTAAATAAATGTTGTAATTAACAAAATTATTATTTTCAGGCTTACCATTGTAATGACATTAATATGAAAAGCCCTGAAAATTCAAACTTGGTGAAATTGGCTGTTCAAAAATGTAAGATTTCAATTGTTTTTAATGTATCTTACTTATAATTTAATATTTTTACAATTTTGTTATACCCATGGCTAAAAATAAAGAGTCTGGGTGCTATTTAAAAATACAACTTTTTTTTCTCTCCAAAGGTCAGTTTTAATAAGGATTCAAAAGTCTTTTAAAAAAAATTATATTTTATTAGTTAAAAGATTAGTGAAGATAGAATTATCAGATATGTCAATTGTAGTAAAAAATTACACTTTGTTTTAAAAACAAAGTTTAATTTTTACCACAATTTACATATCTTATAACAATATGAAGAACCGATAAGGAACTGTAAAACCCAAATAAGAGATTGTTGAAAAACATAATTTTTTTTTGTTGTTGGAAATTTAAATTATCCTTCCAGGGTTCTCACATACATGAAATTGTTAGGAAAAGTGAACAATTTCTCAACTTTTCTGGAAAAGTCAGGGAATTTTTAACAAAAATTTTAGATGAAGATGCCCTAAATTCCTTTCCTCACCATCGATGAAATTTTCTTTTCATCACAAAAATATAAATTTGTAAAAATGCTCGGATTTTTTAAAATTTTGATAAGTTAGCGCGTCTTTTTTACGGTTCTCAACATTTATCTTTAAAAAAATCCGTAATTTTCTTATTTTTTCTCCTGGAATTTTTTTAAAATCTTCTGTAAATCTAGGAAAAGTCAGGGAATTATAATCCTAATTTTGAGTGGCAACCTTGTCCTTCTTCATATCGGAGAAACCATTATAAAAAATACTGATTTATGTTATCTGGAGGATATCCGATTAGCTGATGATATTCAAATACTTAACTCACTTAATCAAAACTTAAAATAAAACATAAAGGTAGAATTGCAATAAACAAGCTCTCCTCCAATATTTCTATTGTTAAAGATGAACCATAAAGCAACTATGAAACATTAGTACTAATTTTTTTATAAAAGAGAATGTTCTAAACTATTATTATGTAACCGCTTAGTTTTGTATTATACCGTAATACAAGATTTATATAAACTATTTTAAGTATATTTTATGATTTGTTGTAAGGAGATTTATGAACTTTATATTATAATTTGTTTATACTAAGGTAAAAGTAACAAGGAAATTAAAATTTTATAAAGTGAAAACTTATTTTAAATTTTATAGTTATGACAAATAGTTACTAGTTTAAGTTAAGTAATCAATTATTAGTAAATTGCTTTTATTGAGTTTTACTATATTTAAATTTTAAGTCAATTTATTATTTAGTGTAATCTTTTACGTTTTAGCTATTGCAGAGCCTAATTTAACAGGAGATTTCTCAAAAGTAAGTTTTAAGTAATTTAATTATCTATGCTATTTCTTTTAAGAACTTTTTTCTGTGTATTATTTTGACTATTTGAGATGCAATTTTAAAGTATACTTTTACCTTTTTTAGCCTTGTCTATTGCCGATTATCGACGGAAAGCATCCTGATTTGAAATCAATTGCACCAGAAACGGTAATTATTCTTTTTAATACCATACAAGTTATTAATAAGTTGCCATGTTATATTTTCCTATGATTGTAATAATTTATAAAAAAGATCACCCATTTAATGCTTATTGTTTGTTATAATGTTCATTCTTATACTTAAAGTATTTTATAAACTTCTGTTTAACTGGTATTCTAAAATAACTGTATAATTTATTAAAAAAAATTATAATAGTTAAATTTTGACTCGTTCGTGAAGTATTTTTATCTTCATATTTTAATAAGGATACTGTTAAAATATGAATTTGAATTAGAATGAAAACCAAGAGTATATTTAAACCACAGATTTAGCAGCTGAAACATAAGTTGCTTGGTGATGAAGTTCAAGTGATTAACTTCTAAATGTGGAATTGTTTAAACAAGAAGTCATCAGAATACCTTACCTTGAATTCCATTGCCAATTACTTTTATAGCAACTAGTTAAAACATTACATACATACTAAGCAACAAATTGAGATTTTCAGTGAAGGTCGTTGTAAGAAAGGTGTTATGGTATTTAACAACTTCTATGCGTTGTCTACACAAGCATTTTGTATTGTACAAGTAGCTTTTTATAGGTGTTTTTTTAGAAGAAAAGTTTTCTTTTAATGAAAATATGTATTTTCATATAATTCATAATGTGCAATTTTTTAATTTTTAACAAGGAAATCTAGAAAAGCCAAGAAATAAAAAAAAAAATTCTTTTACAAATATGAATACAATTGGAAACATGGGTTCAAGACCCAGACAGCTCCACTAATTTCATATTTATACATTTTCAATTATTCCTATAAAGAAAAAAAAATCCTATCGATTGGTGAAAGAAATCTTGAGAACTTGAGGTGTCTGGTCCTTACACACCTCATCATCTGACCATGGTTCAAAAATACGAGGCATTGTTCCCGGGTCAGATCCCCGAACCGTCGCCAATAGCCCACTGTGCAGCTCTAGTGCGACGTTAATTAAACAAACCAACCAACCATACACACAAATCTTCAATTGTGTTGCAGACTTTAATTTTGTAAATATAGATAACGTTATGCAATTTATATCGCTTTTTTTCCCCTCAAATTTTCAAGTCTGTTTTCCCATAAAAACCTTCTGGTTGTGTAAATGCCATTTGTATATTTTTTATAAACATTGATATTTTTATGTTCGTTGTCGTTGGCCTTGCTATTACATAATTTCAAACTATGACGCATAGCCAGGCCATCCAAGAATAGTAGGTTGCACTAATAATTCCAATTTTTATGACTAATTATAGTTTTATTGCATAAATAAATTATTAAAATAAGGTTGGACTAAAGAAATTTATTTAAAAAAAAATTTACATTGAAAGATATTAATATTTTGTTGAATGACACTTTTGTTTCTTTTATTATCTTCTTTAGGTTGCCGATTTGCTGAGAGGTCATGGGACTCTGAGCTTCCGAATTTTCGACTGTAGATATCCATATGAATTTGAAGGTGGACATATCAAGGTCAGTTTAACTTTAGTGTTTATATTTTAGATTGTAAATTTAATAATCTCTTTAAAATTATAAGAAATTTGAACTAGTAATACTAAATTAAAATATTAGTGTGTTTCTGTTATAAATTTAGGATGCCATTTTAAGGTTGTTTGTTTTAATAATTTAATTTGGAGATAAAAATAAGTTAACACTTTTGATGATATTTTTTTTTTAAATTAAAGTTTTTATTATTTTAAGCTTCTTTTAAAATTATTGGAAGATAAGTACTATACTTACTCAAGATTATATTTATTGCTTGTTGTTTTTTATGCTTTTACTTAATTATATTTACACTTTCGGCTGATAAATTTTTCAACTAGAATCCCATGTTAAATCTAAATATCCTAAAGGTTAAATTAGCATTTAATGCATCGTTTTCTAATAAAGACTGATTAATATATAGTTTATATATTATATATAGTATTGGATGCGTAATTGTAAATTTAAGTTTATTCCGTAAGAAGCTGCATGATTTAAAAATAAATCTTAATTGTAATTCATCAGTTATAACTTGTCCAAACTCTTTCCCCATTATGAGCTGTACTAAATATTCCCATTTAAGTAGTCCTTCTCAGCTATGTTTATTATTTAGTATTTTTAATGGGAATTTTGATAAGATTCTTTTGAAAAAAAATTCCAATTTTCTTGAAAAAGTTCTCATTTTCTAATGTGTGCATTGTTTTTGGGTGTGTAGAATGGCATGAACATGTATCATAAGGGAGCAGCAGAGGAGGAGATCTTTAGCTCGACTGTGACGGCCATTCAGAAGGAAAAGAAGAATCTTTTGATCTTCTACTGTGAGTTTTCGTCTGAACGAGCCCCGAGCATGTAAGCATTATTCCTTCATTTTGATATAACTTCACAGCTATTTTTAACCAACTGAACAGTGCGCTCACCAAAACTCCAAAATAAAAACGCCAGAAACTTTAAATTAAAACCGCCAACACGTGCCAAGTCGAGAGGTTATCAATTCGACCGCTGTGTTTTTTTTAATGTATTTTTGCGCAGGATCTAGTTTAGATATTTGCACAATTTTTTTTTTGTTGGATAGAGGATGTCTCACTTGGGAGCAATTTGAAAAAAATATCCGGTTATCAGGCATTTAACTATCCTGAATACTCAATTAACCGGACCGTTTGAAAAAAATTATTGTCCGATTTTGAAAATTCTTTTTTTGTTGGATAGAAAAAAATCCACTTGGCAAAATCTGCAAAAAAAAGTAATCAGTTATACGGCTGTTACATATCCGGAAATGTCGATTAACCGGAGTTTTAAACAATTTATCCGATTTCATAATATTTTCATTGTTTAACAGAAGTTGTACAACAATGACATTTCATTTAACCAGCATTTATTGCCATGGATAAGGATTGTTTTGCAATATATGTTGTTGAGCACAAGTTGCTGCTTGAATTTTTTGGTGAATAATAATAGGGGGCAAAGCCCCCTGCAAAATTAAAATCTAAAAAGGAAAAAATAAAATAATCTTTTTAGAGAAAAGGAAAACAGACTTTAAGGAAAATGCGCTAAAAAGTAAAAAAATATAATTTAATTTTACGAACAAGTTGAAAAAATTGAATTATTGAATATCAATGTTATACTTAGTATAATTTTTTGAAGTTGGTGCCAATTTACAAAAATCATACCTAAATTTTGGCGCCGATTTCAAAAACTTGTATTAAGTATAAAATTAATATTCAATAATTAAATTTTTTCAACTCGTTCAGAAAATTAAAAATTATTTTTTACTTTTTAGTGCATTTTCCTTAAAGTCTGTTTTTCTTTTTTCTAGAAAG
This sequence comes from Troglohyphantes excavatus, assembly GCA_963932185.1. Lineage (NCBI taxonomy): Eukaryota > Metazoa > Arthropoda > Arachnida > Araneae > Linyphiidae > Troglohyphantes > Troglohyphantes excavatus. Next base: position 25,750,975 of record OZ010670.1, on the reverse strand, counting down.
ATTATTTTATTATTGTTACGAGTTGTTATTTTTTAAAATTTAATATGTACATCATGTTTTGCAAAGCAAGTGTTGTAACATAGTATTTATGCCTAAGAAAACTTTGTATCTACAATTGTTGTGGTTTGGTGCTTAAATAATTTAGTGGAATATGTAGTAGGAATGCAAAATCTTTTGAAAATCTCCCAAGTTAATATAATTTAAAACGTAATGTATAATGTAACATTAAGTTTTCACATTTGTTGAAAAGTAAAATGTGTTGTGCGTGATTAATATTTTTCCATGGTCGAAGCATGTTCTTGAATTGCATACCTTTTTAATTATATTTTTTAACTTGTAATACGCTTTAAAAAAAAAAAGTATTCCTGGCAACTTACTTATAGTCCTTGAATTCTGCTTATATATTTTTTCTTATCACACGGCAAACTTAATCCAGGAATAATTAAATTAGCTTGAAAATGTAAATAAATTATCCAATTCAAACTTGATATAATTTTTATAATCCTTCGATTATGAATTTGAACTATTTCATCGGTTATGAATATGTAAAGTTTACTCTATAAAGCAGCTTACTTTAAATTTTTAATGCATGTAACTTGTATATATAAATTTTTGTCTTGAAAAATATTTTGAAATTGACTATTTTTATAACTTTAAGTGTTATAAATATTTTCATGAAAATTATTCAAAATTTGTGCATTGCTGAAGTAATTGGAGATTCCTGTGGATATCTATAGATACTTCGAGGGATAAAACTTTGTATTGGGGGGAGGGGGGGGGGTGCAAATTTGATTATCGATATCCGACCGAAGATTGCTTTACAAGGGGTCTTATATATGTTAAGTCTGCATAAATCAAATGCCCTTGCGTTGGTCGTGGTGAGAAAGTATGAAGAGTGATATGCCAGCTCAGGTGTCTCTTGTCATTTGACTAATAAGGCAGTGATCGTGAGTATTTTTTTAGATCCCTTTTTTTGTTACTATCATAAAAAGCTTATATTAAAATTGTTTTTTAGGGAAATCAAATTCGCTGCACTCCTGAAAATTGTAGAAAGTTTTTAATTGTCATGCAAAATGAAAAACATAAAATCGTGGAATTTTGTTTTAAAATTTGTATCCGATTTGCTCTTCAACTGGTTTCTTATGTTATTGATGAAATTCCATTTTCTATGCTTGTCTAACCTTGGAAAAATTACCTGAATTCCTTAATTGTCAATTGTTATTTACTTGAGCATTTAAACTTCAATTTCGCAAGCTTCAATATTAATATGATAAATACCAGTTTACTTATAGTTTTTGGATATGTATTTAGAAAAATAAATAACTACGCAGATTGTTTATATATATTTTTGTTTCTATTTGTAGGATGCGCTTCATCAGGAAAATGGATCGAGGTCTGAACGAACATTGCTACCCGTTCCTGTATTACCCGGAGTTGTATCTCATTGAAGGGGGCTATAAAGCCTTTTATTCATCTTTCAAGGTAATTCTTCCTACTTTTTTAGCTTAGATTCACAATTAGGTTATTTAATTAATAATTTAGTTATTAATTACAGTGTTCACTCTAGAAATAAAAAGGGGCAGGGCACTGTTGGCAGTAAAAGGGTAAACAGTTTTTGAAAAGGCACTTCTTGCTTTTAAAAGGGCACTATAAAAAAAAATTTGGGGTAGGCATGGCCACCCACACATTGACACACAGGATCCGTGACCGAACAAAAAAAAGTTCCGATTTGTTGGTTGACATTGCGCTATAGCTGCTATTCCTTTCAACTATTCGGGGCCTATCTCGAAGGAAAGAGCTGTACAAAGTTGATGTTTCTTTATGAAGATAATACTTAAAATTCAAAATTTGACATTTAAAAATTAATGTTTTCCCTAAAAACCAAATCTGTTAGTACTAAGTGTGTAAACAAAACAGTTGATATTTGTTCCGATGTGTAACAAGTGCACAAATTACGTAAAAAAAAGTTGCCGCAACTTTGTGTAGTATATGTACAAACACTTTCCTGATAATAACTTTTAAATAATGAATAAAAAATTTACGCATCAATGACAAAATGCCTCAAAAAAGTTCAAATTGAATATATTGGAAACAGTTTTTAAACATAATTTTTTGTTTATTTTTAAGGTTTATAATTTAAATATTCTATTTTGTACTCTTAATATTACTGCCAATGATATAATTGTCATTATTGAAAAAAAAAAGGTTATATTTTTAAAACTTAAACATGAATTTCCGTACTCTGGGTCAATTTGACCCATCCCGTCGTTCTAGGTATACCGAAACTGCTGTCGTTCTAATGTTAACAATGACGACATTGTTAAGAAACTTTTTTTATCATTTGTTCACATACTTAATTCCTTGAATTGGGTGTTTCTGTTAAAATATCCAACCTATTTAAAAAAAAAAAAAAAAAGGGTTTGCACTTGTATTTTTTGTTGTTGGTAGTACTAGTATAAATAAAAGATGCTCTAATTAAGTTATAAATATTTGTAATGTTTTCAGTAGGGATTGTCAAATATTTGCTTAACTTGTAAAATTTACTTGGTGTATGCTTAAATACTTCAGTAAATCAATCTTGATTTGATAAATGAAGTTATTTTTTTCTGACTTTTGAATGCTTGAATTTTTAGGACCTCTGTGAACCTCAAGAGTACAAGACTATGCTTGACAAAGATTGTTCCCAAGACATGTCGTTCTACAGAACAGAGTGCAAGAAATGGAACACTCAGTCAAAACGCAACAAAAGAGTCAAAACACTGGTGTTTTAAACCTCGCCACTGTCGGTTCATTTGACCCTCTTAAACGACTCGAAAGTCGACACGCTCAACATGCAACACAGACTTCAAACGACCAACTTGACAATGCACTTAAGACTGATTGACTGTGCGTGAGACCAAGCGAGGTAGACCTTTCAGGCAATGTTTTTATTGCTGAGGATAATTTTAATGATACATTTCACAGAATCAGTCACAAAGTAAACTGGTATTAACTAATAACATTTAAATCCTTTAACAGCCAATCGGTTGGAGTCCTTAAGTTATCATTTTTGTTGGTTTAATTGACTTGAAAGGGAGAGGAGGTAAAAGAAAAAAAATCGACTAATATCTTGTTAATCAGCTGTGTTAATAGGTTTATACTAGGCCATTTCTTTCTTGGAAATGTTTTTCATTTTGAATTTTTAATCATTTGAGTCGGCACAGTCATTGGAATGCAAAAAGACTGATGATTTCCTAATCGTTCTGGTAGTAAACTACAGCTTGGGGGTGATTTATAATATGGTTTCTGAGATTTTAAGTTATCGATGATTTTATTTGAAATAGTTCATTGAGTACCATATAAACCTTCTAAGATTTTAGACATGAAATTAGATTTTTATCAAAATAATACAATAGTGTAAAAAAGATGAATTTTGTTTTAAATTTAAAGCATCTATAAACTATTTTGAATATATTTTTCGGTATTATATGAAAAGTTAGGTTATTTAGTAATTATGAAGATAATGCAAATACAAATTTTAAATCATATCGGCTAAAACTGGTTAGTTTGACTTTTTGTGCTGACATCACAGAAAAATTCACATGCAAAGGGGTTTTCATCCCTCTTTTTCTTTGTGGACCAAAATGATAGCTTTTTTTGGATAGAAGCCAATTGGTTTTAAAGGATTTAGTGGCATATATAATCATTGTTATTATATTTTGAAAATAGTTTTCCCCTAAGGATTACTTTTACCAAAATTTTTTCATTCGATTAGCTTTACAATGCCATCTTATTTTAGAAATCTTTATAAAATCATTTGTGCGTGAATAATAAGTTTACTTCAAATTTGAATGAAAATTGTTTAAATTTTTTTAACCAATTCGGAGAGATTGGAGCCCAATGCAATTTCCCAGTGCTTTTACTTTGACTGAATTGTCAATTTTCCTAATGTTTTGAGAAATCCAATGTGGGTACTGCAATGCATTATTCTTATTTGATACCTACTTTGTCAAAGAAGTGTAATTTTTTGAATGGACAACTTTCTTACTGATTAGCCAACTATTAGTTTAATTTTAATTATAAGTAATTTTAAATATTTAGTGTTTTTATAACAGTAAAAAAAAAATTAATTTTTTCCATTGACAATTTTTATAAGTTGTACATTTTCTAAGTAATTTTTAATTATGTAATTATATAAAAAATTATTTTTGCAATTTTTATTAGTATGTGTTTTTAGACTTTTATAAAAAAAAAAATTAAAAATCATAAGTTATTAGTAGACTATTCAAGTAAATGTAACTGATCTCAATTTGTCAAATGTACATATGTATACATATTTGTCGAAATCAAACCATATTGTTCTGTTTAGTCACTTGTTTTTCATACCATCATTGTTAGGGGCAAGCTGTTTGAAGCCCCTGACTTGACTATCTACATTTGAACTATACCATACGCAAATTCATTTTGTTGCCAGCCTGTTGTACATACCCATGGGTGTTTGATGTAAATACGGTTCCTTTGAAATGTGCAATTTAATTTATGAATGCACTTGTTGTCTTATGTTTACAAGAGATGTTTGATGCTTTGTGCAGCAAATGTTTATTTTTTGATACACTGCCATCTATTTTTTTAGCAATAAATTGTTTTATGTATACTTTTGGTATGTATCATTTTCTTTTAATGCATATACACACATGCTAATCTGTACAGATTACCGATAACAATGTATAGATTTTAACCGTTGTCCACATCGACATAACGATTTTTATCAAAATCGCTCATAAGCGCTGCTTTCTACATTTTATAAAAAATGAATAAATTATTAAGTTATTGTAATTCGGACAAATAATGGAGCACATTTTATATCAATTATGTTTTTATTATTTCAAAATACAATTGAAAGCAATTCAGTTCTAAAATACAACATAACGATTGAGCTTAAACACAATATAAAACCAAATGTGTTACATGGAAGTCATATCGTAGAGACACAACTATCCATTCGTTTGCTGGATTATTGCTACAAAAGGAGCGCATATTCCAGTCCATCATCCAGTAGGTTTCATTCCATGAATTTTCAATACATTAAAATTTTTTTTTTGCAGTGGCAACACCAGCATCTAGATTTTTAACTATAAAAAATCCCTAAATATAAAGATTTACATGGATGGATAGATACTTTAAATCCTTTCCATTACTAAGTTTCCCACTTTTTAAACTACTTGATTCAAATTGGAGAAATTCACCCATGTTTTAGATGACCACATTTAGGTCTATCTTTGCACTTAGCCCTAATTATAAATGAGTCCGTATCCACGGCCCCCTTTAGCAACCACTGAGCCCGGTGCAAACCTTTACACGGGGCTTCTTGAATAAGTCATTCTATTTATCACAAAATATATTTAGGTAGTTCTATATTGCACAACTCTACCAATGGCGTAGCAGGATTGTCTAATTCAATGGCTCCCAAACCGTGTTCTGTGAGCCATTGACTACATTGTTTGTTCATTCTTTTTGTAAAATAAATAAATAGGGTATTAACAATAATTTGCGTAAACTGAAACACAGATATAAACGCGATTTTTCAACAAATTTTTCAACTTGGATATGTTTGCTTTTGTATATATAGGAAGTACTTAGGTAATAAAGCATTTGTATTTTTATAGCAATTTTGTTTTTCTGCTTACCAATAATACGATATTGAAAATATGAATTATATTTAATGTCAAAATAATATTCGGCACTAAATTCGTTGAATTTTGTTTAGTACTATTAGAAAGTGGGTGGTCCGCGTTTTGTCTAATTTTTTAATTTAGTGGTCCATTGCCATTTGAAGGTTGGAACCACTGGTCTAATTAGTAGAATGTTTTCATTTAAAAAAATACATGTACATGAATTGCCATTAAAGTGAATTAAGAAATTTAATTAAAAACAACCTTTACTTTAAATTACGTCCCCAACGAGTAAGTTTAGATACAAGTAGGTTTGATAATGGGTGTATATTATATAGTACTTCAAATTTGAAATCCTCACCATAGGTTTATCCATATAAGGTTCTAAATATAGGTGTATCTTTGCACCATAGGTTTATCCATATAAGGTTCTAGTCGCCAATAGCCCACTGTGCAGCTCTAGTGCGACGTTAATTAACCAAACCAAACCATATAAGGTTCTAATAGGTTTATCTATATCAAGGCTCAAAAGGCCCAAAACTTCCAAAGCCTTACAGATATTTTGAATGAATTCTGTCACTATACTTATTACTATTAATCAAGTTTTAAATAAATATTTTCTGTATTTTCTTAAATCAAGTGACTTCACTTGATTTACTTTCTTGATATGTTCATAACTTTAAATATTTAAGTTTATACGCAGGATTAAATAAATAACTGATATATTTTGAACCATCTGATGACATTTTTACTATTGTAACTACTTCAACGTTAGGTGATAAAACATCTGCTATGTATAGGATATACAATACTAACAATGTGCGTGGTTTCTTTGTAAAATATGATAATCTCAATTTTCTCTCTCTGAAATAGAAGTATTCTACAATTGTATGGAAAGTATAAATTTGGGGTGCCAGTTCGATACATTGGAATAAACATCTTTATAAAGACTTTTCACGGTAAAATACGTAGAAAATTTGCGTACAAGAGGCTATGGGGTCAAACTACTTCAAACACACAAATGCAGATAATATATGCTTGCATTTGTTGTAAAGTTAAAATATTTTCATTTACAGACTAATAGTTAGGGTTATGACGCCTTCAACGTCCCTTTGCGCAGTTGCGGCGATTAAGGGTGGAAAGCGGGGAGGGGACAAATGCCAACTCACTTTCTGAAAATTCAAGCTAATTTCCATAAATATTATAAAGAAATTGTGCATTTACTCGATCGCTTTTAGTCCTTGCCCCCTCATTATGGACATAAATCGACGCCACTGCCTTTGTGTACGCTACTGGCTCTTAATCGCGCCCTGAAGACGGTACAATACACAGTTCCAATGCATCTCTTTCTTTTTCACATGGAGATGACGTTTCCCTTCTTCTTCTTGGTGAGGCTGGCGGCGGGCGAGTGGTGGGGCGGTGCGTACTTGCCGGCGGACAGCTTCTTCCGGAGCTCTGCCCTCAGCCGCCGGTCCACCCACGGCTGCCGGATGATGGCCGAGATGAGGGCGACGTTGACGGCGAACAGGACGGTGGCCACCACCACCAAGTAGAAGCTGAGGCCCACGCACGACCGGTGCTCGGACACCCAGTGCTGCGAGAGCTCCTCGCGGGACAGCACGTTCTTGCGCAGCCTGGACAGGTAGAGGACGAGCCAGCTCAGGATGGACACGGTGCCGCTGAGGACTGGAAGAGGGAGATTTTGTTGTAAAAATGCGAATAGGATAAGAACTACAGGATCTAAACCACCAGTTTTTAACGAACCATAGTCTGCTGACCACTGGTGGTTCGTGAGAGAGTTTGAAGTGGGCCGTGGAACTATTTTCTAACCACCAAAACGTTTGAAATATTTTAAAAGACATTTATAAATGTTCATTTTTATATAAAAAAGGCTAAAAAAAGAAATTAACATTAATTTGTTTAAATGAAACACAATTAGATGCATTGGAACCCCACTTTCGTATGATTGCTTCTATTAATATAGAAAACACTTGAAAAGGAATCATTCGTATTTCGTTGAAAAATAATTTTTTATGGAATATTTGTCATAATTGAATCAAGTCCCTTTCATAAACTTCTCTCGAACTCGAAATGCCGTGAAACCGGGTAAGTGGGTGAGTTCGGGGGGTGTGGGGGGGGGGAGGATTAGCTTGAGCCCCACGAGTCCCTCCCTTTCCTATACATATGTAACAAATCAATATATTTTTTACGAAAAGATGACGGGAATTGTGCTGCATATTTTTTAGTATTTAGTAGACACTCGTTTTGAAGAATTACATGTTTTGTATAGTTTATTTATTTGTCGATAGATGGCAGCACCCAAAATTTCTCGATTTTCTTTGTGTTTAACATTCAATTTCGAAACATATAAATATTTTTACTATTTTTCTAAGGTATCTATCTAAAAATATGACATGTGGTAAAAATGAATTCTCAAGGAAAGTTGATAAATTTTATATAAATGTACTGTGAAAAATGTACTGTGAATTAAATTAAGCAATAAAAAAATAGAATAAATGTTGGCCTTAAAACTTAATTTTGTTTTATATTTCATTGGATTGAGGATCATATGACCGTTTTTAATGTTATAATTTAAGTTATTCACACATATTTATTTTTTGTAGAAAAGTTGTTAAAACAAACAAAAGCAAATAAATTTAAATATGTTTCATAATAATGGTTATATTTGAGGAGCGTGGATGGAAAACCAAACATGTTTAAAAAATATAAAAGATGATAAACGTATTAAATTTTATAAAAAAAGATTATCGATATCCGTTTTCGCAATTTAAAAAAAAAAGATATTTCCAAAAATATCACTTGAAAAATCCAGAGTTCCATAGAAATGCATTGCATATACCAAACGTTTTTGCTGTTTGCATGCAAACGTGTTTTGCATGTACGCTCCTCATTTTATAACTCAATATATATAGCTAAAGCAGCAAAGTGTTGGCTGAATTCTTCACCGTGGCACCACCTGGCGGTTTGAGTAAGAAGTATTTTTCTACTTTAAGGGGTAGGAAAGGGGAAGGGAGGGTTTTTTATGTAACGCGGTGACCTTCGTCTTGTTTTTATGTCAATTGGGCAAAATTTTATCAAACTCGGAATAAAAATGTAGATTTGTATGTAAAATAACGTCACAGATATTCTTCTTTATAAATATATATATAGCTTTTTGAATCCCCATCGCCGGATCTTCAGATGACCGAAGCCCTCGTCACCGGTGATATAATTTTTGTAAGATTAATAATTTGAAAAGTATCGCCTTACTTCCGAAGCTGTTCCATATGAGGATGCCGAGGAACCCGAAGACGAGTTCGGCAGAGTTCCTGACGGCGTTGACGATGGCGAACGCCCCACCCGTGATGGCGAACATCCCGGCCAGGGACAGGCTGGACACGGTCACAATCCACGTGTCGAAGTCGGGGAGGCTGGCGGTGAAACCATCGCCATAGCCTACTGCAACATCTGGAAAAATGTAAAAAGAAAAAAATATTTTATCACCGTAACACGTTAGCGATACATTGGTGATAGACAGACATATAACTCAATTGGATTAAAAATAACATCTGAACAAATTTTAAGTTTTTTTTTTAATTAAATTGTAGAGAATTATACCTTTAAAATGACATATAATAACAGAAAATACGAAGTATTATAAGTATTTTTAATATTTATTTTGGAATAAGTATTAACAAAGAAATTAATGTTTGTTAGTATATTTTAAATATTGTTTTTTTTAATTAAATTTAAATTTAAATTAATTGAATCACTGACAAAGCTTTTAAATACGAATCAGGTTAGAGGAAAATACCGCTTCATTAACCTATATTTATTTAAGGTGTTTGGTGTTTAGTTTTATTTGCTTAATGAAATTCGGTGTATATGAACTTAATTAAAGAAAGCTAATACTTCTTAGTAAGTGTATTAATTCAACAAAGCATGTTTTTACATGCTTTTATTTAACTCACACTGTCTGGTGTGATGTGTCCTCAAATCTTGTAACTCAATTTAAACCCACTTCTAATTGTCATAAAAATTTGAAACTTGGCATACATACGTAATCCCGGTGACAATACAATAATTAGCCATAAAATTATTAATTACTAATTAATTCTAATTAATAATGAATTTTCTTTAAAATCGACAAATCTGGCGAAAGCCAGACCCGAACCCACAATCTACAAAAATGACGTCAGATGAATGCGCGAAAAATTATGCGCAATGATCTGGTTTTGCTTCAACAGAAAAGCTTTCCGTCGCCATTTTGAATATTTTTAAACCAAATGATCGATGTTTATGGTAATAGTTTCTTCTTCAATTTTATTATTGACAGAACTATCTGCTATTAAACAATTTTGGTTTTGTAAAGCACATTACTACACTCAGATAGGTTATAACTTCGGAGGAGTTAAAAGTAGAAGGATTTATAGGAAACAAATTAATTTGTGTAACAACAAACAAGTGAGTTACCTATTCATTTAATTTGCATATAGCGATGTTTATTGCATTAGTTTAATTTTTATGATATATAGAGATGAAATAATTTTATTCGTTGAGAAAACGACAATAAGTTTTTAATATGTTTAAAAAAATTATAGTAAATTCTTAGTGTACGGTGCCCCGTTGTCGCCAATTCCAAAAATTGGCGCCAAGGTAAAAATGACGTTTTTTTCTTGGCGCCAAATCAAAATGGCGGTTTGGTTTGGTTAATTAACGTCTCACTAGAGCTGAACAGTGGGCTATTGGCGACGGTTCGGTACCTATCTCGAATAATTGTCATAAAAATTTGAAACTTGGCATACATACGTAATCCCGGTGACAATACAATAATTAGCCATAAAATTATTAATTACTAATTAATTCTAATTAATAATGAATTTTCTTTAAAATCGACAAATCTGGCGAAAGCCAGACCCGAACCCACAATCTACAAAAATGACGTCAGATGAATGCGCGAAAAATTATGCGCAATGATCTGGTTTTGCTTCAACAGAAAAGCTTTCCGTCGCCATTTTGAATATTTTTAAACCAAATGATCGATGTTTATGGTAATAGTTTCTTCTTCAATTTTATTATTGACAGAACTATCTGCTATTAAACAATTTTGGTTTTGTAAAGCACATTACTACACTCAGATAGGTTATAACTTCGGAGGAGTTAAAAGTAGAAGGATTTATAGGAAACAAATTAATTTGTGTAACAACAAACAAGTGAGTTACCTATTCATTTAATTTGCATATAGCGATGTTTATTGCATTAGTTTAATTTTTATGATATATAGAGATGAAATAATTTTATTCGTTGAGAAAACGACAATAAGTTTTTAATATGTTTAAAAAAATTATAGTAAATTCCTAGTGTACGGTGCCCCGTTGTCGCCAATTCCAAAAATTGGCGCCAAGGTAAAAATGACGTTTTTTTCTTGGCGCCAAATCAAAATGGCGGTTTGGTTTGGTTAATTAACGTCTCACTAGAGCTGAACAGTGGGCTATTGGCGACGGTTCGGTACCTATCTCGAAGGAAATCAATATCGGGAACGAATGCCTCGTATTTTTGAACCATGGACAGTTGACGCAAAATGGCGGACATTACGTTGATCTGGGAAGTCGATCATGGTGCTTACAGGCGATCCTTCGAACAGTTGTTTGGGACATTTCGATGGCACTTTTAAGTGCTCACGCGTTCCGCGCGCTTAAAAGATGCGCGGCAAGCCTTGGGCTTCCCCGGACATGATTGGAGGGCGTTTTTGGTAACTCGAATGACAAGTGTTCCTGCTCATTCCTCCAAAGATTAGCTATGTAGGTTAACGGGTATTTTTCTAAAAGTTATGCGACAGCAATGGAAATACATCGAATTCTTATTTATACTCGTCGACTCGCGACTTAGACAATTGAAGAAATGTGATCATGTGTTCGGAGGCCTTAATATTTTAGTATTTGGAGATTTGATGCAGCTTCCACCAGTAAGAGGACATCGTATTCTATCAGCCCCAACATATGATACCATCAACTCACTTGTGGCGCCTATTTACCTTAATAGAATTAAATGAAAATATGAGACAACAAGGTGATATGACCTTCGTTAATATCTTGAATGCATTAAGAGTCGGCGAACTAAAACCAGAACACTTTGCCGTGCTCCTGCAGAAAGTCGGCGGAAAAGCGACTGGAGAATTTGCAATTGAAAAGGCACTTCGAATATATCCAACTAATCAGCAAGTCCGCGATCATAACCAGTTAGTACTGCAGCATTTCCAAAAACATAATCATAAAATATATAAAATCAAGGATCAAGATCGTTTGATAGATGCGCCACACAAAACTGAGGACGTTAGTATGGATAATGTCATCCCAAATGATGTCAACAAAACTGGCGGGCTTCCAAAAGAACTGGACATATTCGTAGGAGCTAAGGTAATGCTGCGATCCAATATAAATGTATCCAAAGGATTGGTCAATGGTAATATTGGTTTCATTACCGAAATAACATGGCCGCACTTTCGTCGTACACAAATGTATGAAACTGACTTGCCAACAGTCCATGTGAATTTCGGTAGAGACGGAATACATAAAATTGAACCGATATCCATTCAGTTTCCTGCCAAATACTCCTATGGTACGGCTGAAAGGAGAATGTTACCGTTGATTTTGAGCAGGGCCTCTACAGTGCACAAAATGCAGGGTAGTACTGTAGGCTATGCGGTAGTTAATCTAGGACCTGCACTCTTTGCTGATGGACAGGCATATGTTGCTTTGAGTCGTGTAAGATCATTAGACGGCTTGCAAATTGAAGAAATAGACAACGTAAAGTTAACAGGAAAGAAACCTTGTAACACTGAGGCAGTAATAGAAATGGAGAGAATGAGAAATTACCACTCTAATCAAGCCAACTAGCCTTAACTCTTTTTTTGTCAAGGTTGATACATCCATCAAGATTGGCATATTACGTCATTTATTAAGTTTGGTAACTCTTTCTGATCTATCAAAAGAATTAAAAAGGTATTAAAATAGTAATATTGTTATTAATTATCTCGTTTAAAAAAATGACTACGTTCTATTTTTGTAATTTAACGTTATGATCAAATAAAGGTAAACTATTAAATAATTTATGTAGCATGTTAGTAAGTGGAATTAATTTTTGAATAAATATATGCTACAGCCTTGAAATAATTTAAAGAGGTTTAATTATACAAATCAATGGTAATATACATGTTTATATAACTAAAAAGCAGAAAATAAAATATATATATAAAAAAAACTTTTTAAAGCACATGCTTTTATCAAATGTACTAAAATGCAAAAAATAACCATTCTATACTTCTTGAAAACTGACTTTTGTAACATTACCTTTTCCTCCACTTGCCCCTTGAATTCTTTTCTCTTCAACTACTTTGAAATATGTTGAATATACTTTTGTTGGAACTGACTAAAAATAAAAGCGTGGGGCGCTCACACATGATATCTAAAACCTTAATGTCTTCTTTTATCATCTTGAAATGTTAAATAATTCTTAGTAAATCTTAAATATAATATCAATAATAAGCGCCCCACGCTTTTATTTTTAGTCAGTTCCAACAAAAGTATATTCAACATATTTCAAAGTAGTTGAAGAGAAAAGAATTCAAGGGGCAAGTGGAGGAAAAGGTAATGTTACAAAAGTCAGTTTTCAAGAAGTATAGAATGGTTATTTTTTGCATTTTAGTACATTTGATAAAAGCATGTGCTTTAAAAAGTTTTTTTTATATATATATTTTATTTATGTGATGTTTTTTATGCAATTGTGAATTTTTCTCGAAATGCACTAAATATTTTGCTTTGAAAATGGTATACAAATTTATGTCACGCTTTTTACAGAAACTTATTACACATATTTGAATTTAATAATGTTTAAAATATTCTTCTTAAACTTGAAAAATATTATGAATTTTTTTCTAAAATTCATATATATCCTGAAACATATACCTATATAGCTCCAACGACGGTACCTTGGGGCGGAAAGTTCCAATTGCGGCCCATGGCAACCTTTTGTCTGGGCGATAAACAATTGTGTTCTTCTTTGAGAATATGGTAACCCGGCTCCCTTCGGCCGCAATTGGGCTTATTGCCCCTCGGGGCTACGGACCCCTGAAGGCGTGCTTTAACGATTTTCGGTTGGTTGATTGAACGTCGCATTAGATGTACGCAATGGCGACGATTCGGAATCTATTCCATAGGAAAGACCCTGTAACACTGCCTCGTAATTTTGAACCATAGTCAGATGACAAGTACCACACAACTCTCCAAATTTTTACACCATAATAAACATAAGGGCATTCGGATTACGTTAAAATTAAAATACACCATCGTTCTTTACAAGGGTACTTTGTGGATGACTAGGATTTAACACACAACTCTCAGATTACGAATTCGGAACTCTCTCAACTAGTCTATCGCGGACATCATAACGCTTTTTTTTTATATATATTTGTTAATAATTGATATCTCTTACCTGTGTTGTTGTCCTCATTCCTGACGTAAAAGTTGTCGTGGAGGTCTCTCACCCTTTCCGTGGAGTTTTCTTTCGAACTGTACATGCAACTCTTCAACTTTGAGACGCACACGACTGTAAGAAAAAACGAGGCACGTTATTCACTCACACAAGAAACCGTTTATTGAAATGGCTGTCACTCAAAATGATGAACGAAAATCTCTCGCCCTTCAATCTTTTCCAAACGATTTCAAGCCGAGAATATTGCCGTGAAAACAAATGCTGTATTTTCGCACATCAAAATTAAACATACTAAAAAATACCTGTAAATATCAATTTAGAAAAGTATTAAAAGGCGAATTTATCTCAAATTTTTAAAATATTTTTTTCATATAAAAACATTTTCTTCAAAACCGTAAAATTAATAATCGCTCTTATTCGGTTATTTATAGAAAATATTCATAACTTTTCCAAACAACTTCCTGATATCTATCTATCTAAATTTTTAAGTTTCTGCTAGTAATAATGCTGGTTTATCGTTCAGTTTTAAAGAAATGATATAATATAGGAATAAACAAAGCAATCCGTATATTTACTTAAACTTTTTTTATATATATGTCCTTTTTTTTTACCACTCAGAGGGTTAAACTCTTCTTCAGTGAAAACTACAAATTCGATCTTTTCTTATCCCTCAGAGGGTTTTAAAGAAAAAAATAACATGGCAATAAAATAATAACAAATCTATGGGATACAAACGGTATAAAATATTTCAGTAAAATTTATGTTAAAAGCCAATGTGGAAATTTAAACCTTTACTTCCAAAATTATGGGGGGAAATATTTTTTTTAGAGATGGCCATTGATGTTTAGTTCATTAAGAAATATCATATTCTTAAAAGTAATCTTCCCGGAAAACATACTAAATGGCAAGGAATATAAAAACGTTGTAAACCTATGTTTTATGAACTCTGGCAAGAAAACTTTGCTTCATTAAGAAGAAACTTATTACTTCACATTAAAATTATCCTGTCCAGGGCCGTCCTTAAGCGGGGCCGAGTGTGAACCTGGCCCTGGGGCCCCTTTTGTCAGGAATATTTATACCCCCCCCCCCCCTTCTATATTGCACCAATCCAACTTCTAAAATGCACCCCTCCCTATAATAAACTTTGAATATATTTTTTGCAAAACTTGCATTTTGATGGATAATAAATTTCAGTTGAAAATCATAATGAATAACTCTGTCTATGACTTCCTTTCTTCTACGGGGATAAAAACATTCGTTAGTTCTTTGGGCGTCATCCGATAACGTATGATCGGTGAACGAATATATCCTAGATATGAGTAAATATAAATAAAAAAAAAGAATGAAATTGCATTTTTAAAAATCTTTATATATATTTCTCTTACGCGGTGATTGAAAAACGCTGTTTTTCTGTATGCTGAGTGGCAATAGTTTGTTTGTTTACGAAATTCTGTTGTGCCCGTATTTTTATTTTGCCATTATGTAAGCCATTTTGACGATTAGCCCCTTCAATTCATTAGTAAATAATTATTTTGTTGATATCAGCTTAAATTAGGAAGAATATAAACCCTATTACATTAAAAATAGAAGTTTTGAAAAACGCTTTTCTAAAACACGTCAATGACCGGAACATTGACGTGGCGCCATCTGTTGGCAATTTTGAAAACTAGATTTCTATGAACTTCATTTTTATGACGTATTAACTTAGTTACGTACACACTTCTGGTAGGCAAGAGTATGGTAAGCTTAACGTCAATTATGCCAAAACAAACAATCAATAATGTTAAAAATTAAACTAAAACACAGGAAAGGTGTGAAAATAACGTGGAAAATAATAAATAATGGTAGAAATATGGTTGGCGGAGCTTCCTAGTATAAATTTAGTCCCCGTCAAAATATAGTAATTGAATTTTTTTTTTTTTGCTGAGAGTGAGGCGTCTTCATACGCGTGGGGCAATGTGCGATGGCACGCGACGCACACCCCTATGAGCGGCCTTCATCCTGACATTTAAAAAAAAAGGTTTACTTATTTGTTGTTTTCTGCTCATTAACTTCTCTTTGCTTACACGAGTGAAACCGCGGGTAACTGCTAGTTGACATCCTAAAAGCAATGAGTTAGTAATAGTATATTATTAGAATAGTTCGTAAACGAGTAGGATAAAATAGAAAAATCTGTCAAGTAAAAAAAACACAAAGAACCAATTAATTTCACGCATCCATGAATCTCAATCTCCAGGAAATATACCTATGAATTAGACCCTAATGATAAGTTTTTTTTGTTCTTTATTTCGATTTTATGAGCAGTGACGGTAATTGGGAATAGAACTTTTCGTACAGTTGCTTGATGCGGTCCAATGGTAAACAAACTCTCATTACGGTTTTCAGGAAACAATTGAATGACGCCTCAAAGAAACTTTCCTTTTAAATTTTTCCCACACTTATACACAAACTTGTAATTTCAGAAGTTATAAACGTATTTTAAATATTCTTTTTTCTGCATTTTTATAGTTTTGGCATGTTGCGCTCTACATGTGTTTGCCCTTAAGTTTTATTCAATTTTATGCAATATCGATTTCGTTCAACTATATTTAAGAAAAACTATCAAATAGTTTTTGATTGGTTGGGTTGGTAGTACGCTCAATAATTTTTTTTCTATTTGGTTAGATTTATTGTTCTGTATTTCCACTATTCGTTGAACTATCAAATATGAAAATTTATGAATTATTTTAATCATTGATTATACTCTAAATAATTATTACGTGTTGAATATATTCCAAATAGCCAAATATTTAAAACTTAATGGAGATCTCAAACTACAACAAACATATTGGCCTATCCGGGGTATCGAACTTAGCACCAATAGCAAGAGAGGAAGGAGTGTTATCTGTCAAACATAAGGTGAATTAATATTTAAAATTTATACGCATTCTAGATAAATCTAGTTATGAACTTCAAATATTTTTAAAAGTAAATTTTCATTGTACTTTTTCTATTTTAAGAACTTCATTATCAAGTAGTAGAAAAGTTTACTAAACAATAGAAGAACTCGCAGCCAATTCAATGATCGATCCGGACTACGGCTGCCAGAAAAATAAAACAGTGTCTCTATAATAGAGGTATGTAATAAATTATGTAAGAAACCGAAAAAAAGTTATGCATGTATGCAGGACTCGTCTTAGGGGTGTTTGACACGTACCGCCTTACAAGGCCATGCTCTGTTGTAGGGGACCGCGGCTCTCAACAGAGAAAAATCAGCAAAATGATAATGTTACATAAAAAAATTATTTCTTATAATTGTCTTTTGACTTGAAACTCTTCAGAATCAGATGTATTGGGTGTCTTGATAGAAATATGTTAAACATTTAGGGTAATCCATTCCGACTCTGAAATTCCCAGAATAATAGCACGAGTGACATATATTTGTTCTTTTTCGTAAGATAATTAGGCTCTTTCCGATTTTCAATAATAAGAACGGGAAAAAATGCCCATTTTTACGCAACGAAGTTATTTAATAAATTTTATTTTTAGGACGGACCATTTTACACGCACGTGATAAACGCGCGTCGCAATTTGCAGAAGCCTCTGTGATTGGTGCATACAAACCTCTGGGTTCGAATGCACCAATCACAGGCCTTGGAGTATAGTTTCTTGTCTGAAAAGAAATAGGCAGACAATAAACGAAGTTTATTTTCCGAATTATAGAGCGGCATCAAGCAGAGGGTTGTATTTCCAGGTAATAATGAAATATTTACATTCATTCTCATGATTTTATTTTTAATTATATACCAAAGTTAAACTACCACCCGACACCCAAAAGCGACCCAATTTATCCGCTAAAGCGACAATTTTATATTTTTAATGCTATTGTACTTGATGCACGCAACACACCACATCCGGGATAACACAGGTGCATAAGCAAGAATCTTCATTCAAAAGATACACTTCATTTGCACAACAAAGCAGATTTACTTTGTAAATCCCCGCCAACACGCTCCCGTTTATTTTCCGAAATGACACAAATTATCTCCCACCCATTCACTTTACACTGCAAACAGAAATAATTACTTTATTTGATTTTCGCCAAAGAAATACTTCTCCGCAATTGGGTCAATAAAAGCGTTTAGAGTGCGTTCTGGCCCTTTCGGGGTTTTAAATTTTAAATTAATTGAATCACTGGAAAAGCTTTTAAATACGAATCAGGTTAGAGGAAAATAGCGCTGCATTAACCTAGATTTATTTAAGGTGTTTAGTTTTATTTGCTTAACGGAATTCGGTGTATATGAACTTAATTAAAGAAAGCTAATACTTCTTAGTAAGTGTATTAATTCAACAAAGCACTACATTCACAATGGAAACCATAAATGAGAAGCAAATAGTTGTGGAAATGGGGTAAGTGCAGCTACGGGGCAAGTGTGGTCACGTTTTGTTATTTTTAGAAAACTTTAATATTTCACTAGAAAATACACTAGGTATACAATATAAAAATCTTCTCTTTTGATGTTCACCAATGGTAGCAGTGGCGGCTTGTGGATATCCCCATAACCCCAGTAACAGTGTCTTACTCCGTAGGATTCCCGTACTCCAGCAAATTGTATACCAAGATTGTTTGTTGTATCATTGCACGTCTTCAAGAAAATGTCTTCATAAACACACGTATAGACAAATTTTCAAAAATCACATTTTGGACTCGGTTAACCTTAAAACGTGTATTCACTTCGGGGGTAGAACCACTTTAAAGCAGCCAAAAAAAGCTATAAAGTAACAGTATATAACTTCGATCATGAATGGACTGTAGTAGAGCGAATATGACTTTTTAATCGTGAAACCAATATCTCGACCGAATGGCCTCAAACACGTGACTTCTTTTCAAAATTCTGAATTAAAAAATACTCGCGATTTTATGATGAATTGGGAAATGTGTAAGAGTGAAAATTTATGAATGGAATGACGTCATTAACCACGTGTCTGAGGCCATACATGTTGGCTTCACTTTGATGTTAGCGAGATTATAACATTATGTTTTCTCTACTATGAAGGATCCATGCTCGATTGCTTTGGTTTGGTTTAGTTAATTAACGTCGCACTAGAGCTGCACAGTGGATCCATGCTCGAAGGTATATATGGGGAAAACCACCTTTCTCCACTTTCAAATACATTTGACTGAAAGTATAACTTTTTGGTAACTTAAGTGGTTTTATTCCTGGACCCTTTACTAATTATTCCTTATTTTACATATGGTAAGATATAGTAAAAATCAATTTGATGAATAAAATGAAGTTAGATTTATTTTACACGTATAAGTTTCAAAAATATATCTCACTGACCGCATAGTAGTTAAGTAGTGATGAATGCTGATCTGATGATATACAAAATGAACAACTTGAAAGCTAATCATATTGTATTTATAATTAAATACTGGTTGTGTTAATTAGTTTGGTAATTTAAAGTTAGTTTAAGAAAATATTACGATTTACCTATTTTATTTAATTTTTTTAGAGGATGCTCCAATTTCTGTACCGTGCATCTAACCTCGATTTTTTTAATCGATCCTGATAAAAATATTTCTATTCGCGCAGCAATTTTTTTTAAAATCATAAATCCATAATAGTTTACAAAAAAGGATCATAATATTTTCTAACTATTTGAAAATGGCATTTATATTATGTTTTGAAAATCTCATACACACGATTGACAGATATTAAACAACCTAGTTTTCCCCATTTGGATCCACTTCTATGAAGTATAAAGCGATGTTCGACTTTAAACACTGACATAATTTTTATTTTCAACCGGATATTTTACGGTCGAGCAAATAGTATGAATAAAAACGGAATGATATAAACCTTTTTTTATTTCCATTCGAAATGGTCAGATTTCCTGCCCGTTAAAATCATTCAAAAAACGGATAAATATGCCGTTTCACATTCATACACGATAAGCATTAAAGTAGGTTAGAAGTGTTTATAGCAATATTCAAAAAATTTCTTTTGTTCGCTGAATTCCATTTGCGGAATACAAAACAACCACTGCGCCAGATCTGCAACCATGACCGTGGTCGCGCCCGAAGCCATTTTTATTCGTCGGTCGTCAACCTATCTCCGAAATCGTTTGCAAGTTAGATAGATGGAAGTTGTAGTCGCTTTTTCCTCGGCAAAATGATCAGAGAAAAAAAAAGTGCGATAATGAGTTGAGGGAAAGCGTTGCTGCTGCCGGAGATGTGTTTTTCCAACTCTTTATTTCTCCAAAAAGGACCTGCAATTTAAAAGCGTTTGGAACGTTATTACCTGTCAGGTATGACCTTGGGAAAATGGTTTAGAATGTCGATCCGGCGTGTTTTTTTTTTTCCCTCGGAAAGGTAATCGAAATGTAACGACCGTAGTATCGATTCTGTTAAGTTTTTTTTAAAAGGGTGAAAGTCGGTCAGTTAACCATCAGAGAATGGGTGGACTTGACCAATTGTTGCTACTGTAGCATCAGAGGACGTCATTTTGAACTTCCATTGATAGACAGGATGCGGATTTTAATATGACTGCATCAATGGTTCTGAAAATATGTCTTGCAAAAGTTATGTTTACCATAAAAAATCACAAAAGTGGTTCATAGACCAAATGAAATATAAGTTGTCGTACATACATGGGGGGGGGGGGGGGGGGGTTGTCATTTCAGGAATAGCCTAATGGATAAACTAAGAGGGATAACGACGATATAGTGGTCCCAGCAAAAAAATTTAATCACTATAAAAATTTAGAAAACCTGCATGTTGCTCCGAATACATTTATAAAACTTTATTTTCACAACTATTATGGAACTGGAAATTCATGGGCAGTACTTTGATTGCCAGTTTTCTCAGCAGTACAATTTTTTTTTTAATCTAAGGCATTGGGGAACTTTCGAATCATATCTTGTAAAATAAATGTATAAATTATTCTTTTGAAAAGTAGTGTGAGAGAATTTGACGGAAATATAAATTAACTGTCATTGTAAAGTTAGAAATCGTAAAGTTGCTTTCTCTGAAAAACAGTTTACTTTATATTTCCCATGCATGTGATTTACATATATTTTTTTTTAATAATTTTCTTCCAAGAAACGCCCCAAAGGCTTAGATTTGAAAAAAATATTTTAACTTCGAATATTTTTATTAATTTAAAGTGTATAAAAACTGGAAATCCATGGACGACTTAAATCGTCCAGCTCCGTCAGAAAATTGGTTTTATACAAGTAGTCAACTTGTCTGATATCCGTCAGTGGGGGTACCCATTTTCTAATCCCCTTCCCCCTGGCTATCAGATTTGAGTGAACTCGTCCGTTTCTTTGGCAGCCGCTAGACAACAGAACTCTTCGAAGGGTATTCTCTTCGCGGACGAACAGTACTTGGAAACTTAAAGTTTGTATATTTTCATTAAAATTTTATAGGATTTATTAAATTAAAGAAAATGAAACTCCGGTAATGTATTTAGTAAGTAATTTCATTACAACTCGCACTTAAAATAAGAAAATATAACGTTAACATCTAAATCATTATCCTATAAGAATCAACAGGATAATGATCGATATTTTCGATGGAATTAGGTAAATTCTATTTCGTTACTTTAAACCATCTCGATTATCTTATAAAGAGAATAACTTTAAACGATTTTTTTCTTCCACATCTGAAATGGTGGAACTCATGATATTTTTCGGTGAAATGTATCCCTAATACTCAAATTTCCCCTCGATTGCCAACAGTCAAATCAGAAAGAAAAAGAAAACGTTGCCGAAACAACTTACGCTGAACAAATCGTCCAAAAACTCGATTGCTGCGTTTAAAATGGCATTTGGGAAGTTACAATCCATTTTATGGACCTGTCGTGTAATTTTTATGCGGCAGTAAAGATTTTTTTTAAAGTTTTCCGAGGAACCACATTTAGGGAAACAAACTTCTTATAAAAAGATGGTCCATTTTTTTTTCTGCTACTGCCTTCGGTGATTTAAAAGTCAACAAACATTTAGTTGCTTTTTGTGAGAGGTTGGGAGAAATTCCCTCCAATTGTTTGGTGATCGTAATTCTTATGAATTGTGCACGAACAGTCATACATTTTATATTGTTTTGGCAATATAAAGATGAAGCACAGCAATTAAATCGGGGAAAAAGGAAGCAGATGGCAAGCATATTGTTTATGAACATCTTTATATATAATTCTCTTACGCGGTGATTGAAAAACGCTGTTTTTCTCCACGCGGAATGGCAACAGTTAGTTTGTTAACAAAATTCTCTTGCGCCCGCATTTTTATTTTGCCATTATGTAAGCCATTTTGACGATTAACCACTTCAATTCATTGGTAAATAATTATTTTGATGATGTCAACTTAAATTAGGAAGAATATATTAGGCGGAGCGTCTGCGGAGCAGGGGGCGGAGCCTCCTAGTTTTAGTGATTTGCCGTGTTTATAAAAACGATATTAAAGGTTAAAAAAAACATAATTTCAATTTACAAGTATTCAAACCTTGATTTACAGCTTCGTGTAATATTTCATTTCCTTCCATCCTATCTTTGTGTCAAAATTCTATGGAAAAAGTTTTTATGGACTTCTGTTTGTTTGTGTACACTGTAAAAAAATTTACTTAAAAATAAGTACCTGAACCTATTCGTTTTTTTAGTACAATTTAATCGTAAATGAGGGATGACGTACTCAAATATAAGTAACCGTACTTTTTCAAACATGAGTAATTTGATTTAATATTGACAAACTTAAAATAGTTGTTCAGAAGATGATTTTACACATTATTTGATGTCGATTGCTTAATGGAAACTGAGTTATTACAACTCAATTATCTTACTTCCCATTCTTTTGGCACGTTTTTTTAACATTTCTTCTGTTTATAATGTTTTCCCATCGCCGTGGTAGAACAACGGATAAGGCACTAGACTGTGGTGCCTGAGGATATGCGTTCGATTCCCGGTAAGTTTTGGTTGTAATTGTCGATATTTATTGAAAGTGACTTATGAAGGCATCCAACGACGCAAGCAGCTGCTCTTTTTATTCATTTTTACTCATTGTACTCATTTTTGAGTACATGTTCTTTTCAAAAATGAAACTTATGTATTCGGAGCTATAATAAGCATCGAATGTACTAAAAATGAGTGTATTTTACTTATGTTTGAGTATCTATTTTTAACAGTGTAGACAGATAAAAAGTTTTGTGAAATTTAAACAAAATTAGACATTAGAATTTTCGAAATCTGGAAAATTATATGTATTTAAAATGTTTTCTTTATAAATTTTATTAGTATGAAATCTGCTTTATGAAATATTTTGTATACAAAATTATATATGATTTGTAAAATAAGAGATTGTAAGTAATAGAGTAGTTTAAATTTGATTGAAAAAAAATGAGCACATACAAATAAATATACAGGCCACACTGTACACTGTACCGCAAGGTTTGGTTTGTGTATACTTTTAGGCTCATCGCGGTATAAACGCCAAAGGGTGTTGACGATAAATTTCCAACCTGGTTAGCGTGGCCTACCTTTCTCTACAGGATGGTAAGTTATATATTTACACCGACTGATTTTACGTTGAGTTAGTTGGGCGAAAGCGATACAGCAGCCAAATGTGAGACAACCCCCTTCCCCACGTTTTAC
Organism: Troglohyphantes excavatus; assembly: GCA_963932185.1. Classification (NCBI taxonomy): domain Eukaryota; kingdom Metazoa; phylum Arthropoda; class Arachnida; order Araneae; family Linyphiidae; genus Troglohyphantes; species Troglohyphantes excavatus. Next base: position 25,727,208 of record OZ010670.1, on the reverse strand, counting down.
AAAAGATAAATGGATTAATATATTCTGCTTAGTCAACGTGGCCCACTTTCCTTTAAACGATGGTATGCCATTTATTTCCATAGGATGATTCCACGTGGAGATGTGGGTCGGAGTCGTATACTGCAATTGGCAGAAACTGTTTCCCCACATTGTATAAAAGCCAGAGAGCGAAATATTTTAATAATCGGACTGTTTGAAACGTCTCACCTTCCTCTACACGATGGTAAACGATGTATACCCATAGGCTGCTTCCACGTGGAGTTATAAAGAGTTTCTAAACATCGTTTTTCACTATGCGACTCTGTATCCTTACTGAAAGGAAATACGTTTTTAATTCAAATTCTTCTTTGTTGTAAAAAAAATGAGAAAATGTTATTCAAAGCATATACCATGTTCATTTGTTCTTTTAACCTTTTAACAGACTTTATACATTAATTTTCGTTAGAAATAAATTTGAAGTTTTGAGTTTTATCATTTTCGATTTTGTCCTTCTTCTACTTTCATTATTATTCTTAAGCGTTTTCTTAAGGTAGCTAATTATATATTGGGTATAAAAGTTTTAAGCAAATATTCTAAACATGACTGTATTTATCAAGGAAATGTAATTTCTTTTAAAAAGTATATTTTAGAATAGTAATCGAATCACTGAAGATGACCTGATTTGAAACTGACCTTTCCGCATGTTTTGATTAAACTATTTTTATAAAATATATTTTCTTAAGATAGTTTATGTAAAGTTTCTTATTTGATTTAAACATATATTTTCTTAACCTAAAAACTAATGTTTTTTTTTAACTCCTGCCTATTTAAAGTATTCATTAAAACAGTTAAGTTTATATAAAAAAAATCAGACTATTTTTTTAACCAATTTAAATTCGAATTTCAGTCAAGCAGAAATGAATCGATTCAATTTATAAATGTTTTTTGTTTATGTTACTTTTAAAGCGTATAATTCAATTATTCTATAGAAAACCTAGTTATTCCATGGAATAACCGATCAATCTCAGTTAAAGTGTCTACTAAATAATTAATTTTGCACTTTAACTAGTTATTCCATGAAAAAACTAGTTATTCTAATGGAATAACTAGTTATTCTATGGAATAACTAGTTATTCTATGGAATAATTAGTTATTCTATGGAATAACTAGCTATTTTACGGAATAATTAGTTATTCTATGAAAAAACTAGTTATTCCAAGGATTATTCCACAGATTAGTTATTCCATAGAATAACTAGTTATTCCATGGAATAACTGATCGAGTCAGTTAAAGTGTCTAATAAATTATTAATTCAGTATTTCAACTACTTAGTCAATGGAATATTTTATGAAATAACTAGTTATTCTATGAAATAACTAGTTATTCTATGAAATAACTAGTTATTCTATGAAATAACTAGTTATTCTATGAAATAACTAGTTATTCTATGAAATAACTAGTTATTCTATGACATAACTAGTTATTCTATGGAATACCTAATTATTCTATGGAATAACTAGTTATTTTATGAAATAACTAGTTATTCTAGACAGTTAAAGTGTAAAATAAACAATTTGACTGTTTTATTCAGCATTCTGTACTGGAGATTATTGATAAGAGTTCAATTTAGATTTAATTCCTTTGAAAAAAATTACTAAAATGCAAGATTCTCAAAACGACTGTTCGAAAGTGAGTTTATACGATAAAAGGCAAAGAATATACAAAGGCAAAACCAACTGCTCAGGGCAGAACGGAATAAAAATATAAAAGCCCCAAACGACTGCTTTAGGGGGTGATAGTTGTTATTAACCCTCTGACGCTCATGGACGTGAAATCACGTCCAAAGATCTACAGTTTTTATAGCAATGCACCCAATTTTAAAATACATAATAATATTCCATTTTACAATATTTTTTTTAATTTAAAGTTGGTACAATTTACAAGTTATCTCTTTACGATTAATTAAAAAAAAAATAATATAAATGATCATGCTGAGGAAAAATTATTTAAAAGTTTTGGCAGTTAAAACAACTTTACAATTGCAGAAATCGCGTGAGAGTCAGTGGTTTAAGAAGCAATGCACCATTTACCGGTACCAAAACTGACTGTTTGGATTGGATGAGAAACCCTAATCGACTACTCGAAGGGGGTATCCTGAGTAATAGAATTCCGAGGCTTGGAGACCACAATTGCCAGGGACCATAAACAGATGTCAAGAGTTTGTGACATTAGCGAACGGTACATGTGTGCGCTTAAAACCGATGTCGAAATTTTGACGTTGTTGGATTTCATCAAATTAAACTGTATATTTCCATAACCCATGTTTTAGCTCATTTTAAATTTATTTATGAAACGTAGTGGGAAATTTCACGAAAGAAAATATTTTGAATTAATATTCTGTTAAATCACGCTTTCGCTAACGCTAAATATAACGTGATAGTATCACGTTTAATCATTATCGTGTTTACTTTTGGCGATCGAAAAAAAAAGATCGCCAAACGGGGTCGTATAAACAATCTGTTCCTTATTTTTATTAATATAAATATTTGCTTGAAACTTATAATACTTAAATTACATCGAATAATAATGAGTAATTTGTAATGTAAACCTCTACTCAATAAAATAATTTAACAATAAATCCATAATTGTTCACGACAAATAAAATTATTACAATGAAATGAATACCCAGAATGGATGATTACAAAAATATCTAGCCAATGGTTCTCCCTTTACAGTCATTTGATTTTAAAATGTTATTTACTCGGTTATTTTACACTTTAACTGTGGATATCGTTATTCTACGAAATAACTAATTAAAGCATTGAATACAAGGGTATTCAACACTTTAACTGAATTTATCAGTTATATTCCTGCGATTTCAATGCAGAAAATAAAACCTAAAATATATTATGTATATACGTGTTTTACAAGCTTATATATTAAAAAAAGTACAAAAGTATTAAATTCAAAACTTTGAAACACATTTTTTTAATTAACCGATATTAAATCGTATGGAAGCCGTGAAAACTAGAAATATAAATTAGTGGATATAAATATGATAGTTACATTATCATAATTTATGCAAGGTGGATGACTCAAACTTCATGTTGCCCAAGAGGGGAAAGCCAGCCTAATGTATTAATTATGATAACACTTCACTAAATGCACACTATTTTTAAAAATTTTATTTTGATATATAAAATTAATTTATTCAAAATATTAAAAAAAAATTATGATAAAAAGAATTTAATTTGGTTATAAAATATTTACGTATACAAATTTAAATATTGTATATGCTACTTTTAAAATACATATGAAATATAGTTGGTATCCCTAAGTTTTTATTTAAATGTAGTTTATTTATTAAAAAACAATCTTAAAATAGTAAAAAATACTTCCACCCGCTAATTTCTTATGTAGGACATTAGAGAGTTATACATGTAAGCATACTAAAATGCTGGAGAAGAAAAATATCTGATAAGAATTGAAGAAAAATATATATTATGTCCTTTGTCTTCTAGTTGTATATATTTAAAGTCAGGTTTCTTACTCCTTCTACATCATCATTGAGCGGGTTAAAAAACTCCAGTTGCAACCAAACCTATTACCAACCATAAAATTAAACACTTTACAGTGTTCTGTTCCGAGGTTATTAACACATACCACGGTGTTTTAACGCTAAGAATGTTAATGTAGTCCCTTTCCCTTCGACTGTTTAGACATTCAAAACTCGTGAAGAACCCAAGTCACACGATACTTATTACAAGAAGCTCTATAAACCTATCACCCCAATAACATAAAAAAAAACCACACAAAAGAATTTCCAAAAAGGAATCGTTTGACTCAGTTTTTTCGTCAGCCCCTTCTATTGTCTCGGGCAATCATCGGCGCATCTGGAGCTATTGTTTCTCCACCTGCTGAGCAACGATCAGCCGAGGATGACCCGAAGAGTTCAAACGGAAATTCGACTGCGAGGGCCTCAGACGCCAGGCTTCAGCATTCCTCCACGAAGTGAAATGAATTGGGGGATTGTTGTTGTTTCTGCGAATCCTCCGGCAGTGAGGCTCAGGCCTGTATTTAGGGATGGATGTCATTATGTCAGGCAAGAGAAGAGATGGAATTTTGATGCGAGGCCCGACTGGTTTTTGCTCGGGAACGGTGAACGTGGTCGAAAGTCCCTGGCCCCAAAGAGTTGCATGTTTGATTAAGCGCGCATATTTTGATTGATTTTAGCGGTTGAGTAGGGTCTTCCCCCACACCCCCCTCCCGCCCATTGTTAGTAAATTCCTATAGACTTGGAAAATTCACAAACCTAGTTGGCCATATTGTGAATTTTTCTGTGGCTTTTTGAAAATGAAACTAAGAAGTTTCACTTTAAAAAAAAAGCCAAATGTTTCAGAAGTTTGCCAACATTATTTGTGATTTTGCCACATCTACATGAATTTTCCAACGCTCTTACTGTTCGCGCAGGCATAAAAAATTTTGGGGAGTAATTCACGGAGATCGTCACTACTCTATGACCGCGGGTCCGACCCCCCTTCCACCTATCAATAATTTGGAAACCATGAAAGTTGGAAATTTCAACTTCTAAAAAACCCCGAGTTGGGAAAATTTATGCCTGAAGAAAATTAATATTATTAACAAATGAAAACTAGAGAAAATTAGAAATTGCCCAACTTGTAAGATTATATTTAAATTAGACCTCAAAAGGACACTGCATTGGAATGTGGGTGCAACAAATCAATGCTTGTGAGAGAACTGTTTAATATTAAAATATATATAAAAATGATGAAAAATGTCGATAAGTTGGAACTGAAAATTTTAAAGCACTGTTGAGTCGGGAATTTAGAATAGTTGAGTTGAGAATTTCGAATCTTTAAATTGGGGAATTTCTTGTTTCAACCCCCCCCCCCCCCCTCTCCTCCTCCAATATATATATATATATATATATATATATATATATATATATATATATATATATATATATATTATATATATATATATATATATATATATATATATATTGTGTAATGGCACTGTATAACCGTCATGGCAAAGAGTGTCCTGATTCATTCAAAATAGCAGATCAATGAACGAACAGATCCACTCATGTTGGAATGTAGTTTTGAGTGTTATGATTTATAAAGCCGCCAACTTTTTGATGCAGGGACTGATTCAGGATGTAACTTTAATAAAATATATAACAACCGTCAACTTTTAAAAACTCAGTTTATTTGGTTATTACATAACCGTTTTTATTACAGCTTACTAAAAAATTTTCTGTTATTCAGCATTTTTAAAAATCGAGATTATTTTTTATTCAAAATCCAGGAATATTGGTAAATATTTCGACTATAATAGAAGTTTATTGATTATTTTATTTAGAAGTTTTATCTATCAAACCAAATTTTCACGAGTGTTTTATACGAAATATATACAATATGCATATATGACTGAACAAATAATATTTTTAAATTCTTAACTTTAATACACGGAACTTTTTGCAAAAACAAGTTTCACTTTTGTTTTACACAGATCATTGATATCTTTTTCGACATTGATTGATCCAAATTTTGTTTTGCCTTGCCATTTATTTAAAAAAAAATATGTGGTTTATGCATTTTGAATTCTAAAGCAGTAGGTTATGGAATATTCAATTTTGTGGTGGAACATTGAATACATAATGAGGAAGAAAACGTGTTTAAAAAAATACTTAAAAATTATTAAACTCTGCTTAGTCTAGTTTTAATCATCCAATGACCCGATTCTGGAAATTACAGTAAAATCAATTAAAAATTGACTTTTTAATGATACTGTACTCTTTCAAATTAAATTAGAAGCAATTGGATAATTACTTTTTCAAATAACGCAATCGTGGTTTTATCAAAATAAAATTTCAGATAAATGCATGAAATATTTTTAATTAAACGAGTTTGTGTAGAACATTTACATTGATCGGACATTTATGTTTTTTTTGTATCATTTTAAAATCTTTCCTGTTTATATTATTAAAGTTTAGTATTCGATTTTTTTTTCTACGTAATTCAAAAATTATGTTTCATAAAAAAGATTCAACACAAACAATGTACATGATGAGGGAAAAAAATAAGAGGCAGCTAAAACTAATAGTAAAAAACTAAAACTACACTGTTAAAAATAGGTACTTAAAAATTAGTAAAATGTACTCAGTTTTGAGTACATTCAATGCTTATCATAGCAACGAATACATAAGTTTCATTTTTGAAACAGACATGTACTCAAAAATAAGTAAAATGTGTAAAAATGAGTAAATATAGCAGTTGCTTGCTACATAGGCTATCTTCGTAAATCCCTTTCTATAAATATGAACAGTTACAACCAAAATTTAATGGGATTCGAACCCAGATCCTCAGGCACTGCAGTCCTGTGCCTTATTCGTTTTACTACAAGAACGACGTAAAGAAGTTATAGACAGAAGACAGTTAAAAAGGTGTGCCAAAAGAATGGGAAGTAAAATAATTGAGTTGTAATAAAACTCAGTTTTTCCATTTAAGCAATAGACTTCAAATAATGTGGAAAACCATCTTCTGAACAATTATTTTAAGTTTGCTAGATCGCTTTGTTAAGATGGCTTGAACAGAAGCTGAGATTAGCAATTTTAAATCAGACTGCTCATTTTTTGAGAAAGTACAATTACTTAAATTCGCTCATTTACGATGCAATCGTACTCAAAGAAACACAAGTATGGTCAGGTACTTATTTTTAAGTACCTTTTTCTTACAGTGTACATGCTTTAATATACTTAATATGAAATTTAGTGTTATTCCGTTCATTAATTTTAGCTGTAGATGCCTATGGCCACCCGGTATTAAAATTTTCTGCATTGACTTATTAGGAACTCAAATTAAATTGCTTAAATAAAACATATTAGTTGCCTAAAACACCTTATAAAAATATAAATCAAACTTATAACACTATAACTTTTTACCAATCTATTCGTTTATTATATCTAATTAATTTTCAAAAGCATGGCCAATATTTTAGCAGATATGCAATAATTACGCTCTTAAGATTTCAAAATACGTTTAATATCTTAGGTAGATTTTGAAGTTTGAATTACAGAATCAACTACATGGGATATCAGGAAATAAATTATTTGTAGTTACTGAATACTTATACAATAATACAAAAATTTATATAGAAATACTTAAAATTTTAAATATTTTTTGGTTTCTCAACATATTATATTGTTTATTTTTTTAATATTTTTAATATAACTTTTAAAATAATGGGAAAAGTTGATATAGTAATGTCTTCTAGTAGAAATATTCGGCAGTACAAATATGTTCTGTCATCAGATGTGTGAGTTTGAAACGTTTAGGTGTTGCAGAATTTTGTTGTAACGTAGATTATACGGGTTTAATATATAAAGTCTTACGCTTATGCATCACTATTAAGTGAAATTTAAATATGTTGTGTAACAATATCACATGAAACATGATTGGTTAATATTTTAATTTTGTTGTCGAGTTCAAACGAATATTAAATACATTTATCTATATCTTCAATTGCAAATGGGAATTACTTAATATCAAAGCAACAATTCCATAAGAGACGATCAAAGATACTACAAAAGAGTTGGACTAGACCACCCACCAACAAGCTTTCCATTAATGCAGCTTACTGAGCAACCAATTAAAGTTAATAGATTTAGAAGAGACCAACTTAATTGGCCGGAAAAGCGTAGAAGTTCTGTGTTGACCACCCATTTCCATGATTAGGGTCCTAAAAAGGCTGTAGTTAGCGAACTCATTGGTGGAATTATAGATTCATGAAGTTTTTTTCTTTCTGATTGACAATAATTTCATGTCCGGACATGCTGTTATGGGAATCCCTGGTAGTAATTATAAGATTACATGTTAGGGGCATAGACCTAGGGATATTTCCTTGAAGAAGGAACCAGACTTATTATTTGAAGAGAGGAATGAACAGGAGATAATATCATCATTAAAAATATCTGGTGGCAATATCAAAAGAACTTTGTATTTACCCCCTGTTAATACCCATGGCACAGGAAGTATTTTATTTCTTTTATATATGTATTCCACAGAGCTGCAATATCTGGTCTTTAAAATTCCGGCATTAATTTGATTGGTTTACCGAGGTTTCTTTCAAAGGCCTTTTATGTAGTAAGGTTTCATAATAAAAAAAAGTTAGGTTGCATATTTTTTTTTTTAATGTTCGACATTTTTGACAATTTTTTGTGAAGAATTTTTTAACAAAGAAAATTCAAGCGTAAGAGCAATTGAAAGGGTAAGCGGATGAAGGAGATATTTAATTTTTTTAATTGTGTTATGGCTGAAGGAGGTATAGATCATAGATAAAGGAAGCAGTGGCGGCGATTGGGAGCTAAAAGTTTGTGTGTGTGTGTGGGGGGGGGGGGGGGGGTCGATCAAAAGGAAAGAAGAAGTGTGTATGTGGAGGGACAGGGAGGGGGTAGTAAAAATTGTGACCACCCTTCTTACTGTTGAAATAAAAATATATTATAATAATTATTGCACATTTAAATATGCTCACAATTTTGTGTGGGGGGGGGGGGGGGGTTCGATCAAAAGGAAGGAAGAAGTGTGTATGTGGAGGGACAGGGAGGGGGTAGTAAAAATTGTGACCACCCTTCTTACTGTTGAAATAAAAATATATTATAATAATTATTGCACATTTAAATATGCTCACAATTTTGTGTTATTTGAAGTATACCAATAAAAATATATTTAATTACATAATTTTTAATAAATTTTAAGTTTACAATAAATCTGATTTGAGACAAGTTATATAGTTTAATAAAGTTAAGAATAAGGATTAAAAAATAAGTTAAAAGGTTCAGATAGATTCCTTTTTAGAAAATATTTTAACACAATCATCGCGATTTAACTGCACATTTTTTTTGGTATACATATGAAAAGTTTCTGATTTCATTGTGTTCTTTAAATATTTTTTTTACTCTTCTAAGACCACTAAAAGATCTTTCTGTTGAAGCAATTGTTATTGGGATTGTTAAAAACAACTTCAAAAGTGCAATATTTAAAAATATAAGGGGCAACATCCGAAAAAAGTGCGGGGGCATCCCGCACTTTTTTCACCGCCACTGAATTCAATTATAATCACCGCCACTGAAAGGAAGTATGTGTTGGCCTGTTCTTGAAACTGACAGAAGCACTGTAGAAGTCTTATTATCAGATTATCAGAGATACTAGTGTCGTGATAGAGGTGTGTGCCGACCACAAAAAAAAATATAAAAAAAATAAGTAAAAAAAACAACCGAAATGAAAACTTTAAGGTTAAATATATAATATCTTTCTTTTTGTTACATTATTTCCTTCATCCAATTTTCTTTTCAATTATAATACGATTACTTAGAAATCAAAACAAAATCTGAGAAGAGTATTAAACAAACTTTGGAAACCTCAAAATGGCATCTACCCTTTTTATGAACGTTTAATGGCGACTTTACCTTTTCTGTGACGTATTTGTATTTTAACACTATTTGTTATTGAGAATTTTTTTTATTTAGACCTTCCATTAAGTAAATATACTATTGCTATTGAATGTAAAATATTTGATAATTTTTATTATCGCAGTTTTTTCTAACTATAGTTGAACTACACACAGTATATTATTAACAAAAGAGACTAAAAAAAATTGCGATACTCCTAATAATCAGAAAAAAGCAATATAAGGAATTTAGTTTTGTTTTACAAATAAAAAGTAAATAAATAATTTAAAATTTTTTCACATATTATAACAGAAAACAGAGTTATTGCTCCGAAATATTTTGTTTTTGAAATACCTTGATTTATTAAATTACACATGCATAATTATCTATAACCTATAGATATAAAAAAGGTATTATTAGAGATGATAAATTTTCTAAAGCCATAGCATATATTTTTATTTATTAACAGGGGAAATCCCGCTAATTATTCTACCAATTTCATTTCCTCCTAAATATTGAGAGCCCCAGTTGCTCAGTGGATAAGGCGTTCAGCTACTAATCAGAGGATTGGTGGTTCGAATCCGTGCGATGGGCATGACAAAGAAAAGTAAAAAAAAGTAGTGATCTTGCGATCGGTGGGTTGCCAGCTTCGCTACAAAAATACTAGAAAGTCGTCCAGAATATCCATCAAATTATACTGACGTGTATACGGAACTGGTGCACGATACATCTGATCGGGGTCCAATGTCCTGACGCCTATTGAGGTTGCGTCGGGTTCCAGCTCAAGTGTTGTCCTCGTCATTTGACCATGGTTCAAAAATACGAGGCATCGTTCCCGGGTCTTTCCTTCGAGATAGGCCCCGAACCGTTGTCAATAGCCCACTGTGCAGTTCTAGTGGGACGTTATTAAACAAACCAAACCAACCAACCATAAATATTGACGATTTATAGATATTCAGGCTAGACTAAGAAATATTTCACGATGAATAATAATTGCTTGCTGTTATTAAATCATTAAGGAATATTCCATAAACAAATAATAATAAAAAAAAAATTCTATTAAATTGAGAGAGAATGACAACTTTCACTGGCAACACATTCCAGAGGTTTCTTAATTATTTTTTTATATATAAAATACACCTCACTTTCCATAAACCGCTGTCAATTTCATCTCTCACCTGATGACCTATTATTTATTCGAATCCTCTTTGGCACATTACCACTTCAACACAAGGAAAGTGTATTTATATGTCAATGTGTCGGTTCTCTAGACATCGTTGAATGGCACACAAATCAGAACTTTTTTCGCCAATTAAGCCGCCGTAATTGTCCAAGGCTCATACAATCCAACAGGTCCTCTCGTCTCTAAGGACAAAGCATTCCAGCAGCCGTTCAGACAGAATGACTTGATTACGTGGTCGTCCTAGCAACGAGAAAACCTATATTTTACGACCTCGGTAATTGCCCTCTGGTTTTGTCAAAAGCGAGCATGCTCAGCAGAAAGACCTGCAGCATGTCCGGAAGGTAAAAGTGAAGATCTTCATATAATAAAAAGAGAGTGGAGATAATTATCTCTTGTGTGTGTATGTCAGACAGGGATAGGTGTACAGTGGTGTAATGACCGTCGGCTTATTCAGAATACAGAGTATGGCAGGTCGTGACGAATTTACACGCTGAAGAGTTGACCTTGATTATTGTGTTTTGGGGTCAAGGTGCTATGAACTCCGTGTAAGCCTTTTTTATTATTAATTATCGGTCAGCTTTTCTTGCTGCTATTGAAGAGGTCACTGTTCCTTTTTTAATCGTGCTTGTAAGTGTAATGTAAGATGCTTGAAAACATGAATAATGCCATTTCGTTTTTATTTCATATTTGTTTTTGAAAAGGAAACTATTTTTAAAAGCGTAAACTAACAGCTTTCATTCTTATGACTCACGATTGCAATAACAAAGCGGTACGCTGAGGTAATTAACCCTTATGGGTCGATGTGTATTATTATAATATATATCAACAGATCGAGGGAGTGTGGTTAACTCTTTAAGCCCCGATAACTTTTTGCATCAATTTTTTATCAATGTCAGCTGTTTGGCATTAATCAATGGAGCACCCCCCCCACTCCCCCCCCTCCAGTAATATGTAAACCTTAAAAAGTTGGGAACTAAGAGTTTAAAAATCCCTGTGTTGGGAAAAAAGCCTGAAGAAAATTAATATTATTAGCAAATGAAGAGAAAGGGAACAAGAATTAAGAGAAAGGGCACAAGTGCCAAAATTTTCAAGGTACCCATTTTCAATTATTACGAAACGTACCCTTGGGGTTTTTTCACTGCAAAAAAATGTTGTGAGATAATATGGGGAGGGGGGGGGGGATAATGCAATTATTTTCATTACTTGTAATGTAAATGTTCTAAAATGATCGGGCCCAATGAATACTTCGCATCTAGGAAAGCCCGTCTTCAAACGAGGGCTCAATCACTCTTAAATAGACACCAGAACATCAATTCAAACAAACTTTTACATACACTAAAACTTTAAGCTTTATTAACATTAAAATGAGCCGCATTCTAGAAAATGTGCTAAAACGTTGAAAAGGAACTTAGTGTTCTGAATCTTCTGTATATGTCCACGGTAAAGAGAAATGGGCACAGGCCCGCCGAATAAGAGCCCCTATCTACACATATGATAAAAGATAACAGATCCAGATAGAAAACTACAGTAAAATGTTTAATGAAATATGCTGAAAAATTATAAATAATTATTTCTCTTCCTGTCCTTTTTTAATTTCTGGAATCAAGATGGGCCCCAAATGGACCCAAAGCAAGAGAGCCCAGGTGGCAACTATCCATTTGCCGCCCAATAAATCCGCCACTGACAATATCCAAAGAAAGAAAGTTGCTATGCCACTATCTACACATATGATAGAAGATAACATAATCCAGATAGAAAACTACAGTAAAATGTTAAATAAAATATGCTGAAAAAATATAAATAATTATTTCTCTTCCTGTCCTTTTTTAATTTCTGGAGAATCAAGGTGGGGCCCAAATGGACCCAAGGCATGAGGGCCCAGGTGGCAACTATCTATTTACCACCCGTTAAATCCGCCACTGACCATACCCAAAGAAAGAAAGAAAGTTTCTAAAGAAAGCGATTTAAGCATTCCACAAATTTCTATTTCGTTTCTTCAGTTAATCCTAACAATTCCGTGGAACCCCGAACTCTTAATTTCGTTGAGCGTCATCAACGCCTTTAGTGGCAGTTGAGTGAAGCGAAGATCGGGCACAGGTTCACTGATTTGTGAAATCCCACGTTCTAAAGTTATCCACATTCGAACTGGATTGTTCGAAGCATCATTACATTGGACGGGTCAACAAAGATAGTATCACTCTCTTGAGATGCAGCCGAGGAGGAATTTTAATTAAATAGATACTTTCTAGTTGTTTGGTTTTAATTACTTGTTTATACACCTGGATTTTTCCGCATTGCAGCGAATTTGTTTTGCTTTCTAAATATAACGCCATGTAGTGGTGGTGTCAGGAGAAGGAGGTACATTTCTTTTCGGGCATACGCCGGGCTGTTTAATCGCTGTAACTTCATTTCTAATCGATGGGTTATATAGCAACTGCGTGCTTAAATTGAAGAGTATGACGAATTCTACAATTATGTTTGACTAGTTGACAGTTTGAACCATTTGTGTGGAATGGAAAGTGATGGATTAGTCGAAAAATTTACTACGAACATGAAGTCAATAAACCTAAACAGAATTTAATTGCAGGAAATCAAACAGGTTGAAAGAGAAGGTCAAGACGATGGTGATAAGGATTCTAAACTTATGACAAATGTGGAGAGATCTTGAGTTTCCCGAAGACGCAAAAAAGAGCTGTCCTAGAAGACGAACTTACAAAGTATTCACGAACTAAACCTTACAGTACAGTGAGGACTGTGCTCTCAAGACTTTATGAACATAAATTTTGGGTTAGAATCTTGAAAAACATTCTTAATATTTAAAGTGCATTAAAATATTACTCTTGTATTTGTTTTTGATTTACTAATGTTGTATAAACACGACGTCTAGTAAGATAGATGTAACAATTGTTAAATATTTTCTCAAAAGTCCTCTCTTTATAAATGCTAATATCTCACATTCTACTTTAAGATAGTAAAGATTTCCCAAAGTGGCAAGGTTGGCTAATATTTTATAGTTAGGTTGCAACTGGACATCAGTGTCTTAAGATCTGGGTTCGATTCCCGCTAAGTCTTGGTTGTAATTGTCGATATTTATTAAAAGTGATTTATGAAGGCATCCTACGTAGGCAAGCATCTGCTTTTTTATGCTTATTTTTATGCTTATTTTTTGTGCTTATTTTTATGCTTATTTTTTGTGCTTATTTTTATGCTTATTTTTTGTGCTTATTTTTATGCTTATTTTTTGTGCTTATTTTTGAGTACATGTCTTTTTCAAAAATTAAACTTACGTATTCTGAGCTATGATAAGCATCGAATGTACTCAAAAATGAGTACATTTTACTTATTTTTTTGAGTACCTATTTTTAACAGTATTGAATAGGCACTGCCCTCTTACAGATAAACATATCCATGAACTAATCATTTTCACCTTATTTACCAAAACATAATTATATTTGTCATTCTCCATATTCCAAGCTCCATCTTCAGAAACGTTACACACGGCATGTGGATTATCCCAAGACCTCGCGTGTCCGTAAGTGCGTAACGGTCCTTTTCCAGGTGACACGACAGAAGCACCACGTAAATAAATATAGCGATAACAGAAACGGCAAAACTGGAGACGCTGCTCCGGAAATGCGCCGTGATCCGAGACCTTCCTTCCGACATCTCGCAAGGACGCAGCTATTTACGGCGGGAACTCGGATTCGAATATTAGGTTTTTCCATTTCGTGTGTTCGTCCCTTTGTGTGGAGTCACGCTACCCATTTTGACAGTTGTGGAACAGCTGGGATCAGATGCCGAGATTTCGATTACGCATTTACTAAATACTCGGTTCGATTCATTTATAGAAAGATCCGTGTAATGCATTTTTAGTTACGAAAGGACTCTCGTATAAATACCATTTATGCTTATTGCACATCTTATAAGTGGAATGTGTTATTTTAGGCAGGGTTAACATTGGGGGGCAACTTTGCAATGTTGGTAAATTCATCCAGACAGTAAAATCAGAAACCTAATTGAAAAATTCGCGAAACATTTGGCTTTATTTTCATGAAACTAAGAAGTTTCACTTTAAAAAAAGTAAAATGTTTCAAAAGTTTGTCAACTGAGTTTGTGAATTTTCCATGTCAACAAGAATTTATCAACTTTCTTACGGTCCACGCAGAATGTTGGCATGTGCAAAATATTGGGGAAATGATTGTAGAAAATGCAATATTTCAGTAAATTTTACTTCTGGTCGTGTTAGCAATTGGGAAATCTAACGGGAAACCTATAGACAAGTCAGGAATTTATCAACATTCTTTCATTTTTTCTTCTAATTTTTAATTTACCTTTGTCCAATTAATTCATGACTGTTCGTTAGAATACGACTTGATTGTAATTGGCACTTTACTTGCAGGGATAGTTTAAGGCGGAAAGTTCCAATTGCGGTCCATGGCAACCTTTTGTCTGGGGGATAAACAATTGTTTTCTTCTTTGAGAATATGGTAAACTCGGCTCCCTTCGGCCGCAATTGGGCTATTGCCGGTTTAAGGAAGTTTTTTAGAACAAGCAAGCATAAATTCAGTTTATTTTCTTTTTGCTAACATTTCGTAGGCATTTAGAAAATCTTGTCAGACACTGTTAAAAACGGAAAATTCCAATTGCGGCTCATGGCAACCTTTTGTCTGGGCGATAAACAATTTTGTTCTTCTTCGAGAACATGGTAACCTGACTCCCTTCGGCCGCAATTGGGGTATTGCCGTTAAAAATAGGTACACAAAAAATATGTAAAGTGTTATCATTTTTCAATACATTCGATTCTTATCATAGCTCTCAATACATAAGTTTCGATTTTGAAAAAGACAATCCACAAAAAGATTGAAATTCTTCACAACTCCTGTTTTTAAAAAAACATTTGACAAATGTCATAAACTACTTAATATATGTTTGGTATACACAGTTTAACGTTCATCTTCACAGCATAATTTTTTTTTTTTATAATTATCCGCCCAAAACGTAAAAAAGAACATGCTAAGGAATACTTTTTAAAAAAAAGAAAATGGACGGCATGTAACTGTTTCATAAAAATAACTGAAACATTAAACACGTTCCTCGACTGCCAGAGGGTTGAAGAACCATCAAGTAACTTTTCCGAATCGCATATTGAAGAAGCCGCTTGTGTTTAATGGCAGATCTCGCCGAAAGCTAAGGTAAAATAATACCTCGTAATAGTTACAGCATGAATATTACTTTACATATTCACGCGTGCAACAACCCTTTGAGAAACAGATACACCGAGGCAATTACAAAGATAAAAGAAAAGTGAAAACGATAGTAATTGGAATAACTAGTTTCAGTTTCAACTTCGATGTTATCATTGTATGTAAATGACGCATATATTATGCCTATATGGTGGGAAAATAGTATACATGCTTTGCTAGTTTTAACAGAGCATAATAACCATGGAAGCATGATACTGAGAAGAAACCATTTCTTAATTTTCTGGCTATAATATTCAAGCATTCTAACAATCTACACAATTTTACATTAAAAAATAAATCAGATATATTATTTTTATAGTATAGATCACTTTTACGAGAGAAGAATTTTAACAAGTAAGGATCAAAAGAAAGAGAATTTCCCGGAACACTGAAGGAATAAATAATAAAAATAAGCATAAATATCAACGTTTTGTATAAGAAAATGAATTAAAAATAATTATTGCATTAAGAAACGTCTTTAAAAAAATATTTCCAAGATCCAGGTGGAACGCGGCTTTGTATTTTGGTCTTTAGCGCGCTGGACTTATGTACCTTAAATTTTTGTCCAGCGACCGGGAAATGACAACAACAAAAACATTCAGCAAAATTTCATTACATTTTCTAATTTTTTTAAAATAATTAGTTTCCTGCAGTCAAAGTTATATCTTGCACTAATAATTGCCTGAATAGGTATTTTATAACAAGTTAGTTATAAAAAGTATGTATTTTTCTTTATTACATAGGAATGAAGCAAAAACTCGGGGACAAAGTTTGATAATTTGTTCAAAAATAACAAATATTTAAAATTGTATATATTTATAATTTTTATTTAAACTAACACTTGTTAACCATTTAAGTTACACATAAAATAAAAATTATAATTTCAATTAGTATTTTTAGCAATCTTTATTTTCTAAAGTAGAGTGAATGACATTTTGTACAAATAAAATTATTAAAAAAAATATATTTATGAAATTTAGTTTTTCATTGGGACAGAAAGAGAAACACTGACAAATTTACCCATGTTTTATTTTCTAATAAATAATTTTTTTCTATCCATAATTATAGAGGTACAAAAATACTGGAGTTCAGAGGAAATGACCCATTTATTTTTTTGTTTTAATTATTTAATGTACTTTGATTCAAACCAATACTTTATATTTGACTTTCACTTGCAAATTTCCTATATTTAAATATTATTGTATTTAATGAAATAAAACTTCTTACGTTTGCTATTTGCTATTTTAAATAATTTTTTTTTCTGTATGGAAACGAACAAGCTAGATATCTTTAAAATAAAGATTCGATTTTGGAAATATTGCTAATCTAGCGATAAGTTATCACAAATGTCTAATTATTCTGGGGTATTTTTTGTAATTTTAAATTTTTACAGTTCTTTTAAAAATGTATATGCAACCGTCGCACGGTTTATTACTAAAAAATTTAATGCACTAAAATATTTTTTACATTATTTTTTTAAATACCTACGTATCATACGAAAGGTATAACACTAAGTTATTATAAAAAGATTTCAGTTGTCTTAAAAATTCAAACAAAATGAAACTTACTTTTTAAGTCGAACACTCTGTTTCCAAATCCATAGTTCAAAACCTTCTTTCCATCAAAGAGTCCAAAATATATTATGCCTTGGAATCTAGTCGATTCCCCATCTAAATGTTCATTATTTCGAATACTGATGTTGAGACCAGTCCTCACGGGTTTTACCACAACCCATTCTTGCGTCAACATAGACGTGCATATCAGGGCGAATGTGATGCAGTTTATGAGAAACACTAAGCACACAAGGCAGCGTTTAGTAGTGTCCATGGGAAAATAGGCGGGAAACATGACGAATGTCTTTTTCATTCTAAAACCTCAAAAAAACAATTCGGAGAGTTTTGAAAATGTAAAACTAAACAAGTCAATATATTCCAAAAGTTTTTCGCTGAGTTAAGTTGCAATATTCTTCTGCAGCAAACGATTTTTAAAGATTTAAAATGCTTTACATTTTCTGAGGAATCTTCTATAAAGTACACTAAAGTTCAAGAACTAAAAAAAAATTTGATTATTTTTCTACCAAAATATTTTCAAATGTTATAGAAATCTGTAGATTGTTAAATAAACATGAATTTTTTTAAGGAAATAAAAAGTATTCAACTTTAAAATGTTCTATTTAGGCTTTGATATTTCATATTCGCATGATTTCCATAAATAGTAAATTATTGCAGACTTTATAAACATTTTAATGTGAATGGAGTTCCTTATGAAAGTAAAGTTGAAAGTTTCTTTAAATATCCATGAGAATCAAAATAATTACATACCAATTTCAGTTCACAAATATTGAAAGAATTTAAAGGAGGTGAAAAATAGTTATTTTTCTTATAAAAATGATAGAAAATAGTAGAATCCAGTCAGTAAGCAATAAATCTTTAAGTTATCCGCTTCGTTCGTGGTACAGAAATGAAACGAAGTCACACATCACACCATCAGAAGCACGTGACAACACAACTCTTTCGAAAAGTAACAAAAAGAACACAAAGCGATTGGTCGCATTCGAAGTCGTCTGAAATCCCTCGCATTGTTCTTGTTGCCAGACAATGATGCGAGCTTCTTCACAAAACGACACTCGGTTTGGAAATCGTGTCAAGCGAAGTGTGGACCGGTGTGATTTTCTGACGTGATTTTTCTACCTCATTTCGAATTCGAACTTCTCTCGTGTAAAAAACTAGTCAATCTGTGGAGGATTCTGAGAGAGAGGATCTTTCCGAGCAGCTGATGATGAGACGCAAACCGGTTTGACTGAATCAAATGATGCATTCACGATGGTTCATTTAGAACGAGTCTCTCTTTTTTGTTAAAATAGAAAGACACGGAGGTGGAATTATTGTTATTAAGTTGATTATTTTCGCTTTTGTTCTCGCCTAGTTCTCCATGAAAGAAAAGTTCTGATATAAAAATAATCCAGTTTTCGGTGATTGATTCTCACAAATGAGTGAGCATAACCTAGTTGAATTGTTGTTTTCTTATCGGTAGCTTACGAATTTGTATAGATCGTCTGGTATCCTGCATTGAATTCTATTTTAGTATTAAACTTGCATCAAACAAAAAAAGTTCATGGGAGTTGTTCTTATATAATTTGGATAAAAATGAAACATGTAAAATAAGTACATACAACAAAGACAGCATGTGTACAAATCCTACAAAAATGAAATGTATCTTAAAAATATACATTTTCTGGAGAAAAAAAAATACAGCTTTTTTTGTTTTCCATAGGAATATAAAAGTTAATTAAGGAAAGCAATTTTTTCGCAAATACAGTAGAATGTCTTATTAAAAAGTCATAATTACAACTTTCTATAAAGCATTCGTTTTTAGTATTTAATTTTGTTGGTCTTACTGAATATTTAAGCTTTTTGTAAAGGTATGTTTGCAATAAATAATGTATTTTAACAAATTAAGTCTCAAAATTGTGTAACAAATTTGAAACCTAGAAATAAAATAAATAACACACTTTTAAAATGAGACATTTTATTTTAAAGTTAGTTGAAGGAAA
Organism: Troglohyphantes excavatus; assembly: GCA_963932185.1. Taxonomy (NCBI): domain Eukaryota; kingdom Metazoa; phylum Arthropoda; class Arachnida; order Araneae; family Linyphiidae; genus Troglohyphantes; species Troglohyphantes excavatus. The sequence continues at coordinate 25,707,778 of OZ010670.1, read as the reverse complement.
TCAAAAAATATAAGAAGAATTTGAATCATGCAATATAACACAAAAATTCTTGAAACAAATTTCGCATAATTATTAACGTTTCCATTTAGTATTTTTGTGTTGTTTTTCATGATTTAAATTCTTTCCAATTCCAAAATATTTATTTGAAATACAATTTCGCATAATTATTAGCGTATATATGTAAATCATTTAATAAAATATTCAAATAGTGTTTTTTTAGAAAAAATATTTTAAGAAGTAATTACTATTAATTTACGATTGAAATATTTAAAAGTTTGGAATTTCTGTTGAATATTTTTTAAGAATTTTTTTAATACTTCCTTTATGCACAATATTTGTTTTAACAACATTTAAAAATACATTATACAAATTCGTTATAAATCGAATAAATGTTTCATTTGGACTGTATTCAAAATGGAAAGAATTGTATTTTTAACTTCAAGTATTCTAAACTTTAGATTAATTTAACAGCAGATTTGATGTACGTTTATTTGTACAATTCTAAGAAAATATATTTAAAACAAAATGATTGAAACAAGTCGAATGAATATACAAGTTGCATATACCAAGGTAAAGATAAAAGAAAAGTGAAAACGATAGTAATTGGAATAACTAGTTTCAACTTCGATGTTATCATTGTATGTAAATGATGCATTGATTGATGCATTGATGGTATGTAAATGAATGACGTTTACGTTAATAAGTATATGTTTTTTTCGAAAAATATATAACATAAAGTTTTAAATAAAAATGTTAAATATTCATTTGAAATACGAATAAAATATTTGAAATACGATTAAAATATTTATTTGAAATACGAATAAAATATTTATTTGAAATACGATTTAAATATTTATTTGAAATACGAATAAAATATTTATTTGAAATACGATTAAAATATTTATTTGAAATACGATTAAAATATTTATTTGAAATATGAATAAAATATTTATTTGAAATATAAATATATATATTTTTTGAAATACGAATACAATATTTATTTGAAATACAAATAAAATATTTATTTGAAACTCGAATAAAACTTTTATTTAAAATACGAATGAAATATTAAAAAAATATTCATTATTACACAAATAATTCCTTTTACTCAGGGTTCAAAGAGAGTTTGGTTAAATTAGTTTTAAAATACACAAATTGAGTTTTAGAATACATAAATGGGTAAAATAATCCTATAATTAAAAAGTGATATAAAATAGTTGAATAATTTTTAAAGGATTTCAACTTATTTAATTTCACTAAAATTAATTATTACGATAAGTAATTAGAATAATTTAATTTTTTTTCTGTAAATTTTTATAAATAAATTTTCCAGAATAGGATATTTAATACCTAAATTGAATTTAGTATCAAACCAATATTTGACACCTGAATTTTATTCATTACTATTAAAATATAGTGGGCTTAATCTAACTTTTAATTTGGTGGTCTGTAGCCATCTAAAGGTTTAGAACCACTGATAGATAGAAACAATGCAATAAAAATATTTTTGTTCCTTTTTAGAACATTGTATTTCGAATAAACGTACCTCATCGATTAAAAAGCATTCAAGTAAGGATTTGCATAGACTAAGAAGATTAGTAATAATAAATAAGGATGTTGGGAAAAAACGGCGGTTGGATTTATGATTGAAGATTTTAAAGAAGATTTGAAATATTTGTATTACTTAACAGTTCTTATTTTTAAATGTTCTGTTTCAGATTAACAAATAGGTCAATTGGAAGGCAATAAATCCATGATAGGAGTGTTGAATGTTCTAAATTCTACTTGTAAGAGTGAGATGATGTATAAGATGTATATAAGATGATGTTAATTTGCTCGAATGTACACACGTTGGATGTGGTTTGGAGATTTAGAAAGTAGGGTGCATGCGCATATGTTTTCCTCGTTATCTGATAGTGGATGAAAATTACGAGGCAGTGTCCTCGAGTCTCGGGATAGAACCAAAACCAGTATTCAATCCAAATAACCAAATTGAGCAGTCTCTTGTAAATTAAGAAATAAATGCTAATTTATTAATATGTCGGGGCCATTCCAAGGGATTTGTTCGGGATTTATCCCCTCTGAAACATTTTGCTTTTATTTTATTATATGTTAATTAACGTAAAATAAACATAATTTTTTATAAGCTAACTAAATCCACTAAAAAATTGGATTTATTTTAACATTAATTAACATATTATAAAATAAAAACAAATCGTTGCGGAGGTGACAAATGACGAACAAATGCACTGTAAAATAAGGTACTTAAAAATAAGTACCTAAACCTACTCGTTTTTCTTTGAGTACAATTTCATTGTAAATGACCGATGACGTACTCAAATTTAAGTAACCTTATTTTCTCAAAAATGAGCAGTGTGGTTTAATATTGTTAGTATCAGCTACTGTTCAAGCCATCTTAACAAAGCGATCTGAGAAACTTAAAATAGTTATTCCGGAAGATGGTTTTCCACATTATTTGATGTCGATTGCTTAAATGGAAACTAAGTTATTGCGACTTAATTATCTTATTTCCCATTCTTTTGGCACACCTTTTTAACATTTATTCTGTTTATAACTTCTTCAAGTCGCCCTGGAAAAGTCGCTTAAAATACATTAATGAGATTTTCGTTTACATGAAACGGATCTCTTGCAACAATTGTCTAATGACTAAATAAAATAAAAAGAACTTCAGGTATGTTGTAGAATTTAGAATATCGTGCAATTCATCGAGCGTTTCACCACTCAGTTGAATTATTTTCCTAAAGCGTAAATAAAGTGTTCTTTAATTAAAGGTCACAGAGTTTGAGTAGTTCGTCGGACCATCGCGAAGTTTCTGCGCGGTGGCAACCTAAGTTGAGCCTAAATCAATTGAATATTTATGCATATCGTAGCTTCCTCTTCAGGTTCAACTTAGGTTGTCCCCGAGTATAACAGTATCGTTTATACTAATAGAAGTTAAAAACAGTCTCGCAGCGAATCCCAGCGCTAGCAAATTGTATAATGAATCCATGTATACAAAAACGTTCCAAGTCAAGTTCGATTCAATTATCAAACAAGCATTATTTTTTTAAAGAAATGTTTTTTTTTCTTGCATTTTTCTATATTGTTGCATCGCATCTATTTTATTATCAAAAAAAATATATTAAAAATAATAAAGTTTAACATCGAAAACTTTTCTTCATTTTGGCAAAAAAAAATTTAATCAAAATTTTGATAATTGAAAGGATAAGTGGATGAAGGAGGTATGTAACAAAAGTAAGTTTTGAGATATTTGACCTTAAATTATTCATTTCGTATTGTGTTGTGGTCACATACCTCCTTCATGACACTCGTTATCTCTGTTAATTAGGTTTCCACAGTACTGCTTTCGCTGTCAAAAAACAGGCCAAAGCTTATATCATTCATCCATGACAAAAAATCTTTTTTGTTTTAGATATCATACCCCTTCATTCATTTAGATCTTTAATTTTGCACTGCAAAAAGTATATGGGTTCGATTCCCTGTAAGTTTGTAATTGTTTATATTTATTGAAAGAGATTTATGAAGGCAGCCAACGTAGGCAAAGCAACTGATCTTTTTATTAATTTTTAATCATAGCATTCACTTGTGAGTACATGCCTTCTTCAAAATTGAAACTTATGTATTCGGAGCCATGATAAGCAGCAATTGTAATAAAAAATTAGTACATTTTAACTTATTTTTGAGTAATTATTTTAACATTCTACAAAGTTTAAAATTTTACTTTTTACGAATTCATTTAAAAAAAGGCCCCAGAGAAACCGTCTAGAGGTCAAACTTTCCGATAAGAAAACCGGGTTTCGAGGCCGACTTCTCGTTTTCATTGCGATTCCTGCATTCAAATAATCGAAGGCACCCCGGTCTCCCACTCGGTTCAACTTTCATCAGCCAGAGTTCAAACTCTCTTCTTGAAACACTGGAAGAGGCGACCGAGTAAACACTGCCGGAATATGTGGGTCATAAGCAACGCATCTTCTTTCTTAAATGGGAAGAGCAACCTTAATAAATGCCCGGAGGCAATAACCCAGTGCGTGGGTGAAGCGATGGAGAAAAATACAGGAATATTACGGAGTTTCTATGATTGGGGAGTATTAAGACATTCTCGTCTGTGTTGGTTTGTGTTTCGTGTGTTGTTATTATGTTGTGGTTGAGAGTTAATAGAAACAGACACGGGACAGCAATTTCTTATTCAATGTTTTTCAACGATTTCTATGTTTTTCAACTAATTCGAGAATTTCACCAATTTCTAATTCCATGTTTATCAATTTTTATTAGAAAAAATTCTATAATTTATATTTCAATGTCTGTTTTTTAATAATTTTCATTCCAATGTTCTTCAACAATATAAATTATTTCGATTATTTCTATTCCAATGTTCTTCAAAAATTTTCCATCCCAACTTTCTTCAACAATTTCCTTTCCAATGTTCTTCAGAAATTTCTAATTATCTTTTTCGAACAATTTCTATTTAAATTATTTCGATAATTTATATTCGAATGTTCTTCAACAATTTCCATTCCAATGTTCTTCAACAATTTCTAATTAAACTTTTTCGAACAATTTCTGTTTAAATAATTTAGATAATTTCTATTCCAATGTTCTTCAACAATGTCCATTCCAACGTTCTTCAACAATTTCCTTTCCAATGTTCTTCGACAATTTCTAATTAAATTTTTTTCGAACAATTTCTATTCCAATGTTCTTCAACAATTTCTAATTAAATCTTTTTCGAACAATTTCTATTTAAATTATTTCGATAATTTCTATTCCAATGTTTTTCGACAAATTCTAATTAAATCTTTTTCGAATAATTTCTATTCCAATGTTCTTCAACAATTTCTAATTAAATCTTTTTCGAACAATTTCTATTTAAATTATTTCGATAATTTCTATTCCAATGTTCTTCAACAATTTCCATTCCAATGTTCTTCGACAATTTCTAATTAAATCTTTTTTGAACAATTTCTTTTTAAATTATTTCGATAATTTCTATTTCAATGTTTTTCGACAAATTCTAATTAAATCTTTTTCGAACAATTTCTATTCCAATGTTCTTTAACAATTTCCATTCCAGTGTTCTTCAGCAATTTCTAATGAAATCTTTTTCGAACAATTTCTATTCCAATGTTCTTCAACAATTTCTAATTAAATCTTTTTCGAACAATTTCTATTTAAATTATTTCGATAATTTCTATTCCAATGTTTTTCAACAATTTCCATTCCAATGTTCTTCGACAATTTCTAATTAAATCTTTTTTGAACAATTTCTATTTAAATTATTTCGTTAATTTCTATTCCTATGTTCTTCAACAATTTCCATTCCAATGTTCTTCGACAATTTCTAATTAAATCTTTTTCGAACAATTTCTATTTAAATTATTTCGATAATTTCTATTCCAATGTACTTCAACAATTTCCATTCCAGTGTTCTTCAGCAATTTCTAATTAAATTTTTTTCGAACAATTTCTATTTAAATTATTTCGATAATTTCTATTCCAATGTTCTTTAACAATTTCCATTCTAATGGTCTTCAGAAATTTCTAATTAAATCTTTTTCGTACAATTTCTATTTAAATAATTTCGATAATTTCAGTTTCAGTTTCTAAAGAGAGAAAGATCGCATATTTTTAAATAACATTAAAATAATAAAATTAAATATTACTTTTAATTAATATTAAATAAAATACCTGTTCGAGAAAGGATTATTAGAAAATAAAAATCCTTATATGTATGTGTCAAATTATTCTAATTAAGAAAAAAAAATATTTTTATGCAGTTATTTCTATACAGAAAAACAATTTAAGGGGGAGAGGATAACAAGAAATTATAACTTTAAAACTAATTGACATAAAAAAGAAAGCGATGGACACAAATTTAGGTTCATAGATAGTACTCTACTAAATTGGGATGTTTATTTGTATGAGTTTTATACCATAACTCGTAACTTTATGCAGTTTCAACTTTAACATAAAATAGCTTATAAACTAAGTAAGTAAATACGTATTACCATAAAAGTACAGTCATCTTATTCTCCAAATATTATTTTATAAACTCTGTATCTTTTATAAATCTATTGTATTTAGTTTTTGATATGATATACTAGTTAGAATAAAAATTAAAAATGAATGCCAGTTTGAAATAAACGACAGCGGAAACTACTTTTTTTACTAATAGAGATTTATCTTCGATTTTCATTTACGAAGTCAATATGTTGTTGCCATTAATATCAGTTAATTTCCAATTATAATTATAATACATTAAAATACACATATCTAAATAGATTATTTTTAAAACACCATCATATGGATAGCAGAATTCATTATGCATCAATTAAATATTTGTGGCGTGCAGATCCAGAATTTGCTTTGTCCATGTTATCTGGGTTTTTTTAATTCAAGAAATTATCATTATTTTAAGCAAAATACTTTTAATTAAATGCATTCACTCTTCAAGGAAAATATACAATTCTATTTTGAAGTTCTAAAGTATGTAAACGCAACTACTTCTTTAGAATAGTTATATACTAAATTATACAAGTATTGATTAACCACGCAAAATAGCATAGGGAAATAGCTGTTTTCTAACAAACCATGCCTTTGGATTGGATAAGACAGGATTTAAAACAACCCCTATAATTTTCAATTCAATTTTACTAAGATACAATCTGTAATAAGATACAATCTGTCATTGAACTAAAACATTATTATACTTAATTCTCATTTGATATTAAAAATATGTTATTCTGGGATTATCATAATTGTGGATAGGACAAGTTTTCGAATTTCACTCCTCGTTTGTCATTTAATCTTTAATGACATACCCGACGAACTGCTATTACTACAATGTATCCAGCATTCAAGCAATAAGATTAATACTACCAACTTCCCTCAAGTACCTTCCATTTTTCTTCTCTGATAACTTCATCGCTGCCAGGTTCCGAAACCCAGCAATCAGCGTTTCCGAAAACATAACTCAACCGTAGAGTGCCTCCTTCCCCATTCTGAGCATGTCCTTCCGAGAGCGCAGAAAGCGGCGAACCGTGGAGGACTTTTAACGCACACCTTTGGGCACCTTGTAAATGCCAATAACATCGAGTTTGACGTCTAATAACGATCGCCTTTAATAACATTTATGGTAATCGGATGGACAGGTTGGATCTTCGCTTAGGAAGTGTCAGATCATAAACCAGATGTTAGAAATAGATGTTAAAACTGGATGTTAAGTATCCTTTGTCCTTTTGGGCGTTCCTCGTCAGATCGTTGTGTGCGATATGATGGAGGAACGCTCGAGAACGTGATTTAGACGATCGATTATGGATGTGAAAGGGATGGGCTCAGATTAAATGTCGATTTGTTTTTGTACTTACGACTTCTTGTCATGTCACAGGAATTCTGATTTATTTTAGTTTAGATAGTGTATCGGTTAAAACGTTGGAACTGCACCAAAATTACATTTCTGATAAATCATTTTTTTTTATTGGTTGATTAGAAATCGCTATATATATATATATATATATATATATATATATATATATATATATATATATATATATATATAAAGAAAACTGTGTGTGGCTTTGTTTTTTAAACAAATCTACAGTTTTATTCCTAGCTTGAAAAAAATTTGCACACTTGACCTTCAACATAAAAAGTAGTACACTATCTACATGGTATATCGAAAAACTATCCCCATTCCCCTTCCGTTCCCCCCTCCTCTCCCTATATCTGAAATTATTTCTTACTGAAACCGCCAGATGTCGTCACGGTGAAGAAATCGGCCAACACTCTGCATTAAAGTGCAGATAACGACGGGTACACATGAGCTAGTTATAAAATAATAAAATTTATATAAAAACTTCCAAATATGTTTAAAGATTTGGAATGGCTTTTGGTTTATAGCATGATTTTAGAAGGGCTGCACTACCCAGGGTCCTATGCTTTTGGAGCGGTCCTGCTCTCTAAGAAAAATGCGCAACGTAAGAGAGTTACAGATAAAATAAATATTTTCCTATTTTTTAATTCTCTATTTCTTTTAAGGATTGACAAATTTTGGTTTTTAACTCATTCTTTCTAACTTTTTATTCTGAATGTGTATATCAACAAATTCTAAGTATATAAACTTGAATATATCAAATACACTTTAAGGAATATTGTCCCTTTTCAACAAAATAATAATAATATAATAAAATTATTAATAATGATAATATAATAATAAAATTATTATTAATAATAATATAATAAAATTATTAATAATGATAATATAGTAACAAAATTAATAATAATGATAATATAATAATAAAATTAATAATAATATAATAAAATTATTAATAATGATAATATAATAATAAAATTATTAATAATAATAATATAATAAAATTATTAATAATGATAATATAATAACAAAATTAATAATAATAATAATGTAATAAAATTATTAATAATGGTAATATAATAATAATAATAATATAATAAAATTATTAATAATGATAATATAATAATAATAATAATATAATAAAATTATTAATAATGATAATATAATAATAAAATTATTAATAATAATAATATAATAAAATTATTAATAATGAAAATATAATAATAAAATTAATAATAATAATAATATAATAAAATTATTAATAATGATTATATAATAATAAAATTAATAATAATAATAATATAATAATAAAATTAATAATAGTAATAATAATAATATAATAATAATAATAATATAATAATAATAATAATATAATAATAATAATAATAATATAATATAATAATAAAATTAATAATAGTAATAATAATATAATAATAATAATAATAATATAATAATAATAATAATAATAAATATAATAATAATATAATAATAATAATATAATAATAATAGTAATAATAGTAATAAATATAATAATAATATAATAATAATAAATATAATAATAATATAATAATAATAATATAATAATAATAGTAATAATAGTAATAAATATAATAATAATATAATAATAATAATATAATAATAAAATTTATAATGGTAATAATAATAATATAATAATAATAATATAATAATAATAATATAAAATTAATAATACAGTACACGCTCGGTTTTACGAACTCGTAGGGAACAACCAAATTGTTCGTAAAATCGAAAGTTCGTAAAATCGAAAGTTCGTAAAATAGAATATCATAAGAAGTAGATAAATTTTATGCTTATTTTTATTAAACTATCTTCTCTTTATAAATAAAGCATTATTTAGAGATTATATTAGGAAGTAAAGTTATATATAGTTATTCTATATAAGAAACAATTGTAAAATAAAATAGTTAAATAAAAAATAATAAGTATACCTTTATTGATGAAAAATCAAGCATCAGAATAATCGCTAGTTTTTCTGTTTTAAAACAACATTTGGGAAAATACATGTTTTCATTTTATCGATTTTTGAAAGCATTTCACTATTGTCCTCATCAAAAGAGGCCTAGTCTTGATAACCATTTAGTTTCCTGAAGCTCAAACCGTGTCTGGATTTAAATTTTTACAGCCAACCGTCCGATGCCTTGAAGTCTTGATGTTGAGCTTTAAAACAAAGCAGTGCAATTGTTCCTTAAACACATTACATTAATCGGAACGTCGTTCCTATAATTTTCCTCATTCAAGCAAGCAAAGCTTATTTTTCCAGTTTGGGATATTTTGCTGCTCTAAAATATTTTCGAGAGGGACACTCTTGCTGGTCTTGTTTGGATATCCAACGATTTTTTCTCTTGCTCTTAAAATTATCTATAGGCTGTTCTTTGGAATTTTATATTTCTTAGATTTCGGTCTTGCTTAAAATTTTCTCTTCTACTACTTTTAAAATTTTCTTTTTTTGCCTTAGCAGATAAACGAGTGCGTTTCTTCAACTGCGACATGACTAAATTTCCTCAACTAAAACTGGCTCAAACTCCCTCTAGACTCACACGAAGCTTCAGACATTGAGGGTCCAGATGAAACTAACCAGCTACAAAACATGATATTATAACAAAGCACCCCTTTCCTCGCTCGACATTGACACAATAAGGGAGGGGTAAAAATTGACGTCAAAGTGCCACTCTCCAATCGCATGCCTGCTACCCACCTGCTGTTAGCCCCTGTAATTTTTCTCAGAATGGCCTTGAAATGTTTGTATGTGTTGCTTTGTTACTCCCAAAAGATATGAGCTTTTAAAATTTGTCTGATGTTAGGTAAACGTTAGCGAAGTATAAAAATGAGTTCGCAAAAAATAGATTTTTCAGAATTTTAGTTCGTAAATGGGAATTAAAATTAACATTATGCCTATGGAACCATGTTCGGGACCAGACACTAGTTCGTAAAATCGTGAGTGTTCGTAAATTAGAGGTTCGTAAAAACGAGCGTCTACTGTAGTAAGAATAATAATAATATAATAATAATAATATAAAATTAATAATAGTAATAATAATAATAATAGTAATAATAATAATAATAGTAATAAATATAATAATAATAATATAATAATAATATAATAATAATAATATAATAATAATAATATAATAATAATAATATAATAATAATAATATAATAATAATAATATAATAATAATAATATAATAATAATAATATAAAATTAATAATAGTAAGAATAATAATAATATAATAATAAAATAATAATATAATAATAATAATATAAAATTAATAATAGTAATAATAATAATAATAATAATATAATAATAAAATTAATAATAGTAAGAATAATAATAATATAATAATAAAATTAATAATAATAATATAATAAAATTAATAATAATAATATAATAAAATTACTACTACTACTACTAATTATAATAGTAATAATACAATATCTTTTACGTAACGAAGTAATGTAATAAATTTTCCATTCAAATTAATTGTAGCTAGCTGATTGTCAATTTCCTTTATAGTTGATAAAAATAAAAATCCCGTTTGGCTTTACAAATCTTCGATAAATTTATTCATATAAGTTTCACAACTCATTCAAACTTCTTTGTAACTTTGTGTGTAGGCTTAAAAGGGGCGGCCCTGCTACTAGATTTTATCACATGGCCCCGCTTTTACTAAGGACGGCCCTGGCCCATTGTGAAGCTCTACTGCCAGATTTTTTCAACCCACCAGCGAAGCTTAAGTAGCCATTGTCCTCTCAGGGCGTGCTCGGCAGAGATTGCGCAGAGCGATATGGGAAGATCGAAAGCAGCAGCGAGAAACACTTAAATGGAACGTGATAATAATGACGAATTATTGTTGTTATTGATCTGAAGCTCAAGGCGCGGATTATAAACCCATTTATGTTGAGCAATCATCTTGTCAGAGGGAAGAGATCGAATGGATCTTCCGCAGATCCCTGTCTGTTATGAAGCGTGTGATTTCATTTGGGAATGTTGACCACAAGGCTCGATCACAAGGCTTTACCTACGAGGGTTTGTTGTTGCTGTGCCCAGGGACGCCCATAGCAGCTGCAGGGCCCGGTGCAATTTTAGCAGTGGGTCCCTTTTATTACCCACTGTACAAATTTATGAATATGTTTAAATGAAACTTATGAATAAGTTTTCAGATTTTTTTAAGATTTAATCGGTTTTCTTTTATTATCAACTATAAATATTTGATGTGAGTACATATCATTTGAATGGAATATTTATTAGAGAATTTCGTTACATAAAAAGTCGGCAATTATTTTAATTCCTATGTATATATAAGATAAATTTATTTTATTGAAGTAGTCTAAATTTAAATCAGTTGTGATATTTGCCACGAAAGGGATCAGTTCTTCTGGAAGCATTTTTGTACAAAAAAAAAATTATATTTGGAATTTTATAATTTTTTTTGCGCCAACTTAGAACTTTTTGAATTTTTTGGTGGTGCCATCTTGCCAGAAGGAAGGAAAAACCTCTATACGATCGTAAAAGTGAGTCGTACCGACAGTACTCTCGGTCCTACCGGAAGGATATTGTACATTCTATCATTAACATGATGTTTATATTCTGATTCTCGAAATTAAGTGAAAACATATTTAATTAGCAAAAAATTTTCTTGAAATCCTTTTCAACAAAATATAATTTTTAAACTTGTTTACTGGTTTAATTAAGAGCATACTTTTTACATTACATGCGAAGTTCAATGACGTTTCAAGAAAATTACACATCTTTAAAAAAAATTATTATCAAATTATCAACTTTGAAATTCAGCTAAAAGTGAGATTTACACTATTATATTATTTGTAAAAAGTTAACAGCTGTTGCACGTAATTTTAGTAAGTGAAAAATTTGCATAACAAGTAGAATAATTCAATATATTACATATGAAGTTCCATAAAGTTTCAAGGAAGTTACAGTTATTGTATATTTTGTCAAAAGTTGCAAGTATTTCACATAACAGTACAGGAATAATTTAAATAAAAAGTATTAGTCTTGGCCGTAATTGTTGATATTTATTGAAATTGATTTATGAAGGCAGTCTATGTAGGCTAGCATCTGCTTTTTTTTTATTCATTGTGCTTATTTTTGAGTACATGTCGATTTCAAAATTGAAACTTATGTATTCGGAGCCATGATGAGCATCAAATGTACTCAAAAATGAGTATATTTTACTTATTTTTAATTACCTATTTTTAACAGTGTATTAAAAATTTAGATTCAATATTACCTAAATATCGATACTATAAGCATTTACTCTTGTCTGTTTCAATGTCTTATTTGATGGATTTCCTCACTCTTTCAAAGAGCGACCGAAATATATTCTGCATAATTCTTAAAGCATTACTGTAAAAAAAAGGTGCTTAAAAATGAGTACATGAACATCCTCGTTTTCTTTGAGTACAATTGCATCGTAAATGACCGATGACGTACTCAAATTTAAGCAATCGTACTTTCGCAAAAATGAGCAGTGTGATTTAAGATTGATAAGATTGTTCAGAAGAGGGTTTTCCACATTATCTGATGTCGGTTGCTTAAATGGAAACTGAGTTATTACAATTCAATTACCTTACTTCCCGTTCTTTTGGCATATCTCTTTAACATGACTTATGTTTATAACTACTTCAAAACGCCCTGGTAGCTTAACGGATAAGGCAGTGGACAGCGGTGCCTGAAGATCTGGGTTCGATTCCCGGTATGTCTTGGTTGTAATTGTCGACATTTTTTAAATGTGATTTATGAAGGCAGCCTATGTAAGCTAGCATCTGCTCTTTTTATTTATTTAACCCATTGTACTCATATTTAAGTAAAGGTCTTTTTCAAAATTGAAATTTATATATTCAGAGCCATGATAAACATCGAATGTATTAAAAAATGAGTACATTTGGTTTCTTTTTGAACCTATTTTTAACAGTGTTTTTACCAAGCTTTCTTTACTTTTAATTTGTTCTTCCTTTTTACTTTTCTTTGAAATTTCTCTCAATTGTCAAATAAATATTTTTAAATAAAATACTATAAGAAAGAAATGGATGGGACATTTTTAGATAGTTTTTATTTAATAATTTTAATGAAACTTATGCAACATTATTAAAAAAATTAATTAAAACAATATAGTAATTATTTCCATATAACACTTTTTAATTTGCAAATGATTCTTCTACGATTGCAAATGAAAAAATGTGAATCGAAATTAAACTGAAACTCTTCAACGCTAATTTTAATTTTTAGTGGGTAATTTATAAACTTTAAATAATCAAATTCCCTGCATTTCATTGCAGGATATCTAGATTTCTAGAGCATAAATAAGATGAATACGATACCACAATTTGAATTATTACAAGAGAATTATATAAACGAGTTATTAATCTGTTTTTTTCCCACGTTATGAGTTAATGCACTTAAAAGCTCAGTGTTGATCTCTTTTGAAGGAATAATTGAGTATTCTTATAAGACCTTGAAACACCGATTCAATTCTAAACACCTTTTATCCTCGTGTAATAAGTTTTCTAATCGATCAAGTTTATAAAGTGAAGGATTCTAAACGAAAAAAAAAACTTTAACATAAAATTGCAAAATATAGCTTATTCTACGGAAAATTTACGACTGCACAATTTCTCAGAATATTGACCGACTGCCCGATTTATAGCTAAGTTGAAAAAAATGTCTTAACTTATGCCTTATTTTATTATATTTATAATATTATCAAACTATTTTTTTCATCGTTAAATAAACGTTTGAATGTTTTAACGAGCAAAAAAAAAAATTATTTTTGAATAAGTATCACATAAAATTTTCAAATATCTCATTCTTCAGGGACTAAAATAATAAAAATAATAAAAAAATAATAAAGAGTCTTGCCAAATACCATAAAAGGCTGGACATTTATGTACTATTTATCCTCAAGTCCTGAGGCTCATATTCGTAAAATGTATTTTTTTTTTCAGCAACAATTTAACAATTATTGCATTCGGAAAAATATTTACAAATAATATTTTCAAGATGTAGAATGGGTCTTTGTAGGTTAGTCTGTAGCGCTCTGGACTTCGGAACAATAGATGGCGATTCGAGTCCTGATGGCAGTTGCGGCTCTTGCACTACAGCAAGTACAGCCGGGCTGCACCTAAATTTATTAGTGTATTTTAAAACTAAAATCAGATATTTTACTAATTTTCTTCGATGAAGATTAGAATTGAAAATGAAATTTCTACGGTAGTAAATAATATCTCCGATAAATAGCAAGCCTGTTACAAAAAACTCCATTCAATCAAAACTGCAGCCAAAAAGCGAAATTCGAAATCGGCTGCATCGTTGCCATGGCAACCTCTACGTAGTATGAAGATCCCCCCCCCCGAAATGAAAACTTACGGGAATATCTCCAAACGGAAATGGTTTTCGTGAAAAATGTACTGATTTTCTGTTGTTTCAGGACCATTATGGTCCTGCTGATGTTTCGTTATTTAAGTTAATATTAAAATTGACCGATTCGCATGTTTAAAAAAAAGGAGGATTGCTTTCATTTTCAAAAAATAAGTAAGCGTTTTCCATTTTTTTCGCATGTTATCATTTTGTAAAAATTGAAAAGGAAACTTTTATTTGAGTAGTAAATAATAAAGAATTTCCGTTCTTGTATGGTTTGTGGAAAATAGGGGGAGGGGGGGATTAACATGGTTTCGGCTGCATTAACATTATCGACCACGAGCCGCCACTGCCTGGATGGTTGGTTCCAGTTACAACGGCTGCCCCTCACATTTTTCCATTAGAACACTTTACTGACATTACACGTGTTCCCAAGCAACGAACAAATAGTTATTCAATAATTATAACCAAAACATTCTTCTTATGGCTGCTCGTGCTGCCATCTATTATTGTCGAAGTGATTTAAGAAGTCAAGGAATAGTATAAATCCAAATGTAAATATGGAAAACTGGTTTTACTCACTTATCGGTGTAATAGTTGGTTTGTTTTTACACTAAATTTTAATAAACCTTATACTGAGAGCTGCTGTTAAACTATCACTGATAACTGTGAACAGTTAAAATTTTAGCATTTATTCAAGTGACGTCATCAATGTAAATTTAAATTTTAATAAATCTTATACCGAGAGCTGCTGTTAAACTATCACTGATAACTGTGAACAGTTAAAATTTTAGCATTTATTCAAGTGAAGTCATCAATGTAAATTTAAATTTTAACAAATCTTATACCGAGAGCTGCTGTTAAACTATCACTGATAACTGTGAACAGTTAAAATTTTAGCATTTATTCAAGTGACGTCATCAATGTAAATTTAAATTTTAATAAATCTTATACCGAGAGCTGCTGTTAAACTATCACTGATAACTGTGAACAGTTAAAATTTTAGCATTTATTCAAGTGACGTCATCAATGTAAATTTAAATTTTAATAAATCTTATACTGAGAACTGCTGTTAAACTATCACTGATAACTGTGAACAGTTAAAATTTTAGCATTTACTCCAGTGACGTCATCAATGTAAATTTAAATTTTAACAAATCTTATACTGAAAACTGCTGTTAAACTATCACTGATAACTGTGAACAGTTAAAATTTTAGCATTTATTGAAGTGACGTCATCAATGTAAATTTAAATTTTAATAAATCTTATACTGAGAACTGCTGTTAAACTATCACTGATAACTGTGAACAGTTAAAATTTTAGCATTTATTGAAGTGACGTCATCAATGTAAATTTAAATTTTAATAAATCTTATACCGAGAGCTGCTGTTAAACTATCGCTGATAACTGTGAACAGTTTAAATTTTAGCATTTATTCCAGTGACGTCATCAATGTAAATTTAAATTTTAATAAATCTTATACCGAGAGCTGCTTTTAAACTATCCCTGATAACTGTGAACAGTTAAAATTTTAGCATTTATTCCAGTGACGTTATCAATGTAAATTTAAATTTTAACAAATCTTATACTGAGAACTGCTGTTAAACTATCACTGATAACTGTGTACAGTTAAAATTTTAGCATTTATTGAAGTGACGTCATCAATGTAAATTTAAATTTTAATAAATCTTATACTGAGAACTGCTGTTAAACTATCACTGATAACTGTGAACAGTTAAAATGTTAGCATTTATTGAAGTGACGTCATCAATGTAAATTTAAATTTTAATAAATCTTATACTGAGAACTGCTGTTAAACTATCACTGATAACTGTGAACAGTTAAAATTTTAGCATTTATTCCAGCAATCAATGTAAATTAATTTTTTTTAATAATATCTTAAATAAGCATGTTAAATTTAAATACGCCACTGTCTTGCTTGAAAATAATTTATCTTCATTTAAACAGTTCTTTTTTCTCCTAATTCTGCTAGATTTGTTAATAGGACAACAGTCTTCCACTTTAAGTGTTCATGATTGCTCTGAAATTTGTGTATAGAATTAAATAAAATTTTAGTGCAGTTTTAAATGGTGTTTAGGTTCGGGAATTCGAGAAATGTAGCTTAGGAACATAACGTGTTTTTAACTTTTAAGCTCTTTAAAAAACTTCTAAGCCGATTTCATTAATATAAATTTTAAATATTAAAAATCATACATTTTTTAAAATTTAACTTTAAAATGAAAATTCAATTAAAAAATTTTCATAAGAAATCCAAAAATCAAACAATATTTTGGAACTTTTGAAGAAGATTGCATTTTGACACTAATTTATACACTAATAATGCATTTTGACACTAATTCGATATATAATCGTATTTGAAGTTTACAAGTAGTTGTAGTTTTAGTTTGTTTGTAGTAGTATCCGTCCAAGTTTAGTTGTAGTATCCATCTTAGAGATTGAGTACTTTTGAATATACCGAGCCCCAAAACGAGTCAAAACACCAAAAAGACATTTGGATTTGAAGTTAATTTATATTTCCAATACTTCATGCAGAGGCGGCCCGTGGTCAAAAATGTTAGTGCAGCCGAAAACATGTAACTACCCCCCCCCCCCCCCCCCCCGCCTCCCTCGCCTTTTTCACAACCATACACGAACGGACATTCTAAAATTTATTACTCAAACCAAAGTTTCCTTTCAACTTTTATGAAAGATAGCCTGTAAAAATAATAGAAAACACTTACTTATTTTTTGAAAATAAAATCAATCCTCCTATCAAACTTGCGAATCGGTCAATTTTAATATTAATTTAAGAAACAACAACACAGCACAACACTTCCAGAAACAACAACACACGTGCAAACTTACCGAAAACTATTTCCGTTTGGAGAGATCCTTCGAAATTATCGTTTTCCTCCACCCCGCCTCGCCGATTCAGCAATGAACCAATCATTTATTCGAAATCCCTAGTACAGCTAATTTGAAAAAATCCTTTTGCGCTACATTTGTGTCGTCACATCCTCCATTTTAGCGTGCTGGGGAAGTCATACTACGTAAGGTTGCCATGGCAACGATGCAGCCGATTTCGAACTTCGCTTTTTAGCTGCAATTTTGATTGAATGGAGATCGATTTTTTCTTCTCCTGAATTTGTGCATTACGGAAACACGCTTGCTATTTATCGGAGATTTTTTTTACTTAGAGTTGAAATTTAATCTCTATTTCCAATTCTAATCTTCATTTAAGAAAATTAGTAAAATATATAATTTTAGTTTTAAAATATAATAAAATTAGGTGCAGCCCGGCTGTACTTGCTGTAGTGGGCGAGCCGCCACTGACTTCATGTAGTAAACTAAGTAGCAAAATTAACAATCTCAAATTATTAAATGTCAATTCATTCTTTTAAACATTTTCAGCTCATCCAATAAAAAGTAACCTACGAATTTCATACAAACTTTAAGTAGTTATATCGATGTATTTGACAGATTTATTGAACCTTATTGTTCTCCGTGACTCCTATTAAGAAGGAAGGGGAAATGTAATTCCATGATTTATTTAAATCAATAACCGTTTTCGCGTTGAGTAAATGCGACGCTTTAGAAGAATCGAATGTTTGTGGGCGGTAACATGTATTCTTAGTAAGGGCGTGGTGCGATTCCAGGAATATGTGGGACGCAATTCTCATTGCCGTAATGAGAATGGTGTGAATAAAATATGAAGAACCCACGCGAACGTCGCGATAAACAATTAAGTGGTACTTTCGTGAAAACACACAGAAAACACTTCCCTGTAACCCTTCCAATAGGACGTTATGCTATGGAATTTAGTTATGCATGAATGGCGAAAATAAGCATACTCTTTCGATGCGGACATCGTGGTAATATATTATTAAAATATGTAATCCAAATATCTCGACCAGTTATTAAAACTGTGCGGGAACAGTTTATACAAATAAAAAAAAATCTTTTCTAAACCTGAACCTTCTTAGAATGCGTTCAACATATGGGTCTACGGAAATTTCAAATATACTTCGGGATTGAACCAATAGAACACTTAGAATTTTAAACATATATACACTCAAACTCGAGCAGGGGGGGGGGGGGGGGGGGGGGGGGGGAGGTTGAAACGAGAAATTTCCCAACTTGACGATTCAAAATTCCCAACTTAACGATTCAAAATTCCGACTCAACAGTGCTGAAAATTCCCAGTTCCAACTTAACGATTCGGAATTCTCCACTTAACAGTGCTGAAAATTCCAAATTCCAACTTAACGATTCGAAATTCCTGACTCAACAGTGCTGGGGTTGAAACGAGAAATTTCCCAACTTGACGATTCAAAATTCCCAACTTAACGATTCAAAATACTCGACTTAACAGTGCTGAAAATTCCAAATCCCAACTTAACGATTCAAAATTCCGACTCAACAGTGCTGAAAATTCCCAGTTCCAACTTCGCGATTCGAAATTCCCGGCTCAACAGTGCTGAAAATTCCCAGTTCCAACTTCACGATTCGAAATTCCCGGCTCAACAGTGCTGAAAATTCCAAGTTCCAACTTAACGATTCGAAATTCTTGACTCAACAGTGCTGAAAATTCCCAGTTCCAACTTCACGATTCGAAATTCCCGGCTCAACAGTGCTGAAAATTCCAAGTTCCAACTTAACGATTCGAAATTCTTGACTTAACAGTGCTGAAAATTCCCAGTTCCAACTTCACGATTCGAAATTCTTGACTCAACAGTGCTGAAAATTCCCAGTTCCAACTTAACGATTCGAAATTCTTGACTCAACAGTGCTGAAAATTCCCAGTTCCAACTTCACGATTCGAAATTCCCGGCTCAACAGTGCTGAAAATTCCAAGTTCCAACTTAACGATTCGAAATTCTTGACTTAACAGTGCTGAAAATTCCCAGTTCCAACTTCACGATTCGAAATTCTTGACTCAACAGTGCTGAAAATTCCCAGTTCCAACTTAACGATTCGAAATTCTTGACTCAACAGTGCTGAAAATTCCAAGTTCCAACTTACCGACATTTTCCATATTTTTTTTATATATCGGGTCATCTTAAACAGTTTTTTCACAATCTTTGATTTGTTGCACCCACCCCTATTGCAATGCAGTGTCCGTTGTGAGGTCTAATTTAAATTTAATCATACAAGTTGGGCAACTTCTAACCTTTCCTAGCTTTCATTTGCTAATAATATCAATTTTCCTCAGGCATAAATTTTCCCAACTCGGAGATTTTTAGAAGTTGAAATTGCCAACTTTCAGGGTTTCCAGATTATGGGGGTGTTGGACCGGTATCCGACCCCCCAAACCTCCCCTGTGTGACTGGCCTACACTCGAGGAGAGCGGGACTAAAGAGGACTATATTAAACTATTTAAATTTATCAAATTGGGTGATGTGCATGTTTTGGAATTTAATATAGCATGTTAAGAACGTTAAAGAACTGCAGTTTTTGTTCAACTTGTCGAACTGGGGAGAAAAGAACAGGTCGTTTATATTGATGACTTAGTTGTCGCCGCCTCCTGACCAAACAGGGTTAAAACGTATAAAAATAAAAATAAATTAATGAGAAAGATTAAAAAATTTCTTAAAAAACAAATGTCCGGCGATTTTCTAAACGATTGCTGACTTTAAATTTGTGTTCAAAGTTAACCGGCAGTAAATTTACCGAGGAATTGGACATTCGCCAATTTTAGTTAGAGTAAGTACTGATTTAAGTAATATTTATACATTTTAAAAACATCACTGATAAAAAAAACTTATTACTTATGGTAAACCAATATTTTATCATCTGAAAAATTGAGCTACGAAAAAACCCTGAAAAACAAGAAAGAAAAACTTTTTATTAAAAGTAAATAAATATTGATAGGATAAATTTACTATTGTAATATTTAAACCGAGAACGCGTCAAAGGATTTAAAAGTACTTTCAGAAACAGCTCAATTTTTATCAGAAAATATCACTATAATAAACAAATATATGACGTTGTTCTAGAAAATTGTCACCCCCACCCTTCTTGCAATTCGAAAAATAGGAGAAAAGATCTATTTTCGGATGCCAGTCAAACAAAAATTACTTCCAAGTCATATTTTATTCACTTTCTATTGTCTTATCTTTGTTGTTTACTACGAAATTTCGGGGAATATGAAAGAGGGGGAGGGGCTGACCTTGAACTTAAGTTTTCAGAGAAAAACTGGAAATATTGCAGAGATCTCTCCGAAATCTCTGGCATCTGCCCTTTATTGATTGGACGGGAAAAGGGGCCAAACAGAGCTGTGGCGTCAAATGGTTGGCGATAAAATATGTTTTTAGGTGAAAAGTCTGCGTGAAAGTTGTAAAATGAAACAAATTACGAATGTTAAAAGTTATTTCCTATGGCATCGAAACATATATGTCAGATTTCAGAGATTTTTGTTTCGTGGTTGATTGTATTTTTTATAAGAAGTTGTAATTTATTTTTTTAACAAATATATTTTTTTAAATAGTCTAATTTTTAATATATAAATTTTTGAAACCAAATGTATAAGAAACAGTGTTGAGTTCCATGTTTTAGTACGAGGCGGAATAAAAAAAAGTTCTAAAACGATTTAAGCGTGAAGGAAAAAAAATTAAACTGCTCACAGACTATTGATAAAAATAAGCAATATAATTCGAAAACGTTAACGTAAAAAAACATTTTTGAACTTTCCCAGATTAATTTATAAAATATTTTATATATATATATATATATATATATATATATATATATATATATATATATATATATATATATATATATATATATATATATATATATATATATATATATAATTTAATTTTTTTTTTTGGATAGCTAATTTTTATTATGGCCCATGTTTTAATTTCTCATATGTAACAAAACTTTTTAATAAAAATAGATTATAAGTATTGCTATATTTTTAATTAAAAAAATAATCGTCAGCTCCGTCGTGAATGATAAGAGAAGGATTTTAATGAAAACAAATTCAACTTTTACGCTACGGAGGTTGTGCAAAAGGCAATCGGTTCTTTTATTCTCTGTTCTTCAGATTCAACGAGAACTGCATGTTCTTAAACATTAAAAATGCTTTATTTTCGTTCTTTATAAACTCCATTTAACATATGACATCACTTAATTATCATCGGGGCAAACGATCGGGGCATTAAATGTCGAAAAGAACAGAAACGAGAAGTAACTGTTTCATAAAAGGAACGTAAAAATCAAACATGTTCTTCGAGTGCAAAAAGTTAGAAAATAAATAAAAAAAATTAAAAGTAAAAATGGATAATCCAACAAGAAGTATTCCATTTCAGCAGACGATTTTTCGAACAGTCATTTTATTGAAGTCAGAAAAAAAGAACCATAAATTCAAACTGTCAAATCAACATAAATAAAAAACAGAAAAATTACAATAAAAAAACTCACAAAAATAATTCAGAATTTATTCCGCATTTAAACTAGATTTTTATCGAAAAACCTTCCACGTTTCAGCCATTGAGAATCTATTGTCGAACATTGTTCTTTTTCGACGTGATCTGCGCAGAATATGAATGAAAGCGTGCTTTCATTAAACGTTCGTTTGGCGACATTTACTCGGAATCCTTAATCTCGAAGCAGCTGCTTTTTGCGATGGCATAAAGACGTGTGCTTGCCGGTGCCGGATAGTTCTTATTTTGCCTTGACCAGTAGTTTACGCTTCGGACATGGTCAGCATTGTTTGCAGCGTGTTAGTCTTCTTATTTGTTTCTAGAGAAGGTAGTTTTCTTTTAATATCTATATAAAGTATTGTTTCAATACATTAATTATAGGAAATTATAACTTGATTTTGAATTTAATTAAGTAAAGAAATATATATGTATTTTATAAAATAATACCAGCAAAAAAAGTCAGCATAACACTTTCACCAAAAATTGTGAAATTGAAGGTAATTAAAGGAATTTGAAAAAAAAAAAATGCCGATTCTTTAAAGTTTTTAATTTTTCTGTAGAATACCTTCACAAGATTTGAATTTTCTCTTTAAAAATTTCAATGCTTCAAAATGGAAGGTTTTTTTTTAGAAGATTTTTTACAGGTTTCAAGTAGTAATTTGCAACAAAACCCTTTAATTTAATAGATCTTAGAAAAAAACAGCAGTTTTCTTGCATAAAACCTTCAATTTCATAATTTTGATGAAGGTTTTTATACTGACTTTTTTTTGCTGGAAAAATTTTAATTTATCTATGTGATTCTTGGATGACCATTCAAAAAAATGTATATTTGACTTCATGTTTTAAAAGGTCAAATAATGTGTATATTTTATTTTATTTTATTATTTTTTTTAATTTTATTTTATGCTTAGAAGGATTTTTTTTATTTAGAAAGTTTATTCTAAAGCTTACAAAACAAGTGCTTTAACTTTTCTTTTTTAAAATGTTGTTTTGAAATATGAATTGATTTTTCAAACATTTTTCTTTGGAAAAAACAGTGAATATTTTATAAATCTAATTTTTAAAGTCTTGAAAGTACTTGCACACACCACTTTTTCTTTAAAAAAAAATTAGTACGACACTTTTGTGTTTTTTAAAGTTAATCTTATCGATAATAGGACAGAAATTATTGAAAAGTGATCTATAACTTTTATACTATATTCTTCTAAATCAAAGTTTTGGATACAGTTTTTTATGTGAATAATTACAGAACAAATAAGAGGTTATCAGTTATCAACTTGTGGTACGCGTACCCCTAGGGATACGTGAATGTCCGGCTGGGGGTACACGAAAATAATATCAGTAATGACGAAAATCCCCATAAAAACCAAATATTGATTAGTTTTTAAGCCTTTTAAAACAGCTTTTTTAAATTTCTTAAACGTAAAATATATTAATTTAAATGTATATATAAATATAAATGTATTATATATTAATATATCAATGTTAAATTTATATAAAGTAAAATATATATATATGCTGAAACTGTTTTTAGTCAGTTATTGTCAAGGAAAATATTATGTAACTATTTAGTTTTGTTTAAAATTTATTTGTATTTTAATTTTTGTGAAAAAACAATGGCAGTATTTTAAAGCTTAAAAATATTGACAAATTGTAATTAAAAAAAAATTACAATTAATTGAACTATAAATAATAAAATAAATTACTAATATTATAACAACAAACATTAAAATCATAAATATTAAAAGTACAATTAAACAATACTAGTAATAAAAATAAAATATACAAACAATAAAATTGCAATTAAGAAAATTATATAAAATAAACTTACAGTTAAAAATACAATAAATAAAACTACAATTAATAAACATAAAAATACAATTAGAAGCTTTAAAAATAGGAGACACGCCATCTTCATCTGTTCAACGACCTTGATACATTAGTAACTATGGCAACAGTTTCTTTACAATTACAAGCCGTGTAATTTGGTGTTAAATGAAACACGAGTAAAAATGAAACCTAAGTTATGTTTGAGTTGTAAAGAACGTTATAAATACACACGAAAAAAAGTCAGCATAAAACCTTCATTAAAATTGTTAAATTGAATGTTTTAAGGTAGGAAATATGCAATTTTTTTTATAAGTTCTGTTTATCACAATTTCGATAAAGGTTTTATATAGACTTTTATTTTTTGCTGGGAAACTTAAAAAAACTTTTTATTAATTATTGCCAGTTCTATAAAGATGTTTTTAAGTTGAAATTTATGCATACATTTAAGAATACTTTAAAATCAATAAATGGAATAGTGTTTTTTACAGCTTTTGAGCAAACTTAATAATTGTCAAAGGTCACTTTTTAATGAAAATATAAATCTCCGAAACTTTTTGAAAGAGTCATAAAAAATCATTACCAATTTTTTCCTTCTAATTTAACTTCCATGTAGGAATAATTTTATTTAAACAGCAGTTTGAAAATTTAGTTTATAAATTATTATAATTGAGTTTATGAATTATAATTGGGTTTTATGATTGATTGTATGTACATTTTTAATTGGGTATTTTTATTGAGTTCATGAATTATTCTAATTGGATTTTATGATTTCTTTAATTATTTTGAGAATTCTTTTGTGAAACTGCATCTATTATTTATTTTTTTAAATTTATAATAGACGCAGTTTCCGACCAGTTTAGACCAGAGAGTTGTTATATTAAATAGAGAGCGCCTTCAATGCCAGACTCTCATAAGGCCGAGGTGTCAACATTGAAAAAAAAAACATCACGTGGTTTTAGAGCTGCCACATTTGGCGTTCAGACATCTGCAGGAGTTCCAAATTTGGTGCACTTTCTTCTTTTTGGTGATAAGGCGTTCTGTCCGTATTCAACTTCTTAACATATATGTAGGTATTTACTTATTTTCAAACAAATTGCGCTAAATATTTCCTCTTAAACTAAAATATAATTTTCTTTGTGTTCCATACTCGAAAAAACGAAACTCTTTATATTTCTCTGGTTTTATTGTTCATATTTTCATATTGAACTATACAAAATAACAATGGAAAGAACTTCGCTTATGGTAAATTTTTTACATAAAAAGGTAACGCAATTATTTCAAAAGTACAAAGTAAGAAAAATATCTTTAATATATCTGTTAAACTCCCTTAAATTGTGCCACTCGTTAAAAAAACGATATTTAAATACAAAATTAAACACAAAACCATATTACAATACTTCGATCTCGCTTCGTTCTTAAAGTCGCCAAGGCCTGCCAAGTAATATTGGCGCATGAATGAATTGGCATTTCCACCTATCACGTGGTTTCAATGATGCACACACGGAAATCAGCATTTTTATTCCTCTATTTGTATCATTACTCTATGGTTTAGACCCAGACCAATTTCCGACCACTACCAAACATAAAATAAATTTATGTTACTACTGAACTCGCATTATAGTGTAAAATGAAACCTACCTAAATTTTAACAGTCTTTGAGTAGCATTGTTTGAAAGTATTTTTAATAAGATAATGATATATGTTCTTAGTTTTAAATATGTTCCCGAATTTTCAGTGACGGATGCTTTTGCACGCTATAAAAAAGCACTTAAAATGAGTTCTTGAACTTACTCGTTTTTCTTTAAGTATAATGTCATCAAAACTGAGTGATGACATACATAAATTTAAGTAACCGTATTTTCTCAAAAATTATCACTGTGATTTAATATTGCTAATCTCAGCTTCAGTCCAAGAGATCTTCACAAAGCGACCTGATAAACTTAAAATAGTTGTTCAAAAATGGTTTTCCGCATTATTTTATGTCGATTACTTAAATAGAAAATGAGTTATTACAACTCAATTATCTTACTTTCCATTCTTTTGGAAAACCTTTTTTTATTTTTATTCTGTTTAAAACTTTTTAATGTCACTCTGGTAGTTTAACAGATAAAGCACTGGATTGTGGTGTTGAGGATCTAGGTTCGATTCCCGGTAAGGCTTGGTTGTAATTGTCAATATTTATTGAAAGTGATTTATGAATGTAGCCGTCATTTTCAAAATTGAAACTTATGTATTCGGAGCCATTATAAATATCAAATTTACTCAAAAATTAGTACATTTTACTTATTTTCGAGTACTTATTTTTAACAGTTATAAGTGCTCTGCACTAAGAAAGTTACAGTATTTAAATTCTTAGTTAATGCAGAATGTATAAAATAATTCATACATAATAATTCATTCATATAATAGAAACTCAGTTCACTGTATTTTTTTTCGATATTCTCTATTTATCGGCATTTTATGGAAAAAAGTAACATTGAGATCAATTTTCTTTCTCAGAATATGCTTCTAAAAGATCAAATGAGTCATCTTCTCCTTTGTTTTCCGACTATTGTTCTACTGTCTATTTTGCACAGTTGTTTGGATGTGATCCAAAACGTTTTCAAATCGATATGATGCTGAAGTTGCAAGGAGGAGAAAGGGGGAGGGGGGATTTCAATGTCTCGTTTCTTAAAGTAAAATTAATTTTTTAACATAATTTTGGCTGGTTCCGGTTTATTGGCGGTTGGGTTACCCCCCCCCCCCCTCCTCAATACGAGTTTTGACGAATCATCAAACGAGCTTCAGTGAGTTGACCAATCAGATTATATAAACAATTAAATAAAGAGACGTCACGAGGGCCATTTATAGTCAGAGCCGAACAATACGTTAATATAGTAGTTAGAACGTGCTTATTATCAGGCCGGATTTAGGCATAGGCTGCAGCGTAGGGGCTTCCACCACAATGCCCCCCCCCCCCCCCCCCCTCCTGAAAAAATATGTAAAAGGAAAGTAATCCAAATCCTAATGAAAATAGTATACTACAATCTTTCTATGATGGATAAATATTCTATTTATCTTAACATATTTGTACAATGCAAATATATCTTAACATTTTTACGTTCTTTAAAAAAAAAATAGGTTTAATTTGTCATATGTACAACGGCAGTGTTTTACACTTTCTTTTTTTGGAAATCAGATGTTTTTATTTTGCTTTGAGTCATTTGAGAACAATACAAAGACGAATGCAATATTTTTATTGTCATTTTCATAGATTCCAGAATGCCATTGCACCTTGAGATCCCTTGAAACCGTCGATATGTTGTTACATGGTAATGGAAATTTACAAAAAACAGTGTATCCCAATTTCATATGTACACTAAAAAATAATTTAATTTGCAGTTCTGGAATTTATATATTTCAAATTCCGGCCCCCTCCCCCAGTACATACTCCCCCCTTCCCCCATTATAGTTGGGAGGGTCCGCACCACATATTCAGTCTAAAAACGGCAGAAGTTTCTTCAAAAACTACGGAAGTTTCTTTAAAAATGGCAAAAGTTTCTTCAAAAACTACGGAAGTTCCTTTAAAAATGGCAAAAGTTTCTTCAAAAACTACGGAAGTTTCTTTAAAATTGACGAAAGTTTCTTCAAAAACTATGTAAGTTTCTTCAAAAATGGCAAAAGTTTCTTCAAAAACTACGGAAGTTTTGGACGTACGGACTAAAAATGCTGCACTTAAAAATGGCGAAAGTTTCTTCAAAAACTACGGAAGTTTCTTTAAAAATGAAGAAAGTTTCTTCAAAAAGAACCATGCATTCTTAACAGTGCGTTGCTCACAAGGTATTTTAAATCAAGTCTGACAAAAATGACAATAAATTCATTTAATTTTTTCCACAGGGGACGGTCTGATGTTACTCCAGGGGACCACCTCCCTCAAACTTCCATACGACTTTCCCGTGGGCACGACCATCTATCGTCTGCAACCCCTCGACGAGAAATCCGGCAAACCCCCCGTAGGACCCGTCCACTACCACCTCTTGAAGAGTGTGGTCTTTCCCAGCGAATCCAAGACGGGGCGCGGACTCTTCACAGTGGACGAGCACACGGGATCTGTCATGCTGTCACCCCACAGGAGGCACTCCATTGCAGGTAATACCTCATTATAAAGTGTTCTTGCACAAGTTTATATGAAGCTTGTTGTAGATCATATTATTATAATTAAAAAAAAACTCATAGAAAAAATGCGTTGAAAAAAGGAATAATTAATCTTGGAAACAAGTGGAAAAAAATAAATTATTTAATGTTAATTTTTTTACTTATTACAACGTTTTGAAAAATTGGCACCGACATAAAAATGTTGTAATAACTATAAAATTAAATAGTTACATCTTATCCACTTGTTCCTAATATAAAAAAAAAAACCTTTTTAGAACATTTTGTCTTAAAGCTGGTTTTAAAAAAAACGGCAAAAAATAGGGACTCTGTTCCCTACTTGCTAACGCTCGTCCACCCCCGTGTGGAGGGGGGGGGGGGCAAGTGTTAAAAGGACGAGCGTTAAAAAACTCCAACACCCGACGAGGAGCGTAATCTGTCCTCATTTTGAAAATAAATTTTCATTTATACTTAAAGTATTTCGTAGTGCCTTGCGAATATTCGACGAGCCCTGCCAACTCAAAGCATTTCCACTAAGCATCTTCCCTTCTCTAATAACACACTGCTGATTCAACAACTCCCCACTTTGAAAATGCTGTACTAATTCTTGATCAACAACACAATTACCATAAAATTAGTTAATCGCCATTGGCTATTGGATTGGAGTGGCTTCCATGCATTGAGTTTCGTAGTTAAGTTGCTTGGATGTCAAATGGTGATTACTATTTTATATATAGTTCGCATGGTAATTCGCATTAAAATTAAATTAAAAAATATGTCATTTCTAAAGCCAGAATAACATTACAAACACAAAAAAAGAGGTATTTCGCCAAAGCAATTTTTGATCGCCAACTTTTAATTTTTATAAATATAACTATTTTTCTAATTAGAATATCGAACAAAACTCGACGTCACGACCTTCTGCAGAGTAAAAACTATGATTTTTATCAAATTTCAACAATATCGAAAAGTTATTGTTCGAGATATGAGTAACCAAACGCAGATTCGTTTCGCAACATGTGTGTAGCAATCCGGTTATCGGAAGGATGTCAGATTCATACTTTTCGCGCACCCAAAATAATATGCCGTGTAGAGGTGACTGGTGATCATTTAATCCATTGTAGTCCAATCGATTCACACCTACATAAGGTTGCGTGGGATTGCTAGCTCAAGTGTTGTCCTCGTCATCTGACCATAGTTCAAAATTACGAGGTAATACTATCGTGTATTCCTTCGGAAAAGACCTCCAACTATAGCTGTGCAGCTGCAGCGAAACGTTTATTAAACCAACCAACAATACTATGATATATGCGGGATGGTAGTCAAGTGGTCTATGGAACAAAAATCCCAAAATAAACTAACACCATTTTCTTGACTCATTTGGAGAACGTGATGTGGGTCTTCGATCAATAGGTTGGTCAGTTATGAGTTGAATGTTATACATTATAGGCAAGGACAGTTGCAAGCTTTAAACACTCTTATCTCGGATTTCTGGACTCTTACACCTCTTAACAACCATATGAGAAAGTTTCAGATCAACCCCCAGTATACTTTAAAACCGCACTTCACTGAAGAATCGCAAAAAAATCGAATTGAAGCAGCTTTATTACCGATTATGTATAACAATTTTTTCCGAATACAGCAATTTAGACGATCCGTCAGACAATAGCGGACACTCAGAAGTATATGTTGCGGACAGAGTTCCGTTTCATGGGGGTCCTGCATTTGGGGCAGGTGCGAGCGAAGGCCCCGTCCTGGATGGTCCTCATGCAGTCGTAGCAGGTGAGGTGGCCGCACGCTGTGGCGACGATCTTCTTGTCGTACAGGGAAAGTTTGCACACGGGACACTCCGGCTCGAAGTGGGTCTTCTTTCTCGGTCCGCCCTTTTTCAATGTGTCTGTGGCTAAATGAAAGAGAGCATTAAAAATATATTTGGAATATAACCCGGTTCTACCTTTAGGGGGGGGGGGGGGGGGAGATGTGTACCACCGCACAGGGTCCCTGCTTCTTATAGGGGGCCCCCGTGCATATAAAAGAAATATGCGTAAATTAATAATTTTACAGATAAAAATGTATTTCTTAGAGTATTTTCTTTTAACGTCAAAAGTCTTTGAAATCCGCTACTTGAGATATTAGGATGTGTTATGCTTGTAAGGTAATTCCTACACATTAACTCAACGGCAAATAGTACGATTGAAAAAAAAATTGGTTTCTTTCAACAGGAAATGTTCAATAAAATTTGGTTTCAAAATAATATTAATTTTTTACATAGCAAAGTTATAGAATAAATCTTTAACGCAAACGAAATGTATCTATTGTATTCCAACTATTGTAACTACATTTGTAGTTGAAAAAAAAAACCGTATTCATAAGTTTCATTCAAACTTATTCATGAGTTTCATTCAAACTTATTCATAAGTTTCACTCAAACTTATTCATAAGTTTCATTCAAACTTATTCATAAGTTTCATTCAAACTTATTTATAAGTTTCCTTCAAACTCCTGGGGACAGTGTGTACTAAACCTTACGGTACAATGGGGACTGTGTGAACTAAACTTTACGGTACAGTGAGGGACTGTGCCTATTCGACTTTTTTTTATTCTCACTTCATTGAGATATCCCTCTGACATTTTCCAAATAGGATTGCTTCTCCATTCTCTGTCCCCCACTATTTGACAATCCTCTCATACCTGCGCCCCCCAAGACTTGCATACCTTTCCGTTTGACTCCTTTAGATGGAGCATGAGATCGGACCACTCCAGTGGCCGATCTTTCCACGACCTCATATTCGTCCGAACCCGCATCACTTTCTGCGTCCGAATCCGCCTCACTTTCAGCCTCTGAATTCGCATCACCGTCTTCCTCAATCGAACGGGGAACAACCGTTGGAACAACTCTACTGATGCTGATGTCGGTGCCCACCCGTCTCACGTCAATCTCTCTTCGCTGCATTCCCGCGGGTGGTGGATGGCGATTTATGACCACCTCAACCAACCTGACCTCGTCGTCGCTATCAGAGTCCTCGTCGCTACGAACCTGGCGTCGTCTTCTGTCCTGTAAGGAGAATCTATGTTAGAATGTTAAACTTAAGCATAGGGAGGAAGTGGCGGGTTCGTTTGTACGTGCTCCACAACTACAAAAATTAAATTTCCTCAAATTCGGACGAAAAATCACTTAAATTATTACATATCAATGCACCTTTCAAGTCTGACTTCACCTTTCTAAATCAGGTTTCAGTGCTGTGTTCTGATGATATTCAGAACTGTATATAATTATTATCTTTTTTTGTAAAAAGGGGTGCTCAGAATGATTCGATGAGGGTTCAACTTGTTTTCTCTTTACTTTTCTGTTGTCGGGGAGGGTCTCGCCACCTGTTTGAGGGGTTGTCAGGGGAGATGGAGAAGCGGGGAGGCTCGTTTCCTCTGCGGTATCTTCTGTGTCTTCTCGGCGTTGATGCCCCCCCCCCCCCCTCCAAAGTTGGGGGTGTCCCCGCTCTGGATGCCACGGGAGCAAGAGTGAACCGGCAGATTCGAAGGTTAACGGAGCTCGAGAGAGGACCTGAGACGACGATTGAGGGGTGAGCGGAAGATAGTCAGAATTCTCAATGGGCGCCCCTGCCTATTTCATCAGAGTCCGGCGATTTCCTAGGACGGGACTCGCTACCAAGCCACTCGAACAATTCGGACACTCATAAGTTCCTCTCTGCGCACTGGGCCTCGCATACTCCCCAGTGCATTATCAAGCATCCGGCCATCCTTCTCCCGGACACTCCAAAGTTCCTCTCAAGCACTGGGCCTCTGCACTCCGCCTGATACTCCCCAGTGCATCATCAAGCATCCGGCCATCCTTCTACCGGACACTCATAAGTTCCCCTCGAACGCTGGGCCTCTGCACTCTGCCTGTGCATTATCAAGCATCCGGCCATCCATTCCCCGGACACACCGAAGTTCCTCTCAAGCACTGGGCCTCTGCACTCTGCCTGACACTCCCCAGTGCATCATCTAGCGTCCGGCCATCCATTTCCTGGACACACCAAAGTTCCTCTCAAGCGCTGGGCCTCTGCTTTCTGCCAGATACTCCCCAGTACGTCATCTCACATCCGGATTTTGGCCGGACACTCCAATTTTCCGCCCATGTCGCCCCCTTAGATCCATCCCCTCATCGAATTCCCTGCAACCAGTTCAAGCAGCTAAGTGGCTTAATATGTTTTATCTTTAAAATCAAATAACCTTTTAAAATCATAATATTATTTTACTTAATACTTTATTTTGATTTTGGTTTTTTATTCAGTTGAATCATTTTCGTATCTACTGAGCATCCCTTTTATACTTTATTTTACTTTTGTCCCCTTCTGTCATTCATCATTATTTGCTGTAATTATATTGTGATAATTAAATTAAATATGTTATTTCTTAAATCTGATTATTTTGCCATTCCAATCAATACACTTTTCGATCATTTTGGCCCTTTTATCTATTACGTCCCTGGTGTCTACCACAACATCTGGTAGTAGTTACTGTCTTAAATCTTAAAACCAAAACAAGCAGTACAGCTGCCATTTACGGAGTTTCAAAGTAACCTTCTGACTTAGCAACGCTCTGTAAACAAACGATTGCTACGACTGAACCGCCTTGGATTCGAATAAGTGTTTTAAAGATGATTTTTGTTATGTCATAAAAAGTTTTTATTTTACATGAAAAACTATAAAATTTCGATGCAATGTTTCTTACTCTAACCGAAATTAGTAAAAAATAGGTATCATTTATTTACGAATACCTGCAGAATTAAATTTTTCTCCAAGCCGGTCCCACGCTACGAATTATATGGTAAGTACTGCGAGACTGTCATAAACAGGTTATTTAGAGCAGCAGTTCCAAATTAGTATTAAGCCAAAGATCCCTAACTAAAACTAGAATATGACCGGTGACCACTTTACTCGTATAATCGTAAAAGTCTCTCCGCTTTCTGGGCATGTATACATTTCAATTTTGTTTGAACGTGAAAAAGAAGGGAAGATGTGTTAAATTTTACATAAAAAAAATGGCGATTCCCGTACCCCATTAAATTCTCTACAAATTAAGAAAAATGGGCTTAAAACGGGCTGAGGCAGATTTGCACCAATATTTTAATATCACCAAAACAAAAATCGGTGATGCAGTATTTCGCCATATCATATTAGGTATATTTTGTATTTATGTTAAGACGATGTACGCCATATATGTAATTTGAAAGTTATGAAACGTGTTTGAAGAATAATAACTCTAAAATGATACTGCGAATGACATTTTTATTAGCGGCCATTTTGTTATGGTTATATTTAAGCATTGGTGCGAATCCACCCCAGATTTAGTAACTTTACCGAATATACATTACATGTTATAAGGAACCATATTTTATAAAAGACGATTTATTTTAAAATATGCCTCTGAGTAAATAAATAACGTTTACCTTATGTTAAACAAATCATGCAAATATTTAGGATAAGATAAATTCGTAGGAAGGGTTAAAGAAGCTTCGCTTCTAGGCACCTAGACTATTAAATTCAGTCTAAATTCAATAAATAACGTAAATTATAACACTTCAAATACTGATTTTTAAATTGTTGAATTAAGTTGCTTGGCGAAATAATGAAATAATTCTTAGGTCTAATTTATTGTTTGGCGAAGAATTTAGACGAAAATCGCCAAGTCGTGTCCAATTTGATATCTTGACCAAACATATATATTTTACAAAGGTACAATTATTTAAAAAGTTGTCTATAAATTAATATAGTATAAAATTAAAAAAATTGAAATAAAAAAGTTTCTAAAGTCGAATTTAATGTATGTCATAAGATAGCAATTTTCAAGTTTAAAGTCTATAGTAATAAAAAAAAATTCAAGTTTAATTATTGCTATTTCTTGGACTTGATAAATATATTCAAATACTGTTTACACATAACTTTCTTGTATAAATTAAAGGTCAAATTATACTTAATAGATGACAAAATTAAGAATATTCTATAAATCTATGCATTTATAAATAATTTCTTTATGACAGTTGAAGAAATTCAATAACCTAGCCCTACTTATATTAAAGTTACTTATTTTACTTTTAAATACTTTCTTATCATGAAATTTAAATGTACATAGACATATTTGTTTTCTTATACTCTGATTGTAAATTTGAAATTGTTCACTAAAAATACTTACCATTTTAATTCAAGAGAGAAATCTGTTATTTATTTATTTTTAAAAAAATTAAGTAGTGTTAACGGTTAGGAATTTGGATTTGATACTTTTTCGTTTAAAATAATTTATTCCTTGAAACGTGAGCTTAGTTTACTGGTTTCTATCTTTGGTACTAGCCATTCTTAAGTTTTACTGATTTATAAATTACCTCAAAATATAATTAAAATAAAAATCCTCGGAAACGCTTTGACGTTAAACTTCTTTAAAAACAGCAACAAAGTTTTTTTTTTGTATTCAATAAGCTATAGAGGATCTTTTATCGTAGGTCACCGTCAACTTCTATTATAACATAGGTTAAGGACCAGAGTACTTAACACAAACTGTAACTTCTGGATTGCGCAAGACACTTTCTTGACTTGAAGCCAATTGAAGGATTAATTACTATATCCTACTTTCACCGCTACCGCTACATTTCGTATATTTTTCATGATGAAATAAAGCTGTCATGTAGTGCTTTTGGCTGAATTTCTTTTTTCTTTTCCTTTGAAATACGTTTTGAATGCAATTTATATTTAAAATCGATAAAAATGATATCTATAATATAAAAATTAATTATATAATTATAAAAGTGGAATATATAATATCCAAATGCATTTAACTCTTCTACAATGCTGGCATTAAAAAAAACTTAATATCTTTTTATAAAATAATCTTTTTAAAAATGAAAATCAATTTTAAGGAAAAAAAGCACTAAAAAGTAAAATATTTTTAATTTTAGGAACAATTAAATTTTTTAAAATATTTTATAGTAATTTTATGTGTTTTATAAAGTAAGTTTTTCTTTTTGTGTCTAAAAAGATTATTTAATTGCTTTCTTTTAGTTTTTAAACCCTAGCGTGGTAGTGCATCGGGCATAAATAAAAAAGTTCTGCTTAGATTGACTCCAAATTTCACATTATGCGGTAGTTGAATATGTAATTTATTTATTAACTAGCAATATGGCCCGGCGTTGCTCGTGGTCACTTTGCGCAATGAGAGCTGCGCGATTTTGTCTTGTTAGCATAGCCATCGCATATCACTCTCTGTGCACTGTGAAAAATAAATTTTATCCAAATACAGATTTATTAAATTAGTTTGAGTATTTTTTGAGATACTTAAATCTATTTCTATGTTCACGACTTTACATGCTATTGCGACTACTATTTAAACTGATTTTTTTGTAAAATGTTTCTTTTTGTGAAATAAATATACCTGAATTTTTTTCATTGCATATTTTTTTTATAAAAATTAACCATTTAGTGACAATAAACCCATGTAGTAAACTGCACATTCATTAGTTTTAATATTGGCGACGCAATAATATATCAAAGTAAAAATATTGCATTCTTCCAAATCGAAATAATGTATCGTATTTGGTGAAGTTTTTTTCCTTCTTTTGTGCCAATTGGCGACCGGAGTCTATATAGACGTCTTTCAACATAACTTCATACGGGTCAATATTTACGGATAATATTTCTTATAAAAAATTAATTATCAAATATTCATTTTTGAATACTAATAATATGTTTTTGTGGTGAGTAGTGTAAAAAGGCCGATTCTAAGCCGCGGTGCTGTGCGGATTTTGGTGGATTTCTGCGGATTTTGGTGGATTTCTGTGGATTTTGGCGGATCTTTAGCGGATCTTGGTGGTGCTGTGCGGATTTTGGAGGTGCTCTGTGGATTTTGGTGGATTTCTGTGGATTTTGGCGGTGCTCTGTGGATTTTTGGTGGTGCTCTGTGGATTTTGGCGGTGCTCTGTGGATTTTGGTGGATTTCTGTGGATTTTGGTGGATTTCTGCGGATTTTGGTGGATTTCTGTGGATTTTGGCGGATCTTTAGCGGATCTTGGTGGTGCTGTGCGGATTTTGGAGGTGCTCTGTGGATTTTGGTGGATTTCTGTGGATTTTGGCGGTGCTCTGTGGATTTTTGGTGGTGCTCTGTGGATTTTGGCGGTGCTCTGTGGATTTTGGTGGATTTCTGTGGATTTTGGTGGATTTCTGTGGATTTTGGTGGATTTCTGTGGATTTTGGTGGATTTCGGTGGATTTGTGAGGATCTGAGTGGTGCTGCTGTGGATTTTGGTGGATTTCTGTGGATTTTGGTGGATTTCTGTGGATTTCTGTGGATTTTGGTGGTGCTCTGTGGATTTTGGTGGTGCTCTGTGGATTTTGGTGGTGCTCTGTGGATTTTGGTGGATCTTGGTATCAAGCCGTGGATCTGCGAGGATCTGTGAGAGGAGTAATGAGGAGTACGAGGAGTAATGGGAGTAATTGAGGATCTGACGGAGTACCGGGCTCTAAGCTGTGGTGCTGCGAGGATCTTGTTGGATCAGGGCGGATCTCGTCTGTCAAGCCGAGGGGGCGTGGCCTAATGGAGATGATCTCAACCAATCAGGTGTCAGTAAGTGACGTCACATGCAGGGGACATGGGAACAGGTGTCGATGACTCATCGCAGCGCTGCCGATGGGCATGTTACATCGTGTCTCAACGTGTATGTACAGGAATGAACCAATCAGAGTCTTGTGTGAAGATGACCTCATGAACAACCAATCAGGTGTCAGTAAGTGACGTCACACGCAGGTGGGGGAAGGTTTTACTAGTTCTGCTTGTAACCGCAAGACAACGCTGCATGTAGGGGAACGGACCAATCATATGCTTGTTTAAGAATGACATCATGAAGAATCAATCAGGTGTCAGTAAGTGATGTCTATGGAGTGTCATGTGACATGAAAGTTGCTTTTTTGTTATTTTGCGTTTTTATTTGGGTATTGGTGGAAATTTGCGACGCACAGCATCTACACATTTTTAATTATAAGCTGTGGGTTGTGACATCATAGGTATAATGTTAGGAATGGTTGGTTGTTGAAAAAACTGTGAGCTGTGAAAGTAATGTGAAAAAACTGTGAAAGTAAATAAAATATGATAGAATTAAACTAATATTCTTATTTTAATATTTATTATATTTTAATATTTATTTATATTTTGATATTTATTTGTATTTTATTATTTATATTTTTACATTTATTTTTAATATTTAATTATATTTTAACTTCTATATTTTATTATTCATTTATATTTTAACTTCTATATTTTATTATTCATTTATATTTTATATATATTTTAATATTTATATATATTTTATTATTCATATATTTCATACATATTTTAATATTTATTTATATTTTATTACTCATTTATATTTTACATATATTTTATTTACGTATACATCTGTGCCAAAAAAAATTAACTCAGTGAGAGCAATTACGTCCCACTAGAGCTGCACAATGAACTTATGTTAAAGGGAATGACAGTAGTGTATATATTTTAACTATGGTTAGTACAAAAGAAAAGAATTTTGCAAGAATGGTTTTAGAAAAATATATTTTATGTGACCAACTCCAGCATATAATTTCGCAATATAACTCTATGAGGAATCATCCTATGGGGGTAAATAACATACCATCGTGTACAGGAAGGTAGACCAGATTAATAAGTAAAGCTTTTTTTTTTACCTTTTGACATGTGTACTAAGGGTATAAAAAATGACAGTCTGGGGTTCTATGAAAATAATGTTTATAACAATATACGTTTAAATTACAATTTATATAACGGAAATCAGTCTCAGTGGATGAAAAAAAAGTAATTAATATGAAAGCTGATACTTTGAAAAAGAACATTTGGAACCAAAACCTTGTATTACGGTTAATTAAACTTTTTATAAAAGTAATGTGTTCTTTAAATGTTTTTCACATCATACGTAAAATTATTATTTTAAGAGGGAAAATATCATATCGTTATGACTAGAAGGAGGGATCTCACCTTGATCACAATTGGATGCATTAGAATTGCTTACTGTTTAGGAATATGATGTAAAAGTTACTCTATCGCACTGTTTGTTGTGCTGGGCTTGATAAGAGCAGATTTGGGGTTGGTATGTAAGATAATGGATCTATTACTTGTTCTAATACGTGTTGAATAAGGGAATTTGTCTTAGATGTTGCTGTTTTAGGGGTGTTTTATAATTGGTTGTTTGATTGAACGATACAGTGCAGCTATACAAAGGGGTTTATTTATACGCTTGGTACAAGTACACATTTTTTCTTATGTCATAAAATTACACTATAACAAAACGCATAGGTGGATGGTAGAAATGAAGTAGCACCATACAAGGGGAATTATTAGGGCTGGCTGATTAAATTTTCAAAGACTAAGAGGCAACAAGTTCCCATATGAGTACAATTGAGGGTGAATGTGTAGAATTTGGCGACATCAAGTATCCACAAGGGGACAATTTGAGAGGTGTATTCGTAAAATTGGCGACATAAAGTACCCATAGGGAGACGTTTGTAGGCGTATACATAAAATTGGGGTGAAAGCGGGGTTTGTAGTTGTACATTAGACAAGAATAAATGTAAAATGAAAAAGTTTAAGTTTGAAATAAATAATAAAAAGAATAAATGTTAAAAAAAAAAAAAAAGTTAAAATACAATTTAAAAAGCAAAATGTAAAAAAAAAAAAAAAGTTTAAAAAGAAAAATGTAAAAATAAAAAAAAAGTTTAAGTGTGAATTAAAAACTAAAAGGTTAAGTAAGAAAAAAAAATAACTAAAAGTGAAAAAAAAATTTTAAAAGTGAAAAAAAAATATATATATATTTATATAAAAAATATTTGAAAAAAGTTTAAGTGTGAAATAAATTATAAAACTAATAAATGTAAAATAAAAAGTTTACGTGTGAAATAGATTATAAAAAGTATAAATGTAAAAAAATAAATAAAAAGTTTAAGTGAAAAATATAATGTAAAGATAAAAAAGTTAAAAAACAGTAACTGTAAAATAAAAAAAAAGTTTGTATAAAATGAACTTTTAAAAGAAAAATGAAAAAAAAAGTAAAAAAACAATATATAAAAAAAAAAGTTTTAAGTGTAAAAATAAAATTAAAAAAAAAAATTAAAAAAAAAAAAAAAGACAAATGTAAAAAAGAAAAACGTAAAAAAAAATTTAAAATTTAAAAAAAAAAATTTACAAACGAAAAATATGAAAAAAAAAAGAAACGTTAAAAGAAAATTGCTAAATGTAAAAAAGAAATGTGTTAAATGTAAAAGATTAACCATCATAAGTTTTTTACCCGAATCGACCCAAAGCCATATGGTGTTACGGAACGTACTAGCCCCATATAGGCACAGATGCCCGTGGTGAGTTCTGTGAATGGTCTACCCACTAATCAAACGACAAGTACCACAATTACATTAAATAATTAGCAACAAAAAAAGCAGGAAATACTACTATAGATATAAAAAATATTAACAAAGTATCGAAAATAGAACCAAAGGTAACTAATAAATCTGTATAGAATGAGTGTCTATAAATGTATAAGAGAAACCAATGTATATATTTCTACTAAAATGTTGACACATATACTAAATTTTTAACAAATTAAGTCAAATATTTGCGAAATAGAGAAAATAATACATACTTTTTAAAATTGTATCAAATAGTCTATGAATGGATAAAAAAAAATATCATGACATGTATTAAAAAAAAAATTAAAATAATGGACTTACGTGTAACACATTAAGTTAAGAAATTTATACTTATCAAAGAAAGTAACGTAAGTCATATAAAAAAAAAAACCTGTAGTTAAGTACAATTGTTAATTGAATATGCTACAAAATATTGTCAAATTACACCAT
Organism: Troglohyphantes excavatus; assembly: GCA_963932185.1. Taxonomy (NCBI): domain Eukaryota; kingdom Metazoa; phylum Arthropoda; class Arachnida; order Araneae; family Linyphiidae; genus Troglohyphantes; species Troglohyphantes excavatus. The sequence continues at coordinate 25,667,686 of OZ010670.1, read as the reverse complement.
TTTTAGTGATAGGACAAGCAAACTTGTTAAAATGTCATATAATTATCAAAAATATTATACAAAGTACGAATTTAAAAAAAAAAAAAGTAAATGCAAAAAGAAAAAAAAGTTTAAGTGTAAAATAAAATGTAAAAAAAATAAATGTAAAAAATATAAAAAAAGTTTAATAAAAAAAAAGTTAAAAAATAATAAAAAAAAAATTTAAGTATAAAATACAATTTAAAAAAAAATGTAAAAAGAAAAAAGTTTAATAAAAATTACATGTAAAAAGAAAAAAGTAAAAAAAAAAAAAAAAAAAAAAAAAAAAAAAAGTTAAAAAAGAAGAAAAAAAAGTTAAAAAAGAAATAAAAAGTTAAAAAAGAAAAAAAGTTAAAAAAGAAAAAAAAAGTTTAAAAAGAAAAGAAAAAAATTTAAAAAGAAAAAAAAAGTTTAAAAAGAAAAAAAAAATTAAAAAAGAAAAAAAAATTAAAAAAGAAAAAAAAATTAAAAAAGAAAAAAAAATTTAAAAAAAAGAAAAAAAATTTAAAAAAAAAAAGTTAAAAAAGAAAAAAAAAAAAAGTTTAAAAAAAATAGTTAAAGTGTAAAATACAATTTAAAAAAAAAAATGAAAACATAAAAAATTAAAAAAAAAAAAATGTAAGTGTAAAATTACATTTTAAAAGAAAATGTGAAAATAGAAAAAAAAGTAAAAAGAAAATTGCTAAAAGTAAAAAAAAAAAATAAAGGTGTAAAATGTTAAATAAAAAGACCTTAAGTGTAAAAAATAGAAGAAAAAAGTTTAAGTGTAAAATATTACTCATCATAAGCTTTTTACTCGTATCCACCCAAAGTTATATGGCGTTACGGAGCGTACTAGCCCCATATAGGCGCAGATTCCTTGGTGAGTTCTGTGAATGGTCTACCCACTAATCAAACGATAAGTACAATAATTATATTAAAATATTAGCAAAAAAAAAAAGCAGAAAATACTAATATAGATATAAAAAATATTATCAAAGTATAGAAAATAGAACCAAGAATAACTAATAAATCTGTATACAATGGGTGTCTATAAATGTATAAGAGAAACCAATGTTTATATCTCTACTAAAATGTTGACACATATACTAAATGTTTAATAAATTAACTCATATATTTGCGAAATAGAAAAAATGGTACATACTTTTTAAAATTGTATCAAATAGTCTATGAATGGATAAAAAAAAATTGTATATATAATTTTTAATTGTATCTATAAATGGATAAAAAAAAATCATGACATGTATTAAAATAATGGACTTACGCGTGACAGTTTAAGTTAAAAAATTTATATTTACCAAAGAAATTAACATAAGTTATTATAAAAAAAAAAAAACTGTAATTAAGTATAATTGTTAATTGAATATGCTACAAAATATTGCCAAGTTATTCCATGGTAGTGATTTAACAACCAAACACTTTGTCTTTAAAGATTACGATAACGCAGTTTTAGAAACTAACATAGGGGCAAATGTGTATAATTATCATAAAATACTTCACATTACTGTTAAAATGTCATATAATTATCAAATATATTATACAAAGTAAGAAAAATATTACTTAATATGTTAAAATATTACCAATAGTACATGCCCAACAGATCAAAATGACCTTCAGCACCCTACGACACATGAAAACTTACGGAGATTAACAGCAATCTTGCCTCAAAAAAATAAAACCAATAGTGTGCTGCTAAGGATAAAATGTCAAGTACACACCCAGTGTAGGAGATGTATACAAATAATATTGTTGAATTATTAACAAAGTGATTTCATTAATACTAAAATAAGGTCTTTGTTACAATAATATATATATATATGGAAATTAAGTTCTTATTAGTGAAATTTATGTAATATTTTTAGACTGCTTTGTTCAATTTATAATATGTAGGTAGAATTTTTACATAAAAAACCCCTTTGTGTTTATCAAAAATATTTCATAAATTGAGAAGAAGAATACCTAAGGAAGGTCTTTGCACATGATTATAGTACAAAACCATGTGGATTTACATCAATTTTACCAGGAACAAGGGGGTCAATATACGGCTATGAGTCAAATAGTCAATTTTAAAACCACATTCAGGCATTAATAACACAAATGCCTGAATGTGGTTTTAAAATTGACTATTTGACTCATAGCCGTATACTGACCCCCTTGTTCCTGGTAAAATTGATGTAAATCCACATGGTTTTGTACTATAATCATGTGCAAAGACCTTCCTTAGGTATTCTTCTTCTTAATTTGTGAAATATTTTTGATAAACACAAAGGGGTTTTTTATGTAAAAATTCTACCTACATATTATAAATTGAACAAAGCAGTCTAAAAATATTACATAAATTTCACTAATAAGAACTTAATTTCCATATATATATATATTATTGTAACAAAGACCTTATTTTAGTATTAATGAAATCACTTTGTTAATAATTCAACAATATTATTTGTATACATCTCCTACACTGGGTGTGTACTTGACATTTTATCCTTAGCAGCACACTATTGGTTTTATTTTTTTGAGGCAAGATTGCTGTTAATCTCCGTAAGTTTTCATGTGTCGTAGGGTGCTGAAGGTCATTTTGATCTGTTGGGCATGTACTATTGGTAATATTTTAACATATTAAGTAATATTTTTCTTACTTTGTATAATATATTTGATAATTATATGACATTTTAACAGTAATGTGAAGTATTTTATGATAATTATACACATTTGCCCCTATGTTAGTTTCTAAAACTGCGTTATCGTAATCTTTAAAGACAAAGTGTTTGGTTGTTAAATCACTACCATGGAATAACTTGGCAATATTTTGTAGCATATTCAATTAACAATTATACTTAATTACAGTTTTTTTTTTTTTATAATAACTTATGTTAATTTCTTTGGTAAATATAAATTTTTTAACTTAAACTGTCACGCGTAAGTCCATTATTTTAATACATGTCATGATTTTTTTTTATCCATTTATAGATACAATTAAAAATTATATATACAATTTTTTTTTATCCATTCATAGACTATTTGATACAATTTTAAAAAGTATGTACCATTTTTTCTATTTCGCAAATATATGAGTTAATTTATTAAACATTTAGTATATGTGTCAACATTTTAGTAGAGATATAAACATTGGTTTCTCTTATACATTTATAGACACCCATTGTATACAGATTTATTAGTTATTCTTGGTTCTATTTTCTATACTTTGATAATATTTTTTATATCTATATTAGTATTTTCTGCTTTTTTTTTTTGCTAATATTTTAATATAATTATTGTACTTATCGTTTGATTAGTGGGTAGACCATTCACAGAACTCACCAAGGAATCTGCGCCTATATGGGGCTAGTACGCTCCGTAACGCCATATAACTTTGGGTGGATACGAGTAAAAAGCTTATGATGAGTAATATTTTACACTTAAACTTTTTTCTTCTATTTTTTACACTTAAGGTCTTTTTATTTAACATTTTACACCTTTATTTTTTTTTTTTACTTTTAGCAATTTTCTTTTTACTTTTTTTTCTATTTTCACATTTTCTTTTAAAATGTAATTTTACACTTACATTTTTTTTTTTTTAATTTTTTATGTTTTCATTTTTTTTTTAAAATTGTATTTTACACTTTAACTATTTTTTTTAAACTTTTTTTTTTTTTCTTTTTTAACTTTTTTTTTAAAATTTTTTTTTCTTTTTTTTAAATTTTTTTTTCTTTTTTAATTTTTTTTTCTTTTTTAATTTTTTTTTCTTTTTTAATTTTTTTTTTCTTTTTAAACTTTTTTTTTCTTTTTAAATTTTTTTCTTTTCTTTTTAAACTTTTTTTTTCTTTTTTAACTTTTTTTCTTTTTTAACTTTTTATTTCTTTTTTAACTTTTTTTTCTTCTTTTTTAATTTTTTTTTTTTTTTTTTTTTTTTTTTTTTTACTTTTTTCTTTTTACATGTAATTTTTATTAAACTTTTTTCTTTTTACATTTTTTTTTAAATTGTATTTTATACTTAAATTTTTTTTTTATTATTTTTTAACTTTTTTTTTATTAAACTTTTTTTATATTTTTTACATTTATTTTTTTTACATTTTATTTTACACTTAAACTTTTTTTTCTTTTTGCATTTACTTTTTTTTTTTTTAAATTCGTACTTTGTATAATATTTTTGATAATTATATGACATTTTAACAAGTTTGCTTGTCCTATCACTAAAAATGGTGTAATTTGACAATATTTTGTAGCATATTCAATTAACAATTGTACTTAACTACAGGTTTTTTTTTTTATATGACTTACGTTACTTTCTTTGATAAGTATAAATTTCTTAACTTAATGTGTTACACGTAAGTCCATTATTTTAATTTTTTTTTTAATACATGTCATGATATTTTTTTTTATCCATTCATAGACTATTTGATACAATTTTAAAAAGTATGTATTATTTTCTCTATTTCGCAAATATTTGACTTAATTTGTTAAAAATTTAGTATATGTGTCAACATTTTAGTAGAAATATATACATTGGTTTCTCTTATACATTTATAGACACTCATTCTATACAGATTTATTAGTTACCTTTGGTTCTATTTTCGATACTTTGTTAATATTTTTTATATCTATAGTAGTATTTCCTGCTTTTTTTGTTGCTAATTATTTAATGTAATTGTGGTACTTGTCGTTTGATTAGTGGGTAGACCATTCACAGAACTCACCACGGGCATCTGTGCCTATATGGGGCTAGTACGTTCCGTAACACCATATGGCTTTGGGTCGATTCGGGTAAAAAACTTATGATGGTTAATCTTTTACATTTAACACATTTCTTTTTTACATTTAGCAATTTTCTTTTAACGTTTCTTTTTTTTTTCATATTTTTCGTTTGTAAATTTTTTTTTTTAAATTTTAAATTTTTTTTTACGTTTTTCTTTTTTACATTTGTCTTTTTTTTTTTTTTTTAATTTTTTTTTTTAATTTTATTTTTACACTTAAAACTTTTTTTTTTATATATTGTTTTTTTACTTTTTTTTTCATTTTTCTTTTAAAAGTTCATTTTATACAAACTTTTTTTTTATTTTACAGTTACTGTTTTTTAACTTTTTTATCTTTACATTATATTTTTCACTTAAACTTTTTATTTATTTTTTTACATTTATACTTTTTATAATCTATTTCACACGTAAACTTTTTATTTTACATTTATTAGTTTTATAATTTATTTCACACTTAAACTTTTTTCAAATATTTTTTATATAAATATATATATATTTTTTTTTCACTTTTAAAATTTTTTTTTCACTTTTAGTTATTTTTTTTTCTTACTTAACCTTTTAGTTTTTAATTCACACTTAAACTTTTTTTTTATTTTTACATTTTTCTTTTTAAACTTTTTTTTTTTTTTTACATTTTGCTTTTTAAATTGTATTTTAACTTTTTTTTTTTTTTTAACATTTATTCTTTTTATTATTTATTTCAAACTTAAACTTTTTCATTTTACATTTATTCTTGTCTAATGTACAACTACAAACCCCGCTTTCACCCCAATTTTATGTATACGCCTACAAACGTCTCCCTATGGGTACTTTATGTCGCCAATTTTACGAATACACCTCTCAAATTGTCCCCTTGTGGATACTTGATGTCGCCAAATTCTACACATTCACCCTCAATTGTACTCATATGGGAACTTGTTGCCTCTTAGTCTTTGAAAATTTAATCAGCCAGCCCTAATAATTCCCCTTGTATGGTGCTACTTCATTTCTACCATCCACCTATGCGTTTTGTTATAGTGTAATTTTATGACATAAGAAAAAATGTGTACTTGTACCAAGCGTATAAATAAACCCCTTTGTATAGCTGCACTGTATCGTTCAATCAAACAACCAATTATAAAACACCCCTAAAACAGCAACATCTAAGACAAATTCCCTTATTCAACACGTATTAGAACAAGTAATAGATCCATTATCTTACATACCAACCCCAAATCTGCTCTTATCAAGCCCAGCACAACAAACAGTGCGATAGAGTAACTTTTACATCATATTCCTAAACAGTAAGCAATTCTAATGCATCCAATTGTGATCAAGGTGAGATCCCTCCTTCTAGTCATAACGATATGATATTTTCCCTCTTAAAATAATAATTTTACGTATGATGTGAAAAACATTTAAAGAACACATTACTTTTATAAAAAGTTTAATTAACCGTAATACAAGGTTTTGGTTCCAAATGTTCTTTTTCAAAGTATCAGCTTTCATATTAATTACTTTTTTTTCATCCACTGAGACTGATTTCCGTTATATAAATTGTAATTTAAACGTATATTGTTATAAACATTATTTTCATAGAACCCCAGACTGTCATTTTTTATACCCTTAGTACACATGTCAAAAGGTAAAAAAAAAAGCTTTACTTATTAATCTGGTCTACCTTCCTGTACACGATGGTATGTTATTTACCCCCATAGGATGATTCCTCATAGAGTTATATTGCGAAATTATATGCTGGAGTTGGTCACATAAAATATATTTTTCTAAAACCATTCTTGCAAAATTCTTTTCTTTTGTACTAACCATAGTTAAAATATATACACTACTGTCATTCCCTTTAACATAAGTTCATTGTGCAGCTCTAGTGGGACGTAATTGCTCTCACTGAGTTAATTTTTTTTGGCACAGATGTATACGTAAATAAAATATATGTAAAATATAAATGAGTAATAAAATATAAATAAATATTAAAATATGTATGAAATATATGAATAATAAAATATATATAAATATTAAAATATATATAAAATATAAATGAATAATAAAATATAGAAGTTAAAATATAAATGAATAATAAAATATAGAAGTTAAAATATAATTAAATATTAAAAATAAATGTAAAAATATAAATAATAAAATACAAATAAATATCAAAATATAAATAAATATTAAAATATAATAAATATTAAAATAAGAATATTAGTTTAATTCTATCATATTTTATTTACTTTCACAGTTTTTTCACATTACTTTCACAGCTCACAGTTTTTTCAACAACCAACCATTCCTAACATTATACCTATGATGTCACAACCCACAGCTTATAATTAAAAATGTGTAGATGCTGTGCGTCGCAAATTTCCACCAATACCCAAATAAAAACGCAAAATAACAAAAAAGCAACTTTCATGTCACATGACACTCCATAGACATCACTTACTGACACCTGATTGATTCTTCATGATGTCATTCTTAAACAAGCATATGATTGGTCCGTTCCCCTACATGCAGCGTTGTCTTGCGGTTACAAGCAGAACTAGTAAAACCTTCCCCCACCTGCGTGTGACGTCACTTACTGACACCTGATTGGTTGTTCATGAGGTCATCTTCACACAAGACTCTGATTGGTTCATTCCTGTACATACACGTTGAGACACGATGTAACATGCCCATCGGCAGCGCTGCGATGAGTCATCGACACCTGTTCCCATGTCCCCTGCATGTGACGTCACTTACTGACACCTGATTGGTTGAGATCATCTCCATTAGGCCACGCCCCCTCGGCTTGACAGACGAGATCCGCCCTGATCCAACAAGATCCTCGCAGCACCACAGCTTAGAGCCCGGTACTCCGTCAGATCCTCAATTACTCCCATTACTCCTCGTACTCCTCATTACTCCTCTCACAGATCCTCGCAGATCCACGGCTTGATACCAAGATCCACCAAAATCCACAGAGCACCACCAAAATCCACAGAGCACCACCAAAATCCACAGAGCACCACCAAAATCCACAGAAATCCACAGAAATCCACCAAAATCCACAGAAATCCACCAAAATCCACAGCAGCACCACTCAGATCCTCACAAATCCACCGAAATCCACCAAAATCCACAGAAATCCACCAAAATCCACAGAAATCCACCAAAATCCACAGAAATCCACCAAAATCCACAGAGCACCGCCAAAATCCACAGAGCACCACCAAAAATCCACAGAGCACCGCCAAAATCCACAGAAATCCACCAAAATCCACAGAGCACCTCCAAAATCCGCACAGCACCACCAAGATCCGCTAAAGATCCGCCAAAATCCACAGAAATCCACCAAAATCCGCAGAAATCCACCAAAATCCACAGAAATCCACCAAAATCCACAGAGCACCGCCAAAATCCACAGAGCACCACCAAAAATCCACAGAGCACCGCCAAAATCCACAGAAATCCACCAAAATCCACAGAGCACCTCCAAAATCCGCACAGCACCACCAAGATCCGCTAAAGATCCGCCAAAATCCACAGAAATCCACCAAAATCCGCAGAAATCCACCAAAATCCGCACAGCACCGCGGCTTAGAATCGGCCTTTTTACACTACTGTGGTGATAATTTAAAAATAAGATACATGGAGGTATAAATATAGAAAACCTTAAGTTAAACTTTTAGGGTGGACCATTTCAACATCATTGTAATATTCCACTCCGTAACAAATAGCACTATTGTCATAAAGTTAAGTTGTTTGGAACATGAATACACATGGCGTCAGTCGAAAGGGCTGGTTTATCTTCCTCCTTCAGTTGGCGAGGTTTTTATTAACGACATTAATTTTGTTATTTATACCCTAATTTCGCCATTGTGATGATAGTTTTAAATATATGACCTCTATTTTAGCTCATTTGGCAACATTTTTATTCAATTGGAGAACATTTGTATTCATTTGGCGACATTTTTAATTTATTTGGCAACATTTTTAATTCATTTGGCAATATTTGGCGATATTTTTAATTCATTTGGCAATATTTTTAATTCATTTGGCGATATTTGACGACATTTTAAATTTATTTGGCGATATTTTTAATTCATCAGGCGACATTTTTAATTCATTTGGCAACATTTTTAATTTATTTGGCAATATTTGGCGAATTTTTAATTCTTTTGGCGATATTTTTAATTCATCTGGCGACATTTTGAATTCATTTCGCAACATTTTTAATTCATTTGGCAATATTTGGCGTCATTTTTAATTTATTTGGCGATATTTTTAATTCATCTGGCGACATTTTTAATTCATTTCGCAACATTTTTAATTCATTTGGCGATATTTTTAATTCATCTGGCGACATTTTTAATTCATTTCGCAACATTTTTAATTCATTTAGCAATATTTGGCGTCATTTTTAATTTATTTGGCGATATTTTTAATTCATCTGGCGACATTTTTAATTCATTTCGCAACATTTTTAATTCATTTGGCAATATTTTTAATTCATTTGGCGATATTTTTAATTTATCTGGCGACATTTTTAATTCATTTGGCAATATTTGGCGACATTTTTAATTCATTTGGCGATATTTTTAATTCATCTAGCGACATTTTTAATTCATCTGGCGACATTTTTTATTCATTTCGCAACATTTTTAATTCATTTGGCAATATTTGGCGACATTTTTAATTTATTTGGCGATATTTTTTATTCACATGGCGACATTTTTAATTCATTTCGCAATATTTTTAATTCATTTGGAAATATTTTTAATTCATTTGGCAATATTTGGCGATATTTTTAATTCATTTGGCAATATTTTAATTAATTTGGCAATATTTGGCGACATTTTTTGGTGATATTTTTAATTCATCTAGCGACATTTTTAATTCATTTAACAACATATTTAATTCATTTGGCAATATTTGGCGACATTTTTAATTCATTTGGCGATATTTTTAATTCATCTGGTGACATTTTTTATTCATTTGGCGACATATTTAATTCATTTGGCAATATTTTTAATTCATTTGGCGATATTTTTAATTCATCTGGCGACATTTACTCATCAGCCAATCAAAATGAATCGTTTATCCCAGTATTGTCTAAAAATATTTTTGGTCGCCCCAAGGTGATTTTTAACAATAATGTTATGAAGGGAAGATCGAGATGTAAATTTCCCATAGGCGTAATGTTAGAGAAAATGGAAAAAGTTCTATAACTTTTGAATGGTTACAGATATCCACATGAAACAAAGTGCAGATTTTAAACTAAGAAAAGTTTGTTCACATGGTGCAAGTTTCAGAAAAATCCGTGCAGTAGTTTTTGAGTTAAATCCGGACAAACAGACAGACAGACAGACAGACAGACAGACTGACAGACAAAAAAATTTTAAATGTGATTTTCGGAATCAGCGTATTCTAATTCGTGGAGAAAACTCAAAATGAGGGGTTTTGTTCGATTCCACTGACAGACACTCCATTCTTATATATAAGTATTGATTGATGTAATAAAAATTTAAAGACAAATATTTTTTTTAAAAATGTGATTTATATTCGTACATTAAATTTTTGTTGTTGAATTTGTATTAAAAAAACGATAATCCATACGTTTTTGCACCAAATACAAAGTGATTCGTTATTTCTAGAGACTTTTTTCGACGTGACTTCTATACGCACTGCTACAGGGTAAGAAATAGAAGTAATTATATAAGCGGAAATTGTAAATCTTCGAATTAGCATTTAAGTCGCTAGTCTCGTAGTACAAACATATGATGAAAAGTTGGCTACGATCCCTGCATATAAATTTATTCTCGTATGGCACGTATGACATGGATCAAGGTTCTTGGAATAAGATAAAAAAAGTTCATAGAGTTCTCTCTTCTACCGCCATTTTATAATCATGGGAAATATCTTTTTATATGGGGGGGGGGATCTGGTTTTGTTCGCGCTAATATTGGAAACGAATGAACCACCTTTGATGAGATATTGGTAAAATTATTGTTTCCACTAATTGGAATAGGAAAGAGGAGACACGATCCATACTGTATGAAAATATTATTGTAGCCTCGTAAGAGGGTCAGGGGTGTGTGGATCGTACTATCAAAGTATCTGAGTTTGCCATAGCACACAATGAATTATTCATGAATATTTATGAATTTTTCAAGAAATTATCATTTTATTAGATGATAAAAATAAAAAAAATACGTAAAAAACAAAAATTACCTATCTTTGATGTGTATTTAGGAGTGTGATTTGTAAAATGGAGTTGAAAGTTTGCTAAACTCCATTCAAATTAATCAAAACCCAAATATTTTTTAATTATTTAAAATAATATAGATAATTATTAAGAATATACATAGTGGTCACAAATTATTAGATAATGGTCATTTAGCTTTATGGGCATAATAAAACATTATTTTTTCCCCAACTACTCCGCTTATATTTTAAACAAGTAGCTTTGCTTTAGTAGCAACAAACAAAATATTTAAGGTGTAGCCAAAAGGTACAGTTTAATCATTGTAATTAAACATCCAAACACGTGATCATCGCAGAAAAATTTGTGAATACTCTGTTTAATGAGTACCTATTATAATCAAAAATTTTGACTGCCCCAATTGCTCAGAATATTGACGAATGCCCATTTCTTAAACAAATTTACGAGTGTCTGGTTGAGCTACGAATGCTTGTTTAGAATATACCCTCCTGTATATATCAAATAAATCCCAAGATATAAGGAATTAGCATCTTCATTTCCGAAATCCAGTCGCACTGTAAAAAAAAAGTACTTAAAATAATGAGTACCAGAACATACTCGTTTATCTTTGGGTAAAATTGCATCGTAAATGAGCGATGACGTACTCAAATTTAAGTAACCGTACTTTTGCAAAAACGAGCAGTGTGATTTAATATCGCTAATCTCAGCTTCTGTTCAAGCCATCTTAAGAAATCAACCTAACAAACTTAAAATAGTTGTTCAGAAGATGGTTTTCGACATCATTTGATGTCGATTGCTTAAATGCAAACTGAGTAATTACAATTAAATTATCTTATTTAACATTCTTTTGCACACCTTTTTAACATTTCTTCTGTTTATCACTTCTTCACGTCGGGTTCGATTCCTGGTAAGTCTTGGTTGTATTTGTTGATACTTATTGAAATTAATGTATGAAGACAAGCTTATTTAAGCAAACAACTGCTCATTGTACTCGTTTCTGAGTACTTGTCTTTTTCAAATATGAAATTTATGTATTCGTAGCCATGATAAGCATCGATTGTATTCAAAATTAAGTACATTTGACTTATTTTTGAGTACTTATTTTTAACAGTGCGTAGATCCCGTGTTATATCGCATTAAATGTCAAAACACCGATATCAATTCTATAATTAAAGACACAAAATTGATCTTGAGAAGTGACGATTTAAAGAATCTAAAGTTGGCGAAAGTTTGACTTAAAGGCTTACTTATTAAACAAACATTTTTTCCATTCCCCTGCAGAGTTCAAAGGATCCACATTCGCCCTGGACATTGCCGCTGTCCTGGCAGCCGAGCCAACCGAAGAGCCAGCACACGTGACTGTGGTCATATCCATTACGGAAGATAATTTCACCCAGCCGGACTGCAGTACCAGGGAGGAACTGTGCTTCTCGACCACGGAACTGCAGTACCAGGTTCCGGAGAATGTACACCAGGGAGCTTTCTTGGGGCCATTGAATCCCGTTCCTTACATCAGACTCTGTCCAGATGCTGTCTTAAAATATACTTTTACATCGGGTGGTGAGTTATGAAGTATTTTTATATTTGTATTTCGTATATTACTTTGCTCAAAATATATTTTAACCTATTGCATTCCATCCTGTTCTTCGAAAAGAACAAGAACAATATCTGTGTCTTGGAACCCAATGTCAATTTTATCAATTAAAAAGAAATTTTTTGAGTATATAAATGTTAAACTTCTAAGTGTCTAAACTAATGTCGTCAGGCTTCTGTAACCCTTCAAATAACAATCCAGTGATATACGTAACACTGCAATAATTGAGCTACAAACTTTGAAGCTTTTTTATCACAAAACTGTAAAATTATGACATCGGTCTTTCTTGTTACTAGCCACAGGAAAAAAGCCCAAAATATTTATGTCGAAGAACAAAGCTACTATTTCTAGGAAAAATCTCTCTATTTTAAAAAAAAGTAAGCCCTAGGGAGAATTATCAATCCTTCCGCTGTTATTCATATCGTATATAAAAAAGTAAAATTCCTTGGCGACGGTTCGGGGTCTATCTCGAAGGAAAGACCCGGGAACACATACACATTCACACACACATTCATTCATTCATACATGCACCTCGTTATTTTAGTACCTCACGAAAGCAAATCTTTAATGTTTTTTCAGACCTCTCTTTGGCAGTAACTGAAGACGGCGATTTGAGGACGAGCCGGCCGTTTGACTTCGAAGAGTCCTCTCACCACGAATGGAACGTGAGCTGCTCCGTCACCAGCAGCAACGAAAGCCGCACGTTCGAATCCCGGTTGAGGCTGTTTGTTGTGGACATCGACGACAATGCCCCCTACGTGCAGAACAGCACCAACACGTACCAAGAATTGGATGTCTCGGACATCGTCCCAGTAAGTGATTAAAAAAAAGCATATTTACCTTTTCATAGTTCTGTCCAAAATTGTTGTTAAGACATTAATGGGAAAAATGGGTCTTAAGGGAGACCCGAGCCCCAAATTCTAATTTGTTTATTAATGAATTCAGAAATGGCATTTTTTTTATATTATTAGAACATCTTTTTCTGAACAATAATCAAAAACAAAAATATATTCGAAAAATATATTTGTGTTATTTTTTACGTTTTATAAGCATAAATAGACTTTTTTTTTAAAAAAACACTCCTCCTCCTTCAATTTTTAATGTTTTTAGATATTTTTTAATTGATTAAATAACGTCAAGGTATGTACTATAGACGTGTGAATAGACTTTTGTAGATTTGGGTTTTAATAGTTTTCAAAAACTTATTTTAAGTTCAAAATCTTAAAAAATAGCAAATTTTTATGTTTAATAATTCGTAAAAAAATAATTTATAATTTAATTTAAAAAAGCTATTCATACGTTTATAAACCAAATATTAGAGCTTCAAGAACTATTAACAGTTTAGTTTTAACTTAATTAGTTACAAAACCTTAGCATTTTAAGCGTGGCCAAAATGTTAAATATATATATATATATATATATATATATATATATATATATATATATATATATATATTTTGTGTAAAGGACGATTGTTGCAGACGAAAAGTGTGTATAAAGATGATAAACATCTAAAAAAACATATGTTCTGTTCCTTTTATTGTTTTGAAATTTTGTACACGCCTTCTTAAGTATGTATATCATCGCTTTATCAAGAAAAAAAAATTAAAATTTTTTCGGGATTTGGGGCTTGGGTCTCCTTTAAGGGACATACGTCATAAGAGACAGATTTTAAATAAAAAAGAATAAGTATATTTTTTAAATTTATTTTCGGAAGTATTATATTAATCTCTATATTTTATACTACATATATAATCCATTTCTATCACAAATAATCAATTTATTTCACACAAAATTTAGTGTGATAAATGTCTATTATTTATTTTTAATAAAATGTGTGTTAGTGTTGAAGTGCCCCCCCAAAAAAATTACCATTTTATATCCTGTATTATAAAGAGCAGCCATAAAATAACTTTCCCTATCTGGAGGAATCTCCAGTTAAAACTAATGAATTGAAATACAAAAAGTCGTAAAGGCATTGGGCGATAATTTCCATTAGAAAAAAAATATTTAGTTTTAATTTTAACGATGCGGAAAATTTTGGCGCTCTGGAGTAAAATATTCTAATACGTTTGACAAGTAGATTGAAAATTAAATTATTCTTATATATGCCTAAGTCAACCGTCTGCCCAAACAAATACATTCTCGACATAACTTTTTACATGTCCCGATTACTCTAGGCAAATAATTTTGTCCTACATAAAAAGTTGCTGATTCCTTATTTTAATTGCTGTAACATTGCAGGGAAAAGCGCTGCCTATACAGCTGACTGCACTGGATCCAGATTCCCCATCAGTCAACAAAATAACTGTTCACTTATCTGATCCTTTAAAGTTATTTCATATTAGAGACCCTGTCATCTTCCATGGTGTAAACGGGGATCACATGCTTGTCAACACGGGTAAGAAAGAAGTTTTAATTTATGTGTATTATTTTGCTTATTTAAAATACATTTATTTGAATGCATCAATAACGTTCTTGAATATTTACGATAGCTCTGGTTCCAAAGACCAAGTTTCGCTTTCCAGATTCTTCCTATAATGTGTCAGTCATCTTCAACGATACAAGTTTAATCGACAAGACTGAGGTAGATATGATATTTATACGAAATTAAAATATTTGTTTTATCATGAATTTGGAGGTTTTTGTAACTTGTAATTAAATATATCAGACAATTATCAGTAACTAATAGGTATCTACAAATGTCACAGTGGCTTTTATTTAATTTTAACAATAGAAATCTCCAAACTTTATCATATAATGGTAAAGTACTGCAGAAATTGTTGATTATTGTCCTCACAGATATACCTTAACTTCAATCAAAAGTTGTTTTTAAACGTTCAGTGCGGAATCAATAGTCCGCATTTAACACGTTCAGTGCCGGCGATCAAATCCGTATTTATCTATAAGTGACACGCGGGGTCAATTAACACCGCGCAGTAACTATCCTCAAATTCGTCACTGATTCATTTGCCCCGTACCGGGGCGAATGAACACCCCGTACCGCACTGAGCATGTTAATTAGCTTTTTTTTTTCTAGGTTTTTATTTCGTTTGTATTGGTCCTGTTTTACAACAAATATATCTCCAAATATCACCAGATATATTATTTCTGTATTAAAGATCTCTTTTACGGCCCTTGTACTTCATGGATCTTAACATATGAGGTATCAAAAGAAATATAATTTTCAGGAGCAGTGACGAATCGCACGTTCATCTAATAAATATCAACGTTTTTTTTTTAAAAAAAAAACCAGGTGTTTAAAACAATTAATTTAAACGTGCTTTTTGTTAATCAAACCGTTGATAATGTTGACATCTATAAAAGAGCAGTAGCATTAAACATTTACGTTTTTTTTTTTTGGCTGTAAGAAATACGCTGTTATGGCAAAGGCATGCTAGTATTTTGACTATTTTTCGTTACTCCTGGAAAATGGTATTTAATGTGTGTGTAGGTGAATCATATATTATCTATTACTTTTGATGGTAAATTTTGTAATGTGTTTCTGTTTGCAGAATGACGATATTGTGTTCCACATTTCCATATTTAATAGAACTTCTTCCCCTTTCAAAAAAGTGATTCCCCCAGACGAACTGCAAGTTGTTGCAAATATCTTCCGTCATTCATCTCACCATGCCAGGGTAAGTATTTCCCCCCTCAAAATTAGGTGTATTTATTAAAGCACACAACATTTATTAATTAAGTTTTAAAATATACAAAAATAACGGATGTAAGAAGGCAAACAAAAATTATAAAAATATGTGCCTCATCCTCATAAGAATATTGTTGAAGTAAAACTACTTTCATATTTATTTATTAATCATTTAAATAAATGTATCGCTAAAACAACTAGCTCTTCACATTCTTAAATCACATTGTTCTCGTAAATTACATTTTATTTCTACACCTCGAATTAAGCTAAGTATGTTATTGTACCCATTAAACAACAGACTTTGCTTAATTACAGGTGTAGAAATAAAAGTTAATGCGAGAAAAAATGTGATTTAAAAATGTGATGTGAAATATTTATTAATACCAAAATTTCATTTTTCGAATTTTTGAGTACAAAACTGCTTTTGCATTTAGGCTACTCATATAAGGTAATATAATATTTTTAAATCCCAATCTTCTTACTTTAAGATCACGATACTATATACCAACTTGTCCATCCCATCCCGAAAGAATACCATGTAGCGATGATTTAGGTTTCAACCTCGGACCTTTCAGTCCATAGCCACATACTCTACCCCTAAACCAAAATAATCGCCAAGGGGCCAAGGTCATGCAGTCGACTACTACAACTATAAAGTCTCCCCTTTCAGGTGATACAGCCGATGGACGTGAAGCCCCACGAAGGTTACTTCTTCAGGCTGTTGCGGGACTCGAACAAGGGGATTCTGAGCACCAGGATCTTCGGCGTCACCCCTGCCACCGGGATCGTGTACGTCATGAACGAGTACGCGCTGTCCAGGTCGACGGCCAAGACGTTCAGGCTGGAGCTAGATTGGAGGAATCGTGAAGTCACGGACAGGCGATGCGTCGTACTCGTGCGAGTACTAGATTCAGGTTAGTTAATTTAACGTTTTAGGAATTACTCGGGGACAACCTAAGTTGAGCCTAAAACAATGGAGAAGTTTCACGCCGAGAAGAAGAAGACCGCTGTTCCAACGGAACATGGAGAAAGTTCCGCGACGCCGAAGAAGTGCCGTAGGGTTAGCATGGAGCTTTAGCTCCTGTACTATAATTTTAAGTTTTAGTCTTTAAATAATACCTCAATATAGAAATATTTATTACATACACTGAGATAGATTGTACTCATCGTTTATCAAATATTTTTGTGTTGAAATAAAAGTATTTTTCCGTATTTTGTTGTAATTCTAATTATATGCAAATATAATATACCTAAGTGTTTCTGTATTTAAATTTATTCATATATAATAAAAATATTACTTATTTGAAAAAAAAAAAAAATATTATAAACAAATTTTCCAATAATTGCGAGCGTAGTGACTAAACAAACAAAAGCAAAGTTGTCTGCTGTAAGGAAGAAATCGAAACTACTAGTAAGTTACCATGTTGATACGTCCCGTGAAACTTTCCCAATGAATATTTATACATATCATAGCTTCCGCTTCAGAATCAACTTAGGTTGTCCCCGAGTATAGCAACTTATTTTTTTAATATTTACATACCGTCAAGTTACATTTAGGGTAAACTGTTACGTAAGGAACGAAAACACTGAAATTACAATGATCTCGTATTTCAGTTAAGAAGTATATTAATATAATTTTATTTCACAATGGTTGCTGGGAATATTCTTTACCATTCATTTAAATTTGAAATATATTACATACTAATATTTGTATATTTATCTTTTCAGGTGATTCAAGTAGTGATTGCGGTAAGTATTTATAATGATATTTATACAGTTCAATGAATATTTGTACAGCTAAAATTAATAATTTTGTAGCCTTATCATCAACGTATGCACTAAGATGATTTGGAATAAAATTCTGAATTTTATTTACTTGATTGTTTGAGACTAATTTGATAGAAGGGGAAGGGAGATTCGTTTTCTTTATTCATGTATCCAATTGAATTAATAGTATTGTAGTTGCACTGATTTTTATATGCTTAAAAAATTCCCCAAATTGAACAGTCCGCTTAAATAGGTATTGTCCCGGGTCACCAATATCCTTCGTGTGCGGTTCACAGTACAGCAAAGGCATGCTCCTCCAACTGTGGAAGGGGCGCGAGTGGAGGCTTTTGTCAGTGGCGGTCCCAGTCGTCTCCGACACTCGTCGAAGAGTACGCCACTTGCTCCCCACATCTTCAAACCTGTCCAGACGGTAATTGTGACGAACTTGAAGAAAAAGACCCCCTCTTGTGTCCTCAAGATTGTGCAGGTATTTTTTAATAAGTTCCACTCTACTCGAATATGGCTTATTTTTCCCGATATATTTGTGTGGCTTGGAACAAGAACGAACAATGTCAATTTTATGAAATTTTATCTGATTTGAATATACCAATTTTAAACTTCGAAATGGAAGTTTAGTCTTCTTCTTCTTCCAAGCCACATATTTAAAACTTTTTATATAAAAAATTCTAATAGTGAGATTCATTTAAATAGCAATGTTAAGTTGAATTAATTTTATGTTTCAGAGAAATGTCTCCTGATTAAATTGAGTGTAAGTTTGAAAAAAAAAATATATATATTGAAGTGAAACACATTATGGCTTACATAATATATTTACCCAAATACTGGGACGTGATATAACGTCCAGGGATCTCCAATTTTTACAACCAATTTTTAAATTCATAAAATTACTCTAGTTTACAATATTTTTTAAATTTAATTGTTTGCAGTACCGTAACTTACAGGGTTACTTAGATCTTCGGGGTCTACATAACCCAGAAAAAAAGGAGGGGGGAGGATGTAATTTAATATTTTTGTATTCTTTTTCTTGTAAGTAAGTATGGAAAAACATTTAATATGTAACATTTAACGTATTTTTGAAAGCCAAAAATGTGTTTTTAAATCTTCGCAGACTATGTAAAAGGGCTATTTTTTCTACATTGATTCAAAAAGGTGTATAGTGGTTACCACGCTAACTCCTCATTCCAGTGCCTATAATATTTTAGCTTATTGACTTGTCCAGACCCGCGTTCCAGCTGCTGAATTTCATTGACCTCAGTAATCGTACGAGAATCGCAATCTTACACCATTATACGTCCGCTGGCTGTAACAAAGTAGGTTTTTTTCCGGTTTTATCTTCTTTTAATTTAATAAGAAGATAAAATTGTTTCCGATCTGAAACCCATGGTTCAAAAATACGAGGCATCGTTCCCGGGTTTTTCCTTTTAGATAGGCCCCGAACCGTCGCCAATAGCCCATTGTGCAGCTCTAGTGCGACGTTATTTAAACAAACCAAACCGATCTGAAACCACTGACGTTCGTAAAAGAAATCCAACCAAAAGCTCAAAACAAGCAAGCATATTCTTCTACAGTTATTTAAGTTTCGAGATTGGCAACATATTTCACCGTGTTATATTTTGAACAGTTTGAATGTAATTTTTAAAAGTTCCATATTCATATAGATTTTAATGAAGGTAAGTAATTTTCATGGTGTAATACAGTTTTAGTATATTTATTTAGTGAAAGCTTTACAGATTTTAAGTAACAAACAATTTGTATTACTAATCGTAATTCCAGATCATATCGTCAATTCGAGTACTGTAAAAGTGTCGTAAATGAAATGAATTCTTTAAAAATTATTAAGTTCATATATTGAAGTTGTATATTTGTTGTTTCTATATGTAATTGAAAATTTCAATTTAGTTTTTAACTTTACTAATCAAAATGCAAACTAAAATTTACAATTTTCTAAAAAGTTACCCTACTGTTTGAGGTTGAATAATTAGCACTGAATATGTCTATTAAGGATTTCTAAGATTGGTAAATTACAAAATATCTTACTAGTTTCTGATAAAACAGGCTATGCAATTTGTATATTTTATTTTAACTTTGCTAATCATATTTCACTTTAAAAATTGCAGTTGCCTTTTGTGTCATAGTCACTACTTTGTACATACAAGAGCTATTAGGAAGACTAGCCTATTTCTGAGAGTTTCTGATTAAAGTAAAGAAAGGGGGCAAATTCATGTCACCAAATATGATTTCAGTTCAAATTGGCAACCCTGCCACTTCTATAATATTTTTTACACACACATGAAAATAGTTGCTTGACATATTTTGCATTCATGTGCAAATTCGAACCTTAGTAGTAATGGTTGTGCCAAAATGAATATACAGTTATGTTCTTTTGACGTATAAGAACTCAAATAATAATATTTCTTTTCAGGCAATGTGCGAGGGGAAGCAGTACCATTGGCATCTGGCAAAGGGGTGGGAAAATCAGCTGCCCCCTGCACCTGTGCTGGACCGAATACCTGTGTTTGTCTTCAGTTCTTTTCATCAGAGTCCAAGGAGCAACCAGCCCCCAGGAGTCAAATGAAAGTTTCCACAGATTCTACAAATATAAAATCTTATCCATTGAAGCCACCTGAAAGTGAGTTCGGAGTTTCCTATGCTTAGAAAAACAAAACAAGAAGGGTTTAATGGATGTCTGAAAGTTTAATTTACTTTATTAAATAACAGTGTTCACTCTAGAAATAAAAAGGGGCAGGGCTCTGTTGGCAGTAAAAGAGCACTTTAAAAAAAAATTGGGGTTGGGCTTGGCCCACACAATGGCACATCGGACCCGTGACCAAACAAAAAAAAGAGTTTTGATTTATTGGTGGACATTACACTAGTATATTGGGTTATTGTTGACGGTTCAGTGCCTATCTCGAAAGAAAGACCCATACAAAATTGGTCTCTTTATGAAGATATTACTTAAAATCTAAAATTTGACATTTAAAAATTAAATGTTTTCCCTAAAAACCAACTGAAAAGGGCAAGCAGGGCGGCATTTTGGAAAAAAGGGCAGGCAGGGCGGCCTGCCCTTCAAAAAACGCCTAGAGTGAACACTGTAAATAAAGTTATGTTTTTTATTTACTTAAACCTAACCAATTATGATAATTATTTACAAAAACATAACCTTTTAACTCTTTGCACTCGAGTGGCGACTCAGGTATCAAAATAACACCCTGTTTTTTGTCCCCAGTTCTCCAAATTGATCGAGAACGGCTTGTTCTTGAATATAAGACACCCTTTTTTTTCGTTAGCTTTTTCTTTATCTAACTATCTAATATTTTTATTTTATATAATTATCCAACCTCTAAATATAATAAGAAAACCCTGAAAAAACTTCTTTAAAAAAATATAAGAATGAGATGTAATTGTTCCATATGAAGAATGTAAATATTGAGTATGTTCCTTGAGGGCAAAGAGTTAACTTAGATTAGATTTACAGAGAAAGTGCTATCTAATTTTTTCAAGATTTAAACATTTATATGGAAATTGGGACATTTGCCCCCTCACTCTTAACACACACTCGCTGCCACTGACTCTCTCAATAAAAATCACGATTCAAAAATTCTCATAAAAAAAAACTTTTTATTTTGCTATTGTGCAGTGACAATGTTAGAAACGAAACGGGATTGCAAAAGTTTTCCATAAATCATGCTAATATGGTTACTAAACTCATCCATATAAGCACAGTATTGAAGTGAAACTTTTTTTGTTTTCACAGAACCCAATAGAGGCAGGACAATTCAAATTAAATGAGAGTACAGATTGCTTCAATCAAAGACTTTCGCCCCTGTTTCTTCTTTTTATAGATAACACAGGCACAATTTTAAATACTTTACAGGTTAATAATTCATGAACTTATTAATGAAATCAAATAAAACTTACAATGAGATTAAAGCTATTGTGTTCTTTAGTAAGTATAGTTTTTATTGCACATTGCTGAAAATTTTACAGAGCATACTAACCTTTCATGTTTGATTTCTTTGTCAAGGTCATTCATATTCACTAGTGGCACTAAATAAGTTTCACTTCATAAAGCACAGTGTTCACTCTAGGCGCTTTTTGAATCGTGGTCCGCCCTGCCCGCCCTTTTTACAAACTCCTTTTAACTATGCGTGTTGTATAATACCCGCATATGAAATGCTATGTTTTTTTTAACGTGAAGAAATGGGTTGGTTACAATATTAGGCCTTTTATTACAAAATTTTAGATCTAAGTAGCCTTTTCATCAGTTTTGTAAGGGGTCTGATTAGGGCTACTTACAGATTTGGTTGTTAGCAAAAACATTATTTTTTAAGTGTCAAATTTTGAATAGTATCTTCATAAAGAGACATCAATTTTGTACGGGTCTTTCCTTCAAAATAAGCCCCGAATCGTCACCAATATGCAGCTCTTGCGCAATATCAATCAACAAATCGGATTTTTTTTTTTGGGTCACGGGTCTGATATATCAACTGGTGGCCACGCCTATCTGAAACTTATTTTTAAAATATGCCCTTTTAAAAACAAGAAGTGCCTTTTCAAAAACGGGGTGCCCTTTTACAGCCAACAGCGTCCTGCCCTTTTTTATTTCTAGAGTGAACACTGTAAAGCAATTACACTAAAGTTATCAAAAAGCTCAATTCAATTCATCTTTCCTTTCAGACTGGGGTGGATGTGGTGTCCAATGCACAACCATGATAATTGTAGTCTCACTGATAGTCAGTGGGCTCATTGCCACAGCAGTATTTTTGGTGTGTCGTAGATCAAAGAGCAGTACCAAAGATGGCGATTTTCCTACTGCTAGAACCCCTCTTAACTCTTCTGGGCATCTCATTGGAACTGGAGCACAAGATAATCACTTTCATCAAACGATTTTGGTAAGAATGTGTTAAAATAGTTACCAACTAGTAAGTACAGATTACATTTACAAGGTATGGTTTTCACTGCTGTTTAAAGTTTCAATAATTACTTATGAATATGTTCTGACTATAATAATGTTATACTATTCATTTCAAAAGCTTAATGCCCAGTTAACACACCTGAAAAGTTTTAGTTTCTTGGGCGAAATAATCCAACATTTATTTGGGCACAATTTTGATCATATTGTTATATTGGTTAATGGTATAGTGTATCTGGGCTTTCTAAATATAATCTTTCTTGTCTAAAGCAATTATAGATTTGATAATTAAAATAATGAAATTTCCAGTTATTGCTTTTCAAAAATAATTCTTTCATATTGCAACATTAATAACAGTTCTAGGTAATAATAATATTAAAGTATTTTAAGAAAATAATACAACAAGTTTCAGAATTAAATTGTATTATATGTACACAACGTTCAAAATATCTTAATATCAAGAAATGTTTAATTTTCGGTTGTATAAATAATGTTATTTTTATTTATAATTTTTAATTTTAATTTATTAGTAATTGGTTACTAAAAATATTTTATCACATATATTTTTTTACTTATGTTTACAAACATATTGATTTGTACCAATTGTTAGTAAAATTTATGATATATTACTAATTTGTATAAAAAATTGCTTACAAAATTCTGCATCTTTGGTAACAATGCTTCGATTTCTATAACTTGTTATCATTAGATAAAATTAATACTTTAGCTCTATTAAAAAAGATTACTCATTGGTAAAAAAATTAAAACATAAAAAGAAACATTGATAAATAATTTTATTTAAATTTTTTATCATTTATGTATTTTTTTATCTATGAGCTTTAGCAGAAATGTCTACATTATTTTTGCTAAATACTTTAGAAATGACAAGTTGTATAAATCTGCACTTTTGAAGTATGCTACACTATGTCCAGTTTTACTTTTTTTCAGGAAAGCTTATCAAAGTTTTATATGCTTGTAGGTTTCTATGGACATAGAGTTATTTAAAATATAATATTTCCATATGGAAGGTAGTGTTTTATACCGGTGAAAAAAACATAATATTGCAATTTTAACCTGAAAATAAAAAAAAGGACATAGTATTCTGTACTATAAAGTTATAAGTTATATACTATACAGTTTAAAGTTTCCAAAATTTACATTGATTTTAGTATTTAATGTGTTTATATTTTTTTTATTTAACTGCAGATGTGGTTTGGCTTTACACTAATTATTTAGATGAATGATGATAATTAAAGTAAATATTAATTTTGAAACATTTAATTTTTATTATAAAATTAAATGCTTTTTTAAATCAAAAATAATTTTAAGAATTTGAACGTACTAATTTTTTCAAGTATGCATTTGTGATTTTATTACTCTTATTTTCATTATCAAACTTTTCATTAGAGTGAGGCAAGCCTGGAATTCCCGAGGGACCGACTCCTATTGGAAGAAACCCTGGGAGAAGGAGAATTTGGAAAAGTTGTCAAAGGAAAGGCAAAAAACATTGCCTGCTTCCCTGGAACTACCACTGTTGCTGTGAAGATGCTCAAAGGTCTGAAAATACGTTTTCTCATTCTAGCTGTAAACACTTCATTGTGTGTTACTCATAATGGGACTACTGCTCAATCTGCTTTTTATGTACATTTCTTTTCAAAACTAAACCATGCATGGAAATAAACATGTTTATTATTTATAATGAAATTTTACACAAATTATGAGATATAAGGGAAGTAACCCATTATATATATAAACAAAGCCACAATTATGTAAGAATATTAACACAAATCTGTAGTCTACACTAGAGCAGCTGTAGCTAATAGATAATACTTATGCAATCATTAAAATTATGAATTATTAATTAAAGTCTAGTGTCTAAAACTATTGTAAATAAGCCAGTTGTAGAAACACTATTGAACCATGGATATTAAGCAAGATTAAAATTGATTGTGAATGCAGTAAAAGCAAGAGTAAACCATGCATAGAAATGAACATTTTTATTGTTTGTTATGAAATCTGACACAAATTATGGACATAAGTGGAAGTAACCTATTAATATAAACAAAGCCACAATTACATGAGAATAATAACACAAATCTGTGCTAGAACAGCTGTAGCAAACAGATAATGCTTGTACCAGTGTTCACTCTAGGCGTTTTTTGAAGGGCAGTCCGCCCTACCCGCCCTTTTTTCATCACGTTAGTGCCTTCATGCCCCTTTTTCAAAAATGCCGCCCTCTTTTAAAAAAAATTCCGCACCTCTTGCCCTTTTCACTCAAGCACAAGCGTCATTGCTTCTCTAGCTGATTTTAAAAAAATGTGTGCGTGTAAATTGGAATTAAGTGAGTTATGACAGTGAAAAAACAAACTCCTTTCCATAGGACATTCCTACGCGTGTTGTGCAATCGCGATGATTCCGCAGTAATTTCGGTTCTATTGGTTGCCTGTACCCATATACGAAATGACGTTTTTTTTTTAAAGAGAAGATTGTTTGGGGCGAGGTTTCAATATTAGGGCTCTTATTAACAAATTTTAGATTTAAGTAGTCTTTGTATCAGTTTTGTAAATGATCTGATTAGTTCTCCTTACAGATTTGTTTTTCCTTAATACAGACATTAATTTTTAAATGTCAATTTTTTTATTTTAAGTAGTATCTTCTTAAAGATACATCAATTTTGTACAAGTATTTCTTTCAAAATAAGCCCCGAACCATCACCAACAGCCTAATATGCAGCTCTAGCGGAATATCAATCAACAAATCGGAACTTTTTTTGTTTGCCACTCTCACTCCAATTTTTTTTTTTTAAAGTGCCCTTTTCAAAACAACAAGTGCCTTTTCAAAAACGGGGTGCCCTTTTACTGCCAACAGCGCCCTGCCCCTTTTTATTTCTAGAGTGAACACTGCTTGTACAATCATTAAAATTATGAATTATTAATGAAAGTTTAGTGTTTAAAACGAATGTAAACATGCAAGTTGTAGAAACGCTATTGGACCATGGATATTAAGCCAGATTAAAATTATGAATGCAACAAAAGCAAGGAGATACGATCTATTTTTTTATTGTATTTGACTATTCATTTTCTTTTTTTCTTAGAATTTTGGGGTTTCTTGGACTGTTTTAGGTTAAATGCCTACAGTCCAATCAGCAAAATCCCAGCTTGAAGATTCGGTCTGTTTGAAACCCCTTGATGAAGAAATCTGTCTTTTCTCCTTGCTTTTGTTGCATCCACAATCAATTTTAATCTTGTTTAATATCCATTCTGTTGTGTTTCTACAACTTGCTTCTTTGCAATGGCTTTTAGATTCTAAATTTCAATTTATAATGTTATTGATTGCAAACTGTGGGATAAAACAAATATGCATTATCTAGAAAAATTGAAAACAAAATTAAATATATTTAATTAATAATATTAGAGAAGTATTTTCTCATACCAAGTTACAAAAAGTTGTGGTAGAAGTAATTTATTATAGAGAGTTATCACCTCAGGTGCAAGCTCACAATGTTGATCCCCAGGGCCTATAATAAGATTAGTAAAAAAAAAGGCCCAATGTAAAAGTTATGTTATCACAACACTTCGAAAATTGGTTCACAGGACTTAACAATAAACAAAACACTTTCCAAAGTTAAGCATTTCCAAAACGTCCCCATATATGCTATATTGATTCAAGTTAGAAAACATTTAATGGCTATTCTATGTTTTAGATTGAGCTTGCTTAGATAAGAGTTAGAATGTTTTAGATTGCTGAAGTTACTCGACATCGCAACTTCTAGGAACTAGTATATTTTTTCTTTAAACAAGGCCTCAAGAGTATTTACGGTAAAAAATTAATAAGTATATGTTTGAAGAAATAATTTCGTTAATTATTTTTAGATGGCAGCTCTGCTTCAGAAAAAAGAGATTTGATATCCGAACTGAATCTCTTAAAAGAAATTTCCCATCCGAATGTCATTAACCTTTTAGGAGCTTGTACAGATGACGGTATGTATTGGCGCTAAGTGTTTATTATGTATTTTTATGTTATGTTATAATTTAAGTTATTTATTATTTAAGTTTATATTGTGTTACTTTTATGTTATGCTATTTAAGTTTTTTTATGTCATTATTGTGTTAGTTTTATGTTATGTTATTATTCAAGTTTTTTATGTTATGTTATTTTAAGGCGTTTTTAGTTTATTTTATATAAAGACCAAACTTTTAAACATATTATATCAAATTTTCAATTAATGCAAATAATATTTATTTTAATGAAAAGTAATCAATAACTAATATTTTTTGTACTAAGGATATTTTTTGTGTAAATTACAATATCTTTTATTAAACATCATTTCTAATATAGGCGGACCGCTATATGTTATTATGGAGTATGCTGAACATGGGTCTCTTATATGCTACTTACGTAATTTCAAGAATGATGCCAATGAATTGCAGCCAGATGTGTCAGAGTTGTTATCTTATGCCTTGCAAATTGCTAAAGGAATGGATTATTTAGCTAGCATGAAGGTAACTGTTTGTTTGTCAACTTTATCTTAAATAATTATTTTCATTGAGCTTTCATTTTATTAAGTTTAAATTTAATTTTAATATTTTAGTTGATATTTCTTATAAATATGCAACAGTGGATAGAAAATATTGTTAAAAGTAATTTGAATTTTGTATTTTGAAAGTGTTGTTTTGATATGAAACATCTTTAAAATCAGTTTTGTGGGGTATCAGAATAGAAACACAACAATATACTTTTATTGTGATTCATTCTGACAAACAGAATGATTTACATTAATCTGTGGTAATGTTGGTAGGACATTAGGTGCTGATACATGGAAAATCTTCAAATAAATAAAAGAACATGCGACGCATGAATGAAGGCCAAGGGGCAGATCAGACATAACAGTTTATTTGTCTTTGTTTTTTTGGCAATTTTCAACGCAAGTTAGTGATCAAATCCCATTCTAGGTTCTGCTGAAATGACATTTTATGTGAAACTCTTTTGACCAGGCTGTGGCATTTGATAATTTTATTTTTCACTTATTTCCCTTATTGAAAAAACAATTCTAATGGCAATGAAATCAGAGGTATTTGTTTATGTATAACTCAAAATCAGACATTAGCAAATCAATCGAATAATTTGTCAAGTATTTTGAGTGCTTCAATTACTCCGATTCGAGTTGAGTGTTTCTCTTAATAACATATTTCTTGTGTTGTTACTGTCCATTCTTAGAAATTGTGCAATCAGCTCTCGGAGAATTCTTGGACTAGTAAATAAACTTGATAGTAAGAATTTTTTTAAATCGGAACAATAACAAATATGAATATTTATTTTTACACATGAGAATTTGTCTTCCTTTACAATCAAATATAGAAATCCATAATACTGCTGCTACTTTCTAGTTAACAAAATATATTGAAAACCATTTTATTAAGGGCTTTTCACTTGATGCATATAAATAAATATAGCAGCAATCATCCCATATCAATTTAAGTACCAAGGTTTAACATTTACTATTATTAAAAGTGATTTTGTCATTTAGGTTGTGCATCGAGATTTAGCTGCTAGAAATGTGCTAGTGGCATCTGGAAAAGTCTTAAAAATTTCCGACTTCGGGCTTAGTAGAGATATCTATGAAGGTGACACCTACTTGAAAATGTCAAAGGTATTTATTAATTTTAAGAATTTTTTGCTGTTTATAATTAATAAGATATTGTTACTTAAAAAAGCTGTTTCACCGTTACTATTGGATAAGCTACATCTTAAACTTATAATTGGTGACATATATTTAAAATGTACCAAATTTGCACTGTTCATAAAGTTCATACTGCTTGCATATATTTTAAAATTTGGAGTTATTATATATTGGAATTAACATTTGCAGAGTAAAGTTCCCCTGAAGTGGATGGCTCTGGAATCGCTTGAGAACCATATGTATACAACAAAAACTGATGTGTGAGTTAGCTTTGAAATTTACACAGTGTGAATTTATTCGGTGATAAATAATTCCGAATTTTATTTTAGAAAAGTTTTTTTTTTAATTTATGTATGCATGTCTACCAATGTGCATGGATTGAGATTGAACCATTCTGTACTGATTTCAAGAAACTTTTTTAATTTACTAAAATTTTTTACCATAAAAAACAAAAATCTATATAAACAAGAAAGCCCTTAAAAAATGTCATTAAAATGTCTCATTTCATGATGTTTTTGTTGAAAATGCTTTTTGTCTGTGGGTGTATTTTTAAGTTCAGTTGCAATTATGAGTTAGGATAATTTTTTTATACACCATCACCAGAGGCACTTTGATATGTATCAATGTACCCCTATAAAATGGTCTAGTATAGTAAAGCTTATTTTAGTCATAGACTAATAGCAAGCTGTATCTCTTTAGAGAGTAAGTAATAGCTAAAGAACATTTTGTCTTGAGACTTTATATAGAAATTCTATTGACCAATTTGTTCTCTACTGACTGGTTAAAGTTAATTATTGGTATTTTCTGATTCAAACATTTAAATTTATATTTTTAAATAAATACTACACAAAAAATACTTAATTCCAATCCTTTACCATTAATATCCAGACATGAAGCAATGTTTCCCAGGCATGTACCACTTGTGTTAAAACAGCACAAGTAGTTGTTTACAGGTGAACACAATTATGTCCTGTTCTTCAACTTCTTTGGAGTCATAATAGTATGAATGGAACTATTCAAATGTGTATGAGAGAAAGTGATAAAATCAACACTTTTTGCAATTTAAACATAAGTTTTGTATTTGCAAAATTCATCCCATGTCAAGGGATTTAGGAACATATAACAGATAAGTTAACAAATGTAATCTTTTTATATTAAATATTAATAAATAATTAAATTTTAGAATTAACAAATATGTCATAAGATAGTATCTTGATAATAATACAACTTTAATTATAATTTTTGTTTTTAGATGGTCATATGGTATTGTACTATGGGAAATCATTACTATTGGTATGATTTTAGATTAAGTTTCTTCTTTTCGTATAATTTTTTTTTTTTTTGGAAGCTATGTAATTTATTTTAATTATTTTTACAGATGCTTCAATTTTATAAACTAAAGTGTTTTATAGCAAATATGTTCTATGTCAATATCCATACAAAATTAAAAAATGTTTGATCCAGAATGCTATATTGTTGTGACTTGTGCAATGAAATAACAAACAAAATTATTAAACATAAAAACAATTATTAATTTATTCACCTAGTTTATTTATATTTAGTATAATGTATAATATTTTCATTATTACTGGTTAGTTGTTGCTTATATGCAAAAAAGAAAAACATAATTTTTAAGTGAATTAAAATCAGTCAGATTAAGTTAAGATAGATATCTTCAAAAATTGGCCCTTGGTTTGCTAAATATTTTAATTATTTCAAAAATATCTTTAATGTGGTTTTAATATTAAAATACACTTAAAAAATATTTTATTTCAAAAGAAACATTTCAAACCTCAAGACATTATCTCGTTTCATTTGAACACATTTTGGCAAACTATTTAGTAGATAATATTTTATTTTTAATTGATAAAGCAATACAAGTAAATTAAGCAATAAAAAAAGTACAATTTTCAATCTTGTGAAGAATAATTGATAAGTATGGTATACTGTAAAAATTTAATTAAACTAAATAATGAAAATCATCACTTCAAATATTTCATTATTAATTTTGTTGAACTTGATATAAATCTGATTTGTATGAATATTTTTTGTATGAATTCAGTTTTTTTATTTAATTTCCACACTTATGATTCATTATAATAGGTGGATGTCCATATCCAGGAATTCCTGCAGATAGGTTGTTTGACCTTCTGAAAGATGGATATCGAATGCCCAGGCCAAATAAGTGTCCCCTGCCTCTGTAAGTGCATTGAAATTCAAGCTCTTCCATGTTAATTTAACGTTCAGTTTATCTTGATAACTTTTATTTTTCTAATATATATTATGTGCTTTATCTTCTTATAACCTTTCAATAAAATAAAGTTGTTTTGTTATTGTTAGTGAAATGCTTGTTTATATGTAAATGTATGTATGTAAGTCTTATATGTAATGTATGTAACTGCAAAGTTGTTCACCCTCAAAGCATTCAGGATGTATATAAGTCATCCAATATTTTACTTTGAAAGTATCTTTTAATTCTATGAATATATGTATATATAAAGACGAGTGCCTGTATGGTTATTTTTTATGCAAATCTACAGTTTTATTCAGAACTTGATGACGTTTTGCCCACTTGACCTTCCAAACAAGGGGCAAGTCACAGTTTACATGAGAATTCCAAATACCATCCTCATCCCCCTTTCCTATGTCCTTAAAACACTATAACAATACAATATTTCAAAATTGTAACAATTTAATATTATCTATATGATGCATTCTGATTGGCTGATGAGTAAATATCGCCATTATACAACCAAAATGTTGGAAAATGAATAAAAGAGTCACCAAATGATAAATATTGTACACTTGACCTCCAAAACAAGAGAAAGGTTAATGTCTACATGAGATTTCGAAAAATCACCTCATTCCCCCTTAAAGCAGAAATGACTTCTTACTAAAAGTGCCAAATGGCACCATGACAAAGAAACTGGCTGCGTAAAGCCTGGGCAATTCCGGGTACACATTGGCTACTTTAAAAATAAAATTTTAAATCTTAAATAAAAACTTCCAAATTTGTTTAAAGATTTGAAATATATTATACAAGACAGTATTTATATGAATTTAAAAATATGGGGGTGGGGGCTCAAAGCTTCCTAGAAACACTTCTTTTACAGACAGTTCTTAGTTTTTCTTGTTAAAATAAAAGGACAAAAGTTTGAAATTTATCATCCCATGTATAATAATTACAATTTTATTGTCTTGATTGTTGAAGTATGTGTATGAACTTTATTTTAAATGAAAATGTAGTAGTATTTGAGTCTATATAACTGATATTTTTAACTGATTTTTTTTAGATACGATATCATGAGAGCTTGTTGGGGAGATAAAGCCAGTGAACGACCTCATTTTAAAGAAATTGTCCCAAAAATTGAATGCATACTTAATGATTTAAAAGTAAGAATACACACACATACACAAATTGAATTCTGTTTTTAATTATAAACCGTTTTTTAATGTGATTAATGATTTACTTTAAATTAAATTTGTGTTTTTTTAATTTAAATAGTAATAACAACAAATAACCATAAAAGAGATACTTCTAATTTAAATTAAGTTTATCTATTTTATAAAACCCAATTTTTGATTAATTCTCTTAGCATTTAAAATTAACGTATAAATATTTGTGACAGCATTTTATCATAACGAGTAAAAGGCTTTTTTCTGAAATCATTAATTGTGAAAATAAGTTAATGATGTAACCAATAGATATAAGATAATTAACAGTAGTGTAAATATGATACTGGATTTGCAGCTGCCTGCTCACTCCATATAAACATTTTATTTTTAATAATTTCTTTAAAAAGCTTAAAAAAATTAATTTATATGCAGTTTGATAAAGTGTTTCTTAATATATATAAATGAAGATTTGTATGAATAAAGTAATGGATGACTATGGAATTACAAGTCATAGCACAAGGATCCGTGAGTTAGATGTAAGTGGCAAGAAGCTATCAGCAAACCCTAAAGCAGTTTAAAACTTTAATGAAAAATTCGAATTGGAAACAA
Source organism: Troglohyphantes excavatus (assembly GCA_963932185.1). Classification (NCBI taxonomy): domain Eukaryota; kingdom Metazoa; phylum Arthropoda; class Arachnida; order Araneae; family Linyphiidae; genus Troglohyphantes; species Troglohyphantes excavatus. Next base: position 25,635,084 of record OZ010670.1, on the reverse strand, counting down.
AATATTATGAATCTGAATTTTTTTATAATCCAGATCTTACAGTCCGTATTTGGAAGGCTTAGCCTAGAACAACTTTAGCTTCTAAAAGGAAATCTACTGCTCCTGGTCATAAAGTTAATAAGGAACGTGGTATTCCTGTTAACTCTACGGAAACCACAAAATTAAAAACCCCTTAAATTAAAAAATAGATGCAAGACTTGGCTGCACGGAAACGAGTAAAGACACACTGACTTTGACATATATGTTCAAGCAATGATACATTTTAATATGGTAGGTATGTACGAAATGTTAACAAAATTGTTTTTGTAATCATTGGATTACATTACATACTATAAAGCAAGATTATTTGTGATTTATCAATTATTATGATGTCAATTCATCCGCATAATTGGAGTTTTGCTGTATTTTAACTGCACCATACAAAGTAGTGAAAATAAATATATACATGTTAAATATAGTACTCAAACTGCTGAGAAAAAAGAAATATGTTATTATTTCTTTTTCTGGGATCTATATCCTTTATTAGATTTTTTGTAAAAAATAGTCATACAAACGTTTCAAATGCTTTATTGTTATTTGTGTGTTATTTTAATTTTCTTTATTCATTTACCTTTTTCAACCTTTGATGTCTTCATTTTTTAGTTTCCACCTCGTTTGAAAGATAACGATTGTCACCAATTTGTTAGAAAAGGGAAAAAAACTAAGGGTAGGTATTAATATATATTTAAAAAATGAACATAAAGTAATTTTTATTTTTTATTTTATCAATAATCTATATTGATGTTCACAAAACCAAGAACCATAATTGATATCTTGAGTTTTCTCCAAAATAATGTAATGATTTGATGAGCTTTTATATTTTGATGAGGATGGGCATATTTTTTTCATTCTCAACAGATGATGTTTTTTGCATGAGGATTAATGTTTTCTAATAGGAAAGTAAAAGCTTAAAATGGCTCTATGCAAAATTGAGGAAATGCAGATACATCTATTTGTCTAGTGAGCAAAAATATATTCATGACATAGTTCATACTAATTAAATGTGATATAAATATTGTCTCAAATACAAATTTAGAAATAAAAACTTATTGCACGACACATGATCTTCAGAAGAGAATCAGTTGATGTTAAGATCAATGTTTAGAATATACAGACATTCTTATCTAAATTTTCTCGAAGGCAATATAAATATATTCATATTTTATCCTATTCAGTTCAGAAAGACATTGTCCACTTTTATTTTAAAGTTAGATCTTATCACCAGTTTTTCTAAAGTCACTACTTTATTAAAAAATATGTAGCGTTCAGCTCAATTTCCAAATACACCAACAGTTTATGGGCAATGAATACTAATATTTTATAAATAAGTATTCTTTATAAATGCCAGGCACCTGTTCTGTTGTACATCAAATTGAAAACTATTCTACACAAAAAATATACCAATTATATTAGAAGTGTAGATTTTTATATTTTCTGGAAATTTTTGTGGTGCAAATTTAAAAACTATTGTGTTAATAAATAACATGTATTGGTGTTTAATTATTTAAAACATCTGTTGTTTCGTTTTTTCTTCCAAACTTTTGTTGTTTCTAAATATTTTTAATGTTTTGTTCGTTAAGAGGAAAAAGATTTATTTTAATATATTTTTTAATTATTTAAAAGCAACAAATAGAACAAGTGGGGGAGAACAGGGTGTCCACAAGCAGGGAAAACAGGGAAATATCAGGGAATTTTACCATTCTGGAAAAATCAGGGAAATATCAGGGAATTTGGGATTTTTTTGAAAAAATCAGGGAATTGGTAAAAAAAAATATTTTTAACTTAATTTCTGGCTGCGAAACATCGTTGGTTGGTTGCAAATATTCAAATACTTTTTTAATGCAATCAAAAAGAGGGAAATTGCGTATGGGACTTTTAAAAGTGTGTAAAAGTGAAAATTTTCTCTTTCAAGGTCGTAGAAACCGCACTAAAATGCTGATGTTTCTAAAATTTGACAAACCAATTGGCTATCTAAACTAGGTACTTGCCCACCCACTCAATTTATTTTAAAAATAGATCTTTCAAATGTTTAAAACTTGCTAAGTTTCTAGTGAAATTCAAATTTCTTTTGAACATCCCTAAAATGATTTTTTTTCTGTTAAACTTAACGAAACTGCAGGGCTGCCAAAGGCGACTAAAGCGACTATTTTTATTAAAATAGTACCAAAAGCGACTATTTTCATCAAAACCCTCTACTTTTTTCAGCTTTTGGCGACTGTATTTTTGTAACTTTTTTTAACAGCAGAGAATTTCAACTAATATTTGAATCACGCACCGTTTAACTGATTTGGCTGTGCATACGACGCTAATGTACTGTTATTTGGCGATTCTAAATGACAAACAGTTGAAGAATCAACACCATTAAACGCTTTAGGAGGTGTTTACAAGTAAATAATACTTGGATTTATCGCCAATAGACATCGCTTTCTTTACCTTTTAGAGCAATTTGCGTTTAGGTTGTGTTTGTTACTGCTAGAATTGACAGTGCGAAGCAAATAACATTTAGATACACCTCAGGAATGAAAATCTTCCGAGGTTCCCCTTTTTTTATTACTATCAATTTAATAAATGTATCGTTTTTTTTTTTTTTAAATTCTAAAAAATAACCAAATATACTCGTGTATATTCCGAAATTTTTTCATTTAAATGTGTAGCCTATATGCATGTTATTTAAAATAATTGCATAAAACAGCTGGGGAGGAGTGGATTTTCGAACTGTATCCCGGCGATTACGTTTCCCGGTGCGGTGCATTGCAATTTTAAACAAAAATATCGTTATTGGCAAAATCGTTGTAAAAAATATCAGGGATGGGGATCCTGCTCCAACTTGCTACAAAACCACATTTATGTCGAAAGTTGATGGTTCAATGTTTTTCGCTGCATAATGGCGCTGTGTTAAGAATTTTTTCGCTCATGAAAACTCTGGAACTTTAGATATTCACTATACGCGGCTTGCTTCAGTTCGTTTGTTTTTTTGTGAAAAATTGATGTTCAATCTAAAAAAACTGATAATTTCACAAAAATTTAATATCTTTGACATCTAGAAATATTTGCGATCTTAGTCAAACGGGGATGATATCTCTCGGAAGTTGAGATGATTATAACTATAATTTCGGCACATCTACCGAATGCAACTTTCAATTGGCGCTCTTTTGATATGTTTTATTTAATGCATGGAAACCTTGAAATTGTAGAAATTCGCTAAACGCGATCTGCTGAGATCTCCGTTTCAAGGCATTCAATCCTTTTGCATCTGATATATAAATTCATATATTTCATTACTTCCTGTTTTAACATTATTTGTTTAGCACTACTTGACAAAATTGCATTACATTTTTCGAAAATATAGTTTAATTCACGAAATTGAAATTTAGGACTTGTCATTTTCAGTAATTTTTTTTTATTATAATTTCTTTTCGTTTTCTTTCGTTTGGTTTGGTTGGTATTCAAATTCCAATTGAATTATATTTTGTTTAAACGTTTATATATTTTTATTACATTAATTATTTTTATTTGAAATTTTCCTTTCTCACAACCCACCCACTTAAAAAAAAAATTAGCGTCGCAATTTCCATGATTTTCAAAAATGGAAATTTTGAAATTTCTAGGGATTTTGCATAAGTTAGCTGGTAAAATTAGTTAAACCTTCAAAGAACTTTATATCCGATTATCAGAAATTAATATCCTATACAAGCTTGGCAAAATAATGGTAATTTTAGTTGAAATTTCTTTGTTTTTGAGAATTTTAGGTCCCTTTTTTAACTTGACCCCTTAGCATTTCGTCTGTTTGTAAATTTTCTTGTTACTCATTAATGTCTAAATGTGTTGTTTGATTTTCTTCAAATTTGGCATGAATGTTGCTTGAAGTCATTAAGATCAACATATATGTGTTTTGTTGTTGTTGGGCCTATGTATTAAAGTTAGCACAGAAATCGAATTATGCATTGGTTCAACAAAAAGTTTCATAATTAGAAGTATTTGATGCAATCCTCAACTGTTTCCAGAACTATTTGTGTAAACTTTGATGGAATTAAGTTGATATCTTTATAAAATTTAATATATTATTTAGAGCTTAAGGAAACATTTGTATTTTTGCTTTGTGATTACGTAAACAAAAGTTTTGGGTGTATTTCTTTTGGTTGAGAATTTTACTCCTATTTTTAATACGAATGCAATTAGCAAGTTTCGGGATATAAACAACTTATCATTACTACTAAATTTGGTTAAAAGACTTCAATTATAGAAGTGATTTGTTTCAATTTTGAAGGTTTTTTTTTCGTTTTCAAAATTTGTGAAAATTGTCTTTATTTTCCGGTTTTTATTAAACTATTGTTTGGTTTAGAAAGCTATTTGTTATAAACTGATATTTATTACTACCAGGTTCAGCAACAAAATCTGGCAATGTGCTGAAAATTTTTGTGAATGCGGTATTTTTGTAACCATTGCCTTCAGTCATATTCTATTATGTTTCTTTAAAAGTAGGCATATGTTCTTTGGGTATATTTATATACGTAAATTTAAAAAAAAGCAAATATTGGTGCAAAAATGCACTTTTACAAAACAGTACTATTGTTGTGCGGTTTAAAAATGGAGTTTGTTCATATTTAGTGAATATATACATTTTTTAATTTATGCAATTTATTTAAGAAAATGAGTATAAAGTATATGTTTAGAATTGTCTAAAAACAATGACAAAAATAAAAATAATATCAATTTGTAATATTACTTGCATTTAGTAAAATGCATTTGTCGCAATTTGTTTAACGTTTTTCGCAATTTACTACTTTTAGTAATCTTTGCTAAATATATGCATAATTGAGGAGACTATTTAGGCTTCTATTTTTGATGTCTAAGGATACTAAAGCTACTATTTTCAAAGGTACAACTCGGTGGCAACCCTGAAACTGTTGTTGCCTCTATTATTTTTTGGGTACATTTTAAGTCTTAGGAAATATATTTTGGGTACTAAGCTGTATATCTTAAGATACTGGATTAGATTTAATAAATTAGTTTTATTATTAGGGATAGGGATTCATTTTGTTTCTACTATTTGAGTGTATTGGATTTTTTTTTAATGTTGAGGTTACTTTAGTCTTTGATCTTAAAGTACTATCACTAATAATCTAAGAGATATAATGCACTTACTTGTACTTTTATGATTTTTAAGTAGCATTTTAAATTATTGATATTTGGTAAATGCTCTGGAATTTTGAATTTGGGGTACATTAAATTTTTATGCATTGATTATTGATTTTTGGATGTTAAACTTTGGTTGCACTTTTTTGGGAGTTCGAAAATCAAGCAAAATAGTTAGTAAACTTATATATTAAAAATAAATATATTTTTGTGAAATAACAAGATAATGTCAAAGCATATCTTGCATAATAATAAAGAATAATAATACATTTAAAAAAAATATTGCTGTAAAAAAAGTACGGCTTGCAGGGAAATATCAGGGAATTATCAGGGAAATTCACAATGCTTTCCCTGTGGACACCCTGGAGAAAAAGCAAGTTTTAAATAGTGTCAAAGCAAAATTAGCTAAACCCAAAATATCGAAATAAAACTAATTTTCAAATAAGATAAGAGTAATTATTAAGACACAATAATCTAGTGCTGATGAAAAACATGATCTTTGTATGAATTAGTTTTGCATTTATGATTTTGAAAGTTCCCTCTTCCTTTTAAAAAGATTTCTGTTAATGCTTCTTAATTTAAGGCTAAAAATAATTATCATTTCAAAATGTTTCACATTTAATATACTCTCTTTAGAAGAAGGCTCCATGCTTCAGCAATTGACTACTTTCCCAAAGTTGAGTGTGCAGCAAATCGGACCATATGAAAATCAACGCTTGCTTTCTCCAAGTGAATTTAGTGTCTAAGAGAGTTTCCTATTGTATTTTCGTACATATGCTTCCTTATATACCATTAACTCAGGGGAGGCTGAAGGCACAAGCGGCCGCTTGGAACGCCAGATGAAGTATGTCGCCAAATTTTCAGGAAAAAGGGAAAATTATTTGGAAATTTGTAATCTAATTTTGACATATTTATATTTTAAAAGTATTTATTACAATTACATAATTTATTACAATTTATGAAATAAATGAATGTTTTTTAAATTCATTCATTATATTATTTGTATCTATACTGTACAGGGAATATATAGCTTGAATTTTTTTTGCTTGAAAAAAGCACTCTTAACACTGCAGAGCAATTATATTCCTTAATTTTTTTAATATTGGACACCCTACTATATATGCCTACTATATATACCCCTTATGGAAACTATATAGATTTTTCAAGTGACTCTACTTGTAAATTTTTTTTTAATATCCATGTTAACGAACTGTTCATTAAAAATTAAAATTTATGTGTGCACATTGGAGTGCCTTCATGTTTGCGTGTTTTATGGAAATTCTTTGAACCATCCCTGCATTAACTTGATATTATATATTTGTGCAATTTATAACATTTTAGCTAAAACTTTTAAAACAACTATTCTGTTTTATTAGCAGGCAACCATTGTACTTTTGTTTAATTTGCAAACTGTTTTTTATTATTATTAGATAGAATATTTAAATGTAACTCCTTCATTTTAATTTTATTCTACCTTGGCTTGCTCAAAAGGTAAATCAAAAGATCCAAAATAGATAGGTGTAAACTTATTTTCAAATTAACTGAATTCATGTAGTAACTATGTTAGACAAAATCATTTTATTAGAAATATTTTTTGTTTACTTTAAAAAAAATATATATAGTTTTTTACTGCCTTTTATGATTTTTTTGTAAAATTGAACACAAATATGTAATTATATTGTTGGATTACAAAAATGTTAAAAACAAATGGAATATTTCAAGCAGTTAAAGATAATTAATCTAGATAGCAAGAGGAAAGGTGTAAGAACGTGGAAATTACAATGAAAGTTGATCAAATGGATTTTTAAAGCAAAGAAGAGGGAATAGATAAAAAAAATACAGGTAAAAAAGAATTTCCGCAACCGCTTAAAATGAACCAAGCCCTTCTAATCCAAATTCAGTAGATTTTCCTAAGAAGGCCTATCAAAATTGTAGCTCATTTTTTAAAGATATTGCTTAGAGTCAAGAAAAGTCCACCTTAAAGCCCAAATAAATGTCAGGCCATTGTAAAGAAACTAGCACATCAGTTTACACCGGAGATAGGTGAACCTGCCTGCTCAACATTCAATAATTACTGCACTAAGCAATGAAATAAAATCTTTGATAAAGATTTTTATGAAGAGGCATATAATACTCCTGTAATCAAGGATTTTGTTATGACAAAACTGGTAACTGAACAAAAAAATGAGAAGACCTAAGAAAAAGATAACAATCGAGAAGAACTTAAAAGTGGCAATAGGGTATAGGTTTCATCAGTGCCTACACAAAAAATATGTTGGGGGGGGGGGGGTTGAAACAAGAAATTTCCCAACTTAACGATTCAAAATTCTCAATCCTACTATTCGAAATTCCCAGCAGTGCTGAAAATTCCCAATTCCAACTTATCGACATTTTTCATGATTTTTTATATATATTTTAGGTAATATTAAACAGTTCTCTCACAAGCATTGATTTGTTGCACCCATATTTCAATGCAGTGTCCGCTCTGAGGTCAAATTTAAATATAATCTTACAAGTTGGGCAATTTTTAATCTTCCATAGCTTTCATTTGTTAATGATATTAATTTTCTTTAGTCATAAATTTGTCCAATTCGGGGTTTTTGGAAGTTGAAATTCCCAACTTTCAGGGTTTCCAGATTATTGGGATTTTGCTATACAATTCATTTCTAAAGGCTCTACAATAAAAGTGGATTTTTGCAATGCACAAGGAATTATTTTCATTAGCCAGAAAAAGCAGGTGCAGCAAATGCTGTAATTGTTGAAAAAAAATTTAAAAAATGCCTGACTGAAACTTTGATTGTAAATTTTATTATATTTTTTCACATTATAATTTTTTAAGTTATGTAAAGTTATAATTTAATTTTATTTATATCATTTTACCAGTGCTTATTGTGAGTGTAGTGTAAGTCACGTTTTCACTTGTAGTGTAAGTCACATAGATTAATTTAAATTAAAATAATTTGAAAACACATTTAGAAATAAATTTTTTACCTGATTAAACTTCAAACCCTATACAACGAAACTGGCATAACATAATTTTTTTTATATCAAAGCATGAGGAAGAAAACGTAAATTGAAATGACATCCAAAAAACCGTGTCCTTTTTGTAGTGTAAGTCACACTGTGGCATTTTTATTTTTAAAAATTAAATTTAAATAAAATGAAAAAAAGTTTACATTGTCAAAAAATAGAACATATGTCTGGTATGTCTTTTGACATAAAAAGTTTTTTTAAATCACAAATTGCTTTTTTTAATTAAGCTTACAATGTGGTATAAATTGTCAAATGTAATGTAAGTCACGCGTGGAATTACCCATATATATATATATATATATATAATTATGTATATGTTATTGGCATTAATAAAAATTTAATTTGAAGGAATATTTCATTTATCTAATTCATAATAGTGTACTTAAAATGAAAATTTTCTCTTTCCAGAAATCGCTCTGAAACGACAATGTTTTCAAAATTTGGCAGAATAATTTGATTGTCTATAACTAGATCTTGCCCACTTAATCATATTTTAAAATTTATCTTTCAAATGTTTAAAAATTGCTAAATGTCAAGGGAGGTTTTAATTTCTTCTGAACTTCTCTAAAACGATTTTTTTACCAAACTTGGCAAAACTGATTACCTGCTGTCAGGGTGTGAAAAAAAAATATTTTTTAAATGGATTTTTTTTTATTTAAATTAGATTAGTTTTTTTTAATAAAATGTTTATTTTTAAATGTTTAACTACTTTACAGAACTTTTATTTATCCTTCCCAGTGGGCAGGGTAAATAAAAGCGGGTATTTACTCACCCCTATGTCATTTAAATGCCTTTCCCAATTATATATGTATTTATGAAATGCATATTCATTTTGTAGCATATGTTTTACAGACCATCCTGTGGTGCAGTCATAGGCGTAAACTTGTATTGGGCCCATGGGCCCGAGCCCCCCCAATAATTTGAAAACCCGGCTAAGCCCCCCCAATAATTCAAAACTTCTAACTTATATTTGCAAGAAAAAAAAATCTCTTTATTTTTTTTAATATTCAACATTTACCATCAACCTTTCCTAGCAACTACAGAATTCCCTTATCTCTATTTTCAACAGAAACATATGTAGCCAGTCCTCCATGAGCCAGTCAGGCTAGAACCAATGTCTACGTGGAAGAATGGGAAGAATAGGCGGTGTATTAGGGGGGGGGGGAGGGTAGAATGCCCTCTAGTGAATACTGGTCACACCCCTTTTTTCTAGTAACAGTGGCTAACTTTGAGGAGATTACCGCGTACTGAGCACGTGGGTCCTGAACAAGAACTTCTGATAGCCTATAGCCCCAGGATCAAAGCAAAGAATGGTGACAAGTAATTGGCCCTATACTGTGAATGCTCCGTTTAAAGTTTCAGCCTCGTCTCACAGGGGCCTGGCCAGGGGTCGACATTTATGCAACTCTAAAACAGACATTAGGGATACTCTTCAGAAAGGCCTGTTGGGCTTTTTGAGTAGACGTGAGTGTCGGCTAATAGTGGATTTCCGTCTAGGACTTTTCCTATTGTACTGCAGTGTAAATGTCAAAATCTTCATTTGGATGCTTGTTGAAATTACTGGTTCGTTTAAATGCTTTGCCGCAATGCAACTTACAGCAAGTTTATTAACAGGTAACTTGCATTTCATTAATTATTCTTAAATAATTAATCTTTTTGTGTGAATTGAAATGCGATACTCTGAGCCCCTTCAAAATAATAATTCCTGGGGGTGCTCAGACCCCCCCCCCCCCCTGAGTGGTGGCCCGTGGTCAAAAATGTTAGTGCAGCCGAAAACATGCGACTCCCTCCTCCCCCCCCCCCCCCCCCCCCCCCTTTCGCCTTTTTCCACAACCATACATGAACGGACATTCTTTAAAATTTATTACTCAAACTCAAATCAAAGATTCCTTTCAAATTTTATGAAAGATAAAATGTAAAAATAATAGAAAACACTTACTTATTTTTTGAAAATTAAATCAATCCTTCTATCAAACTTGCGAATCGGTCAATTTTAATATTAATTAAGTAAAGAAACAACAACACACGTGCAAACTTATCGAAAAAAATATTTCCGTTTGGAGAGATTCTTCGAAATTATCGTTTTCCTCCACCCCGCCTTGCCGATTCACCAACGAACCAAACATTTAATCGAAATCCCTTTTACAGCTAATTTGAAAAAATCCTTTTGCGCTACGTTTGTGCTTTCACATCCTCCATTTTAGTGTGTAGGGGAAGTCATACTACGTAAGGTTGTCATGACAACGATGCTGCCGATTTCGAACTTCGCTTTTTGGCTGCAATTTTGATTGAATGGAGTTTTTTCCTCTCCTGAATTTGTGCATTACGGAAACACGTTTGCTATTTATCGGAGATTTTTTTTTACTTACAGTTGAAATTTTATCTTCATTTCCAATTATAATCTTCATTTAAAAAAATTAGTAAAATATATAATTTTAGTTTTAAAATACACTAATAAAATTAGGTGCAGCCCGGCTGTACTTGCTGTAGTGCACGAGACGCCACTGCCCCCCCCCCCCTAATATTATACTATTTTTTAAAAAAAAATTACTTAAAAAACCAATCGTAGAATAGAGAATTCTTACAAAGAGGCATTCGATAGGAAGCACCCCTATTTATTCTAAACGTGTTTTAAAGTAGGGGGAAATTTGCTTTGAAAGGTACAAGAGGACAATGAGTTCCTTTCTCAACTGTTTCCAATCGAAGACGACATATTATTAGTCATATGTCACCTTTTGTGAGAAACACCAGAAAATTACCTGTTTATCGTCAACAGCTGTACTTCGTTTGCAAAATGCCCATCTGGTTACTCGACCAGCCATGTCGGGTAGTACCAGGGGATAGTCAAAGCATGTGAATGGCCACCAAAGCTGTGATTGTATAGTTCGTCACCATTTGTTTGTAATTTACTGGCCCTCGCCCATATAGTCGTTTTAGCTGATTGATGATCCCCCATTGTGAATGAGCCATGTATGCTTGTGTAGACAGTTTTTGTATGTACGCTTTTCTGAAACTTGCCTCTAGGGGCCGAAGTCATGGAAGGGCTACAGCAACCAGTGGCGGCGATTCGGGGGGGCAAGAGGGGGCGGTTGCCCCCGCACTTTTTTTGGATGTTGCCCCAGCACTTTTTCGGAATTTGCCCCCTCACTTTTTTAGTATAGCACGTTTTAAAAATAAAATGTAAATCAATTGTTTTACTGCATTGCCAGAACCAGGAAAAATTTTGCACCCCAACTGCCCCTCCCCTCCCACTACTACAGACGATAAACGCATTTACTGAACATCTGAATGTGTCCATCGGCCATCGCAAATACTTAAACAAGGCTAGGGAGTCATTTAAAGTGTATTGTCTCTGTAGCTAGTGTTTAAATAGCTACTCAACGCAGAACTCCGAATTTTTTTAAGCCTATTTTGAAAAGGTTTTGTTACATATACATATAGTTATTAATTTTTCAGTTATCCTATTTACAATATTGAAGTAAATGGACAGTTCAGTTGTTCTCTCTCTCTAGATTAATATACATATGCTTGTGTAATATATTTCTATTATCGGAAATAGAACAAAATTATTATTTTTTTTGAAAAAAAAATGTTTCAAAGAAACACGAGGCAATTTTTTTTGTCTTTCAACTCTCACCCCCCGCGCACATTTGATCTTGCCCCCTCACTTTTAGCACCCAATCGCCGCCACTGACAGCAACAACAACAAAATCCCTGGTGAGATCTTACAACCGCATTACAGTTTATTTTTTTAGTGTAAAGACAGCAATCTTAGGAAGCATTTCTTTTTGCAAACGAATGGTAGTAGATTTCTTCTGTCAGCACATTCCTGTGTTTAGTCAGTTAAGTAATTATTTCTGGATTCTAAAAGTCAATTAAAAGTAATACCATCTTTTCTAACGATAAATGTTTTGTAATTATGCTTATCAATTGGCAGTAACTCTAGTTTTGTTATACACTATTAAGTGAATAACACTAAGCGTATGCTTATGTTTAAAAAACAAGTTGAAGTTAATTTTAATTTTGAATTACATATAATAAATGAAATGTCATTGTAGAATTAGTGAAAGGAAAATGTGTTTTTACATAAAGTCTAAATTGCTAATTATTTTATTGCATCAATAGAATACTTGTTATGGTTTATTTAATTTCAGTAATATTTAAAATGACAAATTTATAGGTTTTCACAATATAATATCTAATTTTTTTTTTGTACTCACTACTCTGGCTCACGTACATTTTTTTAATATTACGTCTTTTTTAATTGTCAGAAAAGCATAAATATAATAGTTAAGTTTGAAAACTACCTATAAATTTATCAATTTAAGCAGCTAAAATAAACGTAATTTCAAGCATTTATATAAATGTCTACAACGCTAAAGCTTTAAAGAGTAATATTAAAAATAATGTAAAAAATACGTTTTTAAATAACAAAAAATATTATTTATGGACATTTCATAAATTATAATCGTATTTCCCATAATTTGTTCCTTTTGAAATAATAAACCATTAGATTCATGCACTATTTTCTAAACAGCTTATATAATTGAAATTTCTTATTTTAGAAAATTACATTTTGTTAAAGAAAGTTAAATAGAGACGAATTCCTCAAATCTGAAAAAAATCACAATTTAGCGTACAATACGGACATTTGAAATTACTATTAATCTGTTCCTGGTTACTTTATGTTCTAAAGCTGTCAAAACAAAAACGGATACGAGTTAAAACATTTAACAAGTAAAAATTTAAAGCATTGATTGTTTTTTAATTGTTTAATAGCTCACAACTCCGTACTATTTTATATTGTATAACAATATATTGAAAAAAAAAATCAGTCCCCCCTGAAAAAAAGAAGTTCCTACGCCACTGAATTTGGCCATAAATCTAATTGAATGGACAAACTAGAAACTCATGACAAAGGGAAAATTACATTACCATAAATTTTTGGATTTCAATTATATTTACCCCCCCCCCTTCTCCCCCCAAAAATACGCAATTTTCTTCAGTTAAAAGTTAAATTTTGGGCCCCCCCAAAAATTTTGACAACTTTACGCCTATGGGTGCAGTTTAGCCATAACTGGCTCTTGTGCAATAAAACAGCAATCAACCAGACCATCCTGAAGTCGAACACTTATAAAGGAAAAAATTGTCTGTATATACAATAAACTTTTATTTATCCAAGAATTTAAACTGAATTTTCTTAAGTTGTTATACCTGTTTGGTTTTCAAACAAACTCATATTACATATTTATAAATAATCTTATCAGATTAGCTTTGTTCGACATTTTTTACAAATAGCTCTCTACTTCCTTTTTTAGCATTTTCAAATTTAACATTAGCATGAAACTAAATTGGATCTTTTTTTCTCCTGCAAGGCATATTTTATTAATTTAAACTGAGGGCTTTCTTAAAAAAAGAAAATAATTCAGTAATAAAAGTCTAAATGCACAGATTGTAATAGGAGGAAGAAATTTTAAGGAAATGTTCACTCTAGCTACAAGTAGTAACTGGTAAAAACAAATGGTAAATGGAAAAAAGGTACGAGAGGAACTTTGAATAGAAAGGACGGACAAGTGAAAAGCACAGCTATCAACTACGACTGCTCCTGTTAGAGACCTGATCCGAGCCTCTCAATTCCATTTAGACGATCAAGCTGGTATAAGGAAACCACCAAAAGACTAACCCTGTAGTTAGAACATTAGTTGGTTTCCAAGAGCACTAAGGAAAAAAAAGCAGCATAAATTTTAACGATGACCGAATTACGGATACGAATTCTGAGACACAGGCGCCATGTTTTATGGTATACAGCGAGTCTTTGGTTGGGTTTTACGAATTTTTTCAAAATACTAAGAATATTTTATTTTTACTAAACCTCAAACTACGATCCCATTCGATGTGTTCTGTACACTCGTAAGTAAAGTATTGAGTGAACGATTGTGTATATGGTCGTATGGATGGCACTGTCAAGTCGTCCAATTGCTTTACACCTATTGAGGTTGCATCGGGTGCTAGATCATATGTTGCCCTCGTTATTGCCGGTTCAAAAATTCGATGCAGTGTTTCCTGGTCTTTCCTTCAAGATAGATTCCGAAACCGTTTCCAATAACCCACTATGCAGCTTTAGTGGGACATTAGTCTAGTTCAAACCAAATAGATACATTTTCAGGAGACGCCAAAAAATATTGACAGGCACGTACTTTTGGATCTAAACACATGGCTTGGAATGTATTTTTAGATTGGATTCAGACACTGTTGGTCAATGCCGCTCTTCAATGTGATGCATTGTCTTGGCATTGAAAACTTGTAAAAAATATAAAAAACGAATCCAATTTTTTTTTTGAAAATAAGATATGATAAATGGCAATAACAAGAAAAATCTGCGCTTGCGCAACCAACCACATTTTCCCTTTAGCTGATTGGCTCAGTGTAATGTTTATTTTCTTTAACGCGAATTTTTGTTCACGCCGTCAGAACAATAGGGGTTATTGACTTAATTCCGTATAATTTGCATTCCATAAAGACAACATAAGACAATGGATTCGAAACAGGACTATTAACAGATAAATTTTGAATGCGAAAATTACAATAATTTATTCATTACCCTATGTTGTTTGCATCGTTGTCGTCTTTAAAAACAACCCGGTAGTTCCGCTGGAAGTTGGAACCAAGCCCAAAACAACACGCATCCAATAGTTCCGCCCAGAGATACCCAAAGAAAACAACAGCCCATTGCGTAAGTATTGACATTGACTAGTGCATGCTAAATATTCTAATTGGTAGCTCGTCACGAACCGTCCTTGACTCCAATCCCCATTTGCATGATGAACTTTAACTTCGCTCCTTTAACTCTAAAAGTCATCTATTAAAAGGTCTCGGGTTGGTGTTTATGAAGCGCCGAAGAATGCCTTTCTCCGATTATGTTCCTCAGTTCAATGAAGGCAACCTATCGACGTACTATCGAAACGTCCTGGGTGTGCCTTTTCGAAAACGGGTTGTTATCGCCGTTATGACTGTGCTGGTGCTGCTGATTGTGTTCGTAAGTGCGCTGTGCTATGCTAATTTAAAGAAGACAAATGACAAAAAAGTCGAAGTGTCCGTTCTCGCGTACGTTCCTTTAGAAAGATCGGTGGATATCGAAGTCGATCCCTGCGAGAATTTCCACGATTTTGCGTGCGGGCTGTGGAGCGAGAACAAATTGGTTGAAGAACAATTAGAGTACAACGTTTCCCCTTTCTCAATATTACAGAACGTTGTCGATGAGAGAAAGAAAAGGATTTTCACCGATACTCAAGTCAGCAGCGACTTGCCCAGGACGGTGAATGATGCCATAAAGCTGTACCACACTTGTGTTTCTCTAAGTTCAAAGGATGCCATCGAAATCGATTATTTGCTTAATTACTTTGCAAAAGCCCTCAGTGGTTGGCCCATATTAAATCCCGCAAAGTGGGACGGCTCAGATTTCGACTGGGTTAAAGTTAGTGCTTACCTGATGCGAACAGCCGATATAGCGACTGTCGTTAAGATCCAGAGTATCGACGATGAATTTAACTCTGGTCAAAAACTACTGTACTTGAGTCCACCTGTTTTCGAAGATGTGAGGTTGTCTGATTTCGGTGCAGATCTTGTGTTGCATACGAGTTTGGATTGTCTTAACCACACAGATGTTCAGATTTCAAACGTTTCTGCAGAAATCCGGGCGATTCAAGGAACTGAAGAAAAGTGGATGAACATTTTTGAAAAAACAAGTGGCCTGAACCAGAACCGAACCAGAATGACCATCAAAGATCTGAACGATAAAATGCCTCATTTTGATTGGTTGTACTACATCCAGTTGGTGTTTAATGACACTTTTAATAAAATTGGTGGAGGTTTTTCCGAAACCGACGAGATTTATGTCGATAATTTTAAATTTTTGGATGATTCTATAGTGAAATTTGAGATGGAGAATTTTTCAAAATTGGAATTGGCAAATTTGTTTGGCTGGTTTGTTGTGCACCAAATTTGGTACATCATTCCAGGTGCTGTTCGACAGTATTCCATTGTATTTAGCGAATCTGAAGAGGAACTTGAAGAAAGTGCTAAACTGCAGTGTTTTGGGGCGATTGAAAGTTTGTACAATATGGACCTTGATTACTTGTATGTTAAAAATATGTCTCATCCCGGAATAGCATGGGATGGAAAGGTTTTATTCAGCTATATAAAAAATTCTCTTTATAAGTTAATTGATCATTCTGATTGGTTGGATGAAAGTACAAAAAGTTCAGCAATTAAGAAGCTCGATGCCATGGTAGCCACAATCGGTTTTTCAAATGTTCTTAAAAATAAATCAGAGTTTAACAAATTTAATGAGGATTTTCCTTCGTTTTCTTCGTGTGTAATGCAAACCTATTTTGAAATTCAAACGCACATGATGTTTTTGAACATTTACCAATTGACATTCAGTAATTTTACAAATGTAGTATCGCTGCGGCCAATCACTCATGTCAGCGCTTACTACCTTCCCCAATTAAATTCTCTGACACTTCCTATAGCGATATTCAATCCACCCTTTTACTATTTTGATGGCCCGTGGTATTTGAACTTTGGTGCCATGGGCAGCGTTCTCGGACACGAAATCATGCACGGCTTCGACAACCTTGGCAAACGATTCGACGAAATAGGAAATTTGAAGAACTGGTGGTCCAATCACACAATGGAAGGTTACAGTAGACACTCGGATTGTTTTAAAGAACAGTATGCTGCCCTGAAAGACAAGAATGGTGTGGAAAGTGAATATCAAACCTTAAATGAAGATATTGCTGACAGTGAAGGTTTACACTTGGCTTATTTGGCATACAAGCAGTGGATAAAACTCAATGGTGCCGATCAACCTTATACGCTGAAAAAGAAGCAATATTCTCCGGAGCAGATGTTTTTCATCGCTTTCGGATCCGTTTGGTGTTCGAAAACACATCCGGCACTTATTACTTTGCCTAGAGATCACAGTGACCGTGTGACAAGAGCAATTGGGGCAGTGTCTAATTCAAAGGAATTTTCGCAGGTCTTTAATTGTCCAAGTGGTTCTCCTATGAACCCAGATATAAAATGCCATATTTGGTGATTTAATGTACTCCAGCACAGGGTTCACACAGTCTTTAAGAACTACTTTATTTATAGGTCCATAATTAATGGCCCTTGAAATTCTTAATTTTCAACTTAGGTCCTTAATTTTCACCACCAATTTTTTTTTTCAAATAATGCAGACACTAATTGAACTTTTGGTAAAAATTTACTGTACGGTCACCTTTGGCGACTTTTTCAAAATCTCGCCAATTTGGCGAATGTTGTCCAATAGGGTGCTGCAATTCCTTGTCGGGTCCGAGGAGGTATGCCATTTAAAAAAAATTATCGCCAGATGTGGAAAAAATCGCGACAAAGTAAAGTTCTCATGAGTAGTTCTGACCCGAAATTTTCAATTGATAATGTCGTTAAGTTAGCTTTCCTTTTCTAATTATGATTCTACTAGAAATTTTAGGGTACACTGGGGTTTGAATGTAATTAAAGTATTTTTAATTGAATAATTATAAAATCGGTTAATTATATTCAAAATCAATTATTTTACTTCTTGCTGTTCTCAAACATTTCAAGTTAGATATGTTTTATTTGGTATTATTTAATATTTTTTTGGCATTTAATATTATATGTACTATTGTTCATAAAGTTTAAATATTGGTAAAAAATACTTAATTTTTACTTTTGAAATCTGTATGACTTGTGTCCAGTGTTGAAATTAACTTTTATTTTTATGAGGGTTACCAATAGTCCAAATGAAGTTCTTATTTTTGGTATGTAATCTACTAGATCAATGACGATTTTTATTTTTCATTAATTATTTCTCTCACTTGCAGCAACTTATTTGCAGGTTAAAGCTACAAATTTAATAAAAGTTAAAAATTTAATTATGGTTCTATAAATATTCTTAGTTTTAATTATATTTTGACATAGCTATATATATATATTTTTCATTTGTCACTATTAGTCCTTATAAAAAATTATTCTCCCTATTAAGTCCTTTAATAGCTACAGAATTCTTACTTAAAGTATTAAACTATTATCTTGTGACCTTTTATTATTATTTAACATTAGTCCTCATACAGTCCTGGTAAAAATTTTACCCATAATTCAGGACAGATTTGACAAAAAAAAAAAATTGTCCAAATTAACTTCTTTGACATTAAGGGACCACATATCATTTATGTTCTGGGTCCTATAGTTTTTCTAGTACTATTTAAATTAATTATTAAACACATGACTTGTAATCATTAAATTAATCTATTTAAACTCTAAAATTTCTTCATTTTACAATATTTATCAAATCTATAATTTTGGTAGTTTTGAAGAAATGTAAAAGGTGTGGGGTACAACATAAACCTCATCTCTTTGAAAATGTATTAACATTTTTGAAGAAATATTAAAGTCTTGTGTATGAAAAAATTATTTTAGCAGAGGAAACGACTGTACAATTGTGAAAATCACTCGAGGAGCATCAATGGATTAATAAGTTAAGAAATTGTTTAAAATTTTTGTAAATATTAGGGATGAAACGGATATCCGGTAACTATCCGGCCTATCCGGCTGCTTTTTAACTATCCGATATCCGGAAGTAAAGTGCCGGATATCCGATTTTCCATGCCGTATATCCGGATGAACAAAACATCGAAGTTTTTTTTGTGGCGATCAATTTTCTTTGTTCTTGCTTTAAGTATTTTCCTGAAAATTCTACCAATGTATCAAACCCACTTTTTTTCAAATTTTTAACTTTAAAATTATATTTTTAACGAATCGTTATGGTGGAGGGTCATCACATCTCACAACTAATATAAAGTTGAATTAAAAAATAAATTTCTCAAAAGTTTAAGCAAACTTGAGTTTTCATGTTTGGAATGAAAGGGCATATGGTAAAATTACAATTATTCAGAAATGAAGTGTAAAATGTACAAAACATACGACCATTACCCTAGAATAACCCTTTGTAAATAAAAAAGTTTTTAGAATGTTTATTCAATTTTGGTATCACTTTAAAGATAAAGAATCGGGAAATATTACAGAATAAAAAAATATTTTTCAATTTTTGACCGATTTCCGTTTTTTCTAGTGAGTATGAGAAGTTATTTTCATAAAAAATAAACTGCCGGATATCCGATCGGATATCCGGCAAAATCCAGTTCGGATATCCGATTTGTAATGTGCGCCGGATATCCGGTATCCGGCAAAACCACTATCCGGTTCATCCCTAGTAAATATATATATGCAACATCAAAATATGTAAATGTTGTTTAATACTATTCATAAGAAATTTAAATGTTATACAATGAGCAGAATGTTTTGGAAATCACAGCTTCTTTATCCTGGCTTGTGATCACAAAATGTTTCCAATTGGTTCTAAGGTAGGATCTTAGCATTCTAAGTTGGCACTAGTACTCTTGAGAATAAAAACTTGTATAGAAACTAGTACATATGCTTCTTTGCTGTTTGAAAAATTGTTGAAAAGTTTTGAAAAATTGCAAGAATATTATTTTTTTTCAAAGTATATGCAACTTTTACACAATTTTCGTTAAGACCCCTAAACACAGTGGGTTCTAATAATGGTAAATCAGACCCTATATTCAACAACGGCCAACTATAGGCACAGGTTACAGCTACAGAACTTGTAATTTGGGATTTGAAAAATTTTTAGTCACCTAAAATGGGGCAAAGAAACAAACTTTATGTATTATCTTGTTTCTCTTTTGGCAATGATGTGGGGAAATTTAGATGTTTTTTATAGATAAAAGTAAAGTTGGTATATTCTTGAACATTAGGTATCCTGAAATATTAGATGGACCCAAATGAAAGATTTATGTGCATTGTGAGAATCGTTGGTGCATAGTTCACCCACAGAGTTAATGATGTGTGAACTATGTACCACTAATTTCGAACCCTGATCTAGTCTGTTGTGATATTGTTTTTAGGAATTATCTTCTACTTAGAAATGGTTGTTTTTATATATAAATGTATTTTAGAAGCCATGTCACATTATTTCCTAGCTTTGATGTATTTATTGTAGTCATATGTGATTCATTATTAGGTTATGCTTCAATGTATTTATTTTATCAGTTGCATTTATGTCATATAGACAGTGGCGGCTCTTCTATAAGTGAACACTGCTAATTTTATGAAATATATATTTGTTTACTTCACTGAAAGACAAAAACTTCCAAGTTTAACAAAATTCATCTGAAAGTGATTGAAAATATTCGTTATTGCCCTTAAGTGAGTAAAGAAAGAACATTTCTGTTGCCCCCAAAATGTGAGAAGATATTTTTTTTGTTCAAGGCGATGCCCACCTACCCCTGCTGCGAAATTTTCTATTCAGTAGCATCCTGAAAAAGATTTATTATTGAAAATGCTAAGAACTGCTTAAAAATGTTGTAACTAGAAGGAAAGCCCTTTGTATTTCTTTAAATCAAGTTTGCAGAAGGCATAGCTAGTGTCCTTAAAAGTAAATTTAGTCATGATTTGACTTGTAAAACTGTCCAATTGCATCACTTGCAAATTAATTTGTGTTTTGCATTTTCAAAGACTTTTTTGCAGTTTTCCTTTAAAATGTTTCAATAAATAGAATACTTTGACACTGCATTAATTTATTATTTTAAAATACTTACAATTCGATAACAGCACTCAGCAATGCACATGACGTACTAGCCTCCACTGCATATAGAATATTCTGTACAGTTACACTATAGCCTTGGCAACTTTTATGGTGCTAAAAAAATGGTCTCAATGTTTGAATTATTAAAATCCTTAAAATGAAAAAGAAAATAAAGGCTCATTTATCTTTAAAGCCTAGATATTTTTGAAAAAATACCAAAGATATACTTATGTGCTATTATGTATCTGTACCTGAAGAGTATCATCAGTTTACTTGGCCCCTTAGAAGTAACTATTGTTAGTTACATGTCCTTATTTGATGCAATGAGCTTTAAAAGTATTAGTCTGTATCTTAAACTTTTGGCATTAAGAAAAGTTTTATGACTTTTATTAAAAGAGTACTTAATTTGTTTGTGCAACTATTAAACAAATTTATATTTGTTAGCATAATATTTGCTGAAAAATTTATAATATTTCAGCAATTTTATAATTATAAATTTATAAGCAATGTTCTGTTTCAAACATTTTATGTTATTGTATATTTCATTGGAGAACATTTTCAAGACCTGTATTACACATTTAAAGAAATTTTTATGCAATTATATGGAATGTATTTATACTTTGCAAGCTTTTAGTGCTTAAGGTTGACCTGTACCAGTTCTAGTATTAAAATTATTTTGCAAAGACAAAGAAACCACAAAGTTTTTTGACAGCAGGCTCTTCTTACAATACTTCCCATTTTTTTTTGTTATTCCGTCACTATAATGCCCATAACTAAAAGTCTCAATCACTTGATTAGTTCCATCTTTAAATATAGCTTTATGCTACAATTTGTTTTTATAATAACTAGCTTATACTGATCTAATCTGACTGTCTGATGATTACTCCTTTCGCATCCAGGGGCTACAGTAATTTGTAAAGAAGTAATTAGTAATGGAATAAGCATTTTTAAAAAAATTATTTTCATCCGTTGCTGAACTCTTATGCGAACAAAGCTCGTTGATTAAAGATGTAGCCTTGTACTGGACTTTAAAAACTTATAT
Organism: Troglohyphantes excavatus; assembly: GCA_963932185.1. Classification (NCBI taxonomy): domain Eukaryota; kingdom Metazoa; phylum Arthropoda; class Arachnida; order Araneae; family Linyphiidae; genus Troglohyphantes; species Troglohyphantes excavatus. Next base: position 25,613,164 of record OZ010670.1, on the reverse strand, counting down.
TTGAAAGATTTTTTTTAATGATAAATATTGGTTGTGATATTGTTTTAAAAAGTTTATTATTTTGTATCCTAGTTATTTTGTTTGCTACATACTACTTATACATTTAGGTATCTAAAAAAATATCCTTTTTGTTTTACTGCCACCTTTTTTATGATAAATCTACTTACAACAGAACAGAAATGGAAGAGTTTAAATTGCCATACTTGGTAGAACGAAACTGTATAGTTTAACTTTTTGTTATTGATTACTAGCTTCAGCATAGTTTAGTTTGACTGCCAAAGATACAGTATACCAATTCCAAATACTAATTGTATATTTGATTCATCCATATGAAAAGTCTATTACTTCAAGGAAAAGTCAAATTCTACAATATGGACTTTCGATTTTCTTTTACACATGCCATATAGTTGTTTTTCTTCTACCAAGACGGATTTAAGTTAAGTTTTTTAAACCTTTTACCAGTTGAACTAAAATCTCAAAATTAGTTTTACTTTTTTAAAAAATATTTCTTATTTTAATGAAGTTACATAATAACTTTGTAATAAATTATTTTAATTATTTATTATTCATTTTATTCAGTTATTATTTGATTTTTTTTTTGTGCGCACTTAGTACAAAAGATATTATTTTTCTTCGCTGTATGATTATGGAACTTCTACATATCATTAATAAATCGCCTTTTGAAGTTATCAAAAAATGGTTTTAAACGTTATAAAATTTCGCTGAGAAAATTTATCACTGAATTACCAAATGAATAATTTATGCTGTTTTAGGCATCTTATAGGATCTACCTCATATTTTGATTTTTACAATATTGTTATTGTCTATTTACATAACATTTTTACTTTTCCACATAACATTTAAACTAATTTATTTGAGTATTGTAATATAAATTAGTTTGTTTGAGCATCTTCAGCTTATCCCATAATGCACAAACATTATTTGCCAAAACCATAATTTAGCCAAAAAATTTATTAGCTATTAAGCTTTTCCTTGTTGTTCACCTGTAAACTTGCACACACAGCTTTTTTTTTTCATTCTCACTATTTAACTTTTTGTAAATAGGTAATACAATTTATTTTTTCTGATCCTTGAGTCACCAAACTGTATCTTCATTGAGCTATCACACCAGTACAGATGTTATGCTGCAAATTAAATATTTTTTAATTTTTCAAGTGGCTTCTTCTTGATCCATATCCTTCTCCTTTTTTATTTTCTATCTTTCCCATGTATTGACAATAAGAGGAGTCATCTATACTATATATTGCGCAGTTTCTTTCCCCTCCTTAATTCGGCTTAAAATAGCCATGTTTAAAGTGTGGCTCACAGCTAATGATTAATGGAAGAAAATATTAACTAATATTTAGATCGAATTGAAACCAAAATAAATATGTTAATACAATATCTCTACTTATGCAGTTTTCATATATGTTTATTATATCTCTACTTATGCAATTTTCATATGAAAAGATTATTTATTGTTAAAGATATTCGGCATGGATATACAATTAAAATTATTTACAGCAATTATGCAGCTGTATCACAGATTTTTTTTATTAATGCATTAGATGTAAATGTTTTTGTCCGTCCTGTCACAAATTTCATTGTTGTAATATTTTAATCCTTTCTGTCTGTCACAAGCTTCATTGTTGTAATATTTTAAAATCTAGGTTACCATCTTTGTGATTATTTATTTTTAAATTTATTTGTTTTTAATTGTGTGTGTTCTATACCTGTACAGTTTTTTTGTTGAAATAGTTAATTGTATTTAAATTTAAGGATATTACTTTTTGTGCAATTGTTTTCCCTAAAGATATAAAATTATAACAATTATCTTTCTGAACAATAAATTTAACTGCTTTAGACATTTATGTGTACTATTTATTAAAAAAAAATTGACATTTAGAAACATTATGTAAAGTTATATTACTTCTGGTGGTTTTTCAATTTTGAAATGCTTTATCGTAACTCTTTTACTTTAAGAAAAGGTTGAATATTTTTCAGTTGCATGCAGTTAACATTATAGTTTCATATGTTATACATTTTCTGTATTTTATTAACATAACTTAACTACATAAAATATAAATTCCAAAACATTTTTAATTTTGAATACAAAAAAATATATTATTACCAATTCATTTCTGGCATAAAATAGAAATATTTTTGCACTGACATTTTGTAGAAAATATGCCAAGTTTGAATTGCAATTAAGCGTTAATAGAAAACAATACACACCACAACAAATTTGTACAAATAAATTGTAATCATTTTGTATGATTCTTCAAAAGCGATTTCTTTTGTATTTTTTATTTATGAGCAACAATTGTGTTGTAACAGTTGAATATATTTTTATTAAAAAAAATGTTACATAAAAATTATCTTGATATTTTTTTGCAGTTTCCACATACCTGGAAAACAATTAAAAACCCAAAGTTGTTAGGTAAAAAAATGACATAGGAAAATGTACAATGTGTTAACAAATTCAAATGTTCAATAAATGTATTATTATTTAATAATTAATCATTTAAATTAAATTTTAATTTCAATAAACGACCAAGCCCAAAATTATATATATAAATATGTACATTCAATATATACAATTCAAATTTAATTTAAATGATTAATAATTAAATAATAATAAATTTAATTTATTGAAATAAGTTCATGCACAGAGAATGTGCAATAAAAAATATGGATAGAATTACATACTAAAAACAATAGTTGATTGTACCAAATTATATATATATATATATATATATGGTTTGGTATAATCAATTATTGTTTTTAGTTTATAATTCTATCCATATTTTTTATTGCAAATTTTTTTGCATGAACTTATTTGTCTTAAAAATACAGGAAAAAACAAACTTAGGATATATGAGCCCTCTAGTCTCAATCCCAGATAGATGCACATTTTCACATAATCTTTTTTTTTTTTTTTTTAATATTTTTTACCAATGCACTAGATCACCTTGCAAAGCGGTTTTGACCAAAAGTGTGTGAATCCAGTCTATAAAATGCATTATTACATGCGTTTAGACCAAAAGTACGTGGCTGTCAATCGTTTTTATCATCTGTAAAATTTATGAAAATGGATCAATCTGGTTTTGAAACTATACGGCTCATATAAAGTTATAATTTACAATATTTTAGTTTTTATATTTTTCTTCAACACACCTTTTTAAAAAAAAAAAAATTTCATTGCATTATTAAATTTTGCAATAAAGAATTTGAATAAATCGTAATAAAATGCGTACGCTTAAAAATTTATTTAATTATAGGAATATGAGTTGGTTAGCTCTAAGGAAAACAGTAACATAGTATATATTTTTTTTTACAAATAATTATAATTTAACAGACATTTTAACGAAGTATGCGGTAAATAAGATGCAATTCTATGTAACCTAGCATAAATGCGCACATGAGGATCTACGATTTCAATGTAGCTCTTGGGTCAAAACAATCACCAAGTTTATGTTATCGCATCGGACCTTCACAGTTCAGAGGACAAATTATTGATGAAGTGTTAGAGAAAATTCATCACAGGGCTACTAAAATGGTTCAAGGGTTTTCAGGCATGAATTATGAAGATAGATTAAGAAATTTGAATATGTATACTCTGGAAGAGAGAAGGGTTAGGGGAGATTTGATTCAAATTTATCAAACAAAGAGATGTGGAGGGTTTAGATTTTAATATGAGTGATAGAACGAGAGGTCATGGGTTTAAGTTAAACAAATCCCATTTTAATAGGGAAGGGAGAAAACACTATTTCTATAATAGGGTAATAGACAAATGGAACAACTTGCCAGTGAATATTGTTAATTGTAAAGGAGTAACGGATTTTAAGAAGAAGTTAGATATGCATTGGGGGATAGTTAAGAGGTACTAGATGGACCAACCTTGTTGGGCCTTGAGCCTGTTCTTGGTCGTCAATATTTGTATTTGTATATAGGAAATGGTTGAGGTTCTTTCATGTCACAAATAAAGTTGCGGCGATTGAATGTAGATGGCGCTACGAGTGTTATATGTTATCAATTTGTAAGGATTTGAATTAGTGGATTACTAACGTTATTAGATACGCGTTATAGTAACGTTTATTTAAACTTTCGACCACCATCCCCCACAACAGTTTTGGTTTTCTATAACACTAGTAGCAATTTCTCATTCTAGTTTGCAATTGGATTTCTATGATCTTGAATTGCAGTTGTCCCAAGTGTCTGACTTATGACGTTTAACATTTGGTCCTACAAAGAGGTGGCATGTCGGTTATATGAAAAAGTATCGTAAATACGTCCCTGCTGATTCGTCATTTGTCATAGCCCTCTGGGCCTCTTCTCTCTCCCATGGAAACGCCGCCGTATCTCGCAGTTGTTTGGTTCACTCGATTTTTGTTTCGTTTGTTCGATTCGTCGTACGCACGACGATAAATTGAAACTTTAATTTGCGTCTGTGTCCCATGGTTATTAAATTTACACCTGAACCCATTGTTGATTTTGACATTACACGCCTTAAACCCTGCAGATGTCTTGATAGACACATCCTACCAAATTTTTTTTTATGTATTACCGGGCGACCTTGTGTTGCCAAATCACGAAAAGAAATGCAGCGTTTTTTGATCACCGCATAAGAGAATTATGTATAAAGATATTAAGTTTTCAACTATTAATGCAGAATTCCCTGATTAAAAAATTTTGAACTAAAATGGTTTCTTATGTACTTATTCTTTCTTTTCAGGTTTTCTACATCTGGAACTTTGAAGGAAACCCATCATGGATTCCAACACGAAAGAATTAGCCTCTTTTTACATGTTCGAAGACATCGAGAACATGAAAGAAATCAAGGACCAGATCATGAAAGGTGTCCTGAAAGCAGCAGTGGTCAACCCGGTTCTCATCTACCACATGGATCAGCTCATGCTGGCCGCCCACAAATGCCTGTACAGCAACAACAACCAACAACTGAAGACGAAATCTATTTTCACGGAATTGCTGTACGATCTGTTCCCTACTCGCAGCATACGAGACGCTCTCAAGAACTTTGGAACACAGGACGACGGCAGCACGGCCATTTTTGTTATCTTCAGTGGTGAGGACGAGGAATTTTCGAACGGTTTGGAGAGCCGTGTAAAAGGAAAGGCGATGCCTATGGATAGGATTGGTGAACTGAGGGACGTGGCCGCCATTAGAAAGTTGTATAAAATCCCACATGACATTTCGGATGAAGAGGCGATTTTGAATTCTATTTTGACTAAAATGGCAGCTAAAGAACTCATGCTTTGAATTAGTTTGTGAAATAAAATGTTTAATTTGTTGAGTGTATTTGTGTTTGTTGTTAAGATATTCAAATTTTTATATTTTAAAATCTTTCCATGTTTTTGTTTTAGTATTATCGAAATATAATGATCAGGATATAAATAAAAATTTGAGGTATGGACATTTTAAATTAAAATGTAGATTATATAAGGTATTAGTTTTGAGCAAAACGCCTTTGCTATTCGTTGATCTTTTAACTGATCGACGCATTACAGCAAAATTATAAATATTTCATTGCATGAACAATGCGCTTAAGTTCTTATGAAGTAGATTTAACTTTGCTCTTAAATTGGAATAGAAAATGGAATGATGCTTTTCCCAACGTATTCTCTAACATAACTCTAAAAAAATTAAATGTGTATAAAAGATCATTTTCAGCATTAATTTATAGCACTTCTGAAAATGGAATAAACTAGTTATGGAATGGAAACTTTTGAGCACAATACATTTGGTGAATTACTAATGTCCAAAGTTGGTCATGAATTTTCCCGAGTCAGATGTAGGTAAATTTGGCGTAATCATATAAGTGGTCGTCCATATATTGCATAACGCAAATGAAGGGAAAATATTTTTTGTTCTGTATGAATTTATATTCAATTCGCAACTCCTTGTCGTGATTATTTTATGTTGCGATTTTTCTATTTTTTATCGCGATTCTGAAAATTTGCTCCAAGGTACTTTTCTCTGTTTAAATTGTGTCATATGCGGCATTTCGCTGACAGTTTTAAGCGCAGCTACCGTGCGCTAATGTCACAGACACCTAACGTCGATTTAAGGCTCCGGGAAATTGTGGTCTTCGGCCTCCGACAACTCAGGATAGCAGCTGGTACCCCCTTCGAGCAGTCGATTATGGTGCTTACAGGCAAACCTTCGAGCATTCGATTATGCCACCTCACTCGAATGCTTTTCCTTGTAAAGAGTGTGTCGAACTACTGTATGCACGCACGAAAGAGTAATTAGTATTTTTTTCTTACTTAAATTGAGTTTTAGCTTAAATTATATTTGTAGTAAAGAAAGGACCTTCAAACAACATAATTCCATGTAGGACAGAAAATCTTTTCCTCCTACATGTGTGTTCTGCAATGTATGGTTGACCCCTCACACGAAGTTGTAATGTATATTTGGAATGTGGTAATTCATTTTGTAAGTAAATACATTTGAAACCTTAACTTTTCCTCATTATAAAAGGTCATTTTAGACCTAGTCTCTTATCTCAATTAGTAAGCTAGAAAGATACTTTCTTGAAGCCTATATAGATGGCAGCACCATCAGTATATTGGCTCCAGCGGAGTAAATAAAACTTGATATCGAGATTATACGTGCGTCATTTTACATATAAGGGATGCCATGCGCAAACTTATTGGTTGGCAAAGACTTCGTGTTTGTTATTCACTAATCAACTTGAATTTATCCAAATTTATTTTAATCTTGATACCGAGTCTTGCATAATATCCATTAAATTCGAAACGTCCAATGACACTTGAGGACTTGCTAAGAAAACCTGGTGTATTTCTTTTTGTCAGCTCAATGTGAATATTTTAAAACTATTAACTTCACATTGTCTTAAACTAAACGCTATTTTTTCATGTTTGAGGAAATCTTGGAATTTATCGACTTTTTTCAAAAGAAATCGAAAGGCTAACCAAAGAAAAATGTTCACTTTTTTTAATGCTACTGACTTTAATTTTTAATATATTGACTTGTGGTATAAAGATTCTCTAAAGTCCTGTAGCAATAACTTTTTCTTTAACTGGGCATATTGAAAAAATATACAGTCATTGTTTTCCAAAAGTGTTCTTGGCGACCAAAACCGGTAAGAGACTAAAAGTAATTAAACAACTTCTGATTGTGGTGTTATGTTTTGTGGATTGCATTAAGTACACTGAATTACGCTCTAAAATTTGAGGCTGAGGTGTACACGTATGGAAACAATATGTATTTATTCAACTGTTAAGAGCTTCAATGAGTCCAAGTGTGTTGTACAAAGTATTTACAATCTTTTGCATTTCACTCGGTAATCGTAATGGAATTGCCTTTAACACACTGGCAGCATTCTTTCTGTTACTTAGTCGCGATGTCATATGTGTATTGAGAGAATTTGAAAAGAAAATTAATAATTATTAAGTGGAAAATAATTGAATGTTTCTGGGCTCCTACAATTTCAATAAAATAACTATTGACTTTCTTGATAATGAACTGTCCTTCTTAGTATTTTGCGAAATACTATTTTTTCTTCAAAACTATACGTTGTCTTTTACTGTGACGTAAATTTCTTCGTGAGAATGAGTGTGAGAAATCAGTTACTTACCTTCAAAAAATCGCTTTCTATTTTTAACTGGAAAATGTATTTATGATATATTTGTTATCATGACTACTAGTTGTGCTTGTCCGGTTGCAGAAGCATATGCCGAAATATGGGCAAAGAACAATTAAAAATAAAAGTCCAATAATGGGTTAGATCTTAAATGCATTTTTACCAAAATACTAGAATGTCGTCCAGAACATCCACAAAAATTCACGGCGTGTATACGGGACTGGTGCACGATAAATCTGATCGGGGGGGATCCAAAGTCCCGACAGCTATTGAAGGCGTTGGGTGCCAGCTCAGGTGTCCTCGTCATCTGACCATGGTTAAAAAATACGAGGCATCGTTCCCGGGTCTTTCTTTCGAGATAGGCCCCGAACCGTCGCTAATAGTCCACTGTGCAGCTCTAGTGCGACGTTAATTAACCAAATCAAACCAAACTTAAATGCATTTTGTTTCGATGTTCAAGTGTTATTTTAATTGCAATTGGGTCCTCTTCTAAAAGAGGGCTATGTTCAAAATCATCTTTACTATTCTATTTCATTGACGTCACCCGAAAGTAAAAAATAAGGTTACCTTTAAATATGTAACGTTCGACAACGAGCTTTTGACTCGAAAATAGTACTTTAATTGATATTTACTTGTAATTAACAGTGAAACACAACCTCACAAATGAAAACAGAAATGTCATACACTTTTTTTAGACCACGTAACACTAACCATAGGGAATGGATCAGAAGAATCTCTATTTCGAAGAAGACAGAGTGATTCAATAGAATAGAAGGTTAATGGTGAAAAATGAAGACGTGACTCCAATCTTGTAGGTCGTCTTCTTCACTTAATATATTTCACTTAACATAAATGGGAGTAGATATTCTATTTCATCACATAATGTTCTGCCTCGTTGACTACTTAGTGCCACCCACATAAGTCGCTACAATCATCGGATTTTTACACAAGGAGGAAATATAAAAACTCGGGATTTTTACTTTCTATTTATAGAACTATTATCTCGATTACAGAGCAAAATTCCAGTCAAAATTGAGATATTTGGTTTTTGGTGTTTCCACATGATTTGAGGTCAACCGAGTATATACATTTTTTGGTTGATGGTATTAAGACATTTACTCTTATTTTTAAAGATATTTCGACATTTTTGAAATTTTATAGGAAATGTGTTCGTATTCTGCACATTCTATATTTGTTCATGTTTATTTACTATTTTCGCTGCTAGTATATTATTTTAGGAAGTTCTTTTAAGCGACATCTCACCCGTCGTTCTATACTTTTATTCCAGAGATATAGTAATTTTCTTCTCAGAGAATCAGTATATGTTCACTCTAAATGACGACCATTTTGCGCGTACGAATGCCGTCGAACCTTTAAGGTTTATATTGTGTTACATTCTTGGATTCCTATACTTTCAAACGGTGTATTGCTTATTTAGCTATTCTTTGTACTTTTAAAGATATTATGATTTTGGTAGTAATGTGTTTAAATGTGAACATGGATTATGAAACACAGTATTTGATATCAGTTATTTGAAATGAAAAACATGATTTTTTTTAAGTGAAACTATTTTAACAAGGCGCTAGTGAATCTTAATGACCTCGACACGGAAATTCGAACATGAAACGGGACGATGACTAGCGCATGCGTATAAGTCAGATACAAGTTTAAGTCGGTGCCAATGCGTCAGCTGTTGTGTGCTGCGCGTTTATGTATGGATTATTCGTTAAAACAATACGTTAATACGAAGACGAAAGAAGTTTCACTTCAACCGAGCGCTTATGTGGACGAATCACGTGTTTTTCTGTTATGGGTAAACAACGTGCATTTTCTCTTTAAATTGAATATTTGTTTTTAATATATGGGTTCAACTAAATACATTCTATACATCAATATTGATTTCTATATTAATTTGCGTTTGTGAATAGAAACTGTCTTTATTTTATGTTACTAAACATTTTTCCACTGATGTATAACATACTTCTATCATGGTAATTAAATGTATTTTCTTTCACAGATTGAGAATACGGGACTGGTGCACGATACATCTGATCGGGGTCCAAAGTCCCGACGTCTATTGAAGGCGTTGGGTGCCAGTTCAGGTGTTTCCTCGTCATCTGACCATGGTTCTAAAATAACGAGGTGCATGTTTGAATGAATGTGTGTGTGAATGTGTATGTGTTCCCGGGTCTTTCCTTCGAGATAGACCCCGAACCGTCGCCAATAGCCCACTGTGCAGCTCTAGTGCGACGTTAATTAACCAAACCAAACCAAACCAATTCACAGATTGAGATGTATTATTTTTAGAATCTTATTTGCTAAACCATTATTTAAACTGTATACTTATTTTTATAATATACACCCATGTGCTTGGAAGAGGGGATGAATGTAATATGGGTGTTCGGGTCTGTTCCAGACGGTATCTCTTTCTCTAAGTATATTGGTCTCCGTTCTACCTATTGTAGTGCAAGGGTATCCTAGAATGCACATAACTTTTTGACCTTTGTGCTCTGCGATCTTGTGCCATCTGAGGCTGCTCGGATGTACCGTTTGCATTATTTTTAAGTTATGTTAATGTAGATCTCATTATTTGCTATATGAGACTGCTATATTCGCAGCCTAGGCTGAGTGCAATAAGGTCTTACTTAGGTTTGGTTAATTAACGTCGCACAGTGGGCTATTGGCGACGGTTCGGGGTCTATCTCGAAGGAAAGACCCGGGAGCACACATTCATTCATACCTGCACCTCGTTATTTTAGAACCATGGTCAGATGACGAGGAAACACCTGAACTGGCACCCAACGCCTTCAATAGACGTCGGGACTTTGGACCCCGATCAGATGTATCGTGCACCAGTCCCGTATACACGCCGTTAATTTTTGCGGATGTTCTGGACGACTTTTCTAGTATTTTGTAGCGAAGCTGGCAACCCTCCGACCACAAGATCACTACTTTTTACTTTTCTTTGCAAAGTCCATCACCTGGCATCGAACCGGGAACCTTCGTATTCCTAGCTGACGCCCTTAACCGCTCGGCCACGGAGGCCTCAGGTCTCACTTAGGATTCCCACGCATTGTGTAAGTGTAATGTTAATTTCTCATTTTTATTTAAGTCTAGCCATTTAATAATAAATTTGTTTACGATTTTAATCTTGTCTGCCTTTTCACATGATCGCTTTCGACGAGGGATTTAACTCTAATAAATCACTGGTGCGGAAACCCGGGAACTTACTCTATACTTGATGACGAAATTGAGGTTGATGAATTAGATGATAATAAAGTGAGGCAATGCGAGGCTGTTCAGAAGGAATTGGATAAAATTAATTTGGACCTCATGTTGGCGTTGGAAACTAAGGAGGAATTAACTAGTCAAGAAGCTGACTATTTTGAAACGGTCAACATACTTCAGGGCACTGGAATACTGCTTGCAAACGGTTAAAAGTTGGTTGGTTGGTTTGTTAATTAACGTCGCACTAGAGCTGCACAGTGGGCTATTGGCGACGGTTTATGGTCTATCTCGAAGGAAAGACCCGGGAACACATACACATTCATACACACATTCATACATGCACCTCGTTATTTTAGAACCATGGTCAGATGACGAGGAAACACCTGAACTGGCACCCAACGCCTTCAATAGACGTCGGGACTTTGGACCCCGATCAGATTTACCGTGCACCAGTCCTTTATACACGCCAGTATAATTTGTTGTATATTCTGGGCGACTTTCTAGTATTTTTGTAGCGAAGCTGGCAACCCTCCGATCGCAAGATCACTACTTTTTTACTTTTCTATGTCAAGTCCATTTCCCGGATTCGAACCACCAATCCTCTGATTAGTAGCTGAATGCCTTACCAACTGGGCAACTGGGGCTCCAAACGGTCAAAAGAATTTTTTCTTCAATTGCGAATAATACAACTACATAAATTGGGTTTTTCAACCTTAAATTCCACACAGCTGGAGTATCTGTCAAGTATGTTTTCCAAGCACTGAAATGCTTACTTTTGGCGGTGATTACAACAGCTGGGTGCCGTTTTGGGATCTTTTCCAATCCACTGTTTATGACAATTGTACTATTCCAAACGTACAAAAACTTCAGTGTCTAATAAAAGAGCGTCCAACGCCGTTGTTATTGAATTCCATATCGATTACTGATGAGAATTACCAAATCGCGTGGAAGCATTTATGTGATCGGTACAACAACGAAGCTTCAAAAATAGACCGATATGATTCTTTTTGGAACTTGTCTTCATACATAAAATGACACAGCTATTTCAGCTATTTTAATTTAAAATTGAAAACTACGACAAAGTAGTTGTGCAAAATAAATAGCAATCTTAAAGCAGTAACTTTCCTTCTAGCAACGAATTAAAAAAAAAATCGGACTTGTATAGTCCCCACTGTATTTTGTAAGGTTTCGGATTGTAAATACTTTGTACGCGCGCCTGCTCTCGGCCTTCTGCTTTTTTTGCCGAAATTTTACTCATTTCCCCACCCACGGTACAAAGGTCTGAGAGAGAAGGGTTTAATTACCAACCTGGTTGACGCGGTTTCCCTTTCTCTATACGATAGTAGGTCATTTATCCCCATAGGCTGATTCAGCCTGGAGTCAAGAGGATCTGAAGTATCTCGCTTTTTATGTTACGATCCATTGCGATAATGTACCCGTACCGATGTTAAAGACGGAGCCCCCAGTTGCCCAGTGGATAAAGGCGTGAAAGAAAAGTAAAAATGTAGTGATTTTGTGATCGGAAAGTTGCCAGCTTCGCTACTAAAATATTAGGAATTCATTTAAAAATATCAAACAAATTATGCTGGAATGTATACGGGACTGACACGATAAATCTGATCGGGGTTCAATGTCCTGACGCCTATTGAGGCTGAGTTGTGTGCCAGCTCAGGTGTTGCCTTCGTGGTTCAAAAATAAGTTGCCCAGGGCCCAGTGGATAAAGGCGTTCAGCTGGTAACAAGAGGGTTGCTAGTTTGAGCCCGGGCGATGGACTCCGCAAAGAGAAATAAAAAATGTAATGATCTTGCGATCGGAGGGTTGCTGGTTTCGCTACTAAAATATTAGAAAGTCGTCTAAAATTACCCAACAAATTATACTGTCGTGTATACGGAACTGACACGATAAATCTAATGGGGGTCCAACGCTCTGACGCCTATTGAGGTTGCTTTGGGTTCCAGCTCAGGTGTTGCCCTCGTCATCTGACCATGGTAAAAAAATATGAGGCATCGTTTCCGGGTCTTTTCCTTCGGGATACGCACCGAACCGTCGTCAATAGCCCAATGTGCAGCACTAGTGCGACGTTAATTAACTAAATCAAACCGAACCAAACCAAGCGATTTTAAAGATTTTTATTCCCGTCAAAACATAGCCCAAACTCCTCCATCCCTCGAAACAAACTTCAAGATCTTATCACTCCGAAATATAAACATTCCTTTTCCGCTGAGTTTGCGTCAAATAATACAACCAGTTCTTTCTATTTTTGGGCTTCTGTCCACTTGAGAAACACGGGACATTTTACGAGCGTCTTGCCTCGTAAACACGTCACCTCAAGAAGCTCCATAAGGATAATAATTATCCCCTCACAAGGGAGTCTTCAGCTTTTTCGGACATTTGACAATCTCTTTGTTTCATTGTGTCCATTTATATCACAGGCAGGGGACGAATCCATCTGAGGCAGTGTCGTATTTGTAGAGCAGAGTAAGGAGTTTCAGGAAGTAGATTAAAGACCATTAATTTAATTTTTCTTAATAATTATCTTTAAATATGTTTTTAATATATGGCTCAAAGTTGTTATATAATTAAAAAAAAAAGATTTTATCTGAGAAAGATAAAAATTTGTCTTTTTATTTAATACTAGCTACACGGCTTGGCGTTGCCCGGGTAAGAATGTTGACTGATTTATTCACTGTGGCGCCATCTGGCGGATTTAGTAAGAAGTCATTTCTGCTTTAAGGTTGGGAAGGAAGAGGTTTCGAAATCTCATGTAAACAGTAACTTTCCTCTTGTTTTGGAGGTCAAGTGTGCAAAATTTCATTCAACTCGGAATAAAACTGTTTGAATAAAAAACAGACGAACCCACATTATTATTATTACAATTATTATTAGCATAAAAATCAAACTCATTAAATAAATACAATCAAAAAATTTCTCACTTTAAAAATAAAAGCTTATAATTCAAAAGAAAAATGTTTTCGAATTTGATTGATATTTTTTTTAAATATTAATATTTAAATAAAATTTGAATTTCTTTTATTTTTCAGCTTCAGGCTATAGCCCTCTAAGCTCCCTTGCAAATATGCAAATGTTTAGGGCTTATGGCCTTTCCTTTGGGTAAGACTTCCACCGTGTGAAAATTATAATGTAGAATTTGAAAATAGATTCCCCCGCCAAAAAATTCGGCTTAAAAACTTTATTAAAATTGTAAAACTGAAGTTTTTTTGCAGGTTTTCGCAAAGAATTTTGGAACAAAAAAAACGGCATTTTTTTTTTAAAGTTTAATTAAACCTTTAAAAAATTTGCCTTTTTCTTTCAATGTTTTAAAATGGGAATTTTTTTGCAAGTTAGTTTGCTAAAGGAATTTGTAACATAAACTTTAATTTACTGTAACTTTTTGAAGTTTTAATAAAACTTCAAATAACTGCAGTTTTCCTGCATAAAACCTTCATTTTTACGAAGTTTTTTTATTCTAGTTTTTTATTTGCTAGATATACAACATGAATTGTCGGTGAATTAAAAATTGGTGTTCTAATTGATTGCTCTTGTTTAGTCAATTTCCCATTATTTTTCACTAGTGCGACGTTGATTCAAACCAACCAAATAAAGTTGCTTGACGATATTTAAAAAAAAAAAAAATTACACTCCACATCCTCCAACTTTCTCCAAAATTTCGTAACACCCTGTTGTCTCTCAAAAAGCAACAAGTCTTCCCTTTCAAACTTCGCACTCTCGAATTTCTCTCGCAGAAAATTCTTCGAACCACCCGGCGACGTTACTACTATCCACTATCGAAAGCGTGGGAACAGGATGCCTCTTTTCCTTTACACCCAAACTTCCCCACAACTTTCCGAGATCCTATCACCCCGCTTTTTAATGACTGCTTTGGCGTCCGCATGCCGCTAATTAGAAAGAAGACGAACGCTAATTAATGAACACGAAAAACTTCATTTAGAAGAATAGACAGAAAAAAGATTCGAAGTTTTCAGTTTTATTCCGCAGCAAACGATACGAAAGCAGACGATCAAGAATTAGAAGTAAGGAAAAAAAGTTCTCGACGGAAGTTGTGATACGAGACCTGTGCTGCGACAGAGAGCGCGTTTTGTATCAGTTTTTGAGATACGTTTGAGTATGAGATCCGATCATAGGGGGAGATCTAATCGACTTAATTACTCCTAAATTACTTTTATGAAGGGAAAGAGATACAAAGACTATAGATAGATTTAAAAAAGGGTCAAGTACAGAGTTGTAATGTTGATGTCAAACTTAGGCTTGAAGGGAAATTTGTACATAAACATAGAACGATGGTATTTCTAAAGCCGGGTTTAGCTGTATAGCTGATTTGTGTAGCTGTGCTATATATAGCTGAAGTATGAAGCTAAGACTACAAAATTTATATCACGAATAAAAAGTCTTGTAGCTGTAGCAGATGGCATGTACTTGATGAAGGACTTCGAGATGCTTACTTCTTGAGAGCGCATGCGCATCATCTTCTGGTGACAGCTAATATAGCTGTGCTCCAACAAAAAACGCGCCTTCAGCCCGGCTATACACTTCATGAGCTACTTAGTTCGGCTCAGCTATATAGCTTTCCTTAATCTTGCAGACAACCGATGGGTAGCTCATTTCCAGCTAGTAGCTTATGATTTGGCCTATATAGCTGGGCTAAATAGCTGTTTTCGGATGGCGGTTTCAAAAACTTGTAGCCAGGGCCCGATTAAGACATTGAAACAAGCGGGAAGCCCGCTTTTAAATGGGGGTCCTATTGCTCTGAAATAGGCCCTGGAACATCAAATCGAGTTTTTACATGCACTAAAATCCTTCCCCCTGAATGACATTAAAGCGAAACACATTATAAATATATTAAAAAAACATTAATAAATAAGGAATATTCCTAATATTCTGTAAGTTTTTAATTTTTTTTCCAATATTCGAACAAATTTAACACAAGTATAGCAACTTTTTTTGCTAATGTTAGTAATACCACTTTTTTAAGGTAAAATTAGTAGCAAACTATGTTAAGAGTGTTAAATATTTATATAAAATGTGGCATTTGGCGGTCCCTTAAAAATGTAATGTGTAAGCCTGGGCTTCCCGGGCCTATTCGGTAATCAGGCCCTGCTTGTAGCACTTCTATTAGGCTAAATATAGTCGTTTTGCTACATAGTGTAAACCCGGCTTAAGGCTAACCGCACACTAGCAATAGTTCCACTGTAAATCTTAATAAAGTGAGCAACTAAAAAATCCCACACCAGCTGTAGGCGATTTTTTTTTTAATTGCCTTCGAATTAGGTCTACATTGTCTCAGATTTCGCAATCGCCAAAGTGTAGGTGAAAAATCGCCAAACTTGTATCACCACGATACATTCAGTACGACTAAATTGTCGATTATTTGCCAAACCTGTTAGGCCGGGAGAGCGCGAAATGATATTTTGTTTAATTAAAGGTTGCTCAGTGAACAAATACAATTTGTGTTTTCTAATCGCGTGCAACTAAATAGGTTACTTGCATATCAGACAGTTGTCAGTGTGCAACTAGGCTAAATGAAATAATGTGCTAACTTTAGTAAACATCTTTAACAATTCGTTTTTATAACTTTTTACAAGTTCAATAGAATGTTGATTGTTGACCGTGAAAGTAGGTTGATATATCAATGGAAATGGACTCGTGATTGGAAAGGATCGAGCTCAAGTCCAACCATAGACTTACCGTGTAGTAAGAGCTGTTCTCATGTAAATATTTAAAAAGTGTTACATCATTTACTGTCTTCGTCATTAATACCAAATTAATTTCATAGTCATATTTTTTACATGAACAATTCACAACGTTCTCCTGTTGCGTAAAACAGCAATAATATGCATAAAATAACTGACATAATACTACCAACCTTCAAATCAATGGTAAATGATCTCGCATACTTTTGCTTCAATGCGCTCTTTATCCGAGGCCGAATACTTCTTTAGTTAAGTGGGCACGGTACCATAAACTTTTATTTTATTTTTGAGTTTATGAATCAAAAATATAATGTATATTATTTAAATTTATATAACAGAACTATATTTCACACACAAATTCCATGCTTGTATTTTTTTCAAAATATAAACTTTTAAAAAAATTTTAAAGCTTTTTTTAAACGCTAAGCTTTTTTTTTTTTGTAAATATTTATATTTTTTCTCCAAATTTATTTCTCAGATGCTTTGGTTTATAATACTTAAAAATTGGCATTAAAATTGTGTGTACTTCATTTATTTGATTTTTATATAAATAGTTATTCATAATAACACAATTTTTTTCCTTAAAACTCAAATTTGTTTTAAATAGTAATTAAAAAAACTACTTCTCATAATAGCTAATTCGCATGTCAATTTATAATACACACATATTTTACAATATGCATAAAAAATTATACATTTCTCCATTAATAATAACATAAAAAAAGCCTTGGCGTTTCGAAAAACTTAATATCAATGAAAACCAAACACAGCGAAATAACGATTTAAAGTTATCGATCCTTGAAAAACATAACTGTCAATCCAGCATAAACTCTCAAATAACTCATTAAAAAGATACAGTTCTGGAATTTTGAAAGCATATTTAGACGATTCCAAATTTTAGTTTTAACAAATAAAAAAAATACACGAGAATTTTACAATTTTTTGGGAATTGTGTTTGTTTTGATCTCGCATACTTTTGCTTCTATTTATTCCTCTTAAATTAAAGTAAATTTTCAGGTGTAAATATTAAAGGCTATTTATATGTTTAAAGTATCACACTTCAGTATTAATTGGTATTAATTAATAATACATAGATAACTAATTTAAGTTAATATACATGGTGCGTTCCATAAGTAATGCGGCCAATTTTTTCCTGACGCGACTATACACTGCAGCGCCCTCTAATCTTCTGGCCTAGGTGGAGGGGGTTATTAGCTTCATAACGCACCCATTCTCAGTCGGCTCCAAGCTGCCGGAAAGACAGGGCGTGCGTTCTGTGAAGCCCGTTTTAAGCTTAATGGAACACGGCGCGATCGATGGTGCAACTTTACGCTGTCAAATTTTGCGTTAAACTTGGGAAGTCCGCCACCGAAACGTTTCTATTAATTCAGCAGGCGTTTGGGAGTGATAGATTGTCCAAATCACAAGTTCACAGATGGCACAAGTCGTTCAAGGAGGTATGGATCAAGTCCAGGATCAAAACAATGTTCATTGTCTTCTTTGATGTCAAATGCATTGTTCAACACGAATTCGTACCTACCGACACCACTGTGAACGCAGATTTTTACTTGGAAGTGCTCAAAAGGCTAAAAAGAAGGGTCTCGCACTGCCGAAGTGACATCAAGGACGCACGGAAACTTTATCACGAACGCGCCAAGCCACAGCGCCTTCGTTGTCAACGATTTCCTGGCCAGGACCCATACCCCACAGGTTCCACAGTTTCCCTACAGTCCTGATCTGGCTCCCCCAGACTTTTTTATGTTTCCTCGCTTTAAAAGAACCCTGAAAGGAAAACATTGGGACGCGATTGAAAACATCCAGGCTCATGTACATCGGCTCTAAAGGACCTCCCGGAAAAGGTCTTCCAGGATGCCTTCCAGGCCTGGAAACACCACCTACATAAATGTATTGACGCAGGAGGATGCTATTTTGAAGATTTTTAACTAATTGTACGAATATGTCCAATAAATGATTTTTTATGAATTTGGTCGCATTACTTATGGAACGCACCATGTATAATATTTAGAATTATTTTTCTTCTGAAAAAAATTTCCTTGGGCCCTTTAGAAACCAAAAACTGTTTGCTTCACTAATAACAACAATCTTGTATTATTGTTCTTTTGGTTATAACGACCATTAAATAAAGGGTTGCTATATCGAGAGTCTTATGGTATTATCTTGTTAATGGTATGTCCGCGACATAATTATCACATGAACAACCTCCGCCTTCGAGTGAAAGATATTAGCGAATCTTTAATGGCCAAAAATCAAAAAAGTTTAACGGTTTGCTCTTAGACGGCAGCAGGATCAATGGCTTGTTTAAAAAACACACACGTTAAAATGAATTATTTTTAAAGCATTTAAAAAAAAAAATGACATATATGGGATGAAAGTTCGATTCGTCACTGGTCTATGAAATTCTCTTTCTTTTGATGCCGCATGTGTTAAGATTCGTTGCGTCTAAGAGGCCTAAAAAGGATATTTGCTACATAAATAATGTATACTAGCATGCCCGGCCGATAATCATCGCATGAATTCCTCCCGCTCCACACACACCCATTCGTTGTAAGGGTGAAACATATTAGAGTATTTCTTATAGCCAAAAACATAAAAAAGTTCAACGCTTCTGTTCATATATAGTTTGCAGCATTATTAATGGTTTGTTTTTACACATTTAAATTAATTATTTTGAATGCATTTTTTAAAAAAAAATTCCGTTGATTTGATATTACGTACGATTTGTTACTGCTCTTGTAACTTTATCTTTCTTTTGATACCCCATGTGTTAAAATCCATTGGGTACAAGGGCCGTAAAAGATATCTTTACAAGATAAATAATATATTTGATGATATTTTGGTCTAAACAAAATGTAAAATTGATACACCTGATTGCAATGTACTCTCATAAATAACACTCATTTTTAAGAATTCTACGATCGTCAAGGCTGTTTTCGTCATATTTGACAATCGTTTCGTCATTGAATTAATGGACTTTTGACGAAACAAGAATCTTCAAATTCTGAACGAAAGTCATTTACTTAAATTCCTTTTCTGTAGAATAAGCCCAATTTTGGCTTGTTTACACGTATTTGCCAGAGTTCAAATGAGGCTTCCTGGTCTAGCGCATAGAGCGTTTTGATTCGGATCGATAGATCTCTGGTTGGAGTCGGGCCTCCGATTAAAGTGAGCAACATGTCATCGTTTTCTTCATCCTGACGCCCGTGGCACGGGATTGGTTGGTTTCTCTCCGATACACGGGATCCAACCAATTCTTGACGAACGTCGAGCGCGGCGTCTGAAAATGAAAAAGGTGAGGACGTGTTCGTCACCTTCATTATTTGAAATCGTCTTTTTGACGAAATAAATTTCATTAATTAACCCGACAAAATTAATTTTCAACAATTTTGACAAAATGTTTAATCAGAGAGCATACAGCTAGATTTATACAGTATAGATTTTTCATGGGAGGGGTTCAACCCCCTCCGTCTTCCCTAAAAATTCAAAACTCCCCCTCACCCCCATTTTTTTAAAAAAAACTTATTAATTTTTATTGAAGTACACAGGAATACATTGGCAGATAAATATCGAAATAGCAACATCCTTTAATTTTTTATAGAATCGTTGCCAATATCAGTCATTACCTATTTTTAAAATTAGTAAAAAGCACTCCTAATTAGGAAATAAATTAGAGAACAAATTTAAATTTTGATAATCCTTCTTTAGAACAATATATGTTTGGAGCATCTTGTTTTTGACATTATTTTCCCTTTGTTGAATAAACCCAAATTCTAAAACACGATGACGCCATGCTAGGCTTGGTTTGAGATAAAAATGACCTCAAACATGTTTTTGGCGCCTTTGAAAACTATTTTTTAGGTAAGACCCCGGAAAATACCAGGTTTTCCCTTATGTTACTCAAAAAGAAATGTTGCATGATAAATTGAATTTTTTCTAGTTTTTTAAAGTATTTTTATGATTTTTGCAATAAGTCGATTTTTTTTTGACTTTCAAGGGTTTGAACCCCTTGAACCACCCCCTTACCTACGTGTCTGGCATACAGCAGGAGTCGGTTTCGTCAAAAATGAAGAAATGTTATTAAAAAATGAGCATGCATTTTTAACAGAGGAGTACTTCATTTGGGGTACTTCCCCTAACCTCGAGAAGTCTTGCCACAGACACTTTCCACAACTCTTCTTTCGATCAGCGAGTCCACTCTGGCGCCTCTGGCCCCACCACCACCGAAAGAAACCACGGACTCTCTTCAAGATAACGACTTGTGGAAGAACGGTGGTTTTTAATGGCGCGTCAGGAGAGCGGGTAATTAGTCGTAACACGGCGACGCGACGACGACTCCATTTCTAGAGAATCCGATCCCGTGAAAAAATGGATGGGAATATTAATAGATGCGCGTTCTGGAATTGGAGAGAGAGTGTCGAATTCCTTGTCACCGGTTAAGTGAAGGTATTTTTTTTTTTTTATTTCTCTTTCTTCACCGAGACAGATTCCGAGGATTCTAATAGGGATGGAATTCAGGGTAAAAATGTGGCCTTTAAGAGAAAGAAGGGATTCCTTGAAATTGGACTGGTAGTGGCATTGCACCCCAAATAGACATTTTTTTTTATTATTATTTATATACTATTTTATTTAACTCATTCTGTTGTTGTATGCGTGTATACTTGGGGGCATGCTATCCTGATCCTTGGTATTTATGCTGTGTAGAGATTATCTTTCCGCCGAAAAGTATTGTTCTTAAAAAAAAAAAGTAAAGGAAATACATTGAATAGAAAGGACAATGAGCAAATTTTCAACAGAAGTATGTTTTTAATTTCATCAAGAAGTTAAACTGTTTTTACTTTTTGTTTATTTTGGTATTTAACTGTATGTTCAAATAATGTTAGCTTTAACGAAGTAAAGCTTCCAGTTTGTCTACTTTTCAGTAACTCTTGAATTTGGCGAGTTAAACAACAAGAATTCTCGCGCCTTAAATTAAAAAGTATTGTTCCTTCTCGGATTTTGGCCATAAAGCAATAAAGACGCCAAATATGACGACTCTGATGAATACTATACTCATCCTATATGTTCGAGCATGAATGGACTGTAGTAGAGCGAATATGACGTTATAATAGTAAAATCAACATCTCAGACACGTGGCTTCTTTTCAAAATTATTAATTAAAAAATACTCGCTATTGGCTGATGAGTTGGGAAATGTGTAACAGTGAAAATTTATGAATGGAATGGCGTAATTAACCACGTGTGTCTGAGGCCATACATGTTGGCCTCACTTTGATGTTAGCGAGATTACAAAGATATGTTTTCTCTACTATGAAGGATCCATGCTCGAAGTTCTACATTAATTAAAAAAAAAAAGATGAATTATTTTGTTGCCAATCAGAGTCATATATTTTTGCAGTTGAGCCTTTTCACAGATCATAGCCCTTTTTTTAGGCTCAACTTGGGTTGTTACCGGAAATAGATCCTGGTTGGTTGAATTACAAATCGCAATAAAAATATACGGAATGGCTATTGGCGATGGTTTGGGATCAATCTCGAACATTATTTCGTAATTTTGAACCCCCCATTAGACGACGAGAACGTTATCTGTGCTGATACCCCACTTTTCAAACTTTAACACCACAGCTAAAGTAAGAACATTTGAGCTACGACAGATAAAACGAACACATGTTCGAACATTTGGCCGAATTGGTATTCGAACTCGACTCGGGACCTAACAATTCTGCTATTAGCATTAATTCCCACCAGAATAGCGCATTTGTTTTTTCTATACCATCTGATTACATTTCACGTTAAATTCACGAATTAAATTCAGGAAGCTGAGAACCAAGAATTTCGATGGAACGGAAACTAATAGTAAGTGTTAATAATCGTTAAGAAGTTTGAAAGCAATCAACCAAGAAACACTTTAAGGTCAGTAACAGCTTCGTCAAATTCGATAAAATCATAAGACAAGTTGCAAGAACGTCCAGTAAGTAGAGTATACTAGCTGAAATACCCGTTGATCCCCACTGGTGACCCATTTTACCCCATCTATTAATCGAAATAGGTTACCTTAGAAAAACAATTATTAAATATATTTAAAAAAAAACATCGAAATTAAATAAAAATATCCGTTTATGATTCCATAAATAAGTGAACTTTTTATAAAAAAAATTTATTTCACACATTTTTTCGTGAGAGAAATTGAACGTCAAAAATCCAGTTTTAAAATTCCCAACCCCCCCAGTTTACCATATGTAATGACGTATGACTTAAAAACAAGTATAAACATGTTCTTCCAATCCGAGTCCCAGGTGCACATCTTGAGGATGAATAATACCCATATATAATTTACCAGCCTTTTATACGAAGAGGAAGTTAATGTTTTGTGACCCAGAAGACTATTTATTTTATTATTATAGTTTAAATTTATATTTTAAATAAAATAATTTTATTTATTTTAAAACATAGCTTGTCTGCTAATGATACTTTATTTAATAACCTAAATTATCACATAATATTTTAGTTTAAAATTATCCAAAGTTTTAAGTTTATAACTTTATTTAATAAGTTTAGATTAAGAAAGAAAATAACTTAATTATTTGCTTATACATCTATTGAGTAATAAAACTGAAAATTATTTGTTTCTATTATTGAATCGGAAGAATCTATGCACAGTTAATTCAGCATTGAACAGTATTCATTTTATGAAATATATTTTCGATGTTCATTTCCTCTAATTCCCTCTTAAGCCCAGTTTCAAGAAATTTCATTTTAATATTCTAAAAAAATGAACATTTATTGTGTCAGAAGATATTTGAGTAATCCGTTATTAAAAGTCACATTCAGGCACGTAGGTAAGGGGGTGGTTACAAAAAAAAAGTGAAGACAAAAAAAAATTAAAAATCGAACTACTGTAAAAATCATAAAAATACTTTAAAACACTAAAAAAAATTCAATTTTTAGTATAATACTTCGGGAAAATCTGGTATATGATTTGAGGGTATTTTTTTTATCTCAAACTAAGCTTAACATGACGTCATCCTGTTTCATTATATAGTTTCGGTGACAAAGGGAAAAGATCTCGAAACGGTGCCGTATAAACAAGTTGTAACCAAAGTAATAAACAAGGAATCTTAAAATTTAAATTTGTTCTCTAAATTTATTTCATAATAGTGAAATTTGCTAATTTTAAAAATATTTAATGACTGATATTGGTAACGATTTCATGAAAAATGCATGATAACTTTTGTTGTTTCGATATTTATATGCTAACGTATTTCTGTTTACTTGAATAAAAATTCATAAGTTTAAAAAAATGGGGGGGGGGGGGGGAGGGGGATGCTACCTAAATAAATCCGATGCTCAGTTACTGAACCACCCCCATGAAAAATCTATACCTACGTGCCTGGTCGCATTTAAATCCGTTCAGTGGTTCGTGGGTGATTTTGAGCAAACTTTTTTGGAATAAATGACAATATGAGCCTACATAATTAAAAATGTATTTTAGCTTCTGAAAAGTTTAAAAGAGAGATACTCCTCTTTTTCATAAAATATTCCATGTTCCATTTGTGACAGTACATTAATTTTTTTCTTTCATAATTCCTTTGTTATATAATCTTACAAATAAAATTTAAAATATTTAAAAAAATTCGAAGTTTCTATTTATATAATAAAGAAGCTCTGATGTTCTATCAAACTATTAAATTTTGTAGCAGAAAATTGTTTTGAAAATATATAAACGAAAAATCATCTGCATCTCTTATTTGCATTTGCTTTCGAACGAAAATTCCCAAATGCTTGACATGCGACAGTATGTTTATTTTCATCATTCTCTCGATAAGAAAACGAACGGAAACCCTACCTAATTTCCTGTCCCAATGCACAATAATCACAACACACACAAAAAATGAACTTTCTCAGTGTTTATTCTCCGCGCCCTTTTTTCTAGTTCCATAGGATCATCTTTAACTACTGTTATTTTCATACTACAGTTAAATTGTGACGTAACGGACCGTCGAGATCCGCTATTGGACGAATGTGCCCCTGACGTCACAACGAAGGATCGGAGACTTGTTGAGTCGCCCTCACTTGCAATTCAATCAGCTCTTCCCGAATGACCAGATGACTGGAGTTGATGCAGTAGTGAGAGGTTAGTTTCCTTTTTAAAACTTCAAAGGTCATTCCGAAGGTAAAAAAAAAATATTGATTATATTTCGCATTTTTTTGCTCTGGATTTTGCCAACCATGACACAAATTTAATCTATTTCGTAAGAAACTCGTTTGAGAACCTTCACCTTCGTATAACCTGGATGCAAAAAACAGGCAACTTAGTATCTATTAAAAGTATCGTCTGTCATATTTATATAAGTTAATATGACCATGATCGTTATTCGTCATATTTATATAACTCTCAGTGTTCGAAACAACAGTTGAAAATTCTACAAATGTCTATCTTTTCATTAGGATAAAGAATCGATATTTAAATGTTGTGTATAAAAATACGACTCTAATAAAATCAGTTGTTTTATGTGAGATAAATTTAGTTACAGATGTATATACGTGCAGGTGAATACTTTTCTAATTATAGTTTTTACCTTCCATCGATCTGTTTCATTGTTTAACTTTTAAGTATTAAATTTCTGAATGGATATAAAAGAACAATGAACTGTATGTGAATTAATTCTACAAGGAATTTTTCCTGCATTGTCAATCGTCAGTACGTTAGCAGACTATTTAAATCTTTTCAATTTAAATACTAAAAAAATATGTCAGTTTCATCCAAATAGAATTTATTCTGACGAATATCGGTAATTTATACGCTTTCTTAAGTTGATATTCTTATTTTGAAGATCAGTAGAAATATATAAATATAACTATATTTCCCAGTAAAATTGATTATCTGAAGGCTTTACGACTCAATGAAAACTAAGTCAACAAAAATGGTTCTGCTGCATACTGAAAGGACGATTTGGATGGATTAACTAATGGTATCTTCAATTAGACATCAAACTGTATCTCTGTAAAGTGACCAGGTATTTTTAAAGGCATCTGTGTGTTAAAAAAAACTGTCAGGATAAGTGTCCCTCTCAACTTTGTGGATGTGTTTTCCTAACAAGTGCTGACTGATATACATTTAAGAAGAAAACTTCAAAAAGTTCCCATCTTATTTTTAAAGTCCCATTGTTTGAGGACGATTGGATCGATATTTGCAAAATATCTCAGAATAATCAAAACACGTCAAAGTATAAAGCTTTCATTTTAACCTAATTTTGCAGTGATAATCTCGAACTCAAGAAATAAACATACCCGAAGAAGACTTTAAAAAAATTCCATTTTTATTTCAAAGTTCCACAGTGGTCGATTTGGAAAATTCACCAGAACAACCAAACTAGACACCAAGAAGTAAGACCCTGTTTTCAAGATCTATTTTCGGTGTTTCTTACTGCACCGGTAATCAACAGACCAAGGAATAAGTTTTCTCAAGATCCCCAACCCTATCCTTCCCTGACATTTCCCGGAGTTTCTTGTTGGAAGAGACCATCCCAGCCAAAAGAAGAAAGTTCTCATTACCCCTTCTATTGTACTGGAAAGGATACCTAAATATTTGCCGTGCTTAAAGGATACAAAAGCGTCTTGTTGACGCAAGGGGCTGCGTCCTGTGTTTGTGCTGGGGATAAAAATACAAACAAGGGACGATGTACGGGTTGATCTTCGAGAACTTGAGTCAATACGTGATCAAAGTGTGGGGCGAGGAGAAGTGGGACGAGATCCGGAAGGCGGCCAATGTGCAGCAGTGCACCTTCAGGAGGCAACAGGTGTACGAGGATGCCATGATACCCAGGCTTACAGCGAGTGCGTGCGAGGTAAGGATTTTAAGTCGATTGATCATTGTTTTTAAAAAAATATTTGTATTAATTGAACGGGGAGTGTAGTTTCAAAATTTGTGTTGTGCTTGTCAGCTTTTTTCTAGAATTCAATAGGATTATTATTATTTTGGATAAAACAAGTTCTTTTCAAAGTTATATAGGTTTTGCAGTTGTAGTGTTGGAAAACACAACCATTCCTATTTAACGGTACATACAATAGACACGATACCTAAGTTTTCCTTGATATTCAATTTTTCGAAATGCTAAGGTTTTTTTATGATTAATAAAGACATGCATATTTTTAAAGCGTATTAAGATATGTGTATGTTAATAAATTAGTATGCTAATTATCTATTTAAAAAAAAAATACTAAAGTCAAAACATTTGAGTTTGAAAGAAATATTTTGTGTTTTGTAGAATACATGTAGTTAAAATTTTAATGACAATTCTTATATATTATAAGTTAAAGGATATAAGAAAAATAATTGGTTAAAAAATATAAGTATTAAAAAAAATAGTGTTTAAAAAATATATTAAAGAGTTTAAATTTTGAAAATATTGCAAACAATTATGGAATTTATGTGTGAAATATTGTTTTTCTATATAAATTTAAATACTTGAAATTTCTGTATCAAGTACTTTATTACTTAAAAAAGTTTAAAAAAAAGTTTAGATAGTACCGTGTTCCCTTATAGAAGGATATGGCACAAAATCATCAAAAATATTTTATTGCTTTAAAACATAGTTAAATTTATTTATAATCTGACGACCAGAATTATAATTCTACGCTAAGTACAACTAATTATATTTTGCGAATTAATATTAAACCTTTGTATCAGATTGCCTGAATATGTAACTTTGAACTTATTTTTCTCAGTGACGATTTTTATCATGTTTCATCAAGTTTGAAGTTCATATCTATGATCTATTTGAGGAAACTGCCCCAAATGTGCTGCAGTGTATTTTCTAACATATTACTTTAATATATTTTAAGGGATTAGTAATTTATAAGTTATATTTTTTAAAGTATTATTTAAAAAGTAGTTTGCCTAATGAAATTAGGTTGCCCAGTGATAGGGTCTCCCTGTTGGGTTTTCTTTCGTCGCATCGGTTTAAGTGAGAATGTATAATCCATATTTGATAAAGAACACAGAATTTTCTTAAAAAAATAAATTAGTTATAAAATGTAATCAATTGTTAGATTTTAAACATTGATAATTTATATTTCAATATCTTTTTATTGAGAAGAGTAATGTTAACTGACAAAATTACAATTAATTGCAAGATCAATGTGGCTCCAATTTAATAATTAATGTACTTTATATTATTTTAATTATTTAAGATGGACTTCTGCGCCCATTCCCTATATAAAACACTACAATTAATTAAAAACAAGTCATTTTGTTTACATATTTCTTATTTACTTTTCCCACGCAGAATTTAAATTAAAATTGCAATTTTACATAAATATATTTAAGAATGTACCCCGTGAAAGTGTCTTCCTATTGTGAAGTGAACATATAAATGAAAAAACTATTTTTCGGTTAATATAAGACGAAAGTAATTTACATTTTTTGTAACTGAATCTTATCAAATTTAATTTATTATTTTCTGTTCATGTTGTAACGGAGGCAGTAAGGATGCATTGTTTATAAATATGCTTTATAAAATACTTTTCTAGCCAAAGCGTACGTTACAATAATTACTTGTCTTGGGAGTTTGATAATTACAGCTTTTAAATGGAATTTCATTACAATTATAGACAGAATTGTTCAACCCGTTTGTTTTTGCAATAGAATAAATTTATAACAAATAATCTATTGTTTTGAATCAGCCATTAGGCATATTTCTTTATCAGTTGAAACTCTATTAGTTATCACAAAGATGCATTTAAATATACTACATGATAACTACTCTAAAGACCATGTGTAATCTGAAGGTCTGTTAGAAAACTTATTATCATATATATTATTTCTGTAGTAAAAATCCCTTTTACGCCTCTTAGAATCAACGAATCTTAACACATAAGGTATAAAAAAAAATTATGGATCAGTGACGAATCGCACTTGTATCTTATAAATATCCACGGTTCTCTTTGAAAATAAATGCGTTTAAAATAATGAATTTTAAATAAACCGTTGATAATGTAGCCATCTTTGAGCAGCCCTTTAAACTTTTGATTTTTTTTTTGCTATAAAGGATTCGCTAATATATTTCACCCGAATGGGTGTGTGATGGGGAGGGGTATGGGTTGTTCATGAGTTAATTATTGCACAGGCATGCTAGTAACCAGCTAATACCACAGACCCTCGATGTAACAATTTTTATTGCATGGTTGTTATAACAAAAGGTCACCAATGCAAGATGGTTGTTATCAGTGGCGTAGCCAGTTTGTAGTTTCTGAGGGGCCCAAAAATTTTTTAAAAAGAAAAATACATCTAAATCCATATTTTTAAATATTACATCGTTAAATTAAATTAGTTATATATGTACTATTAATTAATATAAATTAATACTGAATTGTGATATATTTCACATTTATAATGAAAGGGGGGGGGGGGGGGGGTTCCATGCGATAATTATCACACTAGCATGCTAGTAGATAATATCATAATAGATAAAATAATTTAATAATATCACAATAGCATATCTTATTAAGTAAACCATCTTAGCAAAAAGTAATATCATTAAAAAAAAATCGCAATGGCACAGATGTAGAAAATAGCGATACCTCAAATATAATCAAATTAATTTCCATTGAACATCATTCGTAACAGAATAAAAAAAAAAATCTAAAAGGAGAATTTGTTTTCTTCAAAACAAAATTTCCGGATGGACCCTATCGCTTTCCATCCGGACTTCCTATTGCAAGGTCTTTTAAAAGAATCTATTTAATGGATTTCAGCGGCGATCACGCGATGTCATCACGGCATACATTTTGATTCTCGCTCTCGTAAGTCATGTCATTCATCGTTCGTTGCTGCAGCGGAAGTTTTGCAGACAATCCCTCGCTTTTATCCCCCCAAAATCGCCTGAAAGTGATACGTCTCTATCTGCTCCCCCCCCATCTGATGGCCTCGCGACCACCAAAAACACTTCTTCCGGTGTTCTTGCAATGAGTCGGCTGCGTTCCAATTATCGAGTCCCGCTAATTGCGGAGGCTGACAGAACAGCCTTAACCCTTTTTTTTAAAGCCACGTTCTGAGAACGAGTGCTTAGTTCAGCGATTCCTAACCCCTGGTCCGCGGACCACTGGTGGACCGTGAAAAAGGCCGTCCTTAGGTGTGTGCGACGTGTGCCACCGCACAGGGCACCGCGCTTATTAGAGAATATGTGCAAAACGAGAATGTTACAGACGAAATTAATGTTTTATTGATTTTACTTTTGACTTAATAAGTCTTTAAAATCAGCTAAATGATGCATTAGGTTAGAAACGCCATGTTTCGCTTTTTAGAGTGATCCTTTCCGACACTTTAACTCCACGACAAATTGCACGACTGACATAAATGTTGTCTCGTTTGGTTATTGTTAAATTAGGCTTATTTTTAATTTCTGTATAAAAAGGAGAACAAAATAACGCGGATTTTTTACGTAACAAAGTTATCTAATACAGGGTGGCAACATAATCTGGAAAACCGGGAAATCAGGGAAATTATCATGGAATTTTTTAATGCTGGAAATGTCAGGGATTTTTTCAAAATTTCACAAAAAATCTGGGAATTTTCAAATTTGGATAATTAAAACGGCAATTATCGTCTATTATGCCCTTTATTCTGGGTAGTTTAGTTGTCAATATTTTCTTTTAGTTCTGAATAAGAATTTAAAAAAGAAAGCTTGATTATGCGCATTTTCATATTTTCAGTTTCATTTTTGTAAAAATGCAAACCACTGCTGGAGGGAGAAGCATAAGCAAAGTGTGTTGGACTTTAGATTGTAAGCAACATGTGAGGGGCTAATGAATATACGATTTATTTAAGATTGGAATAGGAAATATGAAGCATCTAAAATATTTAAAATTATCTCCAAAAGAAATAATTGGAAAAACTTGCTTTTTTTGCATTATCTGCTTCCATAGAACATGTTTGATTACTATTATGCATATCGCAATAGTATAATTTGTTGTATATCCATAAATTGTTATTTTAACTGTCAATAAGAATTGCTTATAACTTCCATATTAATGCAATATATTTGTAGTATTATTGTAGCGTGGATACTTTGTTTCTATACAACGCATGTATTGCAACATTTCCTAATGTAATTGTAAAGTCAGGGAAATTTTTGTGACACCATCATGGAAATCAGGGAAATATCAGGGAATTTTTTTCCAGGAGTTTGTTGCCACCCTGTAATAAATACTATATGCAAATTAAATGTAGTGCCAAACGTTTGTAACTACACTCATAGTAGATAAACATCTGACACACTTATTCATAAATTCCATAATTCATAAGTTTCATTGAAAATTATTCATAAATTTGTGTAGTGTTTAAAAAGGGGCCTTGCTACTACGCTTGCACCGGGCCCTCGACCGCTTATGGCGGCCCTGTACGTGAGAGGGTCTTTTGTTTTCTGTGGCGGTATTATCTAATTAACCCCCCTCCCCCCCCAAAAAAAATTTAGTTTTTTTTTAAAGGTATTTTTTAATGTTTATTATTTTTTATACAAAATATAAACAGGGAATGATAATTTATTTGCTATTTTAAGAAATCATCATTTATTTGCTCTTTTAAGGCGACACCGTATAGGATAATTTCTGTATATATATTTTTTTATCTTGTACTGAAATTGTAAAACTTATTATGTAGTTTAAAGTACGCTAACCCTAGCGATATTCTGTAAAAAAAAAAAATTGCACTAATAATTAAAAAAAAATTCATTAAACAATGTAGATTTTTTTAAAGCTTGCTTTTCTTTACATTTTAAATAACAGCTCCGAAAATTTTCACTTAGTAAGAGTATATTGTTGAAAAAAAAGAAATAATTGAGTTTTTTTTAAAAATTGTTAAAACCTTTTACGAAAAAAAATTATGTGTGTCATTAGGAAAATTTTGCAAAGAGTTATGTATTTTTTACTTAACCACATTTAAAAACAACAACAACAAGACACGCTATTTAAAAAACCAGAATGTGTTTCGTTTAGCCGAATATTGTAAGTGTATTGCTAAAAAAATATTTTAAGTTTATATTTTAAAAAGCATAAAGACCTTTCCTTTATGAGGAATTCGAAAAATTGATTTTGAGATATCATGCATTTAAAGTATGTCAAAAAATTTTAAATTTATATATCTAAAAAGTTAATTATGTCAACAAACAAATAAAAAATGTTAAACTCTTAAATTAAATTGTTTTTACATATGCATATGACTCTTCTTATTTATTGTTAGTAATTTAATTACAATATTTTGCAATATTATTTGAATTTCATAGTATTAAAAATGTTGTATAAGTAAATACATTTTGAAAAATGTTTTATAACTAAATTACTAAAAATGACTGAGTAGTATTATTATGCATGTAAAACGTGTTTAATTTAAATAATTGAACATTTTTGTGCTATTGCAAATTGATTAAGATTTCTAAGAAAAAGGCTTTAAAAAAAATAGAATTAAAGTTAAATTTATTTTGTGATGCATTTACAATCTTCTGCTAAATAAAACAACTTGGATTTTTTTAAATAACCTTTCTTTACGTACTTTTAAGTTGAAAATGCTCATTGAGAGTCGGTACGAGGTCATTTCATATATTCCCAATACTCTCACTTGTGCTCGAAAAATTACTTTAGCCTATCTGGTAGAGTAGGCGTAGGCGGTAGAGTAGACAGGAAGGACGTCCCAGGTTCATAATACATTTTTTCTTCTTTTTTTTTTAAATAATAATACTCAACTTGTAGAAAAAAAAAATCTAAAAATATTTAGACTTTGAACACAATTAAAAAAGCCTTCAATGAGCTGAACTTAGTTTAAATAGAAATTTTCAAAGTTATTTCCTTCCCGTTGGAACCCCTTTTAAGAATTTCACTGAACTCTTTTTTTTCATTAGACATGGGTTCAATGGTTGAGTAATTCTCGTATGCAAATTCGCAATTTCCATCCCAATCCCTCCATCTTTTTTCCCCCTTCAACCTTGAGGATTACTGGAAGAAGAAGGCTCTGAACAACTCAACCCTTCTCTTTTCCCTTCGTTCGCAGCTGCGGTTTTTGTGAAATTCGAATCTCTTTCTTGGATGCACCAGGGAGCCGATGAACCGTGCGGCCTGTCTTCTTCATTTCCACTTGTTGCTTCAGCTGAAGACAAGTATATTTTTTTATAGTAATGGATGAAAAGGGAAACTGGAGTTTCCTGCGCTATGTTTGCGAAAGGGGGATATTTTTTGGGCGTTTTATGTCGTGGACACGTGCGGGTAAATGTTATGGTAGAGATTGCCGGAAACGTGTTGTAGGAGCACACGTGCAGATAACGAACTGAAATATACAGGGTGGCCCTATAAGTTGTATTAAAAGGAAAGATTTAAGTTAGTAATATTAGAATAAAACCAGTTTTATGTTAATAGAACTATTAGTTACGGAGTTATAGCGTCGGAATGAATAATGCTAAAAGCGTGACGTTTCTATCCTCATAACCCCATAAACCTGTTTTTAAAGACATCATCCTCGCCACTGGACACTATGCACATATACATCCTATACTAACCAAACTTCACATGGCAACGTTGCTGGAAAGCTCTAGCCTGCGATAATTGAAAGGAGCAAAATTCCCATTAGCTCTCCATTTGTATAAGTTCCGTAATACAATAATATACGGGACAAAACTAATTGCTGCGCTAAACAAAGTGTGTATCATTATCAGTTGATTTTTTTTTACTATAAATTAATTTAAAGATACTTAATAATTTAAAAACACACTTATAAGTTTAAGCGATTTTTTAAGCTAGAAATTATAGTAGAAAATATTTATATGCACCTTAAACGTATCTTTCTTATAATCTAAACCCGTGCAGATACAAGTATTTGAAAGAAAAGAAATATCCTTACAAATGTTTCATGTTCTTTAATTTTATTAATAACTAGATAAAGTTGTCATTTATTTCAGATATTCTTGAAGCACTATTTTTATCTAGCGATTTTTCATTATTTGTATATAACTTGGAATTCAAAACAACTATCGTCGAAAAATGCGCTATTCTGCTAAATATAAATTTATGAACTTATATAAATAACAAAAATTCTTATATAAACACTGTTTAATTGTCATTATAAATAAATTATATATCCTATTTTTTTAAAGCAAATTTTTGACAATAGAACATTTCTTCTTAACGTTTACGAACACTCGCTTATTGTAGTAACCATTAAAGAAAGGTAAACAATATTTTAAATGAAACAAAAATCGTCTGTGAAATATATTTAAAATAACATAAATAGAACATGGAAAACACTAATTGTCAAGTGTTCTTTTTCGATGATAATGAATAAAAATCGGTTTTCTTTCAATGACGAATTAAGATTTGCTTTTAAAAAGACTGTTATAAAAACATTCTCTTAATAATCTATGAACGCATTGGTTTTTAAGAGTTGATTAACGTTTTTCGTTATGCTTTATTAAAATTACTAATTTGAATAAACAGTTTGTTTTAATATTGCCATACATAAATATTCCATTACAGAACTATTTTTTTACCTGTTAATAGAAGAATCAAAGAAAACAATTATTAAAAATATTTATAAACCTCAAAATTAAATAAAAAATAAAAGATTGTATTTTCTATGAAAATAAGAACATTTTTATAAAGCATATGTAATTTTACATTTTTTACAGAGAAATTTGACTTCGAATTTTAAGTTTTAAAAATTCGATTGTATACTTACTTGTGAATTGACTTTTCTTTAGTTGTTTTCCGGCAATGTTTAAACAAGCAATTTATTTCACCAGTCATATTAAAAATATTTTTAATATGTATATATATCAATAAATATAGTGATTAATAGCAAACAAGCGTATTTTAACTTCACCCACTGAAATCTGTAATGGGATCTTACCAAATCTTTCAAATTGTGTAAATCGGAACCGTTGCCATGCTAAGTCTGATTAATTTAGATTGTCTATGACTATGCAGGTAAAAAAACTAAAAGGGTTCGCTTTTATATTGTTTAAATAAAAAAACGTAATTAACAAATTACCAAACGATGTATTTTCTAATATTTATTTCTTAAACGGAATTTTAAATAGAGGCTTTTGTTTACACTACTGATGACGTCACATTCATAGAGTCTATTAGAGTATATGAATTCCATTATTAAAAACTTTACGCAAAAACATATTATACTAAAATAAAAAAAAAATTATATTCATTACCGCATAATAAATAAAAAGGTTGTTTGAGTATATTGATGCAGCAGCATTTATGAAGATATTCAATAAGAAAAAACGAGATTTTTTTAAAAAACTTTTTAACAGATAGAATAAGCAATTTATATATCAGTGACAATTTTATTTGATGTTTTAATGCTTTAGAAGATTTTATTTACCATTAATCGAATTTATTATTTTCTTTTCTTATTTTTTTAAAGTTTGTTTGAAGAAGCAGAATTATTTTGTAATGCTTTAAATATGCTTAGCATGGATGGCAATTCCAGAAATATCGTCTGAAAATTTAGAATATTTCATTAATTAATTTTTATTTTATCTACAGTTGTTTGCTGTTAAACTTAAGCGTACTTTCGTTGATTTTTTCTTGCGTCGTATGAAATGTGTAAGTAGACCGTTAATTTTAAAATAATAATCTTACTATGACTAATTTTCAACTGTCAATTTTATTTCGTCTTCGTGTTATCAAATTTTACCAAATAAATTTATAATTCTTATAACAATAAAAATATATTGGAATTAAAAGGACATTCGTCACTTAAAAAAAACGGAAAGCTTGAAAGAAACTGAAATTGTTTATGTGTGTGCCTGAATACAAAATTAGTTAAGAACATAGTGTTTAAAGAAAATTAAATTAAATATACAACATTCTGATTTTTATAGAACACAAAAATAAATGGATTTTACATTTGGACAATTGAAAAATAAACTTGCTACCACTTGATTTGTGGATTTTCAAAATATTACTTAATAATAGTATTTTTCAATATTGCTTGTTATTGTTGGTTCTCAACATTAAAATGAGGGAAATGCACGTATTTTATCATTATTCCTTTTTCAAGCGTATCGAATTTAGTGAATTTGCAAACGCTACCACATTAACACTCTAAGCGGCCCGAAAATAACAGAATTTGTAAAGTTGTTTTCTCAGTAGGAGAGTATAAATTAAATTTGTAAAACAAATCTTGTGTATTCCTAAAAAGATAGCTTTTAATTTATACCTAAATCAAATATATTTAAAACATATTGAAAAATAAAGTATTTATATGAATTTTATAATAGAGTGTATTGCTGGAAAAACTGGTGATCCCTTGGTTTAAAATTTCGGGACAGCCGACTGAGGGTTAATTGTAAAATATACTAATTACAGTCTTCAATTAAATTAATGCAGAAGTTTCATAGAAAAAAAGGTATTTGGTCGAAATAGAATAGTTTTTGACGCACGCATTTGCACAAAACTTTTCTAAAAATAATATTACACTGAAAGTTTTATGATGTTGCTTACTTGGTTTTTATCATTTGTTATTCTTAATTATGCACATACGCGAAATTTAATATAATATGTAATCATATAAAATCTATAAAAATAGATTTCTTTAATATAAATCTATAATAATAAAAACTATAATTTATAATAATAAAATCTATAATAGTAAAATCTATGTAAATGTATTAATAATAAATCTATAATCCATAATAATAAAATCTATATAATATGTATTATTAATAAATTTATAATAACCTATAAAATCTATATAATATGTATTAATAATATAATGTAATCTATAATAATTATAATATAATATATAATAATTATAATATAATCTATAATAATTATAATATAATCTATAATAGTTATAATGTAATCTATAATAATTATAATATAATCTATAATAATTATAGTATAATCTATAATAAGTATAATATAATCTATAATAATTATAATATAATCTATAATAATTATAATATAATCTATAATAAGTATAATATAATCTATAATAATTATAATATAATTTATAATAATTATAATATAATCTATAATAATACAATCTATAATAATACAATCTACAATAATATGTAATATCTAAAATAATAAATCGATAAAATATGTATTAATAATAAATCTATAGTAATTTATAAAAAATAGATAAACTACAATAAAATCTATAATAAAATACTATAATAAAATCTAACAATAATATGTATTATGTATTAATAATGAATCTATAGTAATTTATAAAATATATATAAACTACAATAAAATGTATAATAAAATACTATGATAAAATACTATAATAAAATACTATGATAAAATACTATAATAAAATACTATGATAAAATACTATAATAAAATACTATGATAAAATACTATAATAAAATACTATGATAAAATACTATAATAAAATACTATGATAAAATACTATAATAAAATACTATGATAAAATACTATAATAAAATACTATAATAAAAATTTAAATCTATAATAAAATCTATACTAATATATATTTTTCCTATAAAATCTATAATAATATCTATTTTTAATATAAAATCTATAATAAAATACTATAATAAAAATTAAAATCTATAATAATATCTATTTTTCATATAAAATCTATAATAAAATACTATAATAAAAATTAAAATATATAATAAAATCTATACTAATATCTATTTTTCATATAAAATCTATAATAATATATATTTTTCATATAAAATCTATAAAATAAAGATAAATGTTCATCTTATTACGATAGTAATACAAGGTGCATGTCAAGAAATGTGAAACAAATAAATTATAGTCACTTTGTTAAGAAATATATTTTATCCTCTAACCGTTTTGCACGTAAATTTTAAATTTATAAAATAATCTATGTTTCAATAATTTACAAATCCTAAAGATTGGAGATATTTTAAAGTTATATTAAAGGTTAGTTATCTATTAAAATAATATATATTTTTAAATATATATTAAATGCGTGTGTATTGGAAATATAAAATAAACTATTTTGCAATGAAAACGAGATTTTTACAATTTTGATATTTTCCTTATAGCTTAGAGTGTTTCAAAAATAATATATTTATTTGGTAAATTAATTATAGCAAATAAATAAGGAAGGTTTACATTTCTGTATTTTATTAGGCTATATTTTTACAGAGGCGTCTGTATTTGTTTTATCATGGCTTGGAATCTATCAACTTATTTTAATGAGATTTGGTATTTATGTATTTTTTTAATTGACGTAAAAGTTCATTTTAGTTTATGCTATTATCATCATCATTTGTTTGATTAATCTTAAATACAGTCAAACTTAAAACATTTATCCAGAAGAAAGGTTTTACTACTTTAATTTGTGTGGTATACTAAATAGAAATGGAACTATTCCCAACTTATTTATTTTATTTAAAATTATTCGACCAACTCTCGTTTTATGTGTTTCCGGACATAACTTTTATTATTTGTGCACCTGTTTTTGATAGTTTTATCTTTTGGTATTCAAATAGTATAGTTTTTGCCCAGAAAACCCCACTAGCTAAATAAGAATGGGGGAAACCTTGACGTTCGGACTATTGCGTTCTAATGTTATTCGTTACATTGGCATTATCGAATTTAAATAACATATTTTTAAACATAAATTACCTCCTATCAGTTATTTTAAAAGTTCAAATCTCTACAATTCTCTATTTTATCACATTATCTTTTTATAAGTCAAGATGGCAAAAAGCTCACGCTTAGTCTACTCCTCAGTTGTTATCTAGCTCATTGGAAAATATAAATATTTTTTCAGAAAAATATTAAAATGAGAAAAACCGCTAAAATTGCTATTAATACTTATTATTTTAATTTATTTAGGATTTTTTTTAAAAGTACATCGTTATAATTATCCACGAGATTATATTAGAGGAAAAAGTGTAATGAACTAGTATTTTTGATAGTTTATTAAAAATCAATTCGAAATTTAAATTCCTTAACGTACTTAAATTGGTATATAAGATGCTATTTAGGAAGAAAAATAAAATTTATCGGTTTTTATTTGAGGGGTGTCGTTTTAATACATCCCGTGCGAAGAATGGGTATTTTTTATTTAGAATATATGTAATGTTTTAAAGCAAATTTTATTGCTAAACAATAATGATTTCAATTGTAATAGTTAATTTTATATTAATGAAACTTAATTAAATAAAATGACTCGTAATTAATTAATTTAATTAACTTTGGCCGATTATATTGAAAACATTTACATTTATGCAGTCTATGAAATTAGTTATTTTAGCGAAAACCTTAATCTAAATAAATTTTTACATAAATAAAATATGACATATTGTATGCAGTAGAGAAATCGTAATTATTATAGAAATTAATTAAGGTTAGATTTGAGATTTTAAATGTAGTTGTAGAATTGTAGGTTGCTGTAGCTTGACATAACACATCTACTATTATTTATGTGGTTAAAATGTCTTGAACTCATCCTCGGATTCCGAGCTCATTGTTCCTTCGGCTAGACTACCACAGGTCTGATATAATAGAACATTTTCTACGGGATTTCACATAACACATTCACATTATACGTGTCATGTTAATGTGACATGCGAAAACCTTTATAAAGTCATATCGAACATTTGTAAGAAAATATGAGATATTTTTCATTTCATTCATGTATTACTTATCAATTGGTATTTTTTGGAAATATAATGGTTTTTTTAATAACGCTGTATACGCGACAAAAAATATACAAAAAACTTTCATAAAAATTGGAAAATTAAAGGTTTAAACCGGAAAACATAGTTTAAAAAAAAAGATTTATTAAACTAAAGAATTTTGTTTAAATATCCTTTATATATTTTTAATCATGGAAATTATTGAAGGGAAAATGGATATTTTTAAAAGGTTTTATGCGGGAAGATTAAAGACTTCAAATAATTTTTTTGTTTCAAATTTCTTTATACAAATTTCAATTTCAAAAATTTTATGAAATTTTAGATATTTGTTTTTTGAGAACACGAGAGTATTTCACTGATCAGGACCGCGAAATGAGATAAAATTAAATCCCTTCTCCCACCATCTTTTAACGTAAGAAAGAAGCATCTCCCGACATAAAAAACGAAGTAGAGTGCCCATGAGAGCATTGTGTGTGATGCAATTCGTGAGACACTCTTCCCTGTGAGAAACCGCAGTCCCTGGATGTCTTCTTCCCGTCGATCCTCCCCGAAGGTCACGAGAGAGAGAGCCGAACCATCGGAACTTGATCCACGAAGATCAGCAGCTGTCACGTCTCAATCGAAGACACCAACCTGCTGCGCGTGGGAGAAGGGAGTCTGAGTCACTGGTCCTTAAGGCAATGCAGCACAGACTTGCAGGTAGCCAGACACTCGGTGACTTACATATTTCCACATCTTTTCAGTTATAAGCCTTCAGATTCCAATTAGATAGCATTACTTCTCCGACAGAAAATACTATATATGTAGTATGGTTATAGAACAGAAATGGAAAGGTTTCATCGTTGTATGCTACTCATCAATACGAATTTTGTTTTGCAAATAACTAGTAGATATATCGAGGTCTATGCTTTAAGATAGATTCCGTACGGCCGCAAGTAACACTTTTAAAAATGCGTTCTACCATTTGACGAAATTTCGTCATTTTGACGAAACAGACACCTGCTATATACTTCGATGAAATATTTCGTCAAACTGAGGAAATTTATTTTGTCATTTTTAAAGAAATTTATTTAATCAAAAGCACGATGATTTAAGCACGATTTGAAGCTTCAGAGTCCAACTCGTCCAAGAAGGGTCATTTGAAATCTTGCAGTATAAGTATACGAACCAATCAAATACGAGTTGTTCCCCCCCCCCCCCCAATAGGGCTGAAAAGGGATTGAAGTAAATTACTTATGTTAAAAATATGAGGATTCTTGTTTCGTCAAAAGTTAAGTGGTTCCATGAAAAACGGTTATCAAATATATAGGGCTGTGTCCTACTCATTCAAGAACAACCCTACTTCTCATTCTAATTACGTTTATTATTGATGAAACGGTCGTCTCTGACCGGCCCTAATGATCAACACTACCAGTCCGTAGCGTTGATCCTACATCAAGTGTGTTGGGGCTGCGCAGCAGTGCCCCTGGTGGTCGCTGCATGTAGTTACAATGCTACTTACTATGGGATGTGAATCCCACAAATATGACGAAAGTAGCCTTGACGATCGCAGAAGTCTCAAAAATGAGAGTGTTAATTCTAAGAGTGAACCCTTAGCTAGCATTCCAGTACATACGTCCACAAAATTACTCCGGTTGGATTTAACTGGATAGATCTCAAGACCCTGTAATCTAGAATCTGTCAACACCTCACCAGTCTATCACGGTTTACCAATTGCCTGATTCTGTTAATTAGTACAAGTTTAACTCATTTAATTTTTTTATTCTATATGGAATTTGTGTTACCTTTTTCCGAATGAACTTCCATACAATTTTTGTTTTTTATAGATATATACTGCATAATGATGGTTAAAAAAAATCTTCGTATTTACCTTCAAAATACATTTATCCTTTCACCCGCTATCCATAGATGTAATGTTCATAATTCTTTCCTAAAGAACCTCATTGAGACAAAAAGGAAATTGGTTTCGGTAAATACAAGAACAAATCATGCAATATTCCCACACAGCAACAACAACTCTTCTGTCGTCATGGCAACCGTTAAGTCCCTTTGTGGGCAAGGGTGGATAAAAGAGGATAAAAAGAAATCACCCCTTTTTCTCCTTTCTATCCATCGCCCCCGTCGCTGCTTTGGACCCCCTATAAACATAATGATGGAGTTGTCAAGTCAATGCATTACGTGAACAAAATATGGTCGCCTGTTTTGGGTAATATTACCGTACAGTTATCGCTGTTGAAAGCATGGGGGTTTTGAAGAGGGGTTTATGGGTCTGTGACGTAATATTTTTTCTGGAAAGACGTGTTGTGAAATGTTAATTGATCGTAAAATCTTAATTAGTTTTTTCGATTTGGGCTAGTAAGCAATAAAGTTTTTTGTTAATTATTTGGAATTTTAGGATGTACTTTTATTAAATTTTTCCTGAGAATAAGAAGATGCCCCCAGGAGGTAGGCATAATGAATGGAGATAAATACGTAAAAAAAATATATAATTATAAATTTAAATAAAGAAAATGCTATTGTATGAAAAAAGAAAAAATACTAAAAAATTGTAAGAATTTTATTAAAATATATAATATTAACAAATCCGTGCGATTATTATTGCATGACCCCCCCCCCCCCCCCTCAAAATAAATACTCACCACACATCCAATCGTTAGAGACAAAAAAGGAAATGTTTAACGGTCTGCTTTTAGATGGCCGCATTATCAACGACTTCTTTTTTAAAAAAACGTTAAAGTGAATTATTTTAAATGCATTAAAAAATCGTTGATACTTATGAGATGAAAGTGCGATTCGTCAATGGTCGTCTATGAAATTATCTTTCTTTTGTTTCCTTATGTGTTAAGATTCATTTCAGAAAAATAAAAATATGATGGCTAGTGGTTCCCAATATACGGAACCTATTGTTATCTTTTATTTTATTTCTTTGGGACCGTAAGGGGCGTATAAACACTAAAAATTTGTGCATAAAAAAATATTATATATTTGTATTTTTTGGTTTAATTTTTAATTTGCGGGGTTTTATTTTTTGCACTTTACATTGTTCATTTGTTTTTGATAAAAAAAATAATAAAGCACTTATCATATTATTTAGATATCCTGTATGCAGCTTATTTTTAATCCTTTTGGACGGCAAAAAATACATATTTACTTAGTAATTACATTTAATTTACAAAACAAAATTTTATGGATTTTTTTTATGTATTACATAAACGAAAATGGGAATCATTTTATTCATACAGAAATCTCACACATGTCTTTCGTAAACAAAAATTCATATTAACTTCCTTATTAAATTTACTAGCTGCGTATTACCTCTATGCTGGTGACTCTTTAAAATAAATCCTCTAAAATATAACTTTTATTTATAGAAGTTTTGGCATTTGACAGGCATGTTACGGTCCTGAAATGATAAAAGTTCTTATCTTTATTTAACTGAAATCCGTAACAGTTATTGAAATCTTCAAATATTTATCTACATCATGTTGGAGAAAAAGTATTATATCACAAATATTCTTTAATGTATATTGGTAATTAAACCACATTACTGTAAATTAAGTAATACTTTTGGGAATATATTTTATAATTATTTTTTTATTATCTGCCTAGTACTCTCACGAAATTCAATGTTAATAAAGGATCGTTGGTTTAAATGATTGGTTGAATAAACGTCGCATTATCTCTGTACTAACTGGACTATTAACTACTAAGAAGAAATCGATTTACATAACTATTTCCATGTAATAACAAGAACATCTCTCTCTGGAAGTGTTTATGTTAGCCGATTTGAAGTTGAACGAATTTTTAATTAATACACATTTAAAATTAAATGACAATTATAGCTAATCTAAATACTAACCAAGATAAGAATAAGCTAATTAATAAAGAAGCTATAATAATAATAATAATAATTAATTATAGATCAAATAATAATGACAACAACTTGAGATATTCTACAAAATAAATATTTATACACATTTAGAAGCTAAAAAAAGTCTTACATTAAAAATGGCAAACAACACATGTTTAAAAAAATATTTAAAAAAGTTGTATTCATATATTAAATTAAGTTCACTAGGAAACAACAGATACCTTAAGTCAAATAAAAAAATATATAGAATATAAAAATTGTGATTTTTGGAATTTTCAACATGAAAACGAAATTTGAAATTTTATTTCACAAAAAACTCTGTCTAAGAGAAGTACTTAATTTTTAACGACAAAAAAGCGGATTTTTATAGAGAGGAATTATCATATTAGAATAAGTTTTAGGAATGTATTCACTGAAAACAAAGTAAATTCTGTGATATCCAAAAAACGCCCAAAGATAATTAATATTTTATTCATTTTCTGGCGTCATTTCATATTACTCGTTACAAAAGAGAGGAGGTTCAGTAATTTCAATAACAAAAGATTTAACAAGCATATAATAATAAAAAAGATATCCTTCTTCAGAATCCAATTTTCTATCTTATGTATAAAAAACAAATTGTAAGCAAAGAAGGGGAGGGTATAAAATGAGAATGCAATTATCTTTTTCCAGCTACCCAAAATTAAATGGATTTTTAGAGTCAAGATTAAAAGTGAATATCACGCATTTGTACAATACACGAAATTAAAATTAATATTAAAAAGTATTTTCTGAATTTCGGCAATGAAAAATATTTTTGTTATATAAAAAAAATGAAATTCCATTGTAATTGAATCTTGATTTGTGTTATTTTTTCATTTCTTAGTTTTACAGTTCTTTAATTTTAATAGATTTTACTT
Source organism: Troglohyphantes excavatus (assembly GCA_963932185.1). Classification (NCBI taxonomy): domain Eukaryota; kingdom Metazoa; phylum Arthropoda; class Arachnida; order Araneae; family Linyphiidae; genus Troglohyphantes; species Troglohyphantes excavatus. The sequence continues at coordinate 25,569,162 of OZ010670.1, read as the reverse complement.
TCTTTTGGGAAGCGTTTTTGGAAAAGCAATTATTTTTCAGACACTAACCATTGTTATTAAATTTTGAACATCGCACTAAAGTCAATGTCACTATCATATTACCTGAAAATAAGATTTTTATATGGAGAATAAATGGGCTATAAGTATATTAAGATTGGTTTGAAGGTTAAAATTCTTTATTATTGAAGTTATTTTGTAATTCTTTATATTTTATTCAGTTATTTTATATAAGATTAAAGTTTCATTTAGCTTATACCATTTTCAAGTTAGTAATATACTAGTTAGTAATATACTGGGAATAGTAGACCTTACAATCCCCCCCCCCCCCCAAAAAAAAAAAAAAAAAAAAAAAACTGAACTTTACATGAAATGAAACCACCGGCTACCATCTTGAAACGAAATCAAACAATATAACGACCGTCACCTTAAAAATGATTTTTAAAAAAAATTGAAATACACAAAACATATACATTGCCAAGGAATATTCATGCCAAATTTGAAGAAAATCGAACAACGCGCTTGGTCGTGAGGAACTGCAAACACATTTACAAACAGATGAAGTTAAAACAGACATCGAGTTAAAAGAGGACCTAGCTAACTTTCGGTCATTTATGATAATTAAATTAAAATTAACTGCTAACCCCCATGACATGTTGTCACATTAAATAATTAATCAAACATTCGACTGAAATATATAAAATAATTCAATTAATGATTTTTAGCTGTTGCTTGAAAATGGCTCAATAAGATTGGTACAAATCGTTTTGACAGTGGACTTCAATAGTGTTACTTATGAAAGATTAATTAAAAATTGTTTAGAAATTCTTTAAGAATGTAAGGATCTTTTAATCTATGTGATAAATTTAAAAAAAAATTATTGGGAAACAAAATTTTTATTTTAATTAAAACACTATTGTTACATTTTCTTCGCTTATTTTTAAGATACTTCTTAAAAATTTATCTTCAGAAATTATGTGTAGGATATTAAATATTACTATTGTACTTTTCAAATATTTTATATTGCGTGTTTATGTACTTTCGGAGTTAAATATGTGTTTTTTTTAAATAACATTTGGTGTAAAGAAATTTCATTTGATGCAACTTTTTAGATTTATCAGCTCTTAACACGGTCTTTCTAACTGTCAATATTATTTTAACAGTTTTTAAATAAAAAAAAATCTTTCGAAATAGAAAACAGCTATTAAAACTGAGAAATATAACATAAAATCCATACAAAAAAGTTTCCAAATAGTTTCGAAAAAAAAATTAATTATATTTGAGTCTTTTAACTCTGAAAAGTTACATAGTAAGTCACCATTTCACAGACTTGGTAATATCCACGACACATGCTCAATCGACTTGCAAAAGGGTTAATATCCGCATCAAATTCTATCCCTCCCTTTCATCAATTTACTCCTTCTAAAACAATCCCCATCTACGTCAATCACAATTCTCTTTCACGAGCACTTGAAATCCGAGAGCTATTGTAACAACTTAACAAAGCACCCACTTCAAGAGGTCTTGCCGCAGCACCTTCTAACGCTCTTCGACAAAAGCCACCCAATGTGTGGGGGGTTCAGATCTTTTAGGGAGATAAACCCTTGCAATCGAGTTACGGTCCCACGTTAATGAAATTCTCCACAAATGTGAAGCGAATTCTGTGGCTATTTTAAGGGAATGGTATTTGTAAATGAGAAAAGTGTGTCGTGTTTCTCGGATGTGGTTGTGTAATTATACACTTTGGTATGCGGTATCGGCATTTCATCGGTACGGGGCTGTGTTGTGGGATTGGATTTTGATGTGAAAGGGTGGAAGGTTTTTTTATTGTTTTGGAGTTCATCCGCCGTTTGATTTCGCGGACTCTGATTGTTGATTGTTTGTGTTTGAGATCTAATCAATGAAACACTTTAATTTGGATCTGTTAATTTAATAAAACGTCACTTTATGTTCGCTGTTAAAAATTAATTTAAAAATAAATCTGACCAAATTAAGCTGACCGTAAACTGACCAAAATGTTTGTAAATGAAATGTACAAAATGAGTTAACTTATGAAAAACTCTTTGACATCTGATAGTACATTTTCATATACTAATAGTACATTTTCATATCTCACACAAGAAAAAATTCTGGTTGCGTTATAGCAACCAAAAATAGGATACTTTTAATACGTTGCATGCTTCAAATTATTTAAAACTAGTAGAAATACCCGTCTTTGCTAAGGGTTAAATAAATCGATATACACTATAGGAATTAATAAAACAATTATTCTCTAAACCAAGCATATGCCTATATTAATTTAGATTTTTACCTCCGCAGTTTCCTTAAGTATTCTAATATTAACCGTCCGAGCGATTGGTAAAAGGGCATTTTATGATTATAGACAATCTTCTGACAAAATTTAAGAAAATAGACCAATAACATGTGAATCAAAACGGATAGTAATTTAACCTTCTCTAAGGCCCATTCTACACGAACGACGAAAACGCGAGCGAACTTTTGCAGATGACTCGGTGATTCGAGAATCCAAACCACGTGGTTTGGATTCTCCAATCCGAAGTGAGCTTGAGTTTTTCTACTTCATGTAAAATGGGCCTAACTTGCAGTCTTCAAAAGTTTTATACTCATAATGTAAGTATGTTCTCTTCTACCCAGATCCTCGGCGTGTCTGAACGCGAGTTTCTTGAAGGCATGGGCGTGTACTTCGTGTCGTTCGTCGGCCAGTACGGCTACGACCGCGTCCTGTCGGTGCTGGGGCGGCACATGCGGGACTTCCTCAACGGCCTCGACAACCTCCACGAGTACCTCAAGTTCAGCTACCCCCGCATGAAGGCACCCTCCTTCTTCTGCGAGAGGGAGACACCCTCAGGGCTCACCCTCCACTACAGGAGCGCGAGGAGAGGGTTCCTGTGGTACACCATCGGACAAATCAAGGTAGGGAACACATTTTAGTGTGTTTAGTTATAGAGAACAGCTGGAATAGAGGATGAACGTAAGGTCTTTCCTGATTGCAAACATTTATTGGTATACTTCGACATGCATGGTTTATTGGAAATAGTAAGTGCAGTAATTGTTTTTTTATTGATATCAATCGCCCTATTAAACTTCATTTGTGTTTTTCTTTAATCGAGTTCGCACATTTACAATTGAAGATGTAGATGCAAGAAGAAGGAAGCTCCACTTTTTTTCTGATTTAGACTTTTTCACTTATTCCTATAAAAAAAAAATCCTCTACTGATTAGTGCAAAAACTAGACAGCTCTATGCAATGGCTATAGTGATATAAAGGAAAAAGAGCTGTAGTTTTGTATTATACGATACAAAAACGCCCCTTTAATTTAGAAATTACCACACCTTAGAAATGGTCATAAAACATTAATTTTTTTTTTTTTGCAAAATCCACGCAAATGAAACTCACTGGTGATGTAGCAATGGTAATACAAATTTAAAACTAGCAGGAAACAAGAAAAATAGGGAATTAAATGACAAACTTTTTCAAAATATTAAGAACCATGTAAAAGAATTGAGTAAATTTCGGTTATTTTACAAATATCGAACTTCTGCAAAGAAAAAAATCCTTCTGTAAACAATATATCCTTCTGTAAAAAAATATATCCTACTGTAAAAAAATAATTCCTTCTGTTAAAAAAATATATAATTCTGTAAAAAAAATATATAATTCTGTAAAAAAAATATATTTATCTATAAAAAAAAATTCCTTCCGTTAAAAAAATATATATTTCTGTAAAAGAAATATATCCATCTATAAAAAAAATCCTTCCGTTAAAAAAATATATAATTCGGTAAAAGAAATATATCCTTCTGTGAAAAAAAAATATATCTTTCTGTAAACTGCTTAGTGGTAAATCCGGCACTGGTAACAACTGTCTATGGGTGCTCTTATAGACATATCCAATTCCTTATATTGACCCACAGCACCTCCCCTTCTTTCCTCAGGAGGTGGGCCACCACTTCTACGACACCTCCGTCGAAGTGCACGTCCTCAACCAGACCATCTCGTGCTCTTCCTACCACGTCATCCTGCAGCTCTCGTTCGACAACCGCGCCTTCCGACTCGAGGAGTCGAGGAAGAGCCTGCGCGGGGTGGACCGCGCCATCCCGCCCGTCCGCGCCTTCCTCTTCCTCGAGATCTTCCCCTTCTGCCTCGTCTTCGACTCCGCGCTTCGCATCAAGACCATGGGCAAGAGCCTCAGGGCGGTCATGCCCCCGGACATCGCGGGCAAGAAGCTGCCGGAGGTGTTCGATCTCACCAGGCCGCTCATCGACTGCACCTGGGAGGCGGTGAGTGCTTCACACAGATATATGTCACAGTGCTTTTTCGTACTATACATACTATTGTATGTACTACATTTACTAGTATATTATATATACTAGAAATATATATGGGATGTTTATTTATTAGATGTGCAGTCGTTATAGTTTTCAGACAGGTTCAGTTCTGAAGGTATCAAACAGAGACTGAAATATATTGTTCAAATCATTTATTGTTCAGGACTTCGGTGTAAGACCTCATAGCTTCGAGGTTACATCGTGAATCTCTATCAAGATGGAGATTTTGAGAAGGAGAATACACCCTGGACACCTCTGATTGGTTCCTAGACTTTTAGTTCGCATTTTCTAGTTAGTTTGACTTCGACTTTTAGAAGTTGCGTGGGAGTGAACGTAGTCACATGTGTAATGGTGACTCATCCGAAATCTAAGAGTGGGATATTGCATCTTGAGATTAAATGAACTGGTTGCTTTGGTACTGGGAAAAGGGGGCGATATCCAAGTTTAAAGAAAGTTAATTAAAGTAAATTTTAAAGTGGGGAGAAGTGTTATAAAATATCTTATTTATATATATATATATATATATATATATATATATATATATATATATATGTTTATGTTTACTAGTATATATAGTGTACTCAGAGCATATTATGTTATGTATACTTGTATATCATTTACATACTATATACAGTACTACATGTATGTATATGTATACCTATATGTATAAAAATATACCATATGTATAATAATATACCATATGTACTAGCAAAAATTTATTTGTATAAAACATATTCTAGTAGGTAGTGTATACTATAGTAGCTGTTTGACCCCGCGTTAAGTCGTATACATTAAAATAAAAATTGAGTGGCCACCGTGAATGAATCGAACCCGCGACGTCTATTCCGAAGTTTCAAGAAGAGATGTCTCTATAATACTTTTTAGTTTATTAAAATCATCTAAAAAAACTAAATGGAAATTTGAAAGTCCGAGCTCCTTGAGGATGAATACTACTTATATTAAACAATTTTAGTCTCTTATTCGCAGGGATATACTTTTCGATCCACAAATAGGCAGCCTTCTCTTATTATTGTAGATATACTAGTAAAAAATATTAATTAATTACATATTTTATTATTAAATATACTAGTATTATATTATACATACTAGTATACTAAGGAAATTTATTTTTCAACAATCCAACGCGGCTATGCTAATATTAGCCCCAAGTTAATATAAACCGTCTGACTGTGTATTTTATGTCCTATCTTTCAGATTCTAGTTCATTCTAATAATATATTTGAACTGACTTCGGTGCATCCAATTCGTGGACAGGAGGTCAGCAATGGAAACCACTTGCTGAAGGGATCAGAAGATGACGTCGAAGACGACACTGCTGACGTCAGTGAGTACGTCTCTCTCATTGGTGGAACTCTATCTGATTAATAATTAAAATTACGAAGTTTAATGGGAAAAGTTGATTGTATGTACAAACACATGAGTAAATTTTATTGAAGTGCTTTATTTTCCATCGAGATAACAAGGTTTTATTAAATTACAATATATAGGAATTTCACTGTGCTAAATTCTTACTTCGTCTATTAATAAAAAATAGTGATCACTTAAACAAAAAATTTAATATTTTAAGATAACTTTTAAACATATTAAACTATAAAAAAGCGAGTTTTTAGAAATTAAATCTCTTTTAAAACGTAAAACGGCAATGTAAGTTCGCGTAATTGTAATGTTGGTTTTGTTATTGTTAATTATTGTTTATTAGTATACGTTATTGTTAATTATATTATTGTTTATTAGTATACGTTATTGTTAATTATATTATTGTTTATTAGTATACGTTATTGTTAATTATTGTTTATTAGTATATGCTTATTTATTTTCAAATAATTAAAAAAATAATAATTACTTATTTTCGAACATAGACTTTAATTATTTTTCAAGGTAATATATGAGGCAAATATTATGACAGATATTTTATAATTTTGTCATTGGGTACATGGTGCAAAGTAAAGCGAAGACAACAGCAAACGAGATATCACATGTGTGACTATTAATAGAATTGCTTTCTGTTTGTATTAGTATCTCTAACCATAGTTAAATTTTTTATATATGTTAATGAAAGTTTTAAAAATCAATTTTGCCTTAGAATAATTAAGAATCGTGTTTAATGTTTAAAAACTTTCTCAGAATTAAATTTGAAATATTAGACATTTTATTGTTCGAAAAGATTTAGTTTTTAAATTTAACGGGTGTATTATTTTTTTAAAAAATTGTTTTCGAGTCAAAAGCTTCATATTAAGCTTTTTAAAATTTCTACACATTTTGTGGTATTCTAAGTGCAAAATGTAAATTAAAAAAAATGGTCTGTGTACGTGTGTCTGTGAACAAGATAATGGATATTGCAAATACAACTAAATTTGACATAACATGTATTCATGTCCATGTTACATGACAGTAAAGTTAGCTGGATCTTTTAGATCCCAGTTTGACTCGTTATATGAAGATTAATTGTTACCTTAACTAAAAATTAAGTTAAATTAAATTAGGTTTTCTCAGTTCAATCTTAGTGTTGACCGGCCATTGATATATTTCCTGTGTTTCAGATATGGAAGACAGACTTCTACATTTAAAAGGACAAATGTTGTACATGGAGGAATGGAAAAGCATGGCCTATTTAGGAACGCCATTGTAAGTTCGGCATTTCGCTGTAAACTATTGACAAATAAAGGATACAAAATGTAACTTGTTTGACAAATTCTTCGTTTAAAAAGAGTATATTACTATAACTGGAAAAATTGGCACAATACAGTTTTTAAGATTTAAAAGACAACTTTCAGTCAATACTGAGATTTTTGTTCGAAAATTTGAAAAGTATTATACAATGAAATAAAATGTTTAGAAGTGTATCATATGAAGAATAATCCGGACTACTCAGTAAAATCGGTCTACGTCAGCAATCTAAGTTGCTAGACTATGATATGAAATGTTACCTTATAAGTCACCTTACCTTATAGTTTACCTTACCTGGTCTACTTTAAGGCCAATTAGCCTTACATTCTAGTCTTAGAGTAGATTCGTATTAGCTTAAATGGAAAACTGCGACTACCTTTTACTTTCTTGCGCATTGATTTCACATATAATGTGTTTTATTTCATTTCAGCATGCGTAGTTTGGACACCATGTTGCATACTGGTTTATACATCAACGATCTCAGCATGCATGATTTTAGCAGAGACATGGTTCTTGCTGGTCAACAACAGTCGGCAGAACTTAAACTGGCTCTAGATCAGGTAAGAAGCTTTTGAGAACAATTCATTGTCTAATTAACATCTATTTTCATAGAGAGAAAGAGAAATATTTTTTAAAGATATTTTATTAAAGAGCATTTAAGGTTGAAAATTTCCAAATTCACTTTTTTATTATCATAAAGATATACAGACTCGTTCACGACAACATTATAAATTAACAACTTTATATACATAATAGTGAACGTACAGTTCCAAAATTTGCCTGTCAATATCAGTTGTTTTCTAGAAATCAATGTGGTTATCACTATTTTGGATAAGACAATTTTAAGAACTGCATTCCTCATTTTCAAAATTAGTATACTTTTTGATGCTGACAAGTTTTACTAACTAAACGTAACTACTTTGATATAATGGTTATAGCCTGAATTAGATAAATATTGATTATACCACATAATAGGGGAAAATAGCAATTTTTGGACACACAACACAGATGGATAAGAGAGGATTTGGGACAACCTCTTACGATTTCAATTCAATTTGATTATATTCCAGCCTGTTATTTCAATAAAAACATTTCTTTTACTGAATTCACATTTATATTGGGGTATTAAAAAATTATTTGGCTGAAAATATCACAGTTTTGAAGAAAAAAAACAAGTTTAGGAACTGTTTTCTCAATATATATGAAAGGATCCTTTTTAGCCAGTTATTATTCATTTGGAGGGTGGTGAAGTCGTTAAATGAAATCATAGTAGAAGGGAGTACATAAACACTATTTATTATCGGAGCCAGGCCACACGTGTGGACAACACAGACTGCAATCAGAGAATGTCATTCCGAGGGAAATATTGGGTTTTATGCACAGGGAAAATTGGATGACAATTCATCAAAAACACACCTACTGATAGTTCGAGGGGCTCCCTAAAGAACGCACGGTACATTTTGTCCTCTGGAAAATCCCCGAATGATTGCTTATATGATTACGAGAAAAATGGAAAGGAATTTGCCTAGGCTGTCAAAAGGGAAAGTGCACAAATTGCAATTAGATATTTAAAGGGATGGTTGATAAATAAATATAAAAGGGTTTAAAATAAAAGGGTGGTAACAGAAAATTACTTTCATACATAACAGTTTGAAGCGTCGTGTAACACTTAAAGCCCCAAGATAGTATGATATGTGCAGATATGTAAAATTAAAGTTATCAGTATAAAGTTAGTATATTTCTCTGTCTAATTCTTTGTGTTGCGTGCGTGATTCAGGAGCTTCAGAAGAGCCGCCAGCTAGAGGAGTCCATGAGGAAGCTGGACATCGAGATGAAGAGGACGGACGAACTCCTCTACCAGATGATCCCGAAGCAGGTGGCCGACAGGCTGAGGAGGGGGGAGGCAGCGGTGGACACATGCCAGGTGATGATAAAACACAATTTTTATTCCTAAATAGCTGTTTGGTTCCACCCGTTCAAGCATATATAAATTGAGTGGCGCCCAACTTGACTCGAACCTGCGATCTATTATTCAAAAGTCCCACGGGCTGCCGACTGAGCTACAAAGGCTAGTTCTAGACCTTGTAAATAATTTTTTTAAGTTATTTGCTTGTGCAATATTTCTAAAATTGTTAAAATAATTTTAAAAAATCAAAATGGGATTTTACAAATCCGAGCTTCATGTGAACATCTTGAGAATGAATAGTACTTATATATAACATTCAGCCTTTTATATACGCGGAGGAAGTAGGTGTTTTTCGATCCACAGACTGACACTAAGGAGAGTTAGATTTAAACGAGTGAAATAAGCTCTGCCTTTGTACTAAATTATTTAGAATGAAAAACTGGAAACAAACTTTGTTTTACAATCTTCAAAGAGTTTCCCATTTGTGTAACAGATTGTCTTTTTGGGACCACAATTTGAAGAGGGGCCCAAAAGAGCCAAAAATATTTGTACAACTTGAGATTTTTAAATGTGCCTTTTTCCCTTGCAGTACTTCGAGTGCGTAACCGTGCTGTTCAGCGACGTGGTGAACTTCACCGAGATCTGCAGTCGCATCGCCCCCATGGAGGTCGTGTCCATGCTCAACTGCATGTACAGTCTCTTCGACCAGCTCACCGAGAAGCACGACGTCTACAAGGCGAGTACTTCTTCTGCACAATCACGGCACTCTTAATTATATGACAGATTCATATTAAAGATAGAATTTCAATCAAAAATGTGTTCAGATATTCAGAATTAAAAAAGTATGGAATACCGTATATACTCGCGTATAAGCCGAGATATTTAAGTAAAAATTTTCATCAAAAAGTAGGGGGGTCGGCTTATACGCGGGTCATTAAAATTTCTAATATAATTTGCCTAAAATGGGAAAAGGAGAGAAGTTGAAATTAGCGGATTCTTCTGAAACGCGCCGACACATTTCCGAGATCGAGAATGTGCGTCACGTGTTGACTGAAGACCGTTCTGCGCATCGCGGCTTAATCGTAACGCAAAATTTAACTACTTACATAAATAATCCGTTTAACTTAATAAAAAGAATATATTTTAATAAATATTTAATTGGTTTGTAGAATTTATGAAGCTAGTAAACGCTACTTTTGGATGGAATTTTGGATGGAAGACTAAGAAGTTGACATACATCGTTCGTAGCGAATGACACCACTTTAAAGTCAATGTCTTTCTTGCTCGATTGCAATAATTAAACAAAATTTATTTCCCCAATGCAGATTTTATTCCTTGATAGTATTATGTACAGATATTAATAATTGTTTCATTAGTATTTTGGATGGAATTGGCTTTAAAGCGGTAAAATCGGGGTTGCTAATCGGCGAATTCCAGTTCTACATTTAAATAATTTATCTCGTAATTAAAAACTAATATTTTAATAAGCAGTATATATTCATCCATAAAGTAGTACTATTTCCTTCCAAGATGGATAAAAAAAATGCTCATCCGTATTTAATAGCGACAGTAGTCAACGATGTTGGCAGAAAATAGTTGACGTTTTCTAAGTTTTTAAATCTTTACAAAACAATATTAAGGATTAGAAATTGCACATTTTGGTATTTAAGTTTGTGGTTTAAAATATTTTATTTGATAATACGGGAGATTTAATTTAAGAAGTCCGATGAAGGTTTGAAAGACACCAGAACATTGCGAGTGGTACATACTTTTAAGCCCGATGAATAGTCACGAACTTCGAGGAAGGCCGTTTCTCCAGTCACTTTCTTTAAACTTTTAATTTTTAGGCTTAAATATTTATTTTTCTAATTAAAATTTCACTCTTTAGTCGAGGATTTGCCGATTTTAATCGGAATTTTTCATGAACGAAAATACAACTCGGCTCGGCTTATACGCGAGTTTCCGATTTTGGACAAAAAATTGTCCTAAAATTAGGGGGTCGGCTTATACGCGGATCGGCTTATACGCGAGTATATGCGGTAGTTAATTATCTTTAGGTATGTGTTACATATTCTCTTGCTGCGCGCGAAAAAATTGTAAATTTGTATTTACGGTAAGAAGGTTTAATTTATATTTCCAACACTTTACTTAAAAATATATATAATTAATTAGTTGTTTGGTGGATTTTTAAACTTTCTTCTAACGCTTTTAGTGTTAAAAAAATATTTCAACATAGAGTATTTTATGAACTTAAATATTATATGTGGAAAGCTAGAAATATATAAACAGATATAGAGAAGCTATCCTATAGAGAGCTAACAGTTCTCTTGAAATTCCCTAACAACATTTAATGAACACTTGCACAGTTTTTTTTCAACTTCCATTGCATCATTAACCATACTCTATGAATATTTTCTCTGTTCAAGTTAAACCTTAATAAGTATTTTCCCTTACAGGTTGAGACTATAGGCGATGCCTACATGGTAGTGTCTGGCGCCCCTGACCAGGAGGAGTGCCAGGCGGACAAAGTGTGCCACATGGCACTGGACATGGTGGACGTGATTGGGGGACTCAAGGACCCGTCTACAGGGGAGAGTCTCAGGATACGTGTTGGTGAGTATATCTCAGGAACAATATATATATAATATATATATATATATATATATATATATATATATATATATATATATATATATATATATATATATTTCTTTCTACATCTCGAAGAAATTGCGTTTTGAGATTAAGGGATATGGGATACGTAATCATCAAAAATATCCAAAAATATTTTATTACTTTACATAATTGTTAATTTAATTGTTAAACGAACTACACCAACATTATATTTGTACATTAAGTACAACTAATTATTTTTTCGAATCAATACTAAGCTTTGGTAATTGCCTGTGTACGAAACTTTGAACTCATTTTCCTCAGTGATGACTTTTTTCGTATTTGATCAAGTTTCAATTGACATAAGTTCATATCTATTTGAAGAAAATGTCACAAATTTGCTACAGTGTATTTTCAAACATTTTACTTTAACTTGTCTTTAGGGATTAGTAATGTATAGGTTATTTTCTTAAAAAAATATTTTTTAAAAAATAGTTTGACTAGTAAAATGAGTGATTTTTGTTTTCAAATATTTGCACAAAAATTATTTTGCAAATTAAATAGTGTTGTTTACAAGTTGTTAAATGTTCAAATGGGACCATGTGTTTATAGTAATATGCTATGCACACAAATGTAGAGAACAATTATATTGATATCTACAAAATTAATGAAATAAGTAAAATGATTATTTCTCTCTCTCTCCTATAACCGCTTAAAGATTTAAGTTTAATGGGCAATCATGAATTACTCCGAATTATGCACTTCCAAACACGTTTGATATTTGTTTAATATGGCCAGAAATTGCCAACGGAGATTTAATTAAAAAAAAAAACTTTTCAATGACGTATGTTTTCTAGCGTTTCCGAACTAGCTGCGAATCTACTACACAAACCACATGAAAACCGTGAACCAAAACATTTGAATAGCAAATTTCCATCAAAGTATGCAGTAATTATAAAGGGGAAAACACACAGTTGAATTGGAATGTTGTTGTTTTTTAAATTCTAGAAAGACTTACGATATGCTTTCTGGAGGGAGGATTTTGATGCAGAGTGACAGAAAGTTGTGAGATGTTATACGCCAGAGTTTTTTTTTTACTTCTACATAATTTTCTATTCATTTTAATAATCAACAACTCATTCTACTAACTTTACGTAGTTAAAAGAAGTGTAGGAAATACCATAAAAGTGTGGTCCCACTTTCCTATTCATGATGGTAGGTCATTTATCCTCATAGGCTGATTCCACTTGGAATTATAGAACTTTGAAATATCAAAACTTTTATGTCACTTAAATTTCTATATATAGACCAATAGGCTGCATAGAACGATTTTACAGAAGTATTCAAGTCAAAAAATATCCAGGTTTGAGATCGATATCAATGCCCAGACACGTTTCATTTTAAAACTGTAATTTTAGCTTCCAATAAATAGGCAAAAGTTATCCATCAGTAGAAGGCTATATTGCCAGCCAAATTGCATAATAATTGACAGTTTTCTCATCAGAATATTTTCCATTCCACAAGATCCGAATAAGTAATTGATGTTTAATTTTTAAATAATTGGTCTATATTTAGTTTTGCATGTAATCCACTCAATCATGCAGGAAAGAATATATTGACCTTATTAAAGACCTTTCAAGTTTGTTGGCGCTTTAATGTTCCAAGTTAATTGAAGTCGAATTGGATTACCATTGCCAAGCGTAGTCTAAAATTTGATGCCGCCAAGGCTAGACTGCCAACGTCATCTAATTGTCATTTGTCATTCGGGAAATCTGTCGGTTATTGATAGAGAAAAGCAACTTTGTTTCTTATGCTGCTAATTGAGAATTTAATGAAGGACTGTTTTAAGTACAAAGTTATTTTTAGATTTTACTAATTAAAAGTAAGAAAACTAATTGTTTCTAACCTCTGTTATGACATGTTAGGTATCTAATGAATTATTGATAACTTGTTTCAGAGACGACCTTAGGGATGTGCGACGAGTGCAACCGCCCATGGCTTCGCACTTTTGAAAGGGTTCCGTCCTAAATTTACTTTAACTCAGATCTAAATTTGACGTCAACTAGAATAATGTTTTAATTGGGCGTTACCTAGAAGAATGTTTTGGAGTGAGTGCACCTAAAAAATTAGGTTTGTGCGACATATAGCACCTTTCAACTCTCCTTACTATACTCCTTTACTGTCTCCAACACTTCATTGTGAAGCTTAAGTGCGTCGTTAATTCAATAGATCAATGATTTTAACCTGCTAGACAACCCGTAACACAATACCGATAATTTTGACTTCTTGAAAATTAGGGGGGGGGGGGGGGGGTAAAGCTAAGAATAAGGAATTAATCTGCTAAGACGACAAATTAATGTGGTCAAATATGATTTCAGTTGATATTGGAAACCTTGTGCAATATTTGCGTAATATGTTTTACACCTGTGCGCAAATAGGTGCGTAAAATATTTTACAAGCATGTGAAAATTAGTACGCTAATTTTACCTTCGTAATTAGGTGCTTATTTCTTCGTATACATTATAGACTAGCTTCGTATACATTATAGACCAACGCCAAAATGGCGTCAAGTAAATTTTTAAATTTGTGTTTCTTATTGGTTTAATCTACAGCAACTAGCTCCACCCACTTGTTTACGTGATATCGATTTCGGAGTAGGAAATAGAAATCCTGGGAGGCTTACACGCCAAAAAGTTGTATTCTTTACTTATCCCCTTATTATTTGCTTTTAAAATTATGGACATTCCTCACTTTCAATATAAACACCTCGTATACGTTTGAGCACATTATTCACTTTGAAGCTACAAACTACGCCAGGAATTTTGATGTCGGCCCAACTCTTCCAGCAATCACGACACTCCTTCATGTACTTTTAGGTATCCACTCAGGCGCCGTGGTGGCTGGTGTAGTGGGTCTCAAGATGCCCAGGTACTGCCTTTTTGGTGACACCGTCAACACTGCTTCCAGGATGGAGAGCACAAGCGAGGTAATTTATGAAACATCCCTTTTATAACCAAAACCACTGGATAAATGCTAATATGTGAAGAGTAGTTTTTTACATTGGGAATTACGGAACGAGTAATAGACTAATAGTCTTACTTCGAATAACCTGTGGAGTGCTTACGGAGTATGAATCATGCAATTAGCCCTTTACACTCAAGGAAAATGTTTGGTATTTACGTTTTTTTTATTTAATAGTTACATTCCGTTTCTGTTTCTTTTTAAAGATGTTTTTTTTTAAAGTGTTCTTTTTACGTTTATGAATAAAAGAGTTATGTGTGAAGGTGAATTTTAAACTAAGTATATAAAGATATATTTAGTGGCTTATGATATTTGTCAAATGTATAAAACAAAAAGGGTTGTGAGGAATTTCATTCTGAAGAAAGCTTTAGATTACCAAGATACTTGATGTTTATAAATAACAAAAATAATTTATATTAAAGTTTGATAATGAATAACTTTTTTATATTCAAGAATATGTTGTTCTCTTTCATTTTGAAGAACAAAGAAAAAAAAAACACGTCGTTATTTTGATGTTTTAAATACAACACTCGAGTTCAAAGGATTAATAAAATATATTAATTCCCAAGTTATGTCATACGTTTAAAAAAAGTTATATAAAGAACAAATTAACTAGAATTTTTTTTTATGTTCAAGAGCGCATGCAGTTTTTGTTTTAATCTAAGAACAGACAACAAAATAACAGGTTGTTATTTTAGTGACTGAGAGTCACCATTCGATTCCAAAGGTTTAATAACAACAGCTGCTATCTGAAAAACACAAATTGAATGTTGGTTGGTTTAAAAAACTTTAAAGGTATTAAAATAGATTACATCGTGGAGCGAAACAAGATTTACTGGAAAGTTTACGTTATAAAAAATCCCTAAAATGTATATATTAATCATAAAATGTCAAAATATTAATAATTAAGTTAAAAATTAATCATAAAATGCCTTAATTCAGTCGCATGAGTTATCGTTGAACTCGTGTTGTCGATATTAATTTAACAACATAATTTTAAAAACTTTATTTTTATTAGTTTTTACAAAATTTTATTTAACTTAAAAAATTAGTTTAGATACGAAGTCCTTATTAATTCCATAATAACTATGTTAATAATTTAAAGGAGAAATACTTCTATACATGTTGAACTAGTAAAAGAATTAATAAAATAACAATACAAAAATATTATATAATTAAAAAAAAAAGTTATTGAAGACACTTTCGCTTAAATAAAATTTTAATTGTGTTATTGTTGCTAAACGGTATATTTTGCATGTTCTTAATACCTCAACAGCTTCTGTTAAAGTATTGAGGAACTGATTTTTCGACAGGGAACATTTTCAATTAGAACATTGGGTAAATATTACCCTGGAAAATAAGCTTTTGAATTGTTCTAGGGCAAACAAACCGCGGCTCGCGAGCCACATGCGGCTCTTTGGCCTCTTGAGTGTGGCTCTTTCACAAAATACCAAGCGCGATTGAAATTTCGTGGCCCAAAATTAAAAACAATAATATACAAACTTGGCTCACCCAAACTTTCCAAAGAATGCAAGGCAATTGTTCACATTAGTTTTTGTCAGTCATTGTTCTGATTTAATTTTATGGATATCTTACGATTTAATTTTATCAATAAATAATAACGTTATTAAGTATGATATCAAGTTTTATTTAACGTACGTATTGTTTAACTAAGATTTAAAAGTAAGACATAAAGTTAATTATAAATTAATAACTTAAGTAAAATTTATTAAGTTAATTTTAGGGAGCGTTGTGAAGTGAAAAAAGATGTAGTGTCGAGGACTGAGAAAGGTATGTTGAGATGGTTTGGACATATAGAGAGGATGAACGAAAGGAGATAGACGAAACAAGTGTACATATAAGTCGAGTGTGGATGGGAGAGTTGAAAGGGGTCGACCTCAACGACGTACCTCAATCAGATGGAGGACGTTTTTAGCAAAGGCCAGCTTAGGAGTACACCAATTAGGTTAATAACAATGTACCTATGTAGTTTAAAATAAAAAAAATTGGCTCTCAAAAGAAATTTCAATTGTTGTACTTTTGATATCTGGCTCTGTTGACTACTGAGTTTGCCGACCACTGTTCTAGGGCATTCTTCTTTAGTTGAAACTTCAATTATGCAAATTATTTGTGCTTTTTATCCACATCATAAAATATTCTACTTTCACTGTAGGCTTTGAAAATTCACATAAGCGAAGAGACAGCACAGAGATTGTCGCCGGATCAGTGGGACATATCGGAGAGAGGGGCCATTAGTGTGAAGGTAAGGTGAAGAGATTTTAAGTTATCTGCAGTTAAAAGCAATTTTTTTAAGGTTTACATTTGGAGTGATTTTACATTTTCGTGACGTCAGACGAAGAAATTCTTGACTTGAGTCGAACCGTCGCTATTTTTTTTAAATCGTCCTAATTTTTTCTTAGTTTGACGAAATATATAAAATAAAAGCATTTATCAGACGTTTGTATCGTCAAAAATGAGGAAAGTTTCTTCAAAAATGAGCATGCATTTTTAACAGCAATTCCCTAAACCAATTTATTCAGCTGTCCAGCCCTGGGGCATTCAGCGAGATGTCGGCCGGGGATGACCTGTCGGTCGCCGCGAAAGCAACCCTGCTCAGTTTCAATTAGATTATTAATATCAATGTTTAATTTGTTTGCTATTTAGATTCTGACTGGAGATTCGCTAGATAAACCAATTTCACTTTCCCTTACTTTACTTTATTGAGATTGCTAAATTGTTACATTATATTTGATAGTTTCCAATTTTACATACTTCACCACAATAGGTGGTGGATATACTACAATATATATTTATTTATTGGAAACAAAGATAAAAGATCAACAGTAACACAATTTGAACATATATACAATACCCGTTATTAAAATTCTATTCTAACTCAACAATTTGGAACTCTGACTAGAAGACCTAATTAATTTTATTTTATTTAATACAACAATAGATTCAGCTCGCATGTTGAGCTGTTACATGCTACTACCATCTCGGCAGGCTAACACAAACAATAAGCAATGGGTAAATTAATAAAAACTTGGTGCCAGGGGCGAACTAGCTTCTTTACGTTGATTCTTCCGCTTGTCCGCATGTGCTTCTTTTCCGCATGCGAGACATCTTTCTTTTTCGTTTTTACAGTATTTAGCTATATGTCCGAATATACCGCATTTGTAACAAATAGTGGGATTTAAATATTCTTTACAATTGTAATTACTCCAGCGTATTTTTATTTTCTTTCTTTCCATTATTTTATTGAAAGCTTTGGGAGTCGAAATTAACAGATAATTGAAGTTGTTGTTTCTGTTCTTCATTTTCCCTAAATATTCTATTTCGTCTTGTTCTATTTCGTCATTAGCTGCTAAAATTTTGTTTATAAGTTTATCCTTATCGAACTCCTCCTCCACGTCGTATATAATCAAGGTGGGCGACCTTTTTGTGGGCTTTCTCATTGAGTACGTTGCTTTCATCTGCGGTTTACTCTCTATTTTGTCAATTATAGTGTCTATATCTTCTTGTGTTTCTGCTTCGATGAGTATTCCACCTCCGCTTATATTTCTCACGTTGTTGACTTTCGATGCTGCACTACCCAGATTTATTTTTCTCTGAATATCTATTTTCGTTATTTTTGAGCTTATACCCTCTAGCAATTCCCTAAACAGAAAACAAACTCTAAATATATTCTTATTCCAGGGAAAAGGCAACATGAAGACATACTGGCTCAACGGCTACAAAGGCACCCCTCGCAAGAAGGCTTCCCTCGATATAGTCCCAGCCATTCCAGAAATCCTCCACCACTTCGGCGACTCCCACCAGTACTACTCCCCAGTGACACTCGGGGCCAGCAGGGCCCGGGCCCTCTCACTGGCCCCAAACCTCCTCTGCAGATCTTCTGCCTCCAGCAGACCCTCCCCTCTCGCGAGTCCGACTTTCAGCACAATCAAAGACGACTCAGAAGACCTCCACGAAATCAGACCCAGCAGGGTGAGATTTGCCAGCAGCGCTTCCTGGTTCGCGCCCCCGCAAAACATCTCTGTGCAGCCAGCCTGGGAAGACACCAGCGGTGCCCAGCACTGTTCTTGCTGCCAGTTGCAGAGCTGCCAGATGAAGGCCAGGCCCTTCAAGATAGTGAAGACTAAACGATCGCTGAAGAACGCGGTCAGGAGGATCCTTGTCATTCCAAAGAACGCGTCCACTGAAGAAAGGCCTCAGGTTCCGACGGTTTCTAACAAACACTATTCCTGTACCATCTTGTAAAGGTTGTGTTTTGGACTTAGTGGAATATTAACATCTAAGAAAACATATCACAAGTATTAAAGTTTAAAAAAAAAATCATACCTTATCTATTACTATGGACGGACTTGGTGGCGAAATTAAGGATGAAATTACATTTTTCATTGTTGAAAGAAAAATACGTGTTCTACGAAATGACAAACGATACACGAAATCATACAGATTTCGAGATACGCACTTTTGTTTATCCGTCTAATGATGTGACGTGGCCCATTGGAACATTTTCAAGACCGGGTGAATATTATCTGTATTAGTAAACTGTTGTACAGATGGTATCTCGTGTATACAGTACTGTTAAAACATATCGGATGTTGTTCTACAAAATGTGAATAATTCTGAAAAGGTAATGCAGTTGATTACATAACTAGTCCATAAAGCATAGAATAACGATTTTTTGAAATGGATAAATGGCAGTATGGTGGTGTACTATGTTGTATAAAACATACATCGTGAATGCTGTATAGTTGAAACATATCATAAGCTATTAGGCAAACTGCCAAAAATTGCAAAAAAACGTTATGGGATCGACCATAAACTAGTCTATATCACTGATGTGATATAAATTTTTATACTAAGTACATGCCGGTACGACAATGCATGTGTCAGCGATAATGTATAATATGTAGAGTATAGTAGGTTTGCTAAAACGTATTATGATTTACAATGGAACATGAGAAAATAATTATATCACTGAACTAAGATGCATCTCAGAAACAGATGTAATTTTAGGACTCAGTAAATGCTGACGATACACGTATAAGTGTTAAAAGTAATGATGGAAAGTTTAAGTATTATTACTAGTTGCAAGTATTTCTTCATTGATGGCATGAAATAAGGAAGATACCTAACACATGGCTGTAAACTTTTGGACTGTGGTAATGCGTATATGTAAACGATTTTAGTCAAACTGATGTTTAGGCAGTTACCAAGTTGTTGTGTTGGTGGAATTGAAGTTATTTTAAGGATGTTCATTCATGTATGAAAATAACAGTTCAATTTCGAAGGTTCAGTACGTATTCTAATGCTAACCGCGCACGAGTAATAATTACACTGCAACTTTTAATCAACTTGAACAACTATAAAATCACACACCAACTGCGTGTGCGATTATTTTATTTAATTACCTCCTACTTATGGCTGCCAAGTCTCTTATTTTGCAATTGCAAAGTGAAGGTGAAAAATTGTCAAACTAGTATTGCCACAATCCATACAAAATCGCCAATTATTTGTCAAAGTTATTAGCTTGGGTAGCAAGCGAAAGGATATTTTGTGCAATTAAAAGTTGCTCAGTGAGCGGATACAATTTCAGCTTTCTAGTTGAATGCAACTAAATAGTTTAGTTACATTCCCGAGGCTATTCTTAATGTGTTTGAGAAACTAACTTTGAAATATTATATCGATCCCCGTTTCTTGTTGAATCAAATATTACAAAATTATTTAATTACTATGAGCCGTTGAAACTAAGTTATAAGAGATTAACATAGCAAAATAAACGATAAAAATATGTTTGGAAAAAAGTTAGTTTTAGAAAATATAAAATATGGATTCGATTTAGAATAAAGCTAATAGTACTTCGTATTTTTAAGAAAAAGTGAAAACGGAAGTTGCTGCTGTGTTTTATTCTTTAAAAATTGTGGATGATTTTTATGAACTTAAATTTCAAATATACAAATTAAGATATTTTTCATGTGGAAAAAACATTATTTCGTTCTTTGACTATTGATTTTGGGAATCATCATTCCGAATAGGAATTAGAGAAAGACAATATCTCAAGACCTATTACAGTAGGAATAAACTGAAAAACCTGGGTATTCTTACATGCTTATTTCTGTGATAGTTCAATGTATATTTCAATGTGGAATACAAAATAATTAGTTATATACTCGAAATATTGTTGATATAGTTGTGGCAATTTATTGCAACTTTGTAAACCATCAACAACCAGGTATAAAGAAATATTTTGGTCTGGTGGAATAAAAAAATCAATTCAGGGTGGCCACAAATTTTTTAATGGTTGTCATTGTTTGGCTGTTTAACTATACATAATTATTTTAGAAATGCTTTAACTACTTTGTTTCTACTAAAGCTCAGCGACTTGTTTAAAATAGAAGAGAAGTAGTTGGGCAAAAATACTGTGTCATTATTCCAATACAGCTAAATGTGATACAGTCAAACGATGACCATCGCTCCACAATTTGCAAACGCCCTGTATATTTGTGACAATGCGGAACACTGAGACATTGAATTGTGACAAACTTTATCTGAATTTATTGTTTAATAATGTTAAACAGACGAGATTTCTGAATCTAATAAAATATAAACAAAAACGTGAACTTTTACGTTTTGCCATCAGAGAAATATTTGACGAAAAATATTCAAAAATGTTATTCTATAACTTTTTGATATTTGAATAAATGTATATTCATGACGATGATAATGATGTATTTGACGATTTAGAATTAAATATTATAAAATATTGATGTTCAATTTTATGATTGTCTCTCTTATTAAACTTTTGTCACACATTACATTAATGACAAATCCTCATGATTACATAATAACGAATAAAATTATAAAAAAGTAAATGGATATTAAATAATAACTTTATTCAGTCAAATCCCAACTGAGTTACATACGAATATATTACAGTTTAACCTATGTCTTAGTCGGGATTCGAACTCGGACCCACTGCGTAAAAGTCCAGTTTGATACACTACAAGAATAGGCAACAATATATTGATATTAATAAAATGGTATAAATATAACTTCAAAATATCGCATACACTTCAATAAACGATAAAAAAATAAAATTAATATACAAAAATAGGAAAGTGTGCAAAAATACTTTTTCTTATAGTTAAATATTTTGTTTATTTGAAAATCTTACCATTTGTTCAGTATACCTAGAAAATATTATGGAAAATTGGAAAGATTTACATTTTCTTTATTCAATACATTGATTACATTGAAATAAATTTGATTAAATATTAAATGGAGTTAAATGTAATAAATATAGTTACTTATATGTATAGTTTATACCTAAATATAGTTTATATCTAAATATAGTTTTACCTTGTAAAAATAGAAAAAATTTCATTCAATCATAATACTTTGAAGTCATATTTTTATAACTAAAATACTGTGTTTCCTCAAGGCTATTAATTCTTGAAAATCCAAATGGTTTACCTAATGAAAGCAGTGAAAATTGGGTTGTCATAATACTTTGAAGTCGTTTTGTTATAACTAGAATGCTATTTTTTCGTAAAGACTTTTAATTCTTAAAGAATGGTTTACCTTGTAAAAAAAGAATGGTTTACCTTGGGGGGGGGGGGGGGGGTTACTTGAACCCATATTTTTTTTAAAAATCGCACCTGAGTCTGCTGCGATGAAACTATAGACGTGATTCACCATCTCTTCAACAATCACGTATATTTTCATGAAAACAGATCCAGGAGTGATTTAAAAAAGAATTGTTTTGGGTTTAAGTAATCCCCGCCAGGGTCCCAGTAACCCCAAGTTACGATAATTTGAAGCCATTTTTTTTATAACGTAAATATAATTAATTCATGACAAACCATTTACGAATTAACGATATCAATAATATAAATTATCATTTTCGCATTAAGAAAAGTTCTCAATAACGATAACAGATCTTCTATGATAGACATTAAGGTTTAACACTGTACACATTATAAATACATTGTTCATAATAGGCGAATTTGCAATATCTGTATTACAGAATTCTATGTGTAAGTTGATCATCAACAACGTATTTTCTCACATGGAAAAATATTTCGAATCTCAACTGCATCCCTGATCCTTTTCTTTTTTGTTATCACCAAATTTCTGAAAAATTGGTTCCAAAAGCCACAGAACCCCTGTTATTATAGATAGCAGTCCAATAAAGTAGAAAAGCCCATCATATGAACCAATGTGATCCCTGAAATACCCTAAAAAGAAAATACATTTTTCAGTTTGCGATGCTTGAATGTTAAATCTAAGCATGGAATATGATGATTTGACTGTATATTTAACTGCTATATTTGACTGTATTGTGGACACTGAATATCAACTTCTAACTCTTTCCAATTTAATTGTAAAATTCAAATAGTAAGAATAGTAAATTAAAGTAACAACTAAATTTAATTAGCATAAATGTTTTTCTTTAATTTAGAGCTATTGACTAATCACTAATTTTTTTTACATTTTATTAAAAGGTTTATTTTCAATATTTTTATACAAAAAAGTTAAATACGAAATTAACCATTGAGTTGTTTGAACGAAACACTTACAGTTGGGAAAATAAGTATTTGAACATTTGTGTTTTCACAACAATGTCGTAGTAAGTAAATGAAATCAAATTCAATTCGAAAATACGTAAGTAACCCACATATCGTTACATGGAAAACAAGAAATAGTGTAATTTTATCACTCATAATTTATAAATAGCAGAATGTGAAAATTTTTTAAGGGAAAAAGAACTTGAAAAGAATATCACATGTCAAAATTAAATAAATTAATAGTTTGCAAAAAATAATCAATTATTGTTTTCTTACAACTGTAAATTTTTTTCTTACCTTCTTGGTCGAAAATACGTCATAAAATCTAAGTTTTGTTGAAATAGGGATGTTTTTTGAGTCTATGCTTAGATTATAGACAAAATATTTCTTTGTATTGCTGGTCATTTGGGGTAGTTATCATATGAAGCCATAAATCATCTTTAATCACCAAATTTATAAAGGTTTTAAATAAATTAGCTTGCAATATTTTCAAACACATTCGCGTATTCGCAATGCAATTATAATCAAATTACATCTCATTCGAAGCTATAAAACCTCAAATCATTACGCTGCAAACATAGTGCTTGACAATTATAAATACACATCTTTCTACGAATTAACGCACTCTGCTGCAAGCATATGCATTGGAACCCAATTTTTTAACCTTCATAGGCATGGTTTTATTAGTATTTGTATGGCAACTTTGTCAGACTGCTAATAAAATACGATATTTAAATCCAGAATTATATTTATTGTCAAAATAATATTTGGAGCTGCATTTTATTTAGTCCTATAAGAAAGTTGTCTAACTTTTAATTTAGTGGTCCAGAACCATTAAAGAATTAATGTTTACAAAATACAAATGATTGAAATAAAACTACTTTAAAAAAAAAATCGCAATATATTTTCTATACCTATTAACGGGGGTATGCCAAACGATACTACCCCCGAGACCAGGCCAACGCACGCCATGGCTATGGGCTGGTTCTCCTCGTCCACATACTTGTGCACGAGCACGGGGAAGTGGACGAAGACGACGCCCGCCGTCACCCCGTACAGCACGAGGACGCTCATATACAGCCAGAAGAACGAGGCGAACGGGAGGAGGGAGACGAAGACCCCTTGAAAGACGAAGGTCAGGCTCATGAAGACGGGGAAGGTGAGGACCCCTTTGTCTGTCACCCAGCCGAAGCACAGGCGACCTAAACAGAAATTGGTTTAAATAAGTAAATGTTGCACTGTTAAAAATGTATGTTCGTATTCGAAGAAACTTTCGTTATTTTTGACGAAACAGATACCTGCTATATGTTAAATTCAGAAATCGTTTTAATTTTTGAGGTATTATCTTGGCAATAGCCCAATTGCGGCCGAAGGGAGTCATGTTTTCCATATTCTTAAAGAAGAAAACAATTGTTTATTGCCCAGACAAAAGGTTGCCATGGGCCGCCATTGGAACTTTCCGATTATCTTCGTGTAACACCAAACAATTTTGTAAAAATACTTTTATAAAAACACACAATTGACCTTAATATATTGATTTTTTTTAATTTGTCATTGTCAACCATTGAACAGTTTTGTCCGAACACCGTTCAAAAACTCGTACATGGGACTCGTACACTTTATTTTTACACTAAACATCTGATTTGCTCGTATTTTTTCCTTTTTTTTTGTATGTTTAATTTTCCATTCCTATTTATTTTAAATTTTGAATATAATTAGAAGCATAATGTGTTGCAAAGAAGTAAACGACTTATAGTAGATGATTATTAAATATTCAGATGATTTGGGAACTTCTCTAAACGACTCTGGAAGCTGTGGAAATTAATTTGCTAATTTCTCTAGTCATGAAGATAGGAATGGTCCGATGACATATCTCATGTTCGAAATGTAAATATATAAAGGAACAATATATGTTGATAATAATTCAAAATGTGTCTAATATTTTTTTCGTTATATTACTTGATCTTTTCACTGTAAAGTTAATAACTTTAAAAGACTATTCATATTTCTGGAAGAAAAAAAGGCTTGAAATAAAAATGGCATGTTCTATCAAATAAACACCTATAATATTTCTGATTTTATATAAATATAAATAAAAAAGGGGTTATGAATCTAATATAATCCACCGAAAAGGTGTTTATTTTTGGAACGAATGTAATTAAAAAAACTCAGAGAAATCATTAGAAAACTGAATTTAACATATATAACTTAAAATAAAGCACGTCTAAATTTGAAATAAATCACTAGAATAGTTTTAGATAAAGCGACACACATTTAAGTTGGGGACCATGTCTTCACGCTTTTTATCCATAGACTTTTATAGAAATCCATTTATAAATTTTTACAGATTCCACTTAATTCACTAACTTTCTAATGGGATGTTTAGCAAAATACACATAACAGAAGTTTAATCTGAGGAAGGCTAACTTGAGAGAGCGAGGCACGGGGGAGGATTTGTACACAAGGAATGAAAAAATATCGTGATGTAGAAAACGAACGCTTTTTTAGTATGCTTCAACAAAACAAACAAACAAAATTTTTAATTTCAGAGTTAAAAAAAAGTATGCACAAATTCTTCAAACAAACTTACCAAATAAATCGCCGATCGTTAGGGAATGGATAACATATATCCTGTCCTTTTCCTCAATGCCTTTGTCCTTGCTGTAATCCACGACAACCGTCAGTATTGGAATAAACACCCAAAAGTAAGTGGCGACGCCTACACTGATCAGGATGTAAATAGGGTTCCTGTACAGCAAGGCGATATTCCTGACGATTTCTAATAGGTTGGTGTTGGAATTGGACTTCTTTGTCCTTTTCTGTGTTTCTTCTTTGAGATTCTCATGATTGACAAGCGAATTAGGGTATGTTGGAACGTCGGATTTTTCATTGATTCCTTTTTCTTGAACCTGAAATTACATGCATTCAATAAGTATTTTTTTAAGTTACTAATAAATTAATTAGGTATTAGAGGATTGGAGATGTTCAAGAAGATTTGAGAAATCCCTTGTTAAACTTCGATTAACACATACAGGGTAGTCACAAATTGTTGGGCGGTCGTCATTGTTTAACTACATATAATAAACCCTTTTATTTTGCTATACTATTAACTACTTTGTTGCAGCTAAAGCTAAATGACTTGTTTAAAAAATAAATGAAGTAGTTGGACAATAATAACATTTTATTATATCCATGCAGCTAAATGTGATACAAACAATGATTGTCGTCCAAAATTTGTAACAACCCTGTATTTTAGATATAATTTATTTTCGTGGCTAGACCTTTCTGTTTATAGATAAATTTTTGTGATGGGATTTCTATAACTTTAACTCATTTAAGTTTCATGTTCTTTAACTTTTGAGCTTCAAAACTTTTAGAAGAATACGAATAATTATTTTTTAAATTTACACACATATATTTTTTAGATGTGAATACGTCATAAAAAATGGTCCGGGTACTACGGTCATTGGTAGAAACTTGCGTGACATAAAAAGTGTTAACATTTAAAATCCCCATAACTTCAAGAGGCATCAGTCTATGGCGATAAGTGACCTACCACAATGTAAAGAAAAGTAGGTTGCAATATCAGGTACGCTATTAATCCACTTCCCCCTCTGGCTTTTGTACGCTGGCCAGTTTATGGCTGTAATTTCAGTTTAAATCGACAGGATGACGCAAATGTGTGCTTAAAGTGAAATGAAGAACGAGTTCTGCAATTCCACCTGACTAATTGACAGTTTAAATCATTTGTGTGGAAATTGTTTGAGCGAATATTTTTTGAAAATTTCACTATGAAACCAAAATATCACCTTAAAATTTAATTGCGGCATAAGAAACTTTAAATCATTTGTGTGGAAATTGTTTGAGCGAATATTTTTTGAAAATTTCACTATGAAACCAAAATATCACCTTAAAATTTAATTGCGGCATAAGAAACTTAAACAAGTTGAAAGAGCGGTTGAAGACGAACAAACAGTCTAAACTGTTGCCAATTAGTTTAAACTTATTGCAAATGCGAAGAAACCTAGAGCATACGGGAAGACGAAAACGGAGCAGTACAACGTAATTCACTAGCCAAACTTTAGTGAGACTGGCTTGGCATAGTTTAAAGAAAAAACCAAAAATGGATCAAATTGCGATTCGTCGCACAATAAGTGACGTCCCCTTACAAAAATGCGTCATCTCATTCCTTTTCTTTCCAATTCCGTTCCACCTCCATTTCGATTCGCCTTGGATTGTGTCTCTCAGACACAGCAGACCCGTGCAGAGAATTTAAGTGAAATTTTTATAAAAAAAAGTTCCTATAGCTGAAAGCTCTTTAATCCTTATGTGATTTTTTTAATCTTAAATAATTCATGAACTAGTTTTAACTTTGGTAAAAGGACAATGCACGGGACAACACGAACTAAAAACACACAGGCGTAAAATCCATCAAACACACACCTCATTAGAAAATATGTAAGGAGGTCATAAGGGAGACAGGTACTAACAAGTGGCAAGTGGGTTGGTGTCATAGAGACAACAATAAAGGTATATATGGACATTAATTAAGTTTTAAATACCAAGCCATCTCAGAAGACAACTTCCAGCAAATGGAAGTATTTACAGAGTAAAGTGATTAATTTTCGAATTATTCAAGAAATTGACTTAAATTGAAAAACAATATAGAAAATGTTTTCATTAAGTAAAAAGGGGCATAAAACAGACCCTTGCTGAGTTTAATACTCTCTTATTTATTTCTATCAATATTTTGAAGAAACTGGTTAGAGTATTTTTGATACTTGCTGTTTTAGATCTATAAATATTTAATACTGTCAAACGGGACAACTTTGCCAACCGCCCTGCCAAGCTCCTGAACCAGCCAATTCAAGCCTCCATTGGTTGGTTTAGAAACTTGGCAGTGTGGTTGTCAGAGTTGTCTCGGTTGAAGGTACTAAATTTTGAAAATATATGAATTACTTACACTTGAAATCTCTGATTTGTTGAGTTCCTTGTCAAACACCGTATTTTCAGCACAATATGATGTACAAATGACGTTTACTTCCACTTTCGGCTCTTGGAATTTATTATTGAATTTGAGTTTTTTACTCGCCCCTCCAAATTCGGGGCAATTGTTTTTATATGAAGCACTCGAAAGGCCGCACACGTCAAATTCTCTGAAAGAACAGTTACTCTGATACCCTGGATATTTCATATGATTTTCGATTTCTTCATTCTTTTTCTGAATTCCTGTTGTTTCGGACGGTGCTACGGACCATCTTTCCAATAAAGCTTCTGAAAAAAAAAAACAAGATATAAAACCATGAAAAATATAACACAATAAAATTAAAATTTGTAGACTATAACGCTGTATAGACGTGAGAATTATTTACTGTTTAACTGCTGAAAAATTATCCGAACAAACTCGTCAAATGTTTCGACCAGAGACGATTTTGTTATCGAGAAGCATTGTATGACGTTCGTTCTTCCAAGGTCACAGCTATCGGATAGTTGTTTTCAAGATAAGAATAACTTCCAACAACTATCTAAAGGTTAAAAAAGAACTCTTATATGTAAACGAGCCTTAATCCTTTGCACTTCAAGAACATTTTTGATAATCGCGTTCTTTTTATGGAATAATTATTCCTCTTTCTGGTCTTTTCCCCAAATATTGTATGCTCATGGAACACAAAAATAGTAATCTATTTTGGATCTAGCAAGAGCACAAGTGGAAAAAATCGATGTTTTTTAAACACACAATCATGCTGTTCTCGTTTATTTTAAAGAACAGGGAAACAAAAGAATGAATCGTTATGTTATCCTCGGAGATGTTATGTTATTCCCCATCCCCCTACAGCGGAGCAATCGTCAGTTTTTTGCAACAAATTGCATTCTAGTAAGCGTTAAGCCCGGTTTACACGCTACGATAAATTGTAGTGATTTATCGTAACGATCGAATCTTTATATATATTTCTCTTACGCGGTGATTGAAAAACGCTGTTTTTCTGTATGCTGAGTGGCAACAGTTTGTTTGTTTACGAAATTCTGTTGCGCCCGCATTTTTATTTTGCCATTATGTAAGCCATTTTGACGATTAACCCCTTCAATTCATTGGTAAATAATTATTTTGATGATGTCAGCTTAAATTAGGAAGAATATAAGCCTTATAAATTAAAAAATAGAAGTTTTGAAAAACGCTTTTCCCAACTTTCAATGAAGGGAAAATAATGGTGGCGCCATCTGTTGGCAATTTTAAAAATTAGATTTCTATGAGCTTCATTTTTATGACGTAAAAACTCAGTAAATTACACACCTCTGGTAGGCAAGATTTATGGTAAGCTTAACGTCATTTATGGTCAAAACAAACTACCAATAATGTTAGAAATTTAACTAAAACGCGGGAAAGGTGTGGAAATAACGTGGAAAATAAATAAATAATGATAGGCTTGCCAGTGGTACCATTGTTTTCATTTGTAATTAAAAAAAATTAGTTTAATTGATTTTATATTGACTTACATGGCGTAAAAATGTAGTGATGCCAAGATGAATATTAATTTACAATTTCAACTTCTAAAGTTTTTAGTAGTATAATTAAAAATGTATTGTTACTAGGACACATTGTTATTGTGTCCTACCTTTTAGCGAGCGAAGCGAGAAGTGGTTTGCGAAGCAAACCTATGAGGATTGCGTAGCAATCCTCCGGGGGTTGGCGGAGCGTTAGCGGAGCAGGGGGCGGAGCCTCCTAGTTGTTACGATTTATCGTTGCGTGTGAACAGGACATTGTAGCGATTAATTTGAATTTGAATTGGATTGGATGGTTGATGCCAGCCGGCATCAATTTCTGCGAATCATAACGATCTGTTGGAATGTGTAAACAAGTAGCAGCCATTTCTTGCTATTAGCATCTCAATGTAGCTTCTCCTGTGCGAGGGAAAGCATATTGGCGCGATAAATTGCGACCATGGTAACTTCACGATTTAAGAACATGCTTTCGATTTATTGATATAAATTTTTTTTAATTTATTTATTTGATTGTAATTCGCAATTTTAATATTATTGTAATTATAAAAATGATTTTACGAATATCTAAGAAATTATATTATAACGTCGTGGGACTTACCATAAACCAGGTTGGCCATTTATTCACCCCGAGAACTTACAACTTTCACTTTGTTAGAACTTTAATTAATATAAAAGTAAATTTACTTTGCTGCATTTATTTATCTTCCATAAATTACTTGCTTTTTTCTGTTTCTTATTCTTAATTTTTTTCCTACAGAATACTTAATTACAAAATATTAAAGATATTATACTTTGTTTATTAGTTCAAATTTTTAATGTTCTGTAAGACTATTTTTTTTTAATAAATACTACACTTTATTTCGAGTACCCACTCTTTCCTCATTAATAAGCAGAAAATTCCCCCCTCCCCCCACACATCTACGCCAAACAGTTGAATATCAATAAAAAAAAAACATCAATTTAAAACAACCATATGCTGTATAATCTTGAATCTCCCGGGGAAGGGAATAAAGGCAATACAAGGTAGCAACATTTGGCAATTTATCCTCTCACCGCCAAACAATTATCGCGCCAAGATGCTTTTCCTCGCACAGGAGAAGCTACATTGAGATGCTAGTTATTTAATAAGCGGTCGACAACGAATATTTGACAAGAAATCGTTACGATTTATCGTAGCGTGTAAACAATACTCACTCTTTCGATTTATTGGAACAATAAATTTGTCAATCACATCGTTACGATTTATCGTAGCGTGTAAACCGGCCTTTATAACTGCTGATGAGCACCGGTTTGAGTTCAATGAATTATACTTAATATAGCAAAATGAGGTTTTTCAAATGCGACCACTCCCGCTTAGATCGACAAAAGTAATTATGAGCTGCGCCTCTGTGAATACTGCACACGAGGTTAAATTTAACTGCGATTGCGTTACGCGTGGAGCGAACGGCTCCATCTACGCACGCGACACATGCGTGATCAAGTAATGGCTTCTTTCCTCTACACAACGATAGCAAAGTACGGTGCGTGGATAGTACGGTTGCAGAGATATAAGCGAAATGTAGGTGTTACATGTTTTACATGCATTTTTTAGCAAGCGACCCCCTGTTGACAGAGATGAAAGTCACTAAAGAGTGTTTTGTTGTATACTATCACTTTTTAAAATATGTCCAATTGTTTTTTTTTAAACACCCTGTTTTTTCTGATCGTATTGGTGAGTAGGGAGCAAGTTAGTGCCTCACCAATCTAGTGAAACTTTGCCCATGCTATCTCTATCAGCTCCAGCTCGGTGCCCTAAACCAAGGATCATTTTAGTTCTACCATAAATACAGTCCTTTTCCTCGTCTGGAATTCTGTTCAGAATGGAGATCTGTGTGCGGTTTTGACGTATGTTGTGTTCAGTGGCGGCTCGCCCACTACAAGTACAGCCGGGCTGCACCTAGATTCATTAGTGTATTTTAAAACTAAAATTAAATATTTTAATAATTTTCTTAAATGAAGATTATAATTGAAAATGGAAAATTCTACGACAGTAAACAAAATCTCCGATAAATAGCATATTCTTGTTTTAGCTGTACTTGAGGTTCGATATGCTGATTGGCTCGTTGGTGAAACGAGAACTTACGAGAATATCTCCAAACGGAAATGGTTTTCGTGATACATTTACTGTGTGCTGTTGTTTCAGGACATGGTCCTGCTGTTGTTTCGTTATGTAAGTTAATATTACAATTGACCGATTCGCATGTTTAAAAGAAAGCAGGATTGCTTTAATTTTCAAAAAATAAGTAAGTGTTTTCCGTTTTTTTTGGCATGTTATCATTTCGTAAAAATTGAAAGGAAACTTTGATTTGACTAGTGAATAATAAAGAATTTCCGTTCATGTATGTTTTTTGGAAATGTATGTTCCGTTCATGTATGGTTTTAGGGAGGGGGGGATTCACATGATTTCGGCTGCACTAACATTTTCGACCACGGGCCGCCACTGGTTGTGTTGTGTTTTGTGCTGTCCCGTGTCGTCTTTTCAAGTAACTTTCACATCATGTGCCCATTTATGTTCGTCACTTTATGCTATGGGTTAAAGGGCCTTCGGTATACAAGACTGATAAAATTCCGCGTCAAAATCCAATCGTATTGGTGACTGACTTACTTTGCCGTGCGTATTCCTCGGGGTGCTCTATCCAGGGCGGCGACTTGAGGACGAGGGAAGGGGGCGCGACGTTGAGGAAGATGCCGCCGAGGATGAGGAAGCAGCCGAAGAGGCCGTACCGGACGAGGATCGCGTCCAGCATGAAGGGGAAGGCGAGGCTGCCCACGCACGCCCCGGACAGCACAATGCCGGATGCAGTGGCGCGGTACTTCTGGAAGTACTGGTTCACCACCACCGGGAAGAGGGTGTTGCCCAAGGAGAAGCCCAAACCTGCATGACATAGGGTAAGGTGACCGGATCAAATGGGTAATGGGGTAAAATGCACGGAGTAAAGAAAAAGGTGGAGATGATTTGGCGAGATTTCGTGAGACGTAAGTTAGCAACCCCAAACTAGGCACAAACAAACCTAGTTTGCAGTAGTTTTTCTCACTGATCTCTAACTGTAACTTCTGGATAGGGCAAGACATTTTGTGGACTTGAAGCCGATAAAGAAGCCGCCGTGATGGGGCACACTTTTCTTGTTACCGCAATATTTCGTATATTTTTCATGTTAAAATACGCCGACATATATTATTTTTGGGTAAGTTTTTTTTATTTTCTTTTTAAAACCATTTTAAATGTAATCTGCTATTAAAATAGGAAGTCATTTGCAAGTCAAAGTAGAAGTAGTTAAAAAGCAAGAGCAAAAACTATCTGTTTGGCAATATAAAAATTAATTCTATAAGAAGAAAATATAATATTTATATATATTTAATACTTCTACAATGCTTTGGTAATAAAAAACACCACTAAATCATTTTTTAAAAAAATGTCGGGGCACAGTATGGCAGCTTTCAATTGGTTTCAACGCGCCCGTAGAGGAAACAAAGTTTGAGCCTTCCAGCAGTTACAGTTAGAGTTCAGTGGTTTTTCTACGAGGGATGCATTATTTTCAAATTAAGAAAGCGCATGCTAAAACTTAAAAAATGACTATTTGTGCAGTTGTGGGATGCAGTGCAAGTTCCAAATCGATAAAGGATGCTATTATTTCCAATTCATAGGTAAATTAAATTATAAAATAAATTATCGCCAAGTACTCGTACAAAGTAGTGCTTTAGAATAGCGCCAAATACTTCGCCACTTCCTACTTTTTAAGCGATTGCTTACTTCACATTGCAAACCGGTCATAGACTTGTTCGCACCTCCACCTTCTTCTTTACTCCGTGGGTAAAATGAGTATACTCAGAGACGGTTTAATGCATAAGTGGTTGCTTGGGACGCCGGTCAATACAAAATCAAAAGTTAAAAGAAGAAGAAAAAAATTAAAAGTTTTCAACTTTTTAATCTATACATTAAAATTTGACTTGTCAGGCGTCTAGGGGTAACTGGAAAGTAATGGATTCAAGAATATGTCATTGTTATAGTTAAGATAAAAACTCGTCTTATAGAACATTGCGTTAAGAATATTAGAATACAAATACAACGTTAAAATACGCAATAAAATCCGTATAATCCGGACATGTTTCGGGAGATACATCACTCAGCGGAAAAAGTTATTTTACTTTTCCGCTGATGAAGGGTGATGTATCTCCCGAAACATGTCCGGATTATACGGATTTTTATTGCGTTATTTAACGTTGTATTTGTATTTTAATATTGTTATAGTTAACTTGTGTCTCGTCTTATGCGAATTGATCTGTCGATGCCGAATATGTTATCAATAAGAGTAACGGTTTGGATTTTCAAATATTTTGCAAGTGTATATAAAATAATACTTTCTCCTCTTCCCCTTTTTATGACCATTATGTTTAATTCTGGCGGAGGGGAGCAAAATTCCAGTTTGCTTGTCTCTAAAAGTTTTCTTGAACCGTCCCTGGGTATACTGGAAATTATATATAAATTACACATTGTTAAACTTATAATTTAATCTCGTTCTTTTTTAAATACATAAAAAATTACATCCAAACATTTAATTTTTTAATACATACATAAAAAATTACATCCAAAAATGAAATTTTTTTCTGAAAATTCAAAACAAAAAAATTACAGCAAGGAATATTCAGAATTCTGAAAAAAACAACATTTTTGGATAATTTAAATCAAGTTCTGAACTCGATTTGTTTGAGTATACAATATAAATAGCGATAGTGTGAAAACTTCTATATATAAACTAGAAAACTTGAAATATTTACCAATATTCCTGGGTTTTATATAGAAAAGAAACATTTTAATACATTCCAAGCAAAAAATTTGAATTTTTTTTTATTAGCTTTTTTTTTCAATGATTTTGCAAGGAGAAGTAAAATGGGTAATCGAATTTTAAAATCGCTAAAGAGTAGGAAATTCGAAAAAATTTAACGATCCTCGAAAAAAGTGCAATATTCTACAAAATTATTATTTCAAAGCTTATAAATGACAATAATTTATCTTCAACATATTTAACACTGTTTATATATTAAAATAATTAAGTTACGTACCTGCTTCTTAAAACAAAATTTTAACAAGAAAACATGTTTCGATAACAATAAAATGCCATTTTCTGGTTTTGTTAGAACACGGAGAAAAAAAAGTTTTAAATGGATTAAAAAATCGTCTGCGGAAACAAATTAGAAATAATGTAAATATAGAAAATATTCTAGCATCAATCAAAATAAACCAAAAAATATAAAAATAAACGTTTTATTTCAAAAATAATAATTATAATAAAAAAAGTAGGTTTTTGAAAATAACTGATTAACTTATTTTTAGAAAGACAGTTACGGATTTTACTGAGATTTTATATACTGAGTTAAATTTACTGGGTTTTTAACAGTTACTTGGATGCTATTTATTCTATTTTGTTCACTGAGCTAGACTATATTATAACTATAAGCACTGGAGCAAGGACTAAGTGTTGTCGACTACTTTACTCCTTTTTGAGCGAAGGTAGAAAATATAGTCGTTTCGCATGATTGCGTAAATTTACAAAAGGCATTCTGATTTTCAAAATAAATTAAATATTACAGATTTAATGTTTTTCCATACTTACTTACAATAAAAAGAATTTTATTGAAGTGAAAAAGAATTTTTTTTTCTCAAAATGTTACTCATCATCAAGGATAGTGGATATATAATAATAGAAGGTGTGCTCGTTCTCGCGCTTTTGAAAGTGGGCAAGGAAAAGACATTTTTGACGTCCTTTTTGCTCCGCCTTACTATGGGTTTTTGAACATTCTCATTGGCTGTGTATTTCAAACATTGCTACTTAGGTTTGATCCCCGGTTGGGTAACAACTGGTGATTTAATTTTTAATTAGCAAAATACTGTAAATATCTGTAAACAATTGTTTTTAGGTAGCTGCAATACTAATCCGTCCTTGTTTTGTTATGTTCCCGTATTTTACTTGATTGAAATTGTAACTCATTTAATATGTCCAAAACAAATGCATTGGCCGGATGGGTCCGACCCCCATTTTACTCTTTCAAAATTCATAGACATACTCTCGTGGCAGCTAATAATATTTTAATACGCTTAATTTATTAAGCATAGCTTTTGTAATTTTTAAATACTAAATGCAATCCTTAAAATATAATTTAAACTCTTAAAATTTAGCAAATACTAAATAAAATTAGCGAATATCACTTTTAAATAGTTCACAAAAAGGAATAGATGGCAGCACCTCACGAACCATTGGTTCGAATTGGCTGATATTTATTCCGTGATATTTTAATAACAAAACCACTCTGCAAAACGATTCAAATTGTTTTTAGAAGCAAATTTTAACTCTTTTCTTTTAAATAAATTCATGATTAGTTAAAAACAAGAATTCTTGTTAAATTAAGTTTGCTCTGTAAACTCCTAAAACGACTGTACAAACGAGAGCATTAGCCACGCCCACAGAAGGCGGAGGTAGGCGTCACTATGACGTCAAAAATATCCTTTCCCCGCCCTCCGTCAGAAAGCGCGAGAACGAGCACACCTTATATATATATATCTATATATATAAATGCGAAAAACCCACTCATCACTCATCACTAATTCTCCAACTTCCCGTATACCTATGAAGATGAAATTTGGCAAATTTGTTCCTTATACCTTAAATAGGAAAAGTAAGCTATTTTTGTTCCGATCGAACGGATTTAAGGGGTTGTAAAACCCCTTTTTCGAAACTTCTCCATAGGATTAACATGGAGAACATGTAACAATGCAAAATATAAAATTTAAACAATGGAAATTTTTAATATTATGTAACGTACGAGGAGCTTTCTGATTGGCTGATGACTACATATCGCCAAAATGTCGCCAAATAACTAAAAACTGTCGCCAAATAACTAAAAACTGTCGCCAAATTAATAAACTTCGCCAAATAAATTAAAATTTCACCGAATGAATAAAACATTTCGCCAAATTAATAAAATATCGCCAAATGAACTAAAATATGATCATATATGTAAAGGAGCATTCTGATTGGCTGATGACTAAATATCGCCAAATAAATAAAACCTACGGCAAGTTATTAAAAACATCGCCAAATAAATTAAAATTTCACCGAATGAATAAAAATTTTCGCCAAATGAATCAAATATTGCCAAATGAACTAAAATATGATCATATTTGTAAAAATAACATATAAATGGCGAAATTAGTGTCAAAAAATTATAAAATATATGTCAAAATGGTGAAAATATGAATGGATAACGGGATATTCCGTACTACAACAACTATGAAAATTAAATTTGGCATGGAGCATGGCATTTTAAGCCAAAATTGCTCACTAAGAAAGGATGTTCATTTTCAAAAATTCAAACTCTAACTGCCAAAAGTAAATCTTGCCACTTATCCACTGACTCATCACTAATTTTCTAACTTTCTGTATAACCAGGAAGATGAATTTTGACAGAGTTGTTACTTATATCTTACATAGAAATATAATCTATCTGGTAGGTAGAAGCCACTCGGTACCGTAATAATTGGTTAATGAATACTTTGGACCCCACGTGGTAGGAAGGTCAGAGGGAGAGTGTATAAATGGTCAATCTGATTGACGCGGCCTACCTTCCTCTACTCCATGTTATGTCATTTATCCACGAAGGCTGATTTTCCATAGAATTATTGGAGTGAAAGTGTATACTGCCTGTCATCAAGGGTGACATTTTCCTTCATGCGGTATAAAGATCAGAGGGTAAAATGGGTTAACAAACGACCTGATCGACGCGACTCTCTTTCCTATACCATGGTAGGTCATTTATAGCCCATAACACGGTTCCCCTGGGAGTAATATAGTGAACGAAATAGCCTGCAGTTAAGGGCGACATTCCCTTCACGGTCAGCGGCGGAATGGGTTAATAATCGGCTTGATCTATGCGGCCTACCTTTCTTTATATGAAGGTATGCCTATACGAGTAGTTATGTGGCGGAATCGAAAACTGTTGTTATAGACTCTCCTCCCACGTGGTACAAGTGTCAGAGGGGGATTGGGTTTGCGTAAATCTTCTGTAGTAGTGGGTAGGGGGATTGATTCGATTTTTTTTTAAAAATTGATTTAAAGTTCAATGAAGTAAAAAATAAGATTTATTTTTTATTTAAAAAAGTTAAATATTTAAAAAGTTCGGGGACAAAATCTAAAAAAAGTGCTGGGGAACCATCCCTTCTCGCTTATTGATAAGGTTTACCGTACAAAAGAAAAAATATGAAAATCTTGAATTTGGCAAATGTACCTTTTAAAATTCTTTTTCGTTTTTTTTTTCTGCTTATATTTTCACCAATTTGTGAAACTTAACGACAAATGTTGACATAGGTGTATAATAAAACTTTTTCAGATAATTTTTATTAACATTTATAAGAGTTCTTCCCGTTTAAATCTTTGGAATGTTACTAAAAGTTAAAATATGGATGGTGATCAACGGGAGTAATGCATACATATTCACGTTATTGTGTAGACAACTTCATATTAGCAATCTTTCCAGTTCTTGCAGGACCTTGCCAATAAAATTTCGTTTCAAATTAGTACTTTTAATACTGTGGTTCCCCCTCATGGGTGACAAATGAAGAATATTGTTTATTTCGCTATAAATATTGTATTTTTATCAATTTTGTAATTTATTTCCTTCCCGTGCGTAGAACGGGTATTTCAGCTAGTATATATATATATATATCCTTGACTCATCATATATTTTTAATCCTGAATCAGTACCGTGAATTCCTCCCCAAAAGACGGAGATCCAGGCGACAGTTGGAGCTACGCAGCATAGCACCGATCCTAGTGCAGCAATGAGGCCACCAAAGAACGTTACGCTTCGGATACCGTATCGTTGGCCTAGGACGCCAACCACAGGCCCTGAAAAGATGAAAAAAAATAGCCAAGAACGATTTACTGCCATTTTCATTGCATCTACATATTGACTATTTCGAAAACATTATCTTTAATTATATAACTTATCGTTAACATCATTTTTACTAGGGTACCAAGGGAAGAAACATAAATATAATTATTTTTTATACCTTAGTTATCAATTAATCATTAATTTACAATACTTTGTAATTTTTGGATTCATATGAAAAAATTTTTAATGGAAATTTTTGGTCAAGAATGTTATGAAATGAATAAACGGGGCGATATTCTCTCACAGCAAAAAACAAAAAAGTCAGTATAAAACCTGCATTAAAATTGTGAAATTTATAGGTTTATCTAAGATTTTTTTTTAATATCTGTTAAATTAAAGGTTTTTGTTAAAATTCTTTCATAAAACCTGTAAAAAAAAAAATCCTGCAAAAAACATTCAATTTTGAAATTATTAAAAGGAGAATTTTGATTTTAATAGTTTTTATACAGGAAAATTAAAACTATTTGAAAAAAAACTGCTGTTTTTGTTCCAAAAATTGATGTTTAACATTATATAAAAAAATATAATACAAAAATTAATTAAACACCAAATATTTATTGTATTCATTGAAATGTTTTGCACATATTACCACGTATTTTTTTTTTTGCAATGTCTGCACTGACTTAGCAATTTAAAAATTATGGGGTTAACTAGTTCAATTCCCATAATATTTACCAATATAAAAAGAACATTCATTAGCAGTTATTCC
The DNA here is from genome assembly GCA_963932185.1 of Troglohyphantes excavatus. Lineage (NCBI taxonomy): Eukaryota > Metazoa > Arthropoda > Arachnida > Araneae > Linyphiidae > Troglohyphantes > Troglohyphantes excavatus. Next base: position 25,529,814 of record OZ010670.1, on the reverse strand, counting down.
AATTAGTAATTAATTAATACTTAGTTGTTAATTAGCAATAATTTGTAAATTACTAAAGAAATTGCATAAATGTATTAAGTTATTAACAATTTCTGGTCAAAAATTATACTATGGGAGGGAGGAGGTTATCCCCCCCCCCCCCCCCCTGTTTTCATACACCTATGAGACCTGTTTTTTTTTTTTTTTTTTTAAATTCTAAGTACAAACACTGTTTCAAAAACATCAAAATTCCAACAGTTTTTATAGTCTAAAAATGTTTCATACTGTTTTATATATAAATCCATGGGTTAATTTATGCCATTACATGTAATTGTTAAGTATGCAAAGTTTTAAGGTACGTAAGTAAAAAGTAGTTTTTAAGAGAAATATACTTAAAGTAAAAAAAAAAAAAAAAAATATTGAAATAGTTTGAATTTAGTGAAAAACTTTCGTATGTTTAGTGCATATCATACAACGGTAAAAAAATTATTTAATACTTCAAATTTAGCTAGAATAAAAATTTAAAGAGTGCTGTATGCAGAAAAGAGCAGAGTTTTAGAAAATATATAAATTTTAATTTTTTTTTAATTGAATGCGCTTACTTAAAGTAATATGCCTGATCTTCCTCAACATATTACGAGTAAGACCCATTCTACAGTCTACACGGACATTATTAACGCGCGTTATCTTTTGCAGATGGCTCGAAAATTGACAAATACGAATCCCTTGGTTTATATTCACCAATAGTAGACCCATCTACAAAAGTTAACGCACGTAGAATGGCTTAGCTTATCATTCATCACAGTCTAAGAGATATAAACACTCGAAGTTATTCCATTTACCTGAGAGATACCTGATGGCATTCCTGACCGTGAAAGGAACAGATGCTTCCTGCCTGGACACCCCGTAAGTTTCGATGATGGCGACATACAGTATCCCGATCATACGGGCCATGCCGGACAATATCATATTGATAACACATGCCGCAAAGGCTATCACCCAAGCGTACCCAGTATCCGGTTCTTCCAGCCGGATCATAATATCTTCAACTTAAACCCTATATCAGTTCCTCCAGACCTATTGCTCGTGTAATATTTCTTCTATAATATAGAATTTCAAAGTCCAAGCTCGTGGTATATTCCATTCGCATAGCTCTAGTACGAAGTTGATTTAAACGACCATAATTATGTCAGAAAGAAATGCAAAAGAGTGTGTGGTGTTTCTTCTAAGAACGGAATTGCCTTCAAAGTTATTAAAGCATAACGGTGACTTATGGAACGAGTGTTAATCCACCTGCTGTAAATCGTGACTTTAGTGTAAGATAATGTCTTCGGCAACCTTCAGACACCTTTAGCGTAATCGTGTGATTTTAGTTTTTAGTGATAAGTTATGGAGGTCGGAATTTTTTTTATTAACGTATGAATTGTTCTTCGATTTGTATGTGTTCTTTTTATTTGGCGGTAGCTCCAGTTCAGACAAAGAAGACTTTTAATTGATATTAATGGTGGCTTGAAGATGAAGTGGATAATTTATTTCTAATTGCTGCTTCTCAAAAGATAAGTTATATAGTTAAAGTTCGTATCGAACATAAAAGTTATCGAAACTATGGTAGTTGCAGGGCCGCCCTTAGGGGGTGTGCGTCGCGTGCCATCGTACACAGCTCCGGGCTCATATAACAATTCGTCAAATGGAAATGTTAGATAAATAATTTTTTTGTGTGTGAAACGTCATTAAAATTAACTACAGGGGGCATTAGGATATACACACAATTCGACACTTTTAGAGTGATCCATTGTGACACTAATTCCGTAGCAAATAGCTCGATTGTCATAAATGTAGTCTCATTCGATCAGATATATGGTTCATTTTTAATTAAACAGAACAAAATATTGCAGACTTTTTACGTAAATAAGTTATTTAATAAATGTTCTATCCAAATGAAATATAGCCGCATCTGCTATTTGTAGTTGATTGTCAACTACATTATTGTACTTAAAAAAAATGCTTGATTGGCTTTTCAAAAATCTGAGAAAATAATAAGTTTTATAATTAAATTTATTCAAAAGTTTATGTGTAGGACTAAAGGGGTCCTGCTACTTGATTCGCATCGAGCCCCGCGTTTGCTAAAGGCGGTCCTGGGTAGTTATCGGAAAAAAACATAAGCTATTGTCTATTATATAAACTAGAATGGGAATTGGATGCTTTAAAGTTTACTCCATTGATGCTTTTAATTTCCTACACTTGTGATCCAAAACGTTTGTAAAGTATTAGGTGCAGGGTCTAATTAAAACTTTGAAACAAGGGACGTGCTCCTTCAAACGGGGGCCCTATTGTTCTCAAACGAAACATTAAATTATTCTATCACATGCACTAAAATCCTTTACTATTTTTTATTACTAAATAGACCACAATATTAATAATATATTAAAATATATAAGTAATGAATATTCCTATATGTTTTGATTTTTTTTTTTTTAATGTTCGAACAATTTAAACACAATAAGTGGTATTTTGATTATCTAACTTATGTAATTCCATTAACTAGCAAATTATGTTATGGATGTTAAATATTTGTATAATATGGGTGGGTGATTTGGGGCCTTTCAGAAAAAAGATGGTGACGGGTCTATTTGGCAATCGGGCAATCAATTAAATGTCACATTTAAATGACTAGAAAACACAATTTAAAAGAAAAAAAATTGTTTTTTACTACGACAATTTAAAAAAAAAGTTATAGCATAAAATGACACCTTTCACCAAATAAAATATAAAACTTGTTTCTGGTTAATTGCTTAAATAAATCAAACATATGAAACAGTTAAAATATCAGTTCAATGAACGACATTTAGTTTCGGAGTCAAATTTTAATTAAAAAACAACACATCACAATAACGATGGCGTTTTTTCTATTTTTAGTTTTAAAAATAATATTTGGAATTGAGCAACAGCTTCATGGACCATCATTAGCCCGAATATCACACATTGGAAACCACTGATGTTAAATAGTCTTATTGTTCAAATAAGTGGTTCTGTAGTGTTATTAGCACCCTCTTTTTTGGCAAGATATTTTTATTAACAGTTGCAGAGATTGCATTATTTCAAGAATTTCAACAAACGAAAAAGTATATAAAAATAATGAAGATTATATATAATATAATTTTAATAAAAAAGTTCAAAAGTATTTTATCAAAGAGTGAAATAAAATTAAACATTATAATAGTTCCCAGCAATAATCAAATCAAACAAACATTGACAAATGGGTAAACAGGTTTTCAACTTTATTAAATGCTAATATCTTCTAAAAAAAAATAACAATATAAGGTAAAAATTCAAATTTTAATACATACAATAAAAATATATTTGAACTTTAAGGCACTTTTGTAACATATATATCAACAATAACATATTCATCTCTAACTACAAATACAGTTTTTCAAATACAAATATGATGAATTACCAATTTGGTTATGATGGGTTACATTGAGTTCAATGCTACAAATGGAATGATTAATCCTCTTTTATAACTATTTTTGAAAAGAGAATATCTCCAATTATATAAAAACCTAATAAGAACTAGCAAAACAAAATTATCACACGAACGATTTTCAGTTTTTATAAATTAATCATAAATTGTATTTCTAACTGAAAGATTAATATTATTTAATCAATCATTTCAATTAGTAACATACAAAACACAAATTTAATTAAAATATAATCTCAGCATCAGTAATATGATAACATTGTATATATATTTTTTATTCTCTCTCTCTCTCTCTATATATATAGTATAAATGTCTTTCTTATAATTAGGCTTGTCAGATATTACGCAAACTAAACCAAACTTAGTTGCTTTTTATCTCGATTGCAGGAAAATATAGTGACAAGTTGTTTAATTTGTGCACATAAATAATTTCTGCAAAAGATTCATATTAATTTATGCTGATATTAATTAACTTGATTAAACAGTTTATTGTTTAATTTTGCAAAAAAATTAATTCATGGTATATTGATGTTGATGGAAGTTAAGTATAATGTAGCCCTAATTTTTCGAAATAGATTCAGAAACTCGAAAATATAGAGTGATTTTCAGCTACATTTGAATGCATGAAGTAAAAAACAAAAATGGAACCTTCATCTCATATATATTTATAATTGTTTAGAAAATGCACAACCTGGTTCATGAAAAAAACACTTTCTTAAACAATATTATTTTTCAACATTATACAATGGTTTGGTTTAGTTAATTAACGTCGCAATAGAGATGCACAGTGGGCTATTGGCGACGGTTCGAGCATATCTCGAAGGAAAAACCAAAGAACAGTCTCATATTTTTTACCCATGGTCAGATGACGAGGACAGCACCTGAGCTGGCACCCGACGCAACGTCAATAAGCATCATGACATTGGACTCCGATCAGATTAATTGTGCACCAGTCCAGTATACACACCAGTATAATTTGTTGGATGTTCTGGACGACTTTCTAGTATTTTTGCTGTGAAGCTGGCAACCCCCCAATCGCAAGATCACTCACTACCTTTTACTTTTCTTTGTCAAGACCACTGCACGGGCTCGAACTAGCAATCCTCTGATTACCAGCTGAATGCCTTTATCCACTGGGCAACTAGAGGCTCCGTAATACAATGAGAAATTCTTGATACATGCTATTGTTTATGCAGTTGATGACATCATGTGCATAATATTCACTACATTGTGTTAAAGAAAGAAACATTTCAGCTACTATTGGCTGGCTGTCTGCTAAGTGAAAATACAAATCTGGAAATTAATCAACACCAATTTCCGTTACTAGGCAGCTAATGTATCATTTGCCTAAGCTACTTTTCATTTTAGCCAAGGTGAGTTAAAAACTTTAAGCACTGTTATCTCAGAACTCTGCTATTGGAATTGCACCATTTGGCATTCAACTTGCCCATATAAGAGTAAAACAGCTGCAACCTCAAAACTCCAATAAAAAGCAGAGACATTTTAATATTTGATATATAATAAAAGATATGTGCTTGCAGCCAATTGTACAACATGACATTTGACATCAAAGAAGATTGACTGAAAATATTTCAGTTAGTTATTATTAGTTAATTGGTCATTCAAAGCAAAGATATATTATTAGTATAAGTACAAAGTCAAAGTATAAATGTAGATGTGCAACAAATTGAATATTAAAGGTTTATTGACTTATGAACAGCTTACCATCCTTAAATAAACAAAATTAAACTTTACAAGATTCAACAACAGGAGACACTGTAAAAATATAAAGCAGTCAACAATGTGGATTTTCACTCATTTATATAAGCAATTATGTAACAGAAGGAATGTCAATATAATATTCCTCAAATATACCAACTGGCAACTTTAGTTTGTGCGCAAGTACAAATACCTTAATATATATAAGCCATGATCCACAATCAGTATTTTACTAACTCGAATTTTTCCATTCTTGGTTAAGGATTTTTTTAAGTATCAAAAGTGGTTAGCAACTCAATTCTCTTGGGGCATAAAAAATTTGGCTTCTCATGTTCCTGGAAGCACATTAAGATATAGATCTGTTAACTATATAAAATTGCATAGTCTTATAAGCATTTCTGACCTCTGTAGAAATTTAATATTACCTAAAGATATGTGATTCTGGTTACAGCATTTGGGATTCTACATTTTTTAAATGTACTATGATATTACACGGCCTCATCAGTAAAACAGAATTAGACTACTACCATCTGTGTTCTCAAACTGCTAAGTACAAATTTTTCATATTCTAAGTAGAAAATAGAGGATTTCTATAATGATTAGACACATATACAATTCTGAAAAAATATGCCTTATTCTTATTATTAACATTAAGGGATTTCTATCGAACTAATTCAATTTTATAACATCTCCATATTGTTTTCATGATTATTCTTACCCCTTTGCGATCAAGGAACATGTTTCATATTTACGTTCTTTGTATGGTACAGTTAAATAATGTTAATACCCTAGTGATGTCATACTTTAAATCCGAGTTACATAAAGAACAAGCTAAGAATTTTTTTCCTTTATATTCAAGAACATGCAGTTCTATTTTATTTTAAAGAACAGGTCGTTATTTAGATAATTGAGAGTAACAATTGGACCACAAAGCAGTAACTTTCTACAGAAACACCAACCACAATCAACTCAAAACATGCGTCTAACAACCTCCCCGACAATTGTACCCACCTCGGCCATCCCCCCGTAACCCACATCCCCGCACGCCAGTCTCTTCGCAACACACGGAATCTCGGTGTACCCCAACCCTTTCAGCTCTTTCACATGCTTTGCCGTTATGGGATGATCCCACATGTGCGTGTTCATAGCCGGGCAGAAAAAGAGCGGTTTGAGCCTATCCCACGCCCGTATGGTGCACGTCAAAAGATTATCACATAGTCCATTCGCCATCTTGGCCATAGTGTTTGCATCCAGTGGTGCGATTACGAGGGCATCTGCCCAGCGTCGTAATTCTATGTGCAAGACGGGATCAGACATTTGTTTCCACGAGGACCATTCTTCCTCGTCGGAGTACACGGGCACATTTGTCGGCATTTCTCGCATGGGGATGAAGTGGAAGGAGTTTTTCGTGGCGATGACTTTGATTTCCATGTGGCGTCCATCGATGGCTTGTTTGAGGAAAAGTTTCAGTAGTTCTGGAAGCTTGACGCTGGCAACGCTTCCTGTGCAGCCTATGAGGAGATGGCACTTTTCGGTTGCTTCCATGTTTTATGGCTGAAAAACATTATATGAGATTGTATAATTAACAACCTATATCTGTTCATGAATGGCCAGTTTCTCGCAAAATTTTGAACTTTACATTTTAAACAAGCCAAAAAAAAAAAACTGCACCGTTTAAGAAACTCCCAAATATTTCATAAAAACGCAAAGAGTAAGACAATTTTAGCTTTAATTATACGTTGTGAATTTATTATATAAAAAAACATTGTGTTGACTACCTTTAAAAAACACCACGACTTAGAAACAAGCTTTTCAGCACAGAATCTTTAAGTTTAATGCAATAAAAGGTACTTTTACAGAATAAAAAAGAGATTTACTTACCTTTAGTTTCTTTCAAGAAAATTATGCTTTTTTTTTAATGGTACATTTAGACAAATATCAAAAATGAAAATTCTGATGATACGAAAACCCAAAATGAAGCTTGTCGAATCATAACTCATAACATCAACAATCAACAGAATCAGTAGTTGCCATTTATGTTGACTAATTAGCGTAATATTTAAAAACAAATTGAAATATTTATTTGAGAAAAAGCCTAAAGATTTAAAAATTTGTTGCTTTCAAAATAGAAATTTATTTCTGTAATTATTATATTTTATCTTTGATATCTAATAAATTCTAAACTGGTTTAATTTTCAGATATGTGACGTAAACCAACTGAAATTTTATTTGCCAATCTGGACCACATGGTTTGATATTTACTAATCAGTTTGTAGTTACTCAAACTGATTTTAATCTCCATACCAGACTTTGTAAAAACTCCATAACACAAATTTTAAAATGTATGGCAACAATCCTAGAACACAGAAGCAGTAGAAGTAAATTCAACCTAGGTGTTTGTTTATTTACTATTTTTCACCCTCAAACTTTTGAACATTAACTTTATAAGAACTAATTTTCAGTGTTTTTGTTAATTAAAATAGTCGTTCTTTAAAACGATGGGAAATTCAATGTATCTACCTGATTCACCTCCTCCTCGAGAAGTATTCGTACCTAAATTTGACCCTATGATGGGATTTCCTGATGGTCGAAAAATGAGAAGTAAGTTAAGCGAAATGTATATTTTCTCTGCAATAATTTATGAATATCTACTAATCTTTTAAAAAGAAATTATCGGAATTTTATAATTATGATTATGTAAAAACCAAAAGATTCGTTAAAGTATATTACGAAACTAAACAAAGCGTTTGTTTATACATTTCACGCAGAAAAAATATATCAAAACAGACATATAATCAATGATTTGCTAAAACCCAACCATACAATCAATAGTTGCAGCAAAAAATAAGATTAAGTAAAAATATGAATAAATTCGTTCAATTCAATATAGAGCAGCCGTTATGACTTGTTACCTATACGATTTCGATTTATCGATTATTGTTTCTGGTGATAAAAAATAAAGAAGCATTCTACGAAAGCTTTTTTAATCGCCAACTTTGTTAACAAAAGGTTCGGTGGTTCCCTTAAAAAAATTTGGTACCCATGAGTTGAATCATTTGCCTTAAACTATCAGATACTGTAAAGAACCTGCAGAGGTTTGAAAAATTTAATTAAAATAGACTTTGGTAACAATGATTTAGAAGCCTTGGTGGAGTACCAGTGGTGAATAGATAAATATGATAGGCAGTACATGATACATTATAGAGCATTAGGAGCAATTGCCCGTTCTGCAATTTTCTAACTTGCACACCTAAAATGAATATTTTTCTATTTAGAAGAATTTAAAAAAGTCAAATAATTCAACTCCCAAACCTTTGAAGAATTTTTTGAAATACTGCCTCCTAATTTAAAGCAACGGACAGATTATATGATCTAAATACTTCATCTATCGCCCTATTTTACAAACTTCCGTACCAGCATTAGTACAAATAACTATGAAAATCGAAACAGCATCAGTTATCATTGATTTTCATGAAATCATCATTAATATTTTTTACATACATAAACAGAAATTAGTAAATTAATTTACCTGATTCTGAAAACAATTTAGGGAATAAATAATGTAGATTAAATTTTAAGAATCTCAGTTTTGAGTTTTTAATGAATTTTATAACAGGTTTTAGAGCATCTTGTTTATACGATACTCTTTGATGTTCGTTTCTCTTTGTCGCATCGCCAAAAACAAAATGGTATATAATGAAACACGCTGATGTCATATTAAACTTAGTTTGAGGTAAAAATGACCTCAAAATATTTTAAAGCCTTTTGAAAACATCTATTTTCCATGGGAGGACACTCTTTCTGACAGGCACACAGAAATAGGGTTTTTATGCAGGAGTTCAGTGAAAGGACTGTTTTAGGTATCTCATCCCCCTTCTCCCCCAAATCAACAACCATCTGCAGCAAGGCCAGGGGGGGTTATGGTTGAAGGTTTAATTTCCGTTGTTACGACAACATAAAGACAAACTTTTCCTTTATAATTTTCGTGCTAAAATATGCCGAATTGTAGTGTTTCGGCTATTTTTTTTTAATTACTATACCTTAGAACACATTTTAATGCGTATTTTTTAAAATCCATTTTATCCAATAATAAGTGGATAAGTAGCAAAAAAAACCTATGTTTTTGACGATACGCAAATTGATTCTATATGTAGAAAATATAAAAAGTTTGAACATAGTTAACATTTCTCTAACGATTTGGGAAGAAAATATTCACAAAATCCCTTTTAAAAATTAGTTGGGCTACAGTATGGCTGCTTACAGTCAGTGGCGGCGATTGGGTGCTAAAAGCGCGGTGGCAAGATCAAGAAGGGGGGTGGGAAGTAAATATTTTGACCATCCTTTTTAACGTTGAAATAAAAATTATAATAATCATTGTCTTAAAATTTTATTCGTGAATACTTTTGGGCCTCCATATATAGGTCAAAGGAGGGAGTGGATTAGGCCAACCCGGTTGACGCGGCTCGCCTTCTTCTTCACGATGGTAGGTTTATTATCCACAAAGGCTGAATTCCTGTGACTTATTGGGGGGGAGAGAAGGAAGCGCATACTGCAGTCAAAGGCAACAATGCCCTACAGACAGTGCAAAGCTCTAATAGGGAATGAGTTAATAATCAGCCTAGTCGATGAATTCCACTATCCTCTACGCGATTGTAGATTTCGATATCTTGATCTGCCGTTAAACCCGTGGAGTTATGAAAGTGGAATTGTATTCTGCAGTTACAACCAACTTTCTACTCACGAAAGTCAGAGGGCTAATGGGTTTATATTAGATCTGGTTGACGCGGCCCACCGTCCTTTACATGATGGTATGCTATTTATCTCCAAAAAATGATTTCACGGAGATGTATGGGGGCGGAATCGTATACTGCTGTTGCCGACGACTCCTCCTTGCCCTTACGTGGTACAAAAACGTCAGAGGGGTGGCAACATCCGAAAACAGTGCGGGGGCACTGCCTACAGTATTGTTTCAACTGCGACCATAGAAAGAACTGGTTTAAGCGTTTCAGAAGTTACAATTTATAGTTTAGTGCCGAAAGATATTAAACATCGAGAGTTCATCTCACTTCCGTTCCAAACACTCCCAGCCGATGTAGAAAAATAGAATATGATTGGCTGTGACGTCATAGTTAATTTTTATAGTTCTACACCATCGGTGGTATTAGGCACTATAAGTAAATAGTTTTTTGGATTCAAGAAAGAAAAAAAGGACATGAAGGGAAAGAGGAGTGTTGAAAAAAAGTATCACACAATTTCGGGGGGGGGGGGGGGGGGGGGGGGGTCCCGTCGCTTCTCCCCCCCCCCCCCCCCCCCCCTCTATGACCCTGCCCTGCAGCAATATTTCAAATTCCTGTAATTTTGTGTTAAATTCGAATATTTCTAATTTTTTAAAACTATTTTATGATTTTTATGGTAATCGGTTTTTAAATACCCTTCCTCTCATACCTATGTGCCTGAATCTGAACATTTAAATCACAAAGAAGACTGAGTCTTTCCTTCGAAATAGACCCTGAACCATTGCCAAAAACCCACTGTGCAACTCTAGTGCGACGAAAACCAACCACAATGAAAACTTATTATTAAAGTATATATCCAAGCAATCAATTAACAAAATTATGTCTATTACAGTCTCCAACCAAATATTTTTTAATAAAATAATTCGGAACAGATGTAGTATAGGACATTTGGCGCGTTATTTTCTTTGGTGACGAAAAAATTCGGCAACACGTTTTTTTTTCGATTTAAGCAGCTAAATTGTAGAATTTATTATGAAGTTTGATGCAACTGTTGTTAACTATTTTGTTGTATTCTTCCGCTTTCATTCGAAATTACCGTTAAAAATAGTTTCGGTAACACGCAAAAACAATTACGCAGCACGATGACATCATAGAGTTGCCAGATTGAAAGTCGCCACAAGAATCGGGAAATACCAACAATGTCAGGTGGGGTTGCCATACTATAAATTTATCGCTCCTATAAAACATGCCAAAAACAACTTGTGCGTCAAATGTCCTATACTACGTCTGTACCTAAAATAATTCAATATAATTTTTTTAAAAAATGGAAATGTAGCTATTTGGAGAAAATTTAGCTGAAAATATGAAATGTAAGGAACATCAATGAAGTTTTTTTTAGTTTTATTAATTTAAAACTTGTTGACCTGTAACCATTTTATGGGTCAGAAAGAATTTTGTATACACACAACAGCGCCCAAACCCTGTAACTATGACAAATCTACTGGAAAAAAAATGCTGCTATCATTGTTCAAATTAATTTACATAATACCCAAAAAGAGTAATTTTGAAAGGCAAGACCTAATATTGTCACAGTCACTCCTCCTGAACCATATTACCAATTTTTATGAACAAGGTGTTATTTGAACAGGAATGAACTGTAGATGTGCCAAAACTATAAAATATTAAGCAATTAATTAGTTTATTATGCTTTGAAAAACAACTAAAAGTTATTGTGGCGCCTTCTACATTTGAAAATTTTGAACAACAGTAAAATAACTTTGTCAAACGGGCTGAATTCAACTAAAACGCAGGATAGGAATGAATGCAAGAAAAGCGAGAATTGTTTTGATAAACAAATCGAGAATTGCACTGCAATTCCCGTTGGGGGGAAGGGGGGACTTGACTCTACGTCAATTTAACGTTAGCACAAAACAAGACATTTTTCAAAACTCCTCATGGTTTTAAATTCTCTTTTTTCTTGAGGTTTGAAATAAGGAGGTGTATATACTCATGTTTTATATTTTATTAAATCAATGTTCTTAATTGTCCTCAGAAACTTAATTATGATGCCTAATGAAATAGAAAAAGGGTCATTCCATGTCAAATTAACACAAGAAAATGCATTTTTTTTCCCTCGCCATCTCCGATTTTAATGAAATTTGGTAAACTTGTTATACTTACTAAGAATGTAAAAAATGCAAAATTTTAACCTCCTAGGCATATAAGTTTTTTACATTTCAAAATGGCTAAAAACGTAAAATCTGCCTCGGATGGCTGCATTTAAATTACCATAACTCCTGTTCTAATTAACACATAAAAATAACATTGGTATCATTTTAAAGCTCTTTAAATGACTTTTCAAATTATGTGAAACACATAAAAGTTTGGTGAAAAACATTTCAAGGTCATATTATATGACCTTGAATTCCCAAAAAACGAATTTCTCAATTTTGTTTCACATCATTTAAAGAGCTTTAAAACGATACCAATATTATTTCTATGTGTTAGGAGTTATGGTAATTTAAATGCAGCCATCGGAGGCAGATTTTACGTTTTTAGCCATTTTGAAATGCAAATAACTAAAAAACTAATAGGCCTGTTTGCATTCTTTTTGGTATAATTTTTGCATTTTTTACATTATTAGTAGGTATAACAAGTTCACCAAATTTCATAAAAAATTGGAGATGGTGAGGAAAATGACTGTGTTGATTTGATAATGACCCAAAAAAGAGATACCTAGAATATGATGTCAAATTTATATAGAATAAATAAAGTCTCTTGTTAATGACCTTTTTAAAGAATGTAGTATACTTTATTATTTTCATTAGCAATCTTGAAAACTTGACATTTTGTGTAGTTTATATACTTAATCCATAATACTTTGTAGTACAACAAATGAATTTTTTTTCTTCCTAGCTGTCAAAACGACTAAAGAAGAAATGGAATCAGCTGCAATTCCACCAGAAATGAGGGATTATTGCATTGACTATTACATGAAATTCGTGTCTTGCCGGCAGGATAATTTCCCTATGGTATACAAGTGCAAACATGAAGTCCACGATTATCATGACTGCCAGTATGATGAGTAAGTTTGTCTTGTACCAATATATTTATTAGTATTTAAGATAAATATTTATCTTAACACACACAATTTAAAATTTTGTGTGAATTTTTCATAAAATTACATATTTAAAAATTACCTTTTCAACAATAATTTTAGCACCTAACCCAAAACATAAATTTATATTGTTTCGTAAAGAAAAGCTACTTTTCATATTAAAATTAATAACTTAGTGCTATTAAAATTTAGAAGCATGTATAGAAGATAATTGTGAATAAAAAGCGGAGGTTTTAATATCAGGACAGAGTTTCTAAGGCTTTTCAAAAAGTCTTTAGGAACTCGTTATGTTTCTAAATGCCATTTAAAGTCTTTAGTAAAGATACGACTTTACTAAGGAGGTCTAGAATTTATGTTATGTGAATTTTAATTAGTTAAAGCATTTTTAAGCAGCAATTTACAAAAAAGGGAGTAAACTTAGTTAATTTTTTTTTGCTGATACATGTTATTATAGACACCATTTTTTAATCATTATTGCAACACAAATTGGCTGTTATTAACTAAATACTTGAGTTCTATCAAAAGTGACAAAGAGCATTTCAAACTTAGAATTTCAGGAAAAAAGGGACATTTACTTTTTGCAGTAGGGAAGTTAAGTTTTAGCTTAACTGATTGTCTTAAAATAATTAACTGCCAGATATCACCACAAAGCTGTTAAGGAATGCCAAACTCTAGTAATGGCGTTATCTTATTTTTATAACAAGTAAAAATGAGTTTTAAACCATTTCTTAAAGATAAGTTGGCTACTACAAACCTTATACTTGCATTAGATCATGCAAAAACTATTATGACATATTAGTAAATTTACTAAAATGCAATCTTTTGTAAATATTCTATTTTTTATGTGTGTTGTAAAATGCAACTTTTTGTTCAAATAGTTTTATTTATGTCTATCGTTTGTTTTGCCATAGTCTAAATATTAGGATGAAAGAATATGAAAGAGAAAGAAGACTTGATGAAATAGCTAAAAAGAAAGCAGGCGAGAATTTTGCATAATATTTTGTTTTTGTACATATAGCAACAATTATGAATTACTGTAGTTAATATTGCATTAAATAAAAATGCTGTTTAAATGTGTTTAAAGTAATTTTTTATATGAATATGAGATAGAATCGGATAAGTTATTTAGTTCGTATTTCCAACATGAAACAACCTCACCTGTTTTTAATGAACAGATAGAAATTGAACAACACACGCACTGTTTTTAAATAAGAAATTTATTACATCATTGTGGACCTCTTCTGAAATATACAACAATTCCTAGTAACATTGCCAAAGTAGTCATAATGTACAGATCCCAGTCAGGTCCTAATATCTTATTCATATTAATGGTGGGGAGAAGAGCATCGTAATTCATCTGCAAATAAATATAAGAATATTTAAAACTACTTGTAATGTGCAAATGAATAATAGGGTCATTCCATGTCAAATCAACACAAGGAAATGCATTTTTTTCCCTCACCATCTCCGATTTTTATGGAATTTGGTGAACTTGTTATACTACTAATAATGTAAAAAATGCAAGGTTTTTCAACATACTTTCATGTGTTTCATATCATTTTAAAAGTAATTTAAAGAGCTTTAAAACGATACCAAACTTATTTCTATATGTTAATTAGAGCAGGAGTTATAGTAATTTAAATGCACCATCGGAGGGCAAATTGTACGTTTTCAGCCATTTTGAAATGCAAATAACTAAAAAACTAATAGGCCTAAGAGGCTAAAATTTTGCATTTATTACATTCTTAGTATGTATAACAAGTTCACCAAATTTCATAAAAATCAGAGATGGTGAGGAAAAATCCCAATACTGGAAATTAAAAAGTACATGAGCTTGTGACATACATTTCTTAAAACACAATAAAACTGGGAATTCACTTCCACTTGGATATATACTAAATAGTACAATTTAAACTTTACTACTATTATACTTCAATGTGATTTATTTCCTCAAAGTTTTCTGATTAACATATGCCTATTTTCTCATTTTATTTTTTATTGTTAACTAGAGATAAGTGTTTTATACAAAATATCTGCTGCTAAACAAGGGGAACAAAATATACCATAGCAGCAAAGTGATATTTGTAGAAACTGGATAAAATAATCACAATTTTCAATTATAAAACATATAAACAAACACTAAATCTAGAAGATGATAGTGGTTTTACAGAAAATAATTTGAAAGGTAGTTTTAACTTATAGAACAAAAAAGGTAACTGACACTGTCTTTCATTTAGACCCGCTTTATTCTTCGAAATTTGGGCTTGCATCTCAAAACGTAACTAATATAAGATAATTACGAAATTCAGAAATGTTTGGCAAATATAAAAGTACTTGTGTTTCAATATTACACTCATAATAGGTTATTTTAAGTTAAAGTTCTGAAAAATTCAAAAGTTAATGTTGGTGCAGTCAAAATGCACACCACTTGGAAGGATAATAGCCACAAATCTGAATTTCTGCCTATATTTTTGAGAAGAAAAAATCGTTTTAAAGTTATATGACTTTAAAGAAGTCATTAAATTTTCAACCGCTTTTTTCCCAAACTATATATATATATATATTAATATTTCATTTTAATAACTACCACAGTATGGACTGGAATGCAAGTTTCCGAATAATCTATAATTTAACTATATCTTAATAGATCGGATGCCAATCATAAATGTGCAAGTTAGTATTACGACCCACAAACATATTTTGGCATTTTTGAAGTAATTCATTTTGACAAGAGTTCGAAGGCAACGTGGTATTACGCAGCAGTGCCTAAGGAGTTGAAGCGTGAGGAAGTATTGAGCACCAATTTTAGTATTTTTTAATGTAGTTATTATTTTCTGCAGCAGACTTTTAACTCAAAACTGGAAATAACTGGAAAGAAAGAGGGAGTACTCAAGTGAAGGAGGGTCTTAAATAACATTGCACAGTTTTTAAACAAGCCCCTCACTCGCGTCCCACGTTTGGAGCCATAAATAAAAATGCTCTATAAATCGACATGCAGGGTCTAACAGAATGAATAATAAAAACACAAATATTTTTCATGGAATATATATTTGTATACCAAAAATTTTATAGGATTATAAAAATGGAAGGATAATTTTAACAAGGAATTGAAGTATCTTTGCTTCCAGTTCGGAAACCAAATATTTTAAAATGCAAAATTGTTTTAACATAATTATCATTGTAATATCGACTAGCCCTAACTTAACATCAATATCATTTTTAAGAAATTAATAACATTTAAATATTAAATGATAAGAGGCAGCACAAACGATGATGGTTTTAATAATAAATTATTTTATGACCAGGAAAAATTAGAATCTAAAATCAACAATTTATGTCTTTAGCAAAAATGAGGATAGTATCATTGCAAGTCAGTCATTAAACATAGTAGATTTATATAATTCAGATCTCTTTCAGGAATTATACTTTTAAAATAATCTAAAATTATTCTTATCTACTAAATATTACAATTTTACACTAAACATTTATTAATTTGAAGACTCATAAAAAACGTACTTCTGTGATATGTTGCCAGCTGTATATGAATCCAAGTTTTGCTAGAGCCAGAGCAACAGGAACTTGAGCATCTGAATTAGTTTCAGCAGCTAGGTCATAGTAGCGCTTTGCTAGGTGAATATCCTGTGAAATAAAGATTAGAATTTTTTTTTACTTTTTTAAAATACATACTTGATTTTAGAAAACAAATTAAAAAAATTTAACAAACCTTAAAATTGCATTAAGAAAGTTTTATATATTAACAAAATATAATATTCTTAATGATAAAAAGTACAGGCCAAAGTCATACAAAAATTATCTTCAGGAAGCACTTTTGTGCATTGTCCTCCCACCAATTATTGCATTCTGCCGGCAGGACGTCCATTTTGTATTAATTTTTAACTTGGAATCATGAATTAAAAAGCGAAGTTGTTGAAAACACCAGTACTGGCACACACGGATTTTGCAAGCTTAGATTACTCATGTTAGGTAAAAAACTTACAAATTTTCAAATACTCGTAAAAAAAATTTGAAGTTGGAATTTTAAACTTTTTTTCTAGTGCCAACTCGGAATGTTCTGATGATAATAGCGTCCTTCCTGCCAGAAGGAAGAATAAACTCTATACTATTTAAAAGTGAATCCTACCGGCACCTCCTTCTGGACGGACGTATATTTTTACATGCTTTTATATCATTAAGATCTTAATAGGTTGCTCATCTTTTCAAAATAAATCTGTCATATACATTAATTTTTGTAAAATTATAATGTTCACCTGCTTCAAAAGGGGCAATAAACGAAGAAGTTTAATTTTGGAAAGACCAAATAAATAGAAGATATTATATTTTTAAAGACTAAAAACTGCCTTGTGTGAATAACTTACCCTTTTCATTCCTAGTCCCTGTTCATGCATATAGCCCAAATTGAACATTGCCTGTGCATTGTGTTGTTGTTCAGATGCGATTTTATACTGGTTTGCAGCGGTTTCGTAGTCTACTTCTGTTCCGTATCCATAGTAATGATAATCTCCTACCTTTACTCTAGCAACAGAGTAACCTGTAAAACAAAGAGTTAAAGAACATTTAAATATATATTATGAACTTATACATCTAATATCCTCTTTCACAAAGTGTAATTAACAAAATACTAGTTATGGTTTTCTCTAAAAAATATGTTTGGCGAGAAGCAAGCATATTGTGAGAAAAATTTCGATTATTCTTATTTGTATGTGATGTTTACAATCATGACATTTTGCAATTGGAGGAATAATACTTTCTTATAAGACTGCTGTAAAATGAATGGCACGCAGATAAGTTATGTGTATTATAATTTTTTGGAAAACAATAAATATTACGTCATAAAAAAATTTGGCCTACTTTTAGATAGACAATAATCGACGAACCTGCCATAATTGTAATATAGTTTATAAAACGAAAAATATACTAGACATTTGCTGATTTCTGCTATGGTGGTTTTTAATTTTGTGTATGTGCACATGCTTTTATGTGTGCTGTACCATACTATCTCCAACCAAGTTACATTATTATATGGTATTGTCTTTGAGATGTGCTTATTTTTCATTGAGCTACTAACTAATGAAAAAATACATTTTGAAAATAAATTTGATTAAGACAACCTACAGAGAGAAAATAATCTGAGTTTGCTGAAACAAATGTTAAAGATTTGTTTTTGAGCAGGCAGGAAGCTTAACCTACTAGTTGGAGAATATTAATGTACTACTTGTAAACTTAGAAAGTTTCAAGTTTTTTAATTTAAATTACCACAAATTAACCTTAACTTTTCTATGATTTTTTTAAAAGAAAATTTATTTTAAATACAGGGTTCATATCTAAACTATAATAAGTATTACAAAATTGTATTGTAAAATATACAAATGAAAATATGTAACAAATAAAATAATACCATTAAGCTAAATTGATTATTGTTATATGTATAATAATAATAATAATATACAATTTGTTTATGTAGATTGCAGCAGTAAACTGTTTACACAGCTTTTAACTTAATGATAAAAAAAATAGTTATTTAAAAATATAGGTGGTAACTTGAGTTTTATTTTTCTCGATGTTAAACACACAAAATCAAATAACTTGAAAGATGTATTCAGCTATTTTTATTATCACAAAACATCGAAGGCAACAACAATTTAAAAATGCTCACCCACAAAACACAAGTAAATTATTTGTCCAAGCCAAGTACAATTTAATTTAGATACACCTTTTTTTATGATTCTGTTATAATACACTTTATTTCTATTTGAAGGTCATAAAAGTTACTAAACAACAAATTAAAATTATAATTTTTATATAAAAATATTAATATGAAATTGGATTAGCATTTTTTAAATAGTAATAGACATATTTCCAATGAAACATCTTAATATATAATTTATTTAAATACGAATCATATTAAAACTTAAATCAATGTTCTCTTAGCATGACTTTGATATATAACAATTTTAAAAAGATATTATATAAAAACTAAAACTCATCAATATAACATACCTTCAGCTTCTTCATCTGAAATAAATATAATTGAATTACATTTCATGAAAGTGCTAACATCAAAAATGTGCCAAGTAAATGCAAGAGTTAACTGGACAAGATTGATATTCAGTTTGGAGGTTGTAACAAAATATAACAGGTTTGAAATAAATATGCTACTTTACAAGTTTAGACAACCAAATAGATTTTTTCAAATTTTTAATGGAAATATGATTATGCAAGATAGTTACATGCAAAGAGAACTGAAAGACAAAGCCCATAATGTGTGTAATTTACCTTGCCCTGCAGCTCTGCTCCAGTACATGAGAGCTCGAAAATAACTCTCATTCTTCTGCACAACATCTACATCTCCTATAAAGGAAAGCAATAGACTTAAAATATTTAAGAGTTAAAAATATATATTTAACAATATCATGACTTGAACCTGCTACATCTACTTTGAGATCTTAAACATATAGCAGTGTTTACTCTAGAAATAAAAAGGGGCAGGGCGCTGTTAGCAGAAAAAGGGCACCTCGTTTTTAGAAAGGCACTTCTTGTTTTTAAAAGGGCACTTTAAAAAGAAATTGGGGTGGGCATGGCTACCCGTTAACACATCGGAACCGTGACCAAACAAAACAAATTCTGAGTTATTAGTTGGCATTGCGCTAGAACTGCATATTGGACTATTGGTGACGACTCAGGGCTTATCTCGAAGAAAAGAACAGTACAAAATTGATGTCACTTTTTGGAAATACTACTTGAAATCCATAATTTTACATTTTAAAATTAAAGTTTTCGCTGAAAACCAAATCGATAAGTAGCCCAATTTTATCCCTTACAAAAACTGATGAAAAGGCTACTAAAATCCAAAATTTGGTAATAAAATGTCTAATCTTGTAATCTCGCCCCAAACCATGTTACAGACAACCAATAGGATTCTTGCAATGCCCCATGCTCGAAATTATTGTGGAATCATCGCGATTTCACAACAAACTTAGTTAAAAAGAAGTTTGTTTTTCTACTATCATAATTCACTTAATTCCAATTTAAACAAAACGAAAATTTAATCGATTCCTCTTTTAAAGACAGCTAGGAAAGCAAGGATGCTTGTGCTTGACTAAAAAGGACAATTGGGGCGGAATTTTTTTCAAAAGTGGGCAGCATTTTTGAAAAAGGGGCATAAGGGCGCTTATTGAGATGAAGAAAGGGCGGGCAGGGCGGACCGCCCTTCAAAAAATGCCTAGAGTGAACATTGCATATAGAGTTACAAATTGTTTTATGGGGGGGGGGGATTTATTCTGAATGTTATAGCAATTTTTGCTTTAAAAATTATTCTCGGAAACAGACTTTAAAAAAAAAAAATTATATTTAAAGTTGTAAATCCATATTGAAAGATGATTATAATTTAAAGAAAGAACTAAAACAATTTAGAAATGTACGATTTATTTACAATATTATCGTATATATTTCAAAAATATTTTATCTAGGCCATACCCATAACTGGACAGGTATAATTTAAATTCCTTACAAAGGTGTTATTCAAGATAAATATACAGGTTTAATTAATACTTAACAAAACATCTTTAATAACATAATAAACAAACTGTGGTTAAGATTAACAGTAAAAACCTACATGAGCAAATGAAAACAAATTGCCACACAATATATACTTTATTGCAAGGTGTCAGTTAGTCAGGATACTATCTCATTTGCATACAGCTATCATAAAGGATCAAATATCAGTAATATACTTTATTAAAGCAACATATAACACTACTTACCCCTATCTAAAAGAAAAGCTGCATTACTTTGTGCAACTTCATATCCCAGTTCGGCTAAAATAAGATATTTCACTAAAGCCTCATTGACCCTCCCTTCTTTGTAATCATTGTAGGCCTGCATCAGATTGGAACCCCAGCGACCTCTTTCGGCAACATTTTTGAATAACTGAAAAGAAAAATACTTGATAAGAAACACACCATATTAGGACTGTTTTTATTTATACTTTTCCACTAGTAGGGTCAAGTAACTACAGTACAAATTAAAATATATTGTAAAATAATATATATAGAGGAAAATAATTTTAATCTTAATAAGAAATCTACACATAAAATACATATTTTTCTAAAAAGTGATAATTTTCCCAAGACCAATTAAGTCTAATTCATTATCAAAGTCTAAAATGTTTATGTATCACTGAAATTAAAAGCCTAGTGTGCCTCTAAAATCAGAAATACAAATTAAGTGAGTCAATTCTCCTGTAAGGTTGTAAGCCCAAATGCACCTACTTATGTTAAAAGTTATCAATGTCCATTCTATACCAAATTAAGAAAGCTAAACAAAAATTTGTTTATAAGCAAATACAAGAAATATATTTAAAAAAATAGTTCTATAAAAGCAAGATTAAAAGAGAATTATAGATAAAGCATAAACTACACAGATACCAATGTAGTCATTGGCATATGGTTTTTAAATTCAGGATCAAATCATAATTGAAGGGATAGGTGGATGAAGCAGGCACTAACAAAAAGTAAATTTTTCGAGATATTTGACCTCAAGGTTTTCCTTTTGTATTTAGTTGTGGTATGACACTAGCATCACTTTTAATAAAGCATCTACAGTGCTGCTGTCAGTGTAGAAAAAACAGGCCAACACAAAATTCATTCATCCATGACAAAAACTCAATTTGTTTTTTAATTACTTATCTCATTCACCTACTTACCCGTAAATTATGGAAAATTATACATTGATCTGTTTATGTATGTGAATACATTCTCAAAAGAACAGTGGTACATAAACTTGTGGTGTACATTTACTGATGCAAACCTAACAAAAAGTTATTGCAAAAATAAGACATTTCATAATACTATTATTTCCTCTAAACTTACCATGGGGCTAAGGGATCTTGCTAATGATTTAAGTAAAACCAAGTATAAATTGCTCAAAAATTAAAAAATATATTTTATTCTTAAGTAAATTATTTAAAAAAAATGTACATCATATCTGCAATTTATACATTATTTAAAGCCATGTAAATACTTAATTTAGTCATATGGATATAGTACTTTAAAAAAAACCAACAGAGTTTAAGGTTGTTGTGACATTATAAAAATTAAATAAGACACATTTGAATGTGAATTTCACACTCACATGTGAATTTTCATGGTGGTTAAGATAAAGTTGTGTGAAGTTACACAGCAATTTTTGTAAAAAAGTTTTTGCCTTTTAGAAACAAGGTACTCACTTCAACAGCTGTACTGCATGACCGAACTGTCCCAGTCCCTGTGGCATGCATCTGGGCAAGGCTGTAGAATGCGAGAACGTGACCCGATTGAGAAGCCATTGTGTAGTATTTTATAGCCATCTTGAAATCTTTTTGAATACCCAAACCACCTAAAATTTTTAAAAGGAAATAAAAGAAATTCATTATGATTTTAAATTATGTAGAAGGTGCACACAAACAATTAAAACAGGTTTACAATATTTAAATAAAAAAGAATCCAACATTATTTCATTTTAAATGATTTTCCAACTAATATTTAGTTTTTTGAAATCACCAAGATTAGATTAGATTAAATTACCAAACTACAAAATACAATTTTATTTTTGAGTAACTAGATATAGATTTTAATTTAACTGAAATAGTTAAAGGGGGAATGACGACACACAAAATCAACAGAAATATTTTATTTAAAATTAATTAATTTTATTTTTTATTTAACGACCCAAAACTTATATTTCCACGTTAAGTACAACTAATTATTATGTTGCAAATCAATATTAAGCTTTGGTACAAGATTGCCTGAATATAAAACATTAACTTATTTTTCACAGTGATGATTTTTATCATGTTTGATCAAGTTTGAGTTGATATAAGTCAGATTTATTTAAAGAAATTGCTCCAAATTCGATACAGTGTATTTTTAAACATATTACTTTAATTTGTCTTTAGGAATTAGTAATATACAGATTATATAACCTTGAGTATTTTTTTTTAAATAGTTTGCTTAGTAAAATTAAAGATTTTTTTTTGCATAAATCTGTAATGACAGTTTGTTAAACACATTCCTATCTTTTTTTTATATAAAAATGCAAAAATATATTTTTTCAAACAATATTTTCTTGACTTATATTAATAATAATAAAGGTATTCTTTTGTAAACATTATTTTAAAACAAATTATACAATTTTGAAATGTTTGATCATGTGATTAGTATGTTAATATACTTTGCACATGTGCTAAACAAAAAAATTTATCTGCAAATATTTTTAAAAAAGAAGTCAAAGTAAGGATTTTTATTTAAAACATATACTAGAATTTGCACATACTTATAAGTGAAATAAAACTTACTGTAATACATATTTCCGAGTTGTAGTTGGCCATCCACCCAACCCTGATTTGCGGCAGAAGAAAAGTACTTAAAAGCTTTATTATAATCCTACAGAAAAGAACGGGATGCACACCATTAAGACAAAAATAATTATTTTTATTCAACTAGTTTGTATCTTTAGTAATAATATAAACTAGCTAGCAGTTAGAGAAAAAAAAATTATTATTATAAAATATTAATTTCAAACAAATAATAACCGTCTAGTGCATGATTTTTTCTTTTTTAATGAAATAAACTTTTTTTGTTTTCTTTTTGCCCCTGGACCACTGAAAATATATACAAAAAATCCTAAGTGCCTATTTAATTAAATAATTAATTTAAACCAATGTGTAGCATACATGCAACATCATGTGTAATTACTAAAATAATTATCAAAAAGCATGAAAATATAGTTGAATACAATCTACATACACCTGGTATTAGCAAGGATTTTTTGTAGAGCCAGATTACACTTATAAATAATAAAACAATCTTCGAAAACTCCGCCTTCACGAGCCATTTTTAGAACAAAAGACCTCGAAGCAACTGATTGTCTTTATCACAATCATTTTTATTAAGACAACGGACCTAGCAGCAGTTAAAAGAACTAGGTACATGGTTCCCTACGTAATAATACTATAATAGTTAACATAAAACTCAGTAGATGCAACTAGTGGTCATTTTAAAGTTGTGTAGCATATATGCTACACTATGCACTAGAGGGTTAAGATAAATAACATTCATTTGAATAATTGCTTAACGCAATAAAGCTTAATAAAGCAACGGAAATAGCGATTGCTTACTTTTTGATTCTGAAAGATAATACATTTTTGATTAATCACTGATTACAATTATTTTTTATGAATAATTACATTATTTATGTATAAAGGAATATATATTATGTGATTTCCAATGCATGTGATTTTTTGTTTACATATTTGTAAACAGACAGAAGTTTTTATAAATTGTAACTTACCTTAGGTACACCTTTTCCATGCAAATACATTAAACCTAATCCACTTTGACCAACAGGATTGTTCTGAAATATCAAATTAGAATATTTTATTGTGAAAATGAGCATTACTAAAATAGTACATATACAGATTTTATACAAGGTTGGATTGATAATACACTTGTGGTACAAACACAGAATTATTTTTAACTTTCTTAGAAGATACAATAAAATTTTATGCTGTACTAAAAATCTTTTTGAATTTTGTAGATTAAGTTTTTAGTATAAAAAAGACAATGTCCTACAAATGTAATAAACATTTTAACTGAATTAACTAAACTCACTACACCAAAATAAAAGGATTAAAAGAAAGGCAATATTTTTTGTAATATGTGGCCTTTTAAAACAAGTTTTCATATTCTAAGTTTAATGTATAATTAAAAAAAATATTACAAATAATGCACATTAATTTTTCCAAAAGAAGACATATCTAAAACTATCTTTTACTATAAATACATTGCAAACATTAAATTTATAACTTTCTAGTCTGTTAACCTGTACAATAATTCTATTAATTTGAATTAAATTAGAAATAAATACAAACTTTAAATAAAAGAAAATATTACCTTTTCTGCAGCCATTGAAAAATATTTTAAAGCAGTCTCATTATTTTGTTTCACTACATTACCTCCTTCTAAATACATCTGAAATTAAAAAAAAAAATCTTCATAGTTTTAGTGCATACTAATATTTGATAAGGCTTTGTTGCTGGCAAAACAGAGAATGAAATAATCTCTTATTTGTATCCGCACAGAGATACACTTGAAATAAAATGTTAATAAATCTAATTATCTTTTGTATAATACATCAAACTGGTACAAAAATAAAAAAATATTCTATTACACAATTTACTGTGGAAACCAAAGTCTGTTTTGTGATTCTCATTTTATTGAGTAACCAATGGAAAAATTAAAGAAAGAAGGGGATTGATGGTCTTTCACAATACAAAACTATTTTTGGGTATTAGAGAATAAGACATTTCTCTTATTTATTTGCTGATCATAGCACTTTAGAGGGGGGAGGGTAGTTATAAATAAGGTGCATATATTTGATTTAAAAAACATAAAATTTAAAAGCTCTTTACAATAAATAATTCATACAAATTACTTCAGTTCGCATACAATAACAAAGTCGTAACTTTATACCTTTGTCCCATTAGCAAACAAGACATTTGAGCTGTTTTATACTTTGCATCCTGTGGTTATGAATATTTTTTTAATAAATATTTTCAAGAATTAATGTGTAAATTAAATTATATGTATTGATATCACATGGCAATTATTGCACGTTAATAACAAAATAATCATCTTGCCTTTCCAAGGAAGGCCATTGCATTGGCATTCCCAGCATCAGCTGCTTGCATAAAGTAATTTAGAGCTCTCTGAAACGACAGGAAAAGCACAGTAAAATAGTTAATATTTCACTATTTTCATATTTGATATTTCTCTACTCTTAATAAAGTAACATAGTTAGTGAGTTACCAAGTAAGGTCAATGGAAACTACAATATTATTTTAAATTAGGGGTGTAAAGATTTTTTTTTAAATTTTCATCACATTTAAAAGTAATTAAGAAAATAATTCATTGATTTATTTAATAATTTCCTGCATACTCCTTACAATAAAAGTTTATGAACTTTAGTAACGTTAATTTAGAAAAAACAAACAAACATTGAAAACTAATACACAAGATTTAAGGTCTGGTGATATACATTTGTAAAATTAATATACTTCTACATATAATAAAAAGTCATATAATAGATAGTCAAATAACAGAAAGTGTCAAAAATATCCGCCATTTGGATGAAAATATCATTAAACTTTTTTTTTTTAACGTGAATAAATTCTATGCAGCAGTAATCATTTTGCTGTAATTCAATTCCAAAGTCTTTTTCCATCAACTGTGTGCAGTTTTCTGCTAAATAACTGCGTTAGCAGTATCTTCAAATCTTTACATGAATATCAAAATGGTATAGGTGGTAAATTTGTTACCACTTTAAAGTTGTTATTTCTATGTTTAATTTATTTATTTAACAATTTCTACGGGATTTGTTCAAGTTAAATTTTAATTGCCATCCAAGAACATTTCTTAATATTGCTCATAGCATTATCAATTTTTTTTATACATTCTATTTCCATTTACAAATAAACTTTTTCTACAAATTTGGAAAACATGACATACAAATTTTGTCCTAAAAACAATAGCTTCATGACTCAGCATTTGATAATTGACTTACAGCATGATCTTGCTCAACTCCCCTTCCACCTTGATAGTGCAACTGCCCAAGGCCAACCTAGTTAACAATAGAAAATGCACAAATACATTCATAAAATGCCATAATAAAATAATTAAAATTCCGACATCTAAAAAATAATATTTTTTTCAATGGAAAATATCTGTTACCTGTGCTTGTACATCTCCCTTATCAGCTAAAAACTGGTAGTATTGAATCAGATCGTCATCCAAGACACCAGCAGCAGTTCCAAGGTTCTCTATTTCATCGTAAAGTCGGATACGCTGAATCACACTTCCGCCACTTGTTGATAATTCTTCTTCGACTAAAAGTGTAATTTAAAAATTGAAATGCCTTGGTTTGTTTATTCAAAAAGAAAGTATGAATGCTAATATTTAAAAAAGAATAAAAGTTTGTATTACTAAACAGATTCGGGTTGTCAGTGGCATCTGATTTAAACTAGAAACAATTAGTTGAATCGTATTGTCAATCACAGGGTGGCAACACAATTCTGGAAAAAAAGTTCCCTGATTTCCATGATGGTGTCAAAAAAAATTCCCTGATATAATTCTTTTTCTTGAAATGTTGTGATTGTTTTTCTTACTTACTACATTCAAATAATTGAAAAAAATATATATATTTGTCAAAGAAATTTATCAATTCAGAGTAATTGAGCCTCAATTAGCATGCTTGTGTAATTCATGTCCAAAATTAGAACGTCCGTTACCATACTCAAAAATGTATATTTCTCAAGTCAGTTTTCACATGAGAATGGAAATTTTTATCACTGTGAAAGGTAATTTTGTGCTCTTTTTAAACATACTAAAATGTTTGTTTACAATTAATAAATAAGGAGTAAATTTTTTTAAACATTTTTATTATTCTTGCAAAAAGTATGCCTGTTATTTTGAATTTGCCCTATCTTTAAAAATAATTAGTTTTATATTTTGTAATATAATATGTGATCAACTGATAAAAATATAAGTTTATTTGAATCAGAAAATAATACAAACACTTTTAAATTGGTTTTATCAAGAAAAAATTTACTTTATGAAAATGCATGGTTTTTGGTAACAGACCACTGGTACGTCCGTTACCAATGATTTACCCAATTATTTTTTTTATATAAAATTTCTTTTTAAATATAATGTTAATTAAGTCAAACAAAAAGTAAACCAAAAGTTTCAAGTTTTTCGGTTCAAAAATAAAGTTGCAGCATCAATATAAGCCAAAAATAATAACGGACATACCAATAAGAGCTAGAAAAAAAAATCACCAGCATTTTTAACCATACTAAACAAGTTACAAAAAATCTTAATATCAAAATTAGAACCCCTAACTATTATGCAAACAAAACATGCTAAAAGAAGAAAATTGTTTGATTTTATCTCTTTTACTTTTATAGTCCAAACGGAATCAGTTTAAACATGAACCTGTGAACCCAAACCTACTTATATTATATAAGCATTGCACACATATTTAAAATCTGCAAACTGTTACCTTTAAAATGAGGCATCATTTATGTGTCTACTGTAATTTTGAGAAAAAGTTTACTTTGATGTGATTTTGCCCTTGGGAAATCATAAAATATATGTCAAAACTTGCCTTGTTTTATACATGGATGTAAATTATTTTGTAGTGACTACAGCAATATATTTTAAGCTGATAATTTATTCCCAAGCCATAATTTTCAACTATATCTATACACATGCAAAACTTTTTACAACATAAATTACCTTTTTTTGCCACCTTCTTATAGTAGGTTAAAGCCGACTCACAGTTGGATGGTAGTCCCAGTCCACCCCAGTGTCTATAACCCTGTTAGAATATGCATTCATGAGAATCAACATTCCATTAAAAATACTTAAGGATACCAAAATATAATTTAGAGATTCAACATACCAACACCATCTGGGCCCATGTGTCTCCACCAAGAGCAGCAAATGTATAATACAGAATTGCCTATGACATATAAAAAAATTATAGCAAAGATATAAAAAAAATATAGTGTATTTATTATAAACAAAACATTATTCGGATTAATAATTAAAAATTACAGCTTTTTTTAAAAAATAGTATGTACAAATCTATAGATTTCATTAAAAAAAAATTATAAATATACATATACATTTAAAATGAAAAAAATAAAACATAATGTTAAAATTAGTGTTTAAAATTTCAGATACAATTTTATGACTCGGCTACTCAAAATATTTTTAGTATAATATAAAGTTATATGATGTTTTTAATTTTTGACTATGACACATTATTTTTTCTATAGAACATTTGAAAACACCTGAACAGCATAGCATGATGAACAACAATTGTTTGCTGGCTTCAGCAACAAATCTTGTCAGCCTGTCTCACTGATCAACCAGTAAAAATAAATACACTCAAACTTTTTTTTAATTTGCCAAGATAAACATCTTAATACTAAATCTAAGGTTGTATCTGAAGTTACTAAAAAGTAAAAATTTTACTTTATTAATTTAAAGATACATAATGGGTTATTGTTGATGGATTGCAATCTATTTTATTTTCATTAAAATTTTGCATTTAATTTCAAAATGATCTACGATCTACTACACTAGAGGGACAAATTAAAGGGCTTTTGCATATACGAGTATTAAAATATAAGCATGGAAGCCATAAGGCACATCTCAGCTTGGAATTGGATATTTTTAAAAACATTCATGATGCCAAAGGTTAGTTTAGTTTAAACCTGCGCAAAGGAAGAGGTACTTAGGATTATTTACATACTATCCTAATAACTTTATTCTATCGAGACTTAAATATATTTGAATAAAACTTACCGTAGCTAAATTAGAAGGAACTCCAAGTCCAGTGGAATACATTAAACCTAAATACTGAAAAGGGAAACAATTTAAAAGTTATTGATAAGACTTTTACAGTACTAACTGTAACAAAAATACTTTTTTATAGACCTTTTACTACACCGATAAAATATTTATATTAAATTATCTAAGAAAATACATTTTCAATATATATAAATGAAAACTATTACTGCAACTGCATTATTTCTAGAGCAATTTTTTTTTTTATCATTTTAATATTAGAGCGCAGTTATTTTAAAATTAAATCAACAGCTTGACAGATTTTAAAAACACCTTTACAACATATTTAGTTTAAAATTTCTAAAAAATAATTAAATATCTGAAAAAATATTTAACTAATCGACAAAATTTATTATTATAATAGAATTTAGTGTTAAAATGAGGGTTTCTTTTAATTTAAACTTTTATTAGATACTTTTTAACCTATTAACAAAGAATATTGAGTAAAAGGATGAGGTATATAACATTTGAGAAGTTTGATAAAAGTACTGTCTTATTCAATTTGAAAACAGTGTCTTTAGAAATGTTTAATAAAAAAAATAATTGATAATTAATATTTTTTGCAAATATAAACATCCAATTCAAACAACAATGGTGGGCAATTTTTAAAAATATGAGGAAGTAAAATAATTTATTTGCATATTTTTTTCTAATTTTAGAAAAGTATATCCTGCTATGAAACATATCTCATATCAAATACTATTAATTTGCATAACAGTATTCAATTTTTTTTAATAACACACCGAAAAATGAGTTTTACAAAGGCTTTTGACAGTTATTGCAATAAAACATGCAGACAAGTGTTATCTTCATTTAGATACAGGCAAAATTTCATTCATTAAAAAATAATTTAATACATTATCATAAGATTTGAAATAAAAATTGACGTTACCATCTGAGCAAAAGGGGACCCTTTATCATAAGCAAGTCTCTCGAACCACAATTTGGCTGCAGTGAGATTTTGAGCAAAAACATCGCCAAAAAAGTAGGCTTGGCCAACTATTTTTCCTGCTTCCAGGTGATTTAATTCTGCAGCTTGTTTAAACAAATCATAAGCTCTGAAAAATATATTGCAAATTAAAACTCACACACAAAAAAAAATGCTTATTTTTTAGAAAATGATCATGTAATAATTGTATGTAAACCAACTATTTTTATAAAACCAAAATAAATTATAATGTTATGATTTTTAATGAATAAATTTTTTAAAAACTTTTAAACAAAAATATAACATTTAATAAAAATAAATGTACAGTTAAAATTAAGAAACAACTAAATTATATGTTGTATTATATTAGTTATGAAACTTTTTATTATTTATCTCAGTTTACATATCAATTAAAATCTAATATATTTTTTAGTTACAATTTTAGGTACAGTAGGTTTTAACTATCAGGTATTCTTTGTATAGTATTAGGTCTGGTAACATACACACAAGGATAGACCAGAAAAACTTTACCAAAATAAAAAGATTCAAATACATAAAAGAACTAAATTGTTGTTATGCCAAAAGATCTTAATTGCCATAAAAGACATTTAAGGTTTGATTCATTAAAATAATATAATTAACAACTATACGGGGTGCGTTCCATAAGTAATGCGACCAAATTCATAAAAAATCATTTATCGGACATATTCGTACAATTAGTTAAAAATCTTCAAAATAGCATCCTCCTGCGTCGATATTTACTGCATTTATGGAGGAGGTTTTTCCAGGCCTGGAAGGCATCCTGGAAAGCCTTCTCCGGGAGGTCCTTTAGAGCCGATGTAACATGAGCCTGGATGTTTTCAATTGTGTCCCAATGTTTCCCTTTCAGGGCTCCTTTTAAGCGGGGAAACAAAAACAAAGTCTGGGGGAGCCAGGTCAGGCTTGTATGAGGCTGACGAACCAGTGGGGTATGCGTCCTGGCCAGGAAATCGTTGACAACGAAGGAGCTGTGGCTTGGCGCGTTATCGTGATGAAAATTCTATGCGTCCTTGATGTCTCTTCGGCAGCGCGCGACCCTCCTTTCTAGACAGTACCCATACCCCACTGGTTTCCCAGCGTCCCTACAGTCCTGACCTGGCTCCCCCAGACTTTTTTTTGTTTCCTCGTTTAAAAGGAGCCCTGAAAGGGAAACATTGGGACACGATTGAAAACATCCAGGCTCATGTTACATCGGCTCTAAAGTACCTCACGGAGAAGGCCTTCCTGGATGCCTTCCAGGCCTGGAAACACCGCCTCCATAAATGTATCGACGCAGGAGGGTGCTATTTTGAGGATTTTTAACTAATAGTACAAATATGTCGAATAAACTATTTTTTATGAATTTAGTCGCATTACTTATGGAACGCACCCTGCAAATGCATTTAGCTGTGGTATATACAAGGACATATCCAAGGAGTAGAAGTCTATGGTAATAAAGATATTTTTTTATCATACAATTTTATAAGTATACATAATATACAGTGGCATGATATAAATTTTACACTTCTAAATAAAAATTAAATCAAAGCCAAATTTTTCAACACCTTACCAAATTTAAATAATAGAAACACATTTACCAGCTAAATGTTTATACTTGCCTTTTTTTATCTGGTTTGGTGGAGTTTAAAATCATGATACCAGTGTCATAAAGTACTTTGGCTGTAAAAAGAATAATCAGAAAATCAAAAATGGATAAGAAGCAATTTAAAAGAAAACCAGAACAAATACAAATAGATGTATTTAACAATGGGGATAAAACTAACAATAATTGAAGTTCAAACATACATTTTGTTGTCATTGTTTATTGGATGACATATTTAACACTCTAGTGCATAATGTAGCATATATGCTACACAACTTTAAAATGACCGCTAGTTACATCTATTGGTTTTATGTTAACTGTTATAGTATTTTCACGTAATGTGCCTAGTTCTTATAACCACAGACAGGTCCTTTATCTTTATAAAATGAGTGTGATAAAGGCAATCATTTTCTTTGATGGTTGGTTTGTTAATTAACGTCGCACTAGAGCTGCACAGTGGGCTATTGGCGACGGTTCGGGGTCAATTTCGAAGGAAAGACTCGGGAACACATACACAGTCACACACACATTCATACATGCACCTCGTTATTTTAGAACCATGGTCAGATGACGAGGAAACACCTGAACTGGCACCCAACGCCTTCAATAGACGTCGGGACTTTGGACCCCGATCAGATTTATCGTGCACCAGTCCCGTATACACGCCAGTATAATTTGTTGGATATTCTGGACGACTTTCTAGTAGTTTTGTAGTGAAGCTGGCAACCCTCCGATCGCAAGATCACTACTTTTTTACTTTTCTATGTCAAGTCCATTTCCCGGATTCGAACCACCAATCCTCTGATTAGTAGCTGAACGCCTTACCAACTGAGCAACTGGGGCTCTCATTTTCTTTGAGGTCTGTTGTTCTGAAACTAGCTCATAATAGTGTAGTTTTCGAAGATTGTGTTATTACTTATAAGTATAATCTGGCTCTACAAAAAATCCTAGCTAATACCAGAGGTATGTAGATTGTATTTAACTATATTTTGATACTTTTTGAAAATTATTTTAGTAATTATACATGATATAGCACATACACTACACCACAGTTTTAATTATTTCATAAAATAGGCACTTAGGATTTTTTTAAAAAAAATTTCCAGCTGTCCAGGGGCAAAAATACAACCAAAAAAAGATTATTTCATTGAAAAAGAAAAAAAAAATCATGCACTAAAGGATTAAGACAATTAAAATACATTGTTTTAAAATTGTTTTTTGGTATTATTTGAAATAAAGTATATGTTCTTAAACATTAGAAGACATACATGATGCCTTCAAAATATGTCCAGCAGCGTTCACTGTAGACATTTTTTTATGGGCAGCCTTTGCTTGTTGTTGGTCGCCAATATTGGTAAAACACAAAAAAAATTTAAGAAAAAACAAACTTTAAACAAAATATTATAAATATATAGAAACTTTTAATAGGTTGTAATATACTTAAACGAAACAGGGCATTAAAATACTACCTTGCTTCTCCTCTTCTGTTAATTCAACTTCCTCTTGAACCTTCTTTGGTTTTGACGCTATGGCATCCATGACAATCGTAGCACTCGACATCTCCGGAGGAATCAAGCTGTGAGCCGACGTTGAGGTGTGATAAATCTCCTTCGAGTTCAAATCGCTGAATGTCGGATTAGAGTTATCCTCATTGGGATATTTCTCGTCCTTAATTAATGTCATCTTGTCAGTCTTAATCAGATCCTCATACTCTTCTTCAGACATCTCAGTGAATACCATCGTCTCTTCCGCCGTCCCGTAAAACTCCTTGTCCTTGTTGCGCACAATCTTGAAGAGGTCTTCTTCACTGATGAACTCGTCGCCTTTAATGTTCAAGAGCTCGATCTCCTTTCTGAGTTTCTCGACTAGGTTTTTGTTGAGGAGATCGTCCATTTCGTCGTCTCTGGGGATTGGAATTAGTTTGTCAATGGTATTACAGATGTCAAATTAAAAATATATAGAAAATACTGTTTATAATACTATTTAAATAGCCATGCCATGTAATCTAATATTTATGAAAATATCTTGACAGAATAATTAACACAAGAATGGAAGAGTTCCTTGCCACAACTGTGCACATTAAACTTTGGTTAAATTGAGTTAAACTGCTTTCCAAACTTGTAAGAAGTAAATTTGTACAAAATATTTTGAAGGTGTTGCATGTACAAAACCAGCTTTTGGATATTTATGTTATTTAAAGCAATTACTTGACAAATTTGAACTCATAATTGCAAATTAAAAAAATTGCCTTAAAGCATTATTTTTAATCATCACTTAAGACATTACTGAAAATAAATTTCATTACCACGAAATTTTTTGAGTGAAAATTACTCTTCCACGTATCCTGCCCTTACTACAAAAATTGCGTAAAATTTAAACTTTAATAGAATTTTTTTTAATACTCTCATACTTGTGAAAAGCAAATAAATCATATGTAAAAACATTACAGAGTTGAAACTATTTGATAAATAAGTTGCATACTTACATTAAATTCAGTCCAAAATAAATAAAAATGTGTTTGATAGCAATTAAAAAATATACAGAATATAAAGTTTTGAATTTTGCAAGTGCACAAAGGACTTTTGGAATAGAAACTATTGAAAACTTGCAGAGATTTCATTAGCAGATGCGATTACACACAACTAATTCACTAACAAGATAATTTTACTTGCACTAGATGAACTAGTAGCAAATTTAGAAGTTATAGAGAGAATTACATGCTTTAAGTCTGACATCACCATTGTCAGAGTGGAAAAGATCAGATCACCAACGTTTTACTTCTGGGAACGTCCACCAAAAATGAAACTTTTTACAGAAATTAAAATTTTAACCAAACTCTAAGTGTTGTATATCAATTTAATCCTAGAAAGTTGCTGGATATGAATTTGTAAGGTATTATTTCATAAGAATAATAGTCTGCAGTTAAATTTTTCTGAAAGTTGACATATTTCTTCACTTTTATTGGGGCCAAAAATGTCACTTCGATTATAGTATATTATTTTCTTAATTTTGTTCATTAATTTAAATCATTATATATACAAATTAATAATCCATTTACATATTTATCATATATATATATAGTTGAAATATTTTAGATTAGCTTTTGAATAAAATTTTAACTGTATTTAATAGTGATGTTTAATTGTCACAAGAGTAACAAAAAACATATAAAAGTTTCAAATTTGTAAAAACTACTTAACATTTTTACTTGAAACCTTTTAATCTCTGATTTGGTGGAATAAGACATATTTTACACTTTTTATTTTTTGTGTGTCATGCATAGAACATTCTCTGTTGTGTTGTCACAAGAGTAACAAATGACTGTGTCACAAGAGTAACGCATAACATTTCTGGCAAGTAAATCAAATAGGTTGTCTTCAGACCAAAACAAAAACAATGTTTTAAGTTTATTTTGTTTTGCCCTTTTTAAGAATAAGTTCTTGAGTAGTTTTTCCATAATTAATTATATTAATAATTAATTACATAATTAATTTAAAACAAATTAAATTGCATTAATTCATGTTTTTAAAATGAATGATCTTAATTTTTTATTTACTTTAAAATTACAGAACAATTATGACAGCAGGTCCTCAGAATGTGTATTTGTGGTTTTCATAAAAATTTTCAAAGTAATTCATAAGACAGTTGCAGATTTATTTTCTCCATTCCTAAAGATTTATTGATTTAGAGTGCTGAGCAGGCCCGTTGCACCGGGGGGAGCACGGCCCCACTATAATCTGGAAACCCTGAAAGTTGGAAATTTCTACTTCTAAAAATCCCCAAATTGAGAAAATTTATGCCTGAAGAAAATTAATATTATTAGCAAATGAAAGTTAGGGCAGATTAGAAATGGCCTAACTTGTATCATTACATTTAAATTAGATTTCAGAACGGACATTGCATTGGAATATGGGCGCAACAAATCAATGCTTGTGAGAGAACTGTTTAATATTACCTAAAATGTATATAAAAAAAGATTAAAAATGTTGATAAGTTGGAACTAGGAATTTTCAGCACTGTTGAGTTGGGAATTTCGATTCGTTAAGTTGGGAAATTTGTTGTTTCAAGCCTGTTGTTTCAATTTTGTTCTGGCGCTGGTGCTGTGATACCTTACTTGAATGTTGGTAGACATTCAGAATGTGCATTTTGAAAAGATATCATAGAAAGACTATTATATAATACAAGACAGATTTTCTGTAAATGTGTTTGCACAATATTTTAATGCAGCATCTCCAAGAAAATGCATCGGTCAAAAGTGTATCCAGTTTTTTCTGATGGTTGCACAGGCCAATTTAAACAAAAATATAATTTTGTAAACATGTCAGCACTTAAATCAAACTTAAATATTAACAGTTTTCATGGACATTTTTTTTCAGCAGCTTATGATACGAGTGCTGTAGTTGGAATCGGTGCTGTTTTTCTTTTTTTAAGTGATGTCTATGAAATGCATGGTAAAAAGCAATTATACAAAAAGCTGCTGATTCTGTAGAACTTGTTCATGGTGCAACAAAGGTAAACATACTTTATGTACCAAATGAAGAAATCATAGCCAAAATATTCATTTGCGTATTACTCTTGGAGAAATTGTATAGCAAAGGGCACACAAAAACACACTTTGTCGAAGTTACCAAAAATGCCACTATCTACCATTGACCATAACACATGATAATTCTTACAAAGAGTTAAAATTTTATAAAGCAAACAGCTATAATACTGCAAGTGAAACCGATGATGAAGGCGAAGAGCAATTCTGCTCAGCAGCAGAACGCAAAGGAGCCGAGAAATTGCAATATAACCAGTAGGTGAATGTAAACTATGTTGTGGTCCGTTAATTCTAACAGTATATGATGAATATCATATAAGGTGCTTTAATACACACAAAAGTAAAAGGAATTCAAAAGTTTGAACCTTATGATCATGCTATTTGATACAAAAGAAACCAAATTGTGGCTAATTTTGTTACTTTTATATTTGTAAAATATTTTTTTAGTAAACTATTTTTTAATATAATAATTCTATACGCTTTTAAGCTATTTTAGAATCGTATCAATGTTTAAAACTGTTGTATATAAAAAAAATCGAGAATTAGCTCATATATTAATGATTTTTTGAGGTTTTTAAGCAGAAATTCAATTGTGGACAAAATGTCACAAGCCTTTTACTTAAAACAATGCCATTAATTCAGATTTTGTCAAAGAGATTCAAAAGTTTTTCCCTTTTGAAGAGATATAATTACTCTATTATATTTGTAAATTTGAGTTTTGTATTCTCGTATAATTCACAGGAATTCTACCTTAAAAACACTTTTTGTATTTTGCCTTTTCCAGTGGTCACAAGAGTAACAAAATTTTGATTTATTTCCTAGACAACTAAAATATACTAAATTACAAATTAGATATGTTTTATGAAGCGGAATGACATGAACTTTTAAATAGTAATTTTGAATTTTATCCTAAATATGTTTAGTATTGTAAAAAATGTACGTTTTTATGAAAATTTTCTCTGACCGTCACAAGAGTAACAATGGACGTTCCCTTCTATCTTAGTAATCTGTTCTAAACGAACAGTTACAACAACAGAACATCCATAGATTTGTAAAGGAGTTTAAGGATGACATTAGTTGTGGTCTGAAAAGTTTTTAGTTTACATAGAAACTAAACCACTTTGAATGAAATGTTCGTAAATTATAATGAAATCTACAATTTTTTTTTTAAAGTCAAATGTGTCCTATACCATGATGACAAAAGTAGGCAGCTGGAAAAGTTCCACACAAACTAAACCAAATGATTAAACTTTGAAATTACAATTAAGAATTTAAAGCACTTTGAAATACCTATGGGGTAATTTATAATCATTCTTCTTATCTTTCCGCTTTTTAGATTCCTCCACAAGGTTGTAAAGTTGACTAGTTCTGAGATCTGTGAAAAGGGGTTTGCTGTTGGCGTCTGGGTCGTCATCATCGAGCACGTCAGTCGCCGTGATGAAATCCGCCCCCTGCTTGAAGGTGGGGGGTTTCTTCTCTTCAGAGTCCTTCTTCTGTTGGTTCGCACAGGAACACTTGGAGAGGAGGGCGAGGCAGCACAGGAGGCTTAATAGTTCGAATTGGTGCAACCTCCACATTGTTGCAGGTTATTTGCAGGCGCTCACAAAAGTTTTCACATAACCTATATAAAGAAAACACATTGAAGATAAATAGTAATTTTACAATATGTTCAAGTACACATTTATGAATACTTATATATAAGAATGGAGTGTCTGTCTGTGGAATCGAACAAAACCCCTCATTTTGAGTTTTCTTCATGAATTAGAATACACTGATTCCGAAAATCATATTAAATTTTTTTTTGTCTGTCTGTCCGGATTTAACTTAAAAACTCCTTCTCGGATTTTTATGAAACTTTTTCCATTTTAACAATATATTCTCAGTTTAAAATCTGTACTTTGTTTCATGTGTGTATCTGCAACCGCTTAAAAGTTATAGAACTTTTTCCATTACATTACTCCTATGGGAAATTTACATGTGACCAAAAATATTTTTCGACAATACAAAATAACAAAACAAAAAAAACGAAAGAAATAAACGATGCTTTTTGATTGGCTGATGAGTAAATATCGCCAAATGAATAAAAATGTTGCCAAATATGCTAAAATATGGTTCTATATTTAAAAATATCATCAACATGGCGAAATTAGTTTTCAAATAATTTCAGCAGATTACATAACTTTACAGAAAGGAAATGGTCGTCAACAAAAATTTAAGCTATTCTGTCTGAATCCAAAGGCCCCACCAATGTCCCGAGTGTTATTTGCTTTATCTCAAGATTTTACGCACATTAACCCCAAATTTTCTTTTTAAGAAGACCAAATTTATATAAATTGTGATATTTGCCACTAAGTTATAAGGTCGAAATCGACTACACAAAAAGTTTAACATAAGAAACATAAGAACAAAAAGTTTCCATCCTGATACTCAATGTATCCAATTTTAAATATGTTTCATGTCCAAAAGTACTAGAACAGAATAGCTGTAGAACTTTTCTTTTCTTGCCACTTAAAAGAACAAAAAAATTGCCTAGGCTGGCATGAACAGTAACAGAACATATTACATACTTTTGTAACATGTTGAGAGGAATAGATATTAGTTTAGAGTGTGTTTAATACAATTTTAAGCTGTGCATAATATCTAAAACATAACGTTTAATCATAATCATATAGAGATCATTTGAGAATTTATAATTAAATGGTGCTAATAAGAAAAAAAAAATTAAGTAATTAAGATTTATTTCTTTAGACTTTGATATTTGAAAGGTTTCTAGACTAAAACTTCATAAAAAATTTATGTATAATTTTAACATATGTAACCTTTGGACATCATGTTATGTTTATTTGATAATGATATAAAAAATCTAAGAACTGTGTTATAAAATTTAAACTTGATACCTTATAGATCTAAATAAAAGCTTTGAGACATAATGGGACATTTTGGCCTAAGTGCATATGGCTCGTCTCTCTTCTACTCAAATCTTAAAGATAATGAGGAAGAATTAATATATAGTGTTGCTATGATTTCAGTTTCTAAACAATGCTGGGTGGTAAAATGTATTTTCTTGGAAAATCTGGTGACTGTTTTCAGCAACCCTGCAAGGGGAAAAGAGGAGGAGTTTTTTGATGGGCAACAAAACCTGTTTTTGTTGCCATGTATGGTTAAAATAGCGAATATTTGAAAATTTCCGTTTGAGGCATTTTAACCCAATGCTGGTCATTAAAAACTAAAAAAAAGTCTGCCAGATATTTTTGATGCATTTAATTAATATTGCATCTAGAAGAGTAATAAATTATCTCTATATGATGAAAAATGATCTTGTACTTGAGATAGATGATTTTACGTTTAATTACCGAGTTACAGAGATCGTTTTATGTGTCGATTTTGCAAATTTTATTGTCAGATGTTATAACAGTTTTCATTAAATATAATCTGAATATTAGTGAAATGTTACCTTCAATTATGGAAATGGTAAATCGAATTAGTCATTACGTTTAAAGATTTGCATTCTGAAGACACACTTATTTTTAAAACTTAGAAACAGAAAGTTACGCAAATCATATACGCTTCTCAAACATATTTTGCAGTAACTACAGAATTTGCGTAATACCTTCCCGGCAACATGTAAATCAACATTTATACGAGAAAAGTTAGTTAATTAATAAATTCTAGGAAACACTTTGAAATATAGTTTTAGACGGTTTAAGTACAAAATTTACCTATTATAATGAACAATTTCTCGATAACCGATGCACATCAGGGTAGTATATATAAATCATAATACTTGTGTTTGTAAATAGTGTCATATGAAAAAAGAACTAAAATTGTAGTAAGCAAATAGGTGTTTTTAAAAACAACATATATCCCGACTGTAACAACGAATAACATTGGACTACTACCGGTGACGTCATATTTATTTTTCTTTTGTAAGTTTCCATTGGCTATACGGTATCGCAAACAACTCGCATTTTCCAGTAAGTAGTGACACGTTCTTTAGCTGACTCTTCGTGGACCAATCAGATTATTATTAATGACTATGTTAAATTTGAGAATGTGTAGGAATACGAAAGTTTCCCGTTATACAGTTGGATTAATGCACATTAAATCTGCTTTGGTCAAAAGTTCTCTAGTTTATCCACCATGGGTAGGTGACGTCATCGGCCAGAACAGCAACCAGTATGTGGGAGGAAAGTTTGGTTTGGTTTGATTAATTAACGTCGCACTAGAGCTGCACAGTGGGTTATTGACGACGGTTCGGTGACTATCTCGATGGAAAGACAAGGGAACGATGACTCGTATTTGTCTACCATGATCAGATGACGTGAACAACACCTGAGCTTGCACCCAACGCCTTCAATAGATGTCGGGACTTTTCACCCCGATCAGATTTATCGTGCAATAGTCCCTTATACATCGCCGATAATTTTTTGTGGATGTTTTGGACGACTTTTCTAGTATTTTGTAGCGAAGATGGCAACCCTCCAGTCACAAGTTCACTATTTTTTTACTTTTCCTTGTCAAGTCCGTCGCACAGGATCAAACCACGAATCCTCTGATTCTCAGCTAACGCCTTTATCCACTGAGCCACGGAGACCCCCTGGGGGAAGAATAGAAGCAAAGTTGTAGCCGTAATCTCGCCTTTTCCCAAAGTTTTGATGAATTTTGCATAAAATCCGAATTTTAACTAATTAAATGTACAGCTACAACATCTTTAGAAACTGATACATAGATTGAAATCTCAGCTTTTAGAAAATATATATTTTTTTTACTGGTAACTTAACAAAACTTGTTAAACATGTAAAATCTAAACTATAGATTCCCTTTTTTGCGTGGCAGGGAGCGTACGAGAAAGCCGTACAGAACATCTATATGGTTGCGTCAGGTGCTAGCTCAGGTGTTGCCTCGCATTCTGACACCATGGCCCTGAAATACAGGGCATCGTTCCCGCGGCGGGTCTTTGGTCTTTCCTTAGGAAAATGTCCCGAACCGTCTCCTATGCTGATCAAGCCAGTTTGGGAGGGAATTTTTAGTAGGTCTAGTATTTTGAACATGCGTGGCCGGTTCTTTTTGATAGATATGCCCGTGATATATTGGAATGTGCTGGCTTGAATAATATAGTGCCCGTCACCAATAGTTCAATGTGTTATTGCAAGGATAGTGAAGACTATATATATATATATATATATATATATATAGTCTTCACTATCCTTGCATAACACATTGAACTATTGGTGATATATATATATATATATATATATAAGGTGTGTTCGTTCTCGCGCATTCTGACGGAAGGCGGGGAAAGCAAATTTTTGACGTCATAGTTACGCCTACCTCCGCCTTCTGTGGGCATGTCTAATGCTTTCGTTTGTACAGTCGTTTTAGGAGAGCAAACTTGATTTAACAAGAATTCTTGTTTTTAAATAATCATGAATTTATTTAAAAGAAAACAGTTAAAATTTGCTTCAAAAAACAATTTGAATCGATTTGCAGAGTGGTTTAGTTATGAAAATCAAAGACACAATGGTTCGTGACATGCAGCCGCATCTATTCGTTTTTTTGTGAACTATTGTGATAAAGGATATATTATATCCTTTATCCCTGGCGTTATTGTATGTTTGCTTTTTATTGTTAAAGAATTCTATACACGTGACCATATTCTGTGGTTAATCAAGGATAGTGAAGACCATATATATATATATATATATATATATATATATATATATATATAAGGTGTGTTCGTTCTCGCGATGTCTGAAGGAAGGCGGGGAAATCACATTTTTGACGTCATAGTCACGCCTACCTTCGCGTTCTGTGGGCGTGTCTAATGCTGTGGTTTGTACAGTCGTTTTAGAGTCTACAGGGCAAAGTTAATTTAACAAGAATTCTTGTTTGTAACTAATCATGAATTTATTTAAAAGAAAACAGTTAAAGTTTGCTTCAAAAAACAATTTGAATTGATTTGCAGTGTAGTTTAGTTAATAAAATATCTCGAAATTAATTGCAGCCAATTTGAACGAATGGTTCGTGACGTGCTGCCATCTATTCGTTTTTTTGTGAACTATTTAAAAATGACATTTGCAATTTTATTTAGAATTTGCTAAATTTTAAGAGTTTAAATTATATTTTAAGGATTATATTTAGTATGTAAAAATTGCAAAAGAGTTGCTTAATAAATTAAGCGTATTAAAATAATATTAGCTGCCACGAGAGGATGTATATATGAATTTTGAAAGAGTAAAATGGTGGTCGGAACCATCATGTCAATGCATTTGTATTGCACATATTAAATGAGTTACAATTTCAATCAAGTAAAATACGGGGACATAACATAACAAGGACGGATTAGTAGTAAAGCTACCTGAAGACAATTATATACAGATATTTATATTATTTTGCTTGAAGATTAAATCACCAGTTGTAACCCAACCGGGGATCGAACCTATAAGTAACAATGCTTGAAACACACA
This sequence comes from Troglohyphantes excavatus, assembly GCA_963932185.1. Classification (NCBI taxonomy): domain Eukaryota; kingdom Metazoa; phylum Arthropoda; class Arachnida; order Araneae; family Linyphiidae; genus Troglohyphantes; species Troglohyphantes excavatus. The sequence continues at coordinate 25,486,753 of OZ010670.1, read as the reverse complement.
GCCAATGAGAATGATCAAAAACCCATACTAAGGCGGAGCAAAAATGACGTCAAAAATTTGCTTTCCTTGCCCATTTTCAAAAGCGCAAGAACGAGCACACCTTCTATTATTATATACCCACTATCCTTGGCGTTATTGTATGTTTGCTTTTTATTGTTAAGGAATTCAATGCACGTGACCACATTCTGTAGTTAATGTCATTTTTGAGAGGGCATTTTTACGGATGCCAAGTATTCTCGTCATTTTGGCGATGAAATATTCGCCTACTAAAAGGCCAAAGAAATAATAATTTTAATTAAATTAATTAAAAAAATTATGCTGTTTTTTTTATAATTTTTTACTTTTGTAACTCTAAAAATGTATGATGTCAGCTTAAATTAGGTAGAATATAAGACTTATTGTATTTAAAAAATAAAAGTTTTGTAAAACAGATCCAAACTGGAAACGAACGAAAAATTAGGATGGCTGTATCTATTGGTAGTTTGTAAACTACATTCCCATAAATTCACTCGGTAAGATGTCATTACTCAGAAAATTAAACAATTTTGGTAGGCAAGGTTATTATTGTAACTTATAGTTCAATTATATCCGAAACAAAGTAACAATAATGTGGAAAATAATAAATAACGGTAGGCATGTTAGTGGAAGCATTGTTTTTCATTTATAGTTAAAAAATATTTCAGTTTTTAATGTATTTATATTTTATATTGATTTACATGGCGAAAATATTTATTGATTCCAAGATGAATTGTAATTTAAATTTTCAGTTTCTACTTTTTGAGTTTTCAGTATTGATTTATATAATTAAAAAAGTATTGTTACTAGGACACATTGTCATTGTGCCTTACACCTTACAGCGAGCGAAGCGAGATCTGGTTAGCGGAGCAAACCTTGGAGATTGGAGGAGTGTCAACGGAGCAGGGGGCGGAGCTACCTAGTAAATGTTTAAACATGTATTAGATTTGATGAGTTTACGATGTTGTCGATTAAAGTTTTGAAACTTATATGCATTCTTTTAACCATTATCTAAAATTTATGCAGAAATGTTATTTATCATCACCTTTAAAATCGGATGTTTTTTATTCAATATTTCGAAAAATACTCGATATGTTTAAGAACCTACTTTGGCAATATTTTTTATGAAAGGGTTTTCTACAGTCCTATTAGAAATAACCGTCACACTTTATAAAATAACGCCAAAGATTATTCTTTTATAATTTATAATTGGTTATTCAATAAGCGCTTCGTGTAGAAAATATAGTTCGAAATAATCCGTTTGGTGTCGTTAAACTATTGCGATTCAAAAGAAAATGGAGTAGATATTTTGCTATTCAGGAGGAAAATGTATGGGAAACCTGATGTTCTTTTCACAGAGTTTCCAATGAGGAGAGGAGTTTTCGATATGAATGCTCACTTCACGGAACACGCTACGTGATGACCTTCTGAAAGGAATGTAATTTCCAGGAAAGGAATTGTTTATGTAGAATTATTTCAAAGGTACGCTAGTAAAAAATAATATTTTGATAAAACATGAAATACGGGCTACAAGCCATTATCCCTCCAAAAATATTAATTTTAATCCAATATTATTTTTAACTGACTGCAAAGCTCGCCAACCAAATACCCAAAGCGCGCCAAAAGGAAAGAGATTATCAATGTGACTGTAATGTATTTTTTTTATGTATGTTCGTGTGTGATTTCTGTTATAATTCAGATATTTGGGAAATACTTTTTTTTGTTGGATAGGAGATTTCTCGCTTAGGCATCTTTTGAAAAAAATATCTGGTTATCCGACATTTAACCATCTGGAATTATCAATTAACCGGATGGTTTGAAAAAAGAATAATGTTCGATTTCGAAATTTGTTATTGTTTTTAGACAGAGAAAAATACACTTTTGAAATTAAAAAAAAAAAATAACGGTTTCCGGCTGTTATATATCCGGATCAATTCAATTTTATACTTATTACAACTTTTTGAAGTTGGTGCACATTTACAAAAAACATATATAAATTATTGTGAAAAATATCAAAATATTGGTGCCGACTTCACAAAAGTTGCAATAAGTGTAAAATTGATATTAAATAATTAAATATTTTCAACTTGTTGAGTTGGAAGTTGGTGCAAATTTACAAAAAACAAAACATATATAAATTTTGGTGCCCCTTTCACAAAAGTTGCAATAAGTCTAAAAGTGATATTAAATAATTCAATTTTTTCAACTTGTTAAACAAATAAAAAAATATTTTTTACTTTTTAATGCATTTTTTAAAAAAAAAATTCCCTTTTTTAACCGAATGAACAACGCGCCAACCAAAACTTTAACATAAAATCGCCAGAAACTTTAAAACCGCCAAATCGCGTGCCATTTGGCAAATGTCATAAATCACGAAATATATGTTTGGTAAACTGATATTATTATTCGGCTTCAATTTTTTAATTTTTATAATTACCCACCCTTTTTAATTATTCATCCTAAACGTAAAAATAATGTGCTAATAAATACCTCTTTAAAAAGAACAGGAACGGGATGTAAATATCCCATAAAACGAACATAAATATCATACGTGTTCTTCGAGAGCAAAGAGTTAATAAAAAAAAGCCTGTTTCAAAGAAATAGACACATACACCGGTTAGAGGTTATTTAAAATATTATCATAACAATGAAAATCTACACAAGAAGAGCTCATTACAAAGTATAACTGCAGGTCAAAGAGAAGGGGGATCGAGATGCAGAAGTCGCTGGTTCAGTCCCCGACAAGGCCATCCTTCCAGCAAGTGCGAGGAGGTGCTGTATATTATCAAAAGGTAGAGAGAGTGCAAAATATATCCTCTGTTGCTTTGTTCGAGCTGCTTCTAACGTATCAAATGTCATATCAAACATTGGACCTTTTTAGTGTGGGACAACAAGGGGAGAGGAGAAAAGTCTGTCTTCCTAGAGGTTATTGAGATAATGCAGTACATAGTGCAGCACGAGATCATAGCAGTATTTGTACTCCGCCTGGAAAAGAAAGAATGTGTAATGAATGCATGTGTTGTTTTGATTACTAATTTAATGCTTAAATGTCTGACTTTCATCTTGAAACCTCTTTAAAATCAAAATGAGCAACATGGGGTATCAAGATTGACAAACCATTAGAACACTACAACTTCGTGTAAAGACCTTCCAGTCGCCCAGTGGGTAAAAGGGTGCAGCTGGTAATCAGAGGATTGCCATTTCTAGCCCTTGAGGTGGACTTGACGCAGAAAAGTAAAAAAGTAGTGATCTTGAGATCGGAGGGTTGCCAGCTTCGCTACTAGAAAGTCGCCCAGAACATCAAAGAAATTATACTGGCGTGTTTACAAAACTGGTACACGATAAATCTGATCGGGGTTCAACGTCCTGACGCCTATTGAAGTTGCGTCGGTTGCCAGCTTAGGTGTTGTCCTCATCATCTGACCATGGTTCAAAAATACGAGTCATCGTTCCGGGGTCTATCCTTCGATATAGGTCCCAAACCGTGGCCAATATCCCAATGTGCAGATCTAGTGCGACGTTAATTAAACAAAACAAAACCAAACCTACAACTTCGGAACAAATACCATGATTAACTTATATTTGGTATCGCTCCATAGGATATGAGGCGACAATGTGCATGTTTTTTTTTTTCAAATTGATCTCAAGCCAAATTTATAACAAATTACTAATTTTGTTTTCAAAATAAGAATAAAAAATTCAGGCAGAAAGAGGAATAACTGTTCCGTAGACAGAACGCAAATGTCATGTATATTCTTAGCGTGCAAAAAGTTAAATTTTATTCCTCAATTTTATGTGAATGCCATACCTGCTTGAGATTTGGACAATCTTTAAATTTTGAGTCTTATTAATTGATTATTATTAATTGATACTAATTAACAAGGAAAATAATTCTTTATTAGAGTTTTATCTCTAATATAGAAGTTTGTTTTATAAAATAGTGGATATTCACAGCACTGACATTGTTGTTGCAGAAAAATTGCAATAGACAATAAGCTTAATTACGAAACCTAAACGCAAATACTTTTCTGCGTCATAAAAAATATTTAAATTATCATAAAAAATTACAAACTATGCAATTTACCATATTTTCCACTAACTGGGGTCTATGTCTACGAACTGTTTTGACTGCTTGGAAAACGTCTACCTCGCCGTGCTGGATCACTTGCTCAATGGCTACGCAGGCTGCACAGTACACGCCGACTCGGCTCTTACCATTCCTGTGACATAAAAAAACACATAAATAACAAATGCATAAAAAATAATAAACTAAACGACGTTGTATAGAAATAAATAAGAAAGGATTTTTAAATCAAGGTCCAAAATGTCATGTATTAATTTAGATTTTCACTACCTCGCAGTTTCTTTAAGTATTTTAATATCAAAATGTAACCATTCTCGATATGTAATGAAGCATAATTGAATTGCAAATTTCAAAAAGAATTCATCTCGAGATTTTTTCAAAATGTATTTGTTCTCTCTTTTTTTCATGTTCACATATAGACTGATATTTTATAAACGAGAAAAGTTCATATCTGGTAAATATAGTGGTGGACAGTGGTAAGAAATATGTGAATTACTGATATAAATTTTGAAAAGGTCTCATCGCAACGACATGAGACTTTTTCGAAATTTTGAACTTTTCAGAGCTGATCCGTTTTTGAAATTTGCAATTCAATTTAAATATAAATTTTATTATGTCCTTTCAACAAGTAAGAAATATATCTAAGATATATTAAGATTTTTTAAGAAATATATATTAAGATTTTTTAACAACGTTGATACTATTTCTTTTTAAATGGACATTAAAAAAATGGTTTTTAAAGCCGTTTTAAATTCATTAAAAAATTAAAAGGAATTTTAAAATTCCAAGCCTCAGGTGCATGTCTTGAGTATAAATAGTACTTAAATATAAATTTTCGCCTTTTATACGCGGAGGAAGTAAGTGTTTGCGATCTACAGACAGACAGCTTTCTTTTATTATTATACATGATTTTCTTCTGTAATTTTTTTAACGTTCGTCAACCCCCCGGAAATTTTTGCTTTACTCAGATTGATCCCATGCATTTACTGCGTTTTAGTTGAATTCACACCGTTTGTCAAAGTCATTTTACAGTAGTTAAAATTTTGATATGTTGTAGGCGCCACGATGATAAACAGTCGTTTTTTTAAGCGTAAGAAACTTATTAATTGCTTAATATTTTATAGTTTTAGCACGTTTTGTCACATTTGCAGTTCACTCTCTTTCAAATGACATCTTGATCATAAAAATGTGTTATATAGTTTAGCAGAAGTGACTGTCACAAAATAGTGTCTCGGTATTAAATATATAGATCATAATAAAATAAATAATTGCTTAATATTTTATTGTTTTGGGACATCTACAGTTGACTCTCTTTAAAATGTCACCTTGACACTAAAAATTGGATATATAGTTTAGGAGGAGTGACTGCCACAAAAAAACGTCTCGACTATTAAATATATAGAAAAGTAGCCACATGTGCACTTACGTGGAGAGAACAATAACGGGCCCGTAGACCGACCGCTGCCTCCACCGTTCCACCATGTTCATGAGCTCCACTAAGGCGTTAGTGGACGTCGGCACCTTGTGGCCCAAGGGCCAGCACGTGATCTGGAAGATCTGAGTGGTCTTGGGCTCGGCCTTCACACCGGCCATCAGTTCCGTCAGGGACACCACCTGCGAAAACGGGAAGATTAACATGAGGAACAAGGCAAGGATTCACACGAGACCAAGCTACAGTGAGGTGATTTTAATTCAGTCAAATCGATGAGTTTACACGGGTTATCGTGAGCTGTTATGTGTTTATATCTCAGATGACAAAATGAAACAGCTTTCCAGTCAATATTGTCAATTCTATAGGAGGAATTGATTATATAAAGATGTTACATATTCATCGGGGAATAGTTAGGAGATACAAGACTGGATCAAACTTGTTAGCCCTTGCGCCTGTTGTTGGTCGTCAATATTTGTATATGCGAATTCACAGGATTAATAAACGGAATTAACCAATAAAAATACTTATATAACTCTCTATATACACTGAAGAAATTTTAAAATCGTAAAGTTGTTTTTACTACATGGAAATTAAAATAGTTTTCCAATACATACTTTTTAAAATAAAAAAAAATCATCGACGTGATGATGCATAATGAGACCTTACCCTCTTGAGAATCTTAAATATCCATGTTTGGATGTTGGGGTAATGATTCGATGAGACCAGCTCCACGGTGAAGACAGGGCCGTACTTTTTCTTCTTCTCCCTTTCGGTGGGCCAGAAGGGCGGGAAGGTCTGTATGCAGAAAAAAAACAACATTTAATTGACATCCAAATTTATAACCTACTACCACTTGTATTTTGCACTATATTAAGAAACGCTATGTAACTTCGTGTAGAAATTTTAAATAAACGTTAGCCAGAGTTGACAATTACAAATTAGAGAATTATACCACTAAACGATCTCAAATGTAGGTAAAATCCATACAAATAGCATTAATGTAGCAAAAATGAACTTGAAAAAAAAATACCAATTCGAATGTTACACTTTTTCTTCAGAGCAAACGGTCAAAAGTCGCTCGCCGTGATGAAAAGGGTGTAACCCTTCGAAATTTAAATTGTCGAATTTGTCCAATTTAATTTGTGCCCAATTTACTGGGTTTTGTTGCCAGTTTCTTTTACCTCACTGCATAGTGGTTGGGCTCTTTATCAGTGTTTTATGAGTACTACCAAAATGTATATCTAAAATCCTAAGCAATCGAACATCAAACTAATAGTAATATTATTAAGACTGTTAACGATCTGAATAACTATTGAAATATATCATCGCTTGTCATGCATTTCATACACCGAATAATCCCTCAATTGGTATGTTAAAGAATTTGAATTACATACCTGGAAATAATTTTAAAAAATTATAGTTTATGTAACAACTTATATTAAGTGATTTCAAGAAGGATTTCTTAATTCCCGAATTTTGGTTTAGTTTATTTATTCGGTAGTTTTTTTTCTAATTTTCGGAGTATCAGCCTATTCTCCATCAGCAAAGTGAACTCACGTTGGAGGGTGGGGGACTGCACAGCACGACTACGGTGTTGCAGTCGTGGTCGTACACCAGGGACCAGAAGTCCTGACAGGTTCTCTGCAGAGGCCATTCGGTGTTGATGTACTCCTTCGATCGAGTGTAGCCCTGGTGGAAAGAACCAAAGTTTTAATTACTAAAAACAAGCCTTACACTCTAAAAAAAACACTATAATTTTTTGAAAAATCTGCGGTCGTCAAGGCTACTTTCGTTATATTTGAGAATAGTTTCGTCATTGAATCACGTGACTATTGATGAAACAAGAATCTTCACATTATGAACGAAAGACATTTACTAAGATTCCGGTTCGGCCCTTTTCTGCGTCATCATCTCATATTTGGTTCTTATATTTATATAATCCGATTTCAAACGGGTCTTCTAGGCCAATTTAATAGAACTTTGGACTCTGGAATGAATGGTCCGCGGTTTGAATCAGCTAGCGATAATAAATATCGTTAAAAAACCCACGACTGACTGAATTTCCTGAATTTGACGAGATATTTAATCTAATCATATAACAGGCGTCCGTTTCGTCAAAAATAACAAAAGTTTCGTCAAATATGAGAATGCGTTTTTAACAGTGAATACCTGCTAAAATAAATTTGCCAAAGAATGAAAGTTTTATTAGTAAATTAATAGAAGATATACAACGGGCCTCTATTAGTCAAATTAGTTAATAGTTTATATTTGGCAAGACTCTATAGTCTAGTTTTCTTGGGCGTAGGAATAAATGTCCAATTTAGTTATTCAATTCGATATATATTCTTAGTCAATTTTTAATTGGTATTCATTTATAAGACATTAATCATCAATGATTGACAACTAACTGCAATTTGGTACATGTCAAACTTGAGGCACATAATTATGTTTTGAAAAAAATGCAACAAAAATGAACTAATTTTGATTATATATAATATTATTTAATAATAAGAACTATAGAGGAAGAACTAGTGTTATCTTTATGCTGTAAATTTGTACATTATATCAATTTCAAACAATATTATAAAAATTTATTTGTTACATTTCATGAAATACTTAGAATTTAAACTTACATGATCAAATTCTGGTAAATTTGGATTAACCTATGTCACATTGAAAAGGTTTTGTAAAACAATTTAAGACGTTGAAATTTGAATCAAATTAATACAATAGTTTTAGAGAAAACCCGAAGTTGAAGTAAAAAGCTATTGTTTTAGGAAAATAAAAGCAACATACATTTATTAGTGAGTGATAGCAGAAATATGTAGGATATTGTACATCAATTTTTCATAATCATTTAATATCGAAATGTTTCATATATGAGTAAGTATGTATAAAAAATATTATGCATCTGAAAATATTTTCTTACATGCCTAAATATGACAAGATTACTGAATTTCATACAGAATATTTTTATAACACCAAGAAAATATACAACGCATTTAGGGTATATTACATCGACAAAGACAGCGTTTATGTAGTCCGTGTTGTCGTTGCTCTGGAAAGATGTCAAGTAAGGGCGAAAATTATCAGCTAGAAAATGAAAAAGAATTCACAGGCATCAGTGAACATGAAATCTGAGTTGATAAAAAAGAAATGTGAAACTAAAAATCCATCGAAAAGTTAAATGGGTGAAAAGGTAGTTAATAGCAAAAAAGTTACTATTTTCAAGATTTAGGGCTTAAAACATGTAATTAAAATAACATAAAAAAATTTAATGACTTATTTTTAATTAATTTCATTTAAAAATACACTGAAGTAAATAAAGAAATGTATTATTTCTTAAAATACAATTTTTGATAACCTATAGCTAATGTATGTAATTAATTTTCTATATTTTTATGTTAGATGCCAATTTCGTATAAATTTGAACATAATCATAAGAATGAAATAATTTTCTATATTTTTATGTTTGATATCAATTTTGTGTAAATTTGAAAATAATCATAAGAATGATTTTTTTTCTATATTTTGATGTTAGATACCAATTTTGTATAAATTTGAACATAATCATAAGAATGAAGTAATGTTTTATATTTTGATGTTAGATACCAATTTCGTATAAGTTTAAGTTGTATAAGTTAATTATCTATTTTTAACAGTGTACAAAAGGTATATTTTTAGAAATTCTACAGCAATGGCATTTTTAAAAACGTTCTAAGTGGTGAAGAAGATATGAAAAATATTAAGTTGTTTTCACCGCAGGATACTTCATTCTATATTTGCAATACATGTATTTTATATATGTTTTAAAAACGTTATTATTTTAATAAATCTAGCTTTCATAAAGTACCCCAATGATTTAGATAAGAAAAAAAATCAGTATCGAGGTTGTTTTTATGAATTTAATATTTATATTAATTTCTGGGAAAATTAGCAATCATGGACAACTTAAACGCGAAAACAATTTGGAGGGTTAAAATCCGAAACAACATCTCTTAAAATTTATATTACTTCTTTAATTACACGAGAGACATTAATTTAAACGGAATGTGATGGAACTATTTTTATTATCCTAAAATTCAATTGAAAAAAAAAATTGGTTATTTATTTATCTTAATCTTAACATGAGATATGAAACAAAATAATTAAAAAAATAAATAAAAAAAGATTTGTGAAAGATGTGCAAATGATACTTATTGAAATAAATTATTCTTTGATTAATAAGCAAGAACTTAATACTAACTTAGTTGATTACCATATACTTTTAAAACCAAGTTGAACCAACACTTTAGTTTATATATAAACGCATTGACTAAATCTTACTATTGAAAATTCTATTAAATCTCGTAGAAGCATAAAAATATTACAGCATTTAAACTTAACTTCAACAATCCAGAAACAACAGCAGTTTGGAGAAGAATCTACATTCAAACTGCACTTAAAACTTCAGCGGAACAAATGTTCGAAGTCTTTTCATCATTTAACTTTAAAAAAAAAAAAACGTTACGAATTGCATGCATTAGGAAAATGGCGGGGAAAACGTTCTACTCACGAGGAACAATGGAGACGTCACGGTTTTTATCCCGATTTTCTGGCCGATGACCTCCGGCGCAGTCGCCGATTGATAATTTGGAAGAATTCTTGCAAATCTTCTGAAAAACGAAAGAAAATTGCACATTTTTATGGTTTAAGGTAGGTGTAATATTTTCGTTAATTCACAAAAGGTAAATGGGGTCAAAATAGACATAAGTAGTAATAAGAAACAAAAATCTTAAACACAATTAGAATTTAACTGATATACGCAAACTGCACTTCGTAAAATGAATGTTGAATTCGAATGCCACCATTAAGAACCCAAAACGCTCGATAGAAGAGCTTTAAAATATTTCTCGATTGATTCCAAACTTCTTAAATATAACTAAAGGATTAATTCGTAGAGCAAAATCAAATTCGCATGGGTATAGTAATAATTTCTACTGCACTATTTGCAAAATTTATAACCCCCTAAAACTTAACACATCATAGCACTAAAATCCTTATACGGTTAAAGTAAAGAATACGTAAAGTAAAGACAGTACGGAAAGGCGTCAAAATGAATGTCGAAAGTTTGATTTCAGTTCAAATCGACAATACTCGCGTAAAATGTTTTACACGCATGCGCAAATAGTTGCGTTATATAGCTTACAAGCATTCGCAAATTCGAATTCAAATCGTAATATCGTTAGTTTTTCAATTGCCATTTTGTGATAAATTATTACGTTAATTTGGTCATTCGCAATTACTTATTACTTCGAATATTTAGTAACACTTTCGACCCCAAAGATTTCCAATCCGTGTATCTCATTGGTTTATTCTACAATAAATAGCTCTTCCTGCTTTTTTACTTAACATCGATAATAGATGTTCGAATTGGAAACCCTAGGCCTTTCAAGCTAATTGTCGATGAAAATTGATATGGCGGTGTGCCTCTTATTCTTTACTTTTACCGTTAAATCTTTCTACCTGGGGTTCGTAATAGCCGATTTCTATTTGAACAATTAAAAATGATTCAAAAACTTGTTATGCAAGGTAGAGTTAGTATGCAAATCAGTGAAACTTAATAAACCAATCAATAACATTTAAACACTATTAATAGGAAACTATTTGAAAGAGAGTCTGATTAAACTTTTTTGAAACTCTCTCTAATCTCCATTTCACCATAATGCTATCATAGCTCCAGCAGCATTGTTGGGCACAAAATATAACAAATGAAGCTGTTTGTTTCCATGATAAAATCATTAAATGTATATTTAATTACTAATTACAATAGATTTATCTCTATGAGATATGTTTTAAAAATAAGTTTATGGGAACAACTTCTAAAACAAGTTAAACAAGAAAGTTCCAAGTATCATTTTACAACTATCTAATCGAAATATAACAACAAAATTATTCAATTTACAAGAAATGTCCATTTTTCTTTAGATAAAAAACACTTACATCAGTAGTGCTATTTCAAATGGATATATAACATATTCAAACAAAAGTAAACACACATACTGAAATAGAACCACTATAATATTACTGTTTATATTGACCATATGAAATTGACAAACTCTTATTACACTAAAAATTTCAATTTTGAGTTGACAAAAGTTTGCAATTCATTTGTTATCACGATGAATTAAAATTAAAAACAGAGCAAACGATTTTTTATACGTATAGTTTTTAATATTAATTATTTACATAACATGAAGATAAACATGTTTAGAATATCAGTAATAATTCTTATTTTAAAAACGAAAGGATAGTTTATCTGAGAGACATTTAATTTTCAAAACCACTTTATATATTTGTTTTTATTTCAGTAAAGTACATAATTAACTCTACGCATTAAGCGAGAAGAATATACTAAATTAGATTTCTAATTCTAAAATAATTCTTATGTAGAGTGCATTTAAATTAATATATGTACTATGAAAACTTTAAAAACATTGAAAATTTAATTATTTTAATTAAATTTTTTTTTATTATTTAAAAAAAATATTCGACTATATTAGACTAGACTCAAAAGAAGTTAATTTTTTGAGTCAAAGAAGGTGATTCTAGAGCTATTTTCAATTACCATTTTCGAACCTTTTTTTTTATTGGAATAACTTGAATTCCATTATCTTTAAAATTGGACATCTTCAAACTTTTTTTTTATAAGACTGAGTATTTTTAAGACAATGTACAATTGGAAGCTAGATGTGAATTGATTTTAATATTTTGAAACTTAACAATAATTTTAGTTTTTTTAAAAAAAAACTTTATAAATTAGAAACAAATCTTTTGCTATTACACAGAATATATATTTTTCATGGACATGACATCAAAGTATCATGGTAAAATTAACAGCAGACAAATTAATTCTTTATTAAGAAGTTTAATTCAGCTTTAAAATTTCGTAATAGTTATAAATGTACATTTATCATAACTTTACAATATAGTAGAGTTGGTGCAATTTTTCCCCGTTTACCTCTAAATAATACTAATGCAAAAAAGTATTAATGGCAAATCTTTACTCATGGCAACTAAAGGTAAAGGTATTGTCGTACAATAACATGCTTTGTTGTTTAAAGCGTTAGAAATTTGCAATGCATACATAAAAAATATACAATGTATTTATGAGTCGTCCATTTCCAAAACGTCTCTTTTCAACCTTTTAAAATTTACGATAAATCAAATTTTTTTTCGTATTAAATTTTATTTCTACAATTCAGTGTGTAAAACAACATACTTCGATTAACTCTAAGAGTAGAAATAAAATTTAATACTTAATAAATTTCGATTTACCGTAAGTTTTACGAAATGGAAATGAGAAGAACTTAGATGATTCATATAAACAATTTACGATTACGAAAGTACTCAAAATTGCATAAGAAATCTACTAAAAAGTCATTAAATTAATAAAAAAATAAATGTTCAATAAAATTAATTTAGATACAGTTATTTAAAATATATGTTATAATTATAAATTAAAAGAATTAATTTAGATAAAGTTATTTAAAATATATGTTATAATTATGAATTAAAATAATTAATTTATAATAATTATTACAGTATCTCGTATTACAATGTATGTGCAAGTATTTTGTTTTCATATTTGCAAAAAAATTGTACATAAATTGTTGACAATTTATATTTCTTGAATGGGTTACATCATAAGCAAGAATCGCAACCATAAAAAATCATAAGTATGATCAACAAATAGTTTTTTAATGTAATTATTTTGTTACCTGTTACATTTATCGCGTATTATGATTTTGGGAAACTTAAATTTTTTAACTGATAACTTTTAAAAATTGTTTTATATATCCGAATTGTTTGGCTAAAATAGACAGCTTTCAATTTTGGCTTTAAAATTTTCGAACATTGATGACAGGTATTTTTTACTATCATTAATTTTTTTTTCTTCCTATATTTGATTTTAAGCACTTTATTTCTTTTACCTATTTACGCACTCCCTATTTGATTTTAGCATTATTTATTTATCTCTTTAAAATAAATATATAAACAACCAAATAAGTGTTTTCCCCTCTTTGGCAACATAGTATTACAATAACATTTAATCTAAATGTTTTAGAACGTTTTTAGGCTTAATTGCACTTCAAAACCAAGATCAATTACCGAAATGGAAGCCGAACAGTAAATTACAGCTACAATAAACAGTAAAAATAGTTTATTTGTTGTTTCTAACTCGGGTTAATTTTACTACCATGTTTTATAGAAAGCTTCATTTATATATAGGAAATTTACTGCAAAACGTGCTTTCCTTACATGGTAAGATCAGTCTCCAACTTTAAAAATAAAAGGGTCATCAAATACGTCATTTTAGGACGAGTTTAAAGCAAAAACAAGTCATTTAAAGTTTAAGAGAACCATTAAGTTTAACAACCCAACTTTTGAAGATCTGGAAAGATATTTCTTTTCCTTTTCGAAGAAATATTTTTTGGTGCTATATGGTTAAAAGTGTGTTATTTTCTTGGCAATTTATGGTATTCCATAGATTTATCTCAAGTATATTACTCTTACTTGTTCGGTTTTATTCACATTTCCAGTTAAAATAAACGTAATTCCTTATCTCTCCAAGTTTAGAAATATCGTGGATTTGAAAATTTCAAATATTCTTGTCAAGAAAGCAGTGTATTGCCTTTGTATACCAATTTATTGTAGATTTACCTTTTTTAAACTCTACTAAAATTACTGAAAAATTAAAAAAACCAAGGAAAATACAATCATTTTTATTTTCAAATACTTAAAAGCATAATTAGCTTTGAAATAGTGTTTGGAATGAAACAAAATCCGCCAATTCATCGAAATTTCATCGAAATTTCGCCAACAAAACCAGTACGGCAATGCCGAACTAAGAAAAAGTTAAACATCTCTTGCTAGAATGTAACATGATTATGGAGTTTGCATAAAATGTACTTACCAAACACTGAAAGCATTGAGAAATGAAACATTTTACATAATTTATTTAAAAATGAAAACAGTAAAAAAAAAATTAATCAATAAATATAAACATTGACATAATAAAATAAAAAATCTGATACGAAGCATCATACATCTATTAATCTCTCCACGAAAATTCAAATCTATCGAAGCATTTATTATGATGATAGGACAATAACATTCCATCACAACTGCGCTTAGTTTTTCAATAAGCTAAAGAATAAATTGAATTCAATTTTGGTATTAAATCTTTGCACTCGAGGAACATGTTTGATAATTACGTTCTTTTTATGGAACAGTTGTATCCCGTTCCTGTTCTTTTTAAATAGTATTCTTTAACGGTTCTTTTTACGTTTAGGAATAAAAAAAAATTATGAATGATGCTCAGTATATCAAACCTATATTTAGTTTTTAATGAATTTTGTGAAATATTTAAGTAACTAGGGTTGTGGGGAATTTCAATATGAAGAAAGTTTTGGATCACTTGGTACACTTCTATTGATAACAGAAATAATTTCTATTAAAAATTGTGAGAGAATGACATTTTAAACTCAAGAATATGTTGTTCTATTTCATTTTAAATAACAGAGAAAAAATAACGCGTCGTATTTTGTTGACTTACATGCGACACTCGAATGTAAAGATAAAATATGTTGATACCCAAGTGATGCCATACTTTTAAATGGAGTTAGATAAATAACAAACTAAGGAAAGAAAAGTGTTTTTTGTGTTAAAAAACATGCCGTTCTAATTTAATTTGAAGAACTGGAAACAAAAGAACAGATCGTTACTTTGGTGATTTAGAGTCATTACTCGAATTCAAAGAAATTTATGGTGAATATTAAGTAGACATATTTGCAGCGACACTGCAGTTCGTTCACCTTTCTTTCTGTCTCAAGCAATTCACAGAAAGCATTTCCACGTCTCCAGTGTTTATACCACAGAACCAATGCGAAATCTGCAACACTGAGACCCTTTGAAAGAAGCGGCCGAATCCGATAAACACTGATTCCACAGAAAGATTCCTAGACTAGCAACGAACAAGACCACACGCGCTTCTCGTGTGCTCCCGATCATAATTATAATACCATTAATTTACCTTATTAAATGTAAATCTTTAACTGTTATATTTTCATCGTTACATTTTATTTGTTTTTTAAATACTATGGCACTTATTAGCTTATTTATTATTTTTAACCTAACCTTCTGAATCTAAACTAAACGGAGACAACAATAATGTCGCCGATAAATCACACACCGGCCGTTACATTGGTGACCCGAACTTTTACAACGATTGCCGCATATTAATAAGTTTGATTTTTAACTTTTGATAACCTTAGAATTTTTTTGAACGGATTCAACTTAAGTTGTCGAACTACCTTTTTATCTCCGCGTTGCTTCGGAACCTTATTAGACATATACATTTTAAAAAACTTGAGTGACCTCTCTCGGACTCGAACCCGCGACCTATTGTTCCGGTGTTCCGCGAGCTGCCGACTAAGCTACAAAGGAACATTCGAGGCAGGTTTTGGAAATATTTGGGATATATGTTTCCTTATATAATATTTTAATATTAAAAAAAAAAAAACATTTTAAAAACTTAACGAAATTTTACAAAAGCGAGGCTTGGGATGCACATCTTGATAATCGATAGTACTTTTATTTAAATTTTCCGAAATTAAAAAATAGAATTTTCAACACCAAACCCAAATTTTAGTGCTATTTCAAAAAAATTAATTTTAAATAGTATTTACATTTACTCCGCTTGTTGTGAAAATTAAAATAAACATATATTTTTTTTTACTTTTAGTGCATTATATGTTTTTTTGTTAATTAAAAAAAATTGAAGTAGTGTTCAATTAGCTGTCATTAAAAACCTTTCTCATTATTGTTTCAAGAATAAACAAAGCGTTAATTTTCATAAATTATGCACAATTTCTATTTAAAATTATAAATATTTATAGGAATCAAACGAGAGATGTTCAAAATGACTATCAGTTTAACAGAAAAGATTAGTAAATAGATTCGAAACACTTCACGGATGCTTTTAACCGTTGTTAAGAATTTTCAATTTTAATTACTAAAAGCATTAACTCTCTCCTCCTTGAGCCCGAGACCCATTTACTGTTTGATTATTCTAAGCTCGACGGAAAACACTTAATTTGCAATTTCACGATAGAATATTTATGAAGATTTCATTAGCAGCTGACGAAAGTTGTTTCAGACTAGTTTCCGCTCAGAATTAATTACATACATAAATATATACGTTTAGTTCTTATTTATTGTTTTAGACGTGAATACAAGGTAACCTTTACAGTGAGGGTGGCCGATATTTCGACCAGAATCTCATGTTAAATTCTCAAGGTTAAAATCGGTTAAGGTACAGTGGTCATCAGAAACTTGTAAGACATAAAAGGGCTGATGTTTAAAAACCTCATAACTCTAGCGGAATCAGCCTATGGGGATAAATGATCTACCATCATTCAGAAAAAGGTGGCCCACATCGATCAGGTCTGCCATTTATCCGCCCCTTTGGCCTTTGTACCGTATGAGAGAGAAATGGGTAACATTTACGGGCATACTCTAACCTGTTTAACAACTGTAACTTCAATTCTAATTGCGGGTCGCGACGAGTGCATGTTTAAATTAAATAAAACGGAGATTTCCAGGGACGGTTTAAAGAATTTTTGTGGAACAAACAAACATTATTTTGGCGCCTCAATTTGCAAACATCAATATTTAAGGCGATTTTTCTATTTAGATGAATTTTTGAATTTTCTATCTTTGTGAATTAAAAAATATATATATTGGATTCATTCAGGTGCAAAATTCCAAAATTGTGAAGAAACAAACTATCTGATTTGTTACAGCATCAAGAGTGCTATATCAGATAAGAAAATAAAATCCTTGCTATATTATCTTTATTGTAACATTCAGGTAGAAATAAAGTAATAATAGAATTTTAATGCAATTAGTTAATTTAGTTATATGATATAATTTAATTAAAAATATAAACATAACAGATATAGGAAGTTGACAACAAATTCCCAACTGAAAATCATTTATATTTTCCCTTTTCCACTCAAGTTTGGCACTATTCTTAGTCTGTCGCCACAAGTGGCCCCCATGTGTGGCTTAGGCCATATGCCGCCCCTGACGATTCCATTGGACTAGTCAAGACGATTTAGGCATACCCTACATGGGCTGCAGCCTATAGGCCCGCACCACACAAACACACACACAAAAACAGCTTGCGTAGAAATTATTTGGAAAGATGATAATGCAAATCCTAATGAGAGTAGTATGCTACAATTTTTTTTATGATGGAGAAAGATTCTATTTTTCTTAACTGATTTGTTAAATGTAAACATACCCTAATACTTTTATGTTCTTTAAACAAATATCTTTAATTTGTGATAATTACAATGTTATTGTTTTACATTCTTTTGGAAATCAGTTGTTTTACCTTTTTTACATTTGAATTTTGTCTAGAGCCATTTGAGTGTGATACAAAGGCGAGTGCCAAATTTTATTATCATTTTCATAAATTCCAGAATGTCTTTGCACTTAGGGATTCCTTGAAATTGTTGACATTTTGTATTATAGTATTGAAAATTTACAAAAAAAAATGCATTCCAAATTCATATTTACATTTAAAAAATACTTATTTTGCAGTTCAGGAATATACAATTTTTCTTTTAAAAAATTGACCCCTCCTCTCGTTTTTATTTGGGTTTCATTCACCCCTTCCCCCCCCCCCCCCCTCCCTCTGTAGTTAAGGGGCCAGTACTACATATTCAACCTGTGGACCCACCAAACCTAAATTCGGTTCTGTGACTGGTTGATAGTTTAAAACCATTTGTGTGAAAATTGTGCTTCATGGTCAATAATCAGAACGTTTTAGAAGAAACTACGTCATAAATGAAGTATAGGTTTTTTTCCTATTATTAATAAGTCCCGATATAATATAATAACTATCCCAAAAGAGAAATAAATAATAAGTAGTGGGTATGTTTTCGTAACAAGAAGGTTCATTTCCGAGCACTCCAAGTCAACTAATACAAATCAATCAGTAATGCAATAATTCCTGTTATCCCTTTCGTTATCCATTTATCTTATTCTGTTCATTGTAGCTTGCTATTTTCCTGCATAATACTTAGGGTAATGAAATAGTCTATACTTCGGGATCAGCTATTCTGGTTCCAGCTTTTATGCTGTAGAGGAGATCTGATCCTTCCGCCGAAAAATATATAAATATATGTTCTAAAAAGCAAAGTAAATGTATCCAATGGACGACGAACGGAACTTTTAAAGGAAATTGAATATTCTTAATACTACTCTTTTAAATTTTATGTAATTTGTTAATTAACTACCAGATAACTTAACATCTGCGTTAACGAATAATAGCCTAGATACCGGTATTCACTAGAGGTCATGGATTCGAATTATACAAATCAAATTTTAATAGAGGAACGTTAGAAAGAATTATTTTTTAAATAGTGTTATTGACGCATGGAATAGTTTGCCTGAGTATGTTGTTAATTCTTCAGAAGAGGGTAGTTTTAAAAAGCAATTGGATCGGCATTGGGGAATCGTGAGGATTCTAGATTGACAGGACCAACCTTGTATGCCCTGGAGCTTGTAGTTGATCGACGATATTTGTATAACCCTTGAATTTGGCGAGGCAATTGTTCAATCTTTAAGAGAGGAGAGGTGAAGAAGTGTATTTTGAATGATTGGTTTTCAACAGCTTACGTAAACTCAAGTGATAAAGAAGCCAAATATGGCTCTGGCGCATACTTATTCCTCAATTGCTGTTTAAGGCAGCGGATCAATTATTTTTTAGCCAATCACAGCCGTAAATTTATGCAAGTGAGCCTTTTCACTAATCTTAACCTGTAGGTTCAATTTAGATAACGTTGTAACTCTTCCGTTGAAAGAACAGAGAAGTGGTAACTGTTCCTTTAAAACAACTTAATAGTCAAACATATTCTTAGAGTGCAAGTTTTAAATTCATTAACGTTAGAATTATTTATATATACTCGGGGACAACCTAAGTTGAGCCTAAAGCAATTGAATATTTTATACATGTCATAGCTTCTGCTTTAGGTTCAACTTATGTTGCCCCGAGTATAGTGACCGTTATTTCGTATGATAAATCATAATAAAATATAATGCAATGCATAAAAGAACATCTATCCTCTGCAGCTTTCGTGCTGAATAATAACAAAATAACCACCTGTTCTATTATTTCCCTGTTTTTCCAAATGAACAAGAACACTATGTTCTTGAGAATAAAAAACTCTGTTTTTTTCGCCAGCTACTTACATTAGTGACTCTGATTGTTGTTTTTGCAACCAGAATCCCTAATACATGTAACACTTCATTGCTTGTAAGTTAGGAACTATTTGTCTCACAAATTATTAACAATAAAATTGGTAAGGAAACGATATCGAGGAAGTGTCTGTTACCTGATATTCTCGCTGATACTCGTTCATCCGTGTGACGGGGTTCTTCATGGACTTGAACTTGAGCTGCTGGGACAGGGCGTTCACCGGGAACCACGTTGAACCACAAATATTAGCTTCTTCCAGAGCGTCGTAAATGAACTTGTAGTGGTCCTAGAGTAGATCAAGTTGGTAAGAAATAACTAATAACTTTTGTTGAGCTTTAGGAAAAAATGCCTTAAACGGTACCCCTTGGTGACGTAAATAAACTGGTCAATTATCAATAAAAATGGGCCAAAACTATCGAGTTTGGATTTTTATGGTTGCAATAGGATTAAGGCTGAACTAATGGTGAACTGTGTCTTTGTGACTATATATTTATATTCTGCAATAGCTTTATGGACCATATCAACTTCTTGAGAAAGATTTAGATGGAGAAGCTAAAAAAACCACAAATATCTCACTTAAAGTGTTCTAGTTGAAAACAAGTATACACCTATTGTTATTATTTTTTTAACAATGAAATCGATATAATTGCATGTTCCTTACTTTTGGCAGAAAACTTGTAAGTTTTATTCAGTTGTTTGTTTGGAGCAAAATTTAATACTAGTTAACATGAGATGAATGATTTAATTTGCGGAAAATGACCTCACATATTGAGGTTCTCCTTTTAACCTACCGTTAGTTGCACCTCCATAAATACAATTTGATCGAGGTAAATTGACAGATAACTAACCCTTATTTTTATCATTTATAATAGCATTATTTATTAATTGTAATTTGAATAGAAAAAGGATAATATAATAAGACCCAAATATCTGTTCATTTGTTGTATTTAATAATTTTACATTTTCAAAAAATATAACTTTTTTGTTAACCTCTGTAGTAACCTAACCTGGCCTAACATTTAGCAGATAGAGCGCGACTTACAGAAGGTAAAGTACATATTTTACTTGAAGTAGTTGATAATTACCAGAGTTTCGATCATCCCTCTACGAGCAGCTCTTAGTTTCTTGGCGTATCCGAAAACATCGTACGCGAAGTCCTCTTCTGCGAGTTCCAAGTTGGCCTCGATGTTGAGATAGGTGCCGGTGCGACCACAGCCATCGCTTTAGGGGGAGACAAACACTTGAACTTAACAGGGTCTAATCTAAAAATTACTATTGCTTCAAAATTTACTACTGTCTCAATTCCTAAAGAAAATTACAACTTCCGCAATTCCTTAAACAATCGATCCAAATTGCGAATTTTGAACCTTTACCTCAGTTAAAAATTTAATTTCAAAACTTATTTAGAATATAAACTCGAAAACCGATTTCAATATTAAACACAGTTATCTATACACATTAATTACTTGCGAAATTTCATGCTAGTAATAGACTTTACTATTTTATGCAGACACTTTATGAGTAACTATTCTTTGCTCAATAAAAAAACTAAAATATTTGTTCAAAATATATTTTTATTGCTGACATTAGCGGTGTATTTTATCTTTTGTGTAATTTATGTAACTTTTTGTAGGCCTCCCCCCTTGCGGTCCCTGTGGGCCCGTCCGTTGCACCACAGTCTTTGTGCAATTCAATAGGAGTAGTTGTCCCACGTGTGAAGCTTTTCTGTCTAAGCAGCCTTACCAAATATGTGTATATACACATTAAAAAATTCGAAAAAAAAACCTTCATCTAAATTGTGAGATTAAAAGTTTTATGAAGACAAACTGCCGTTTTTTTGTGTTCTTTTTGTAAATCTATTAAATTAAAGGTTTTTGTTTCAATATCCTTCATAAAAAGCTGAAAAAAAAATTAAAAACCCATCAATTTTGAAGCATTAAAATTATTGAAGGGAAAATGCAGATTTTCAAAAGATTTTATGTAGAATTTAAAAAGGAAAATGTAGTACTAATTTGTTTCAAATTCCCAGATAATTCCTTAAAAATCCCTTAACCCTTAAAAAATCCTTCATTTTCACAATTTTGATAAAGGTTTTACGCTGATGTTTTTGCTATGTAAAAGAAATGTGAAATATGAATGCATGAATGTTCTACCTGCAGTGTACCACGACGGGTCCGGTGGTTGGGTACCGCATCATGTACACCTGTACTCTCCTCCGGAATTCTAGGAGTGCGCTGGGGAAGGGACAGGTGTGCGAAGGCCAGTTGGTGTAATGCAGTTGCACAATCTCCCGCTCCTCTGCACCCTGCAACAGAAGAAACGTTTTTTAGTAGAACCCAACCAGTTATTCCAAATCGTTAGATGGTCGCGGAACACCAAGCCACAATTTGAACACAAAGTGGACTAAAACCTTCTAAAAACCTTCTGTTGCTTAAAATATAAATTAGTTATTGAATAATACATTTATTTTAATTCCCAATACCACATAAAAAGCATCTAAATATCGAATTTTCGATATATCGACACATTATTAACAATAAGTTGCAGTTAAATAAATACGGTGTATTATTTGTAAATTAACGTATTTACAAAGATTAATTACATAGATAAAACATATATCAATTTCTAAAAACAATTTTGTAGTCTCAGAAAACTTAACCCTTTGCACTCCGACGTCGCCTCACAGGCGCCAATATAATGCCCAGTTCTTTTGTTTCCCTGTTCTTTTGTTTCCCTGTTAAACAGAAAAAGATTGTTGTGAGAACATCAATCTTTTTTTCAACTTGTTCTCTTGCAAATACAACACATATCAGGATTTTTTTTCCATTTATGAATATAATAATATATGTGGAAAAGAACGTAAAGAGAAGAATAACTGTTCCATAGAAAGAACACAAATCGCAAAGTGTTCTTGGAGTGCAAAGGGTTAACAGTAAGTAGAAAGTATGAACATCATATATTTAAGGTGCAGGAAGCGAACGATGAGAATGACTGTTTATTGAATATGATATTTCAGTGCCCTTACGTTAGATATGTGGCGGTCTCTTCCAATACCCGATACTTTCACTCGGGGTCCAGTAATTACTTAAAACGATGTTTGAAGTATCGGCGTAGCATGCACGACGTCACGGGTTCGATTCCGGGTTATTGCGATACTCACCGTGCTGCATTGGTGACTTCCAGACTACGGATCAACCTTCGAACAAATACTCGTGTCGACATCTCGATTCAACGGCAATAGCCCAATTGCGGCCGAAGGGAATCAGGTTTACCATATTCTCAAAGAAGAAAACATTTGTTTATCGCCCGGACAAAAGGTTGCCATGGGCCGCAATTGGAACTTTCCGGATTCAACAACTACAACTTCATTTATGATTTGTAAAGTCGTCAACAACTACCCACGTGATAACACTTCACGGGCAGCCTACTGAATGAGAGGGAAGTACTGGGGCGGTCACTTCAAATACACCATACTTTCTCTCGAGCTCCAGTAATTACTTTAGCTGGAACGTTAAAGTTTCGGCGTAGCCCACGCAAAGTTCCGGGTCCGATTCGTGTTGACTGCCCTGCGCTACAGATACAAAAGTTGCACTTTTAATTGAGAAAACGAAAAAATTAAATAGTATAAGGCGTATTGACTAAATAACTATTCAAGGATAGAACATAAACATCTTTAATCACATGTGCCTAAAATTACAATAATCTCGGGGAGGAACGAAACCTTATACGCATCACCGTAAGAGGCAGTTACATGACTGAAGCTTTCCCGTGCAGCGGGAAAGACATAACATATGTAGAGGGCGTTACAATCGTAATAACGGGAACAATATATAGACACGTAACGGGAACATGAAAATATATACAGGTGACGGGGACATGATAATAGGACAAACATATAAGATAATAACATAAATGAATAACGCTTGTTACATCCTCCCCCTCTGGCTCCGACGTAGTCCCGACGAGGGGCCAGCACCAGTTCTTTTGGGTAAGTTTGGTGGCCGTCCTCGCTTTCGCAACGGATTGCAAGGACGTTCGATGGGGTCCTGGGTGTAGGCCTTCAGGGCAGAAGTGTGGTACACGCCCAGGGGCACTTGGGGATTGTCCAGGCTGGCAATTTCGAATGTGGATGGTGATCTTTGTGTAAGGATGACATAGGGTCCATCTCGTCTGGGCATAAACTTTTTGGATTGTCCAGTGGCAGCCTTGCTGACGGGATGCAGGGTCACATATACTTTATCACCTGGAGCATATGGTGGAGCCGGATTACGCCTTTTGTCTGCGTAGATTTTTCTTTTGTCTTGTTGGGTTTCGATGACTTCTTTGATCTGGGCTGTGAATCTTGAGAATTTTTTAAGGTACGGTGTTATTTCAGGGACGAAATTGTCGTTGTCGATCACTCCTCGGATGTCGTTAGTCACGTCGTCTGTCGTCCGCAATTCTCGTCCAAAGCTGAGAAATGCTGCTGTCTGCCCAGTTGATTGGCACTTTGCTGTGTTGAGCGCAAAACGGATTGCTGGCAGTTTCTCAGACCAGGATCGGTGTTCGTCTTGAACCAGGATTGCAAGACGAGGTTTAAGATCACGGTTTTTTCTTTCTACCGGATTTGCTTGAGGGTGATAGACCGGTGTCAACGTTTGGTTGATGTCTAGCATGCAGCAAAGTTGTTGCATTACGGCAGACACAAACTGCGTGCCGTTGTCGCTTATAATTCTACGTGGGATTCCGTACCTCAATAATACTTCTTCTAGTAGTGTAGTAGCACACTCTTTCGCAGTTGCAGTGGGTAATGCGAAGAGTTCAACCCATCGAGTGTTGACATCTTCGATGATGAATATCCATTTCTTACCATCTCTGCTTTCTGGTAATGGGCCAAACAGATCGATTGCAAGAGTCTCGAATCGTTGGGCCGGAACGGGAGTTTGCAACAAACCAGCTGGCGTTTGGTTTGAAGCTTTGTATCTGTTGCACTCTATGCAGTTTTTTACATAGTCCGTGATAAACTTCCGCATACCTGTCCAATAATAGCGCTTTGCTATACGATCGAATGTTCCTTCGGCCCCATAGTGGCCTGCTGTTGGAGCATCGTGATGATCTTTAAGGATGGAGTTTACTTCTTGAGCTGGTATGACCAGTTGTGCTTCGTCACTGTCCGAGTCTGGTGCATATCGGTAAAGCACACCTTGATTCATCAGGTAACCACGATCAGTCCAGTTGGCGAAGTCTACGTTTTTCTCATTGCTTTCGAAACAACGAATTATCTTCTCAACTTCTGGGTCTTTAAGTTGTTCTTCTCGGAGCTCTTTTGAAGTATGTGAGGGAACGTCGATGTGTATGCTACACAGTTCACATGAAGGTTCGGCATGCTGACAAGCTGGTCTTGACAACATATCAGCGACCACGTTGCATTTTCCTGGGATGTACTCTAACTTCAAATTGAAAGATTGAACTTCTAGAGCCCATCTTGCTAATCGTCCCGTAGGAGACTTCAAACTCATTAACCACTTAAGAGGTTGGTGGTCGGATGCAACAGTAATCTCTTGACCTTCAATGTAGGCACGATACTTCTTTAAAGCCCAAACTACAGCTAAAGCCTCGCGCTCTGTAGTCGAATAGTTTCTTTCGGCACTAGTGAGTAAGCGACTGGCATACTCGATAGGATGTTCATCAGATCCGGTGCCTTGTAAGAGAACTGCACCAAGGGCATAACCGATGGCATCAGTTCGGAGAGTGTATGCTTGACTTGGATCACTTTGACGAAGGATCGGTGGACTAACCAAAAGTTCTTTCAGAGTCTTGAAAGAAGTTTCTTCCTCTGTTCCCCAATTCCAAATGACATTTTTCTTAGTAAGATTGCTAAGAGGTCTTGCTACTTCTGAAAAGTTTGGAATATATCTTCGATACCAAGAACAGGTCTGTAGGAAGGATTGTACTTGTTTGACGTTCTTCAGAGTTGGTATCTTCAGGATAGCCTCAACCTTCTCTGGATCAACTTCGATTCCTTTGGTAGTTATCCAGTGACCTAGATACTTAACCTTTGGGCAGGCGAATTGACATTTCTCTCTATTTGCCCTCAAGTTGAACAGGGAAAGTCGTTGGAAAACTTTCTTGAGGTCTTTTAGGTGATCTTCAAAGGTAGCGGATAAGACAATGATATCGTCCAAGTAGACTAGTATCTTTACATCCGGCAGACCATTTTTAAATCTGTCCATCAGCCTCTGAAATGCAGCTGGTGCATTTCTCAACCCGAAAGGCATTCGGTTGAATCTAAACGTTCCGAACTGGGTTGTGAAAGCCGTCTTGTCTTTATCCTCGGGATGCACGCTCACCTGGTGATAACCTGACCTCAAATCAATAGTGGACATGTAAGTTACATGTCGGGCGTTATGGATAAGGTCATCGATCTGTGGTAGAGGGTAGTGGTCTGCAACTGTCACTGCATTCAAGCCGCGATAGTCAACACACAGTCTTGTTTTTCCATTTGGTTTGGGTACCAACACCACCGGAGCAGCAAAGGGCGACTCGCATTCTTCGATTATTTTCTTTTGCAAGAGGTCATCCAGTTCCTTTTTCAATATTTCCTTCTTCGCAGGAGAAACTCTGTAGGGTGGATAAGCGACTGGAGCATGCGTTCCCGTATTAATGCGGTGCTCTATGAAAGTCGTGCTCTCTCCCCCTGGTTTGAAGCTTTCTTCGAAATCCTGAAGCAAATTATTGACCTGGAGCCTTTGCTCGATGTTCAAGCTCTCGCCTTCTTCTTCACGGACATTACAGCTGTTGATGGGAAGAGTTTCGACAGGTTGCTGAGACGTCAATGTGATGTCATTCCCAAAATAAACCTTTCGGCGAGGGTTGTCACAAAAGTTCCACCTTTTGTTTCTTATGTCGAGAACAATTTCCGACTTTTCTAGGAAGTCTGTTCCTAAGAGAGTTCGATTTCCTTTTGCATTTGGAAGGGCAAGGAGATCCAGAATGATTGTTTTGTTTTCAATCTCAATGGACACCGTGGCTGTGCAAGCCTCTTCAGTAGTTTGGTAACCGTTTGCCAAGGTCATGGTTACTGAAGTCTCCTGGAACTCCACTCCTTTTCTCTTCAGCAGGTTGTAGAGGATCTCACCAGCGACTGATCTGCTGGCACCTGTGTCTGCACAAACTCTGGCTCGTACACCGGATATGCACACATCAATCAGTGCAATAGGGGACATCTTGGAATGGCAAGTGTACATGGTAAGTGAATTTGCAGGGAAATTCTCATTTCTCGCCGTTGGAGAGCATGTCGGACACTTTGCCTTTATGAAACTAGGTCTGGAACATCCATAGCAGTATATGGCAGGCTTGTTCTCTGGATTAGGATTTCTTTCATTTTGCCTTGGCTTTGGATTCTGCGCCACTTTTCTGAAGTTTCCAGTATTAAATCTTGGACTGGACCACTTCTTGGTATTCGACGTAGAGTCATTTCTGTTGTATGGACGAACCGTCTCGTAGTCATCTAGCTTTTGTACTAGATTTGTAGTCGTCTTTATTTGTGTCCAGTCATCGATGAAGTGCTCTTTGACTTCTTGTGGAACACGGCGTTTAATCTGGTCTGTAACCATCAGATCAGACAATTCTTCAAAAGTTGTTATCTCGAGACCTGTAATCCAACCTTGAAAGTAATTCCTAAGTTCGTAGGCGAAATCTGTCCAAGTGCCTTCTTGACATTTCGAATGTTTTGTGAACAATTGACGAAATTTTTCTGGAGTGAGTTTATAGCGCTTTAGAAGCAGCTGTTTCACTTTTTCATAATCTTGTGCAACTTCTTCGACTTCTCTTGCAATGATCTGAGCAATATCATATGGCAGCAGACCAATCAGATGAGAGGCCCAGAAAGTCCTTGGAATCTCAGCTCTGTGAGCTTGTCGCTCGAAGAGAACGAGGTATAAGCTGATGTCATTCGTTACTGGATCGAATCTCTGGATCAGCGTCTGCAAGTCCAATCTTGGTTTGGCTGCTTGAAAACCATCGTTCCGAGTAAGAGGAACTTGGGATCGTGTTGCCTCATCCTGGAGTTTCAGCTTCTGAAGTTGGAATTCGTAATCGTCTTTTCTTTTCTGCTCTTCGTACTCCAGTTCCAGTCTTCTTTTTCTTTCTTCAGCTTCAAGATCTTCCTTCCTTTTCTTATCTTTAATTTCAAGGTCTTCCTCTTTTATTCTTTCAGCGATTATCTCTTCAAACCTTGCTTGGACAAACTCTAAATCGTCCTTATATGCTTCACTCTCTTGTATTCTCGTCTTCAGTTGAATAACTTTCAGACTATCAATACCATCCAAGTCCAGTTCAATTGCCAGCCGGACCAGGTCAATCTTCTTTCCTCGTGCGAGAAAAGCCATCGTGGGATTTCAGTCTAGTTCTTTGTGAGTTCAGATTATGGCAGTAGATAACAGGCACACAAAATAATTACCTCAAAGTCCTAGAGCTATTTCACAGTTCAATGCACTTAAACTCACTACAATTACCTACCATGAAATATTAGCACTCAAATAGTCTATAATTATTTTTCAGAAAACCAATTAATATCAGTTAAAATAATATTAAATCATTTAAACTATTATAAATTTATTGTAAACCATTATAAAATCATTCCAACTATTCATTTATTCAAGCAAATAACACTATGCAGTATTAAATCTTTTCAAGTGTAGATGACACTGTATAACACCCGATCTCTAGTTAAAATGCACTATTTCTATGGTACCATTTCAATATTAGATTACCAGAATACCAAAATATATCTTAACATGATTGAACAAATTTATAAGAAGAATCACTTTTGTTTAAATTATTTAGAAATCTATGAAGTACTTAAATATAAAATCAAAACAATAGCATTAACAATTTCCATTTAATGAGGAATCAATTCAAATGTTCTTTCAAAATAAATTTTAAAAACAACATTAAATAACTAATAATTAGTTAATGCCACTAATTAAATTAAATAAGCACTATCACAAATAAAACTTCCTGCCAATAAAATATCTACTATTCTAAATCACACTCAAGAACACAAATTTTCTTATTTTTGCATGTAAAACCACATTCTTTTATTTTTCCCGAAAAAGAACAAAATAAAATAGATAAAACCCACAATCAGAATTTTCAAGGCCAGCAATAATTTCAAATAAAAGAGAACAGAAATAAAACACTCTCAGTTACGTGGAGAGGAGGGGGGAAAAATTGCTTTTCTCCGAGCGTACGAATTTGAATTCGCAATGCGAATACGATTGTCAGAATCAGTGTTTACAAAACCAAGGTGGGTTTTTTTTAATTTCAAATTCAGTGAAAAACACAGCAAACCATTGCGGTTTAATTTTAAAAGACTAGTTAAATTTAAATCAATAGAGATAACACTCCAAACGAGACACAGCATACGTGTTATGCAAATTATCTCCTCACCGTAAACAGGATGTATACTGAAAAACGAAACTTTGCGTTTCGAAACTGAAACTTTGCGTTTCAAAACTTTAACCTAGCCTAGAAATTAAAAAACTTGTAACACTGAACAGAAAACAAAATAACACTTATCTTAAACATCCGATGATATTCCTTCTTGCCTGAAGAACAGAAATATAGTTCGTTTAGAAACGAACTTCAAAATGGCGGCCCTCGCCATTTTCATCAATCGGAACAAAAACCTAAAAAGCGAGCCATGCAATTGCTGTTCTTACAGTGTTGCGCCACGTTGGGTAGCCATTTATAAGGCGTATTGACTAAATAACTATTCAAGGATAGAACATAAACATCTTTAATCACATATGCCTAACATTACAATAATCTCGGGGAGGAACGAAACCTTATACGCATCACCGTAAGAGGCAGTTACATGACTGAAGCTTTCCCGTGCAGCGGGAAAGACATAACATATGTAGAGGGCGTTACAATCGTAATAACGGGAACAATATATAGACACGTAACGGGAACATGAAAATATATACAGGTGACGGGGACATGATAATAGGACAAACATATAAGATAATAACATAAATGAATAACGCTGATTACAATAGTCCATAAAAAGTACGTAAAATATCAATAATGCTGTGCATTTCAAGTCTATGGAACAGACAGAACGTTTTTTTTTATCAAAAACAATAAGTTTATTATTCTGTATTTCATATCAACTTACACAAATATTTTAACTTCAAATGCGTTTCTAATGTGCCTGTTAAAATTATTATTACTATTCCTGCTGTTACATTTAGTTCCATCAAGAACAAACTTTGGGAAAAATTCATTCGTATCGATCGATTAGAAATCACTACGTAGTTTTACTACTTTTTTTAGTTAACAGAACTTTTGAAAATAGATAAGAGAAACAACTACAGCCAAGATACGCTTTTACAGTCAGCCAATATTCTTTTTATTGGCTGCACAAATAAAAATGGCGACAACTGTCCCTCAAGCGACATCCAGTCTGTACTCTAGTTTTATTTTCTACCTCAGGAGTTTCTCCCTGAGTTCTAGTATTTTAAAGCATTCTTCGTTGCTGTCTCTTCGCCATTCCGACGCTTCAGATAGAGTCTGAGAGAGGAGTAAAAAGCCTAAGAGATAAGATGGAGTGAATGGTAAAAAGCGTTCGAAAAAGTTCGACAGATTTCTTTTCGGTTGGTCAAAAGAATATTTTATGGAAAAGTGAAAATAAACAGAAAATCTGACGGGGTTTAAAAATTTAATATCAGACTTTTCGGCACCATAGAATTATGAGGTACGTCAATTTTAAGATGACAAACTTAGTTTTTGCGTTTTTTTTATGCTTTAAAATTTATGCGATAATATATAAAATGAAATGTCTTTCTGTATAAGTCCATAAAACTCCATATTCACAAAACGGATTTTTCAGAACATATTAAAATTATCCGTTTTATTACCTACCGAACATTTTGCTATACTCGGGGACAACCCAATTTGAGCGTAAAGCAATTGAATATTTATACATATCATAGCTTCCGCTTCAGGTTCAACTTAGGTTGTCCCCGAGTATAGAATTGTTTATGACCAAATGAAAGAAAATGGCGACTTCATTCATCGTTAGTCTTACATTTTTCCTGAAATAAACGAATGGTGTTGGAAATATATGTTTTATTAACTATTATCTAAAACACCCGTTCTACGCATGGAAAAGAAATAACACGTAATAAGCATACAAATACAATATTTATAAACGATCGGAAAAATTTCTTAATTATGAGACCATCTCTTTTCCTTTCTAAATGTTCAAAATATATACTTATTGGAATGATGAGTGAAGGTTATTTTAATCCCGTTCACATAATGGGCACTTCAGCTAGGAGAACACACATATTTTCCCTTCTTAATGCATAAAAGACAACTCTGCCAAATTTGATCTTCCTGAGTATATAAAAAATAGTAGAATTAATGATAAATGCATTTTATTTTTATCCTGTACGCATATCGAGTAATTCAATTAGAAGTAAACAAATGGTTTACTTTTCCCTCTTAATATACAAAAAAAAATCCACCAAATTTTATCTGTCTGGGTACATGTGAAGTAGGAAAATGCGAGTTTGCGCACATCGAGTTATTTCAACCCTGTGTGCAGAACATGTATTTCGTTACAAGTTTGCGAATAACTTACTTTTCCAATTTAAAGTATACGGTACAACTCTGCTAAATGTTATCTTTTTAGGTATACGTGACGCAGGAAAATGATTGATGATTATGTGTTATTTCCGACCTGTACGAAAAACGGTATTTCAGCTAGAAGTTCGCGAATAGCTTACTTTTCCTATTTAATATATAGTTTGGTTTGGTTAATTAACGTCGCACTAGAGCTGCACAGTGGGCTATTGGCGACGGTTCGGGGCCTATTTCGAAGGAAAGACCCGGGAACGATGCCTCATATTTTTGAACCATGGTCAGATGACGAGGACATCACCTGAACTGGCACTCAACGCCTTCAATAGACGTCGGGACTTTGGACCCCGATCAGATGTATCGTGCAGCAGTCCCGTATACACGCCGTTATTTTTTGTGGATGTTCTAGACGACATTCTAGTAATTTTGGTAGCGAAGTTGGCAACCCTCCGATCCTATTTAATATATAAGAAAAAACTCTGCCAAATTGGATCTTTATGGGTACTTGAGGGAGTGGGAGAATTAGTGCTGAGTGTGTAAGTCAATGAGTGAGTGAATGGAGAGGACTTTCTCATTTATATATGTACATATGTAATAACCTAAGTTATCATTAAGCTAACTGTTTATTAACAGGAATTGTCTTTGTGATAAAGAAGAAATATCATTCAAATTCAGTATATATGATTCCCGTCGTAAGGATCCTATTTTGCCAAGACTAAATCTGAAATCGATTGTCATTCAGTGTGATAAAGGGAACATTATTCCGAACAATCCAAAACTAGTCAGATTCAGTAAACGTCAAACAATAACTCCCGTCAAATCTTTCGTCCAAGATTTTCGTAGATTACGATGGCCTGCTGCTAGGAACAGTGACGCAGGGTTATTTTAAACAACCGCGAGGCCAGGTGCGAATCTCTAGTAGCGGGGATCATTTAGTCCACTACAAAATCTTATGAATAAGTTTGTCAGATTTTCGAAAAGCCAATCAGAATTTTTTATTAACTACAAATGTAAGTGACAATCAACTATACATGTTAGATGTGGATACGTTGCATTTGCATAGAATATTTATTATATTTTATTCATGTAACAAGTATGTATTATGTTGTTCTGTTTCTTGAACTTTAAAAATAAGCCCGTATCTGATCAAATCAGACTAAATTCATGTCAATCGAGCTATTTTTTACGAATGGATCACTGTCAAAGGGTCGAATTGTTTCTATCCTGATATCCCATGTAGTCGATTTTATAGAAGTTTCATGTCAAAAGAAAAACCATGGATTCAACTTTTTTAATATTTCTATTTTCCGAATTTTCTCTGAGCGCGGGCCCCCTTCAGAAGCGCGGGGCCCTGTGCGGGGGCACGCGTCGCACCCCTCTGAGGGTGGCCTTGCAGTGACGAGCTCATAATTGTGAGAGTTGTGAGTTAATATTTTTATTATTTTTAATTTTCGAGAAACACAACATAATAATGCATAACTCTTTACACAAATAAGTTATAATAAATATTCTATGCAAATGAAACATTAGTCACATAGAATATTTGTAGTTGATTGTCACCTAACCTACATTTGTAGTGACTATGATATATTTATATATTTCAATCAACAAATTAAATGAAATCATATGAAATTATGAGATTATATGAAAATATGCTAAAAATATGAAAGGTTGCTTGGTGTTTAATGGCGCAAATTCAATTCATGGGTCATACTGCGCCAAAATAAAAAAAAAATTGTTCAACCAATAAAGCAACTTTCGATTTTCGATTACTTTAAAATTATGCTAAAAACTATGCCCATAATAAAAAGTATTTTTTAAACAATAATATTTCCCTGAAAAGGAAATATTAAAAATTAAAATTTGGTTTTAAAAACTATTTTTTCTAAAAAATTTTAAAAAATGGAATCATGACGTGGTGATATTAAAAGCGAGGTCATTGAATAGAGAGTAGTGATAAAATGACGCATTCTTGCTTGGGTATGGAAAAAAACATTCAAAATTAAAATACGGCTTGTGGTGAGAGGATGCTGACAATAAGAGTAAAGTGGAGCTAATTCATCCAAAAAAAAGATGTCTGTGAATGACTCTAGAATGGTCGACGCGTAGGCGTGTTAATACAACATCTAAAATAATTATAATATATAAAAATTTAGGTAGTTTATAGAAATATATGAAAGAATTTTGAAGTTTAGAGAAAATAAATTATAAGGTAAACATATAGACTGGGGCTTTTGTCCTAAGTCATCTAGATTTAAAAATTTTTGTTCGAGTATCATTGCATTGTATAAACTATATACGAAATGTAAAGGTAAGCTAACGTGAATGAGCACAATGGTAAAACTAACATTCCTATGACTTGTTAGTATATTAATCGTATGCTGATTGCCATGCTTAGTATGATCCATTAAGCAGCTCTTCAACAAAGCGGCCTGTTTCAAATCAATGTTCATGTCCAAGTAATGAGTTACGGATGTAGATTGATGCGTCTGCATTTGAAATCGATCGTTCTGGAAACAGGAAGTTTCAACTGTACTATTGATTATCCATCTGCAATTATGGTGATTTAAGTTCATTTGAGTACCAAATGAAAAATAAGAAACAAGAAGGATCGAAGTGTTAAATTCCCATATAATATGCCTTAAACTGGAGAAAACCAGGAGCTATTAGGATAAGGTCAAAGTTAGATTTTAAGGGAATTATTACTAATCTCGCACTAAGGTTAAAGTTTTATTTTTATTTTTTTAAATTATAATTATCTTATATTATATAAAATATAAGGAAATACAAGTATTTTATCCGGGTACACATTATGATTTTATTTTAAGTTTCTACATTATTTGAATTTTCTTGAGTCCAAAAATGTATTTTTTAAATATTCCCAGCAAAAAAAGTCAGCATGAAACCTTCATCAAAATTGTCAAATTGAAGGTTGTTTGAAGGTTTTATAAAGGATATTGAAACAAAAAAACTGCAGTTTTTTTTGAAGTTTTTAATCTTCCTGCATAAAACCTTTAAAATATCTGCTTTTTCCCTTCATGATTAAAAATTGAAGGTTTTTTTGCAGGTTTTTATGAAGATTTTTTGCAGTTTTTATGAAGGACATTGAAACTAAAACCTTTAATTTTATAGATCTCCAAAAAAACCTGCAGTTTTCCTGCATAAAACCTTCAATTTCAAAATTTTGATAAAGGTTTTATGCTAACTTTTTTTACTGGGGTGTTCTGCGTGTCTATGAACAAACTGCGTGTCTATGAACAAACTATCTCAGAAATAGATAATACAGAATAACTAAACTTAGTATGTCAGTTACTAGTTTAAATGGGATGTATTAACAAATGATCTAGAGACAGAAATGGCGTAGAGGTTGGAATGGCGTCAAACGGGGTAAAGCCATCATTCTATGTAAACAGCAAACTATAATTGGTGAGTATAATCGATATCGAATCAGTCAGGTCACGAACAGTACTGCAATCTAGTGAGCAATAGGAAACACAGTCACATTATCTTTAAGGTTCTGACTAGAGCAGTTTGTTTGTTGTATTTAATATTGTTTTTTACAATTTCGTTCTAATTTCTGACTTAGTATATATAAGTCAATGTAGTGTCTTTATTTTTTTAATTTATAGTCGCAATTAGTGTTTGTACGCATTCTACTCATGTTGAACTACATTTCTGCGTGAGGATTTTGATATGTAAGCATCTTCATTAGTCTTGAATTGGGATCGTCCGCCGCATTGTCAGAATTTTAGTAATGATGCCAAAATTTTAAAATTTGCCTAATTTGTGGATATTATGATACAAATGAAATGTCGTACCTGTGCACTTTTAGTAAGAAGCGGGCGAATTCAGATTTCAGTGGGTTTGAGTCTGCATATATATGTCACTTTTGTCATTAAAAATAGTTTTACTGGTGACTATAAAAATGTAATCAATCCCTCAAATGTCTAAGGAATTTGAAAAACATTTAGTTTCTTGTTGTAATTCATAAAAAAAACACAATTGCGTAATAAAATAATGCAAGTTTATCTACTGTACGTAACTTTAAATAAGCAATTGTAAAAACTTTTACAGAGTAACGCGATTACCCCAGTACCAGGGTAATCGCGTCACTTTGTAAAAGTTTTTAAAATTGCTTTTTGAATAACGTTAAAAACCCATTTAGGTTTCAGTATTGTATTTATGCAATGCGTATGACACTGCAAAACTAATTAACCCAGTTCCATATTTAAAGTGTTATGTTACTTTACAATGCAGAAAAAAAATAATGTTTCCTTAAGGTGACGTGATTTCCCCTGTCTCCCCTAACACCCTAGTCCTTAGAAGACTATGATTTGCTGCAATCCCTCTTCCTATTCGCTGTCCTCAATGTACAAGCACAGCAGTTCTGGTATTATTCAAAGTACCATTCGTGAAACAGAACGTTTCTTTTAGGATCAACGTACGTATATTTATTTTCATGCATAATAATTGTTTTAAAGTTAAAACAAAAAACATCGAACACTCGACATTTTTACTTCCATTATTTAATTATTTTCGATTATAGAATAGCACTTAAGTCGTTTTAACGATTTTGTTAAAAAATTACCATACCAGCGCGTGTTTATACGCTCTTAACATTCATTTCAATACGAATTTTAAAATAAATTTACTCATGGCCGTTCTTAGGGGTGTGGAACGAGTGCCCCGCGCTTATTGGGGAGGCCCTGGGCCGAATTAAAAAACAATAAAAATATTTTAGAGGGAAATTAATCCGTATTTATTAAAACTCCATTAGAAGTTTTTACAATAGAAGAGGTGGGTGGAAAAATCAGACAGCTCCACATTTTTTTGTGATTTATACTTTTCACTTATTCCTATGAATATAAATAAAAAAATATTCTATGGAATGGTGCAAGAACTAGACAGGTGTAAGCAATGGATATAGAGATATAAAATAAATGGGTTGTACTGTTATATTACACAATGCAAAAAACATAAGTGTTTTTGGTCCTTCCTGAACATTTTTAAAAACTGGAGTTGCCTGGTTCTTCCACCCACGTCTTCTTGTGTTTACTCGATATCAGGGATATACATGTTTACTGGTCATTTCTGCTGCGCTCTGCGCGTGCTCAAAGATTCCGTATAAAAAATGAACTCCATTATTAACCTTTATAAAATAGAGGTTAACTAAAAAAGGTTGAGTTTTTTTGGGGGAGGACGGGGGAAGTGCATTTCAAAAATTGAAATTATTTCAATATTCCAAACTAAAGGCTCCTAGTCTAGATGCACACAAGGCCCTGCGGCAGCTGAGGGCGGTTCTAAATTTACTAATGAAAGCCGCCCAATTAGGGAGAGAAGGTGAATTTTAAAATTAATAGAAGATGAATTACTAATTAGGGCCTCCTAATTAGAGAGAGTGATGAAAATTCACCTTCACAAGAGTTAGAAGATGATTTTTTTTTCTCAGTTAGGCTACTTATGAATTTGTAGTAAAAGTCTTTGCTCACAGTCGCACTCCATTCAAGACCCTCCAGTTGTTTTAGAGGAAATAGATCTCTAGTTTAAAAGAAAGTCTTCTACAATTGAAGAAGAAGGTTGATGTTTTGAAAAAAAAAGTGTTAAAAAAAAAGCGTTTCCCGACACTCGTATTTTAATGGAGAGTAATAATAAAAAGTTTTGTGGTGTTACGCAACGTACTTTTTTATTTTGAAGGAGCCTTGCCCTACATACATTTCTACTATCTATTTTTAAGGCACTCACCAGGACGTTTTGGATCGCACGTTATGAGATAGACACACTGTTAGATTATTATATTTGGAAGGAACTTTTTTGTGATATTCTCCGATTAAGTTTTTCGCTCATAAATTTCTTTAAGCGACATATTACTTAGCAGTTTATTACAATCATAAATACGATTCGTGACAAAAGAAATTCACTATTTTTATAAATTTGTGTAATTGGAGGAGCATAGTTTCGAAACTTTCGTCAAATTTGAGTGATCATTTTTAACAGTGCAGGCTAGTGTAGTTAGGGTCTCAATTTCAGATACAACCACTTGCTGAAGTTTTATGTCGAACCAGTGAATTTTCTTAATGCAGATTTTATGTGTATTTAAAGTTAGTGTTTTAATTTGCTACGATCGTATGATTGAATTTGTATTAATAATTATTTCATAGACTACATTTTAATACATCAATACAAAAAGAAAAAATGCGATATGGCCCAGGTGTTGTCTTCGTCATCTGAGAGTGGTTCAAAATTAAGAGGAATTGAGATATTGCCGCAAGATTCAAAAATATATTTTATACCTGTGGAAGTAAATAACGTTTTAACAAAATTTTTATAGGCGTACCTTTCTTATTTTGACTGTCCTTATGAAGAAGTTAGCCAGTTGCTCTTCGGCTAACAAAGTGATCTCCAGGTTACCATACTCTTCGGGTTTGTCCAAATCTGTGGGCCAGTACTGCACACACATAACCTGAAAGTAACAGACAAAAAGTACTTAAGTATTAAAAAATCATATATGCAGTGATACGCAAAAGCATGTCTTAGTCACCTAATGTGGACCAAATTCAAAATAGAAGTATTAATATCAAAAAGACTCCGAATTCTGGACCATTTTCTTAAATTTAAGAGAAATAAACATTGATGGTTAGATATTAAGTAGAATTTTAGTTTCCGATTCTTATTCCTTCATCAAATTTTAAACATACTCGTTTCTTTCTGTTTGGAATTCTAACTTGCTAAGAGCATGTATAAATTGAAGACTATTTTAACAACAACAAAAATACAGTATATCAATGCAGACATGCTAATATAGACATAGCAATGCCTTTATTCCAAATAATTGTGACTGTGGTTTTTACATCAAAACGCCCGCTTGACTTAGAAATAAAGCCACATATATTTAAATCACAGATTTAACAATCGTAGCGAAAACTGGTTGGAGACAAAATCCAAGACATTCATTTCTAAATGTGAAGTTCTTAGTGCTCCGCTCTAGAGGGGAAAAAACGACTTTTTATTTAATATCTAACCAGTTTTTGCCATGTCTGCTAAATCTGTAGTTAAAGTGGTTTTACTAGTAAGCCGATAGCAGTATATTCAATATAAAAATAAAAACGGAATACAATCATACAAATATCTTATTTTTTGAAAATGATAAAGCTAATACATTTAGGGTTGATTTCATGAAAAACAAAGATTACATTCTAATAAAAGTTCTTCAATGCTATCCGTGTAAGTTTAAAACATTCTATTTGTAAATTCGTCGCCAAAGAACCCCATCCATTTGCTTTTATTCCCCAAGAGCCAACTTTATTTCTCCACTTTTAAAATTTCTTTTAAAAAAAGAATTATCTTGAGCATTTATGCAGGGAAAAAACTCTACAATCTTGGCATCTCTTCTCTTCCCATTCCAGAATCCCGACGATAAAAGCTCAAAAGCAGCCCTTAGGAACAATATCCAGAGAAGAGATTTTCACTCCTGTCTCAAAATAACCCGCCACTTTCCCCAGATTTCTGCGGTCACCGGAAGCACTTGTTCCGGATGAACTGGGACATAAGCAAGGTGCTTCGGCCCTAAATCTCTTCCTGCTTACGCCATTAAGAGAGTTTGATAATCGGAAAGTTTTTTCGGGTTACCATTAGGGGGAAGACTTTTTGGGAATGAGGAGAGCTTTTTCTCGGGTTCAGCAGATCTTTCGCTATCTCAATTCGTTTTCTAACTAAAAGTCCACGGAGTTTTTACTTAAAAGTGTTACATCGGCAATATTTACCTTTCTCCAAGTGGTCAGTCTTCTATAGGGGGATTCAAAGCTGATGCAATGTTTGTTAATTTATTTAAAAAAGTATTCGTCTTTTTATTGTAAGACTAAACTTTTAAAATCTGGACTGTAAATCGTTTTGGAGTGTGGGAATCCAAATCAATTATAATTACTTAAACGCAAGTTGGAATCCTTATTTTTATTTTGAACTTTCTGAAATAAATGGTGAAAGAAACTTTTCAATCTATATTTTTACAGCACCAGAAATGACTAAAAGAACTGACCCGAAATGACGTAGGGGAAATGTTGCGAATTGTTGTTAAGACCTATCACTTTTGCCGTAAATACAAAATTAACACTATAAATATGCAGAAATCGTTATCATTCCGCACGACAAGTTCATCTTCTACTTTCTACTTTCCGTCCTACCGCCATCAAATAAATGACTTTCGAATATGGGTAATATCTTTTCCAATTGGTGTTGGCCCTATATTCTTTAAAGATTTCGCAAATGCGAAATCTTCGAAAAAATTGGGTAGGTACAAGGCCGCACTACACAACAAGGTTTGGTTCTTGAATATTTTCTGGTCCCACGCGGTTCAATGGTCAGAGAGTGGAGATGATAAATGGCCAACCTGGTTGGCTCGGCCCACCTCCCTCTACAGAATGACAGGTATTTTTTCACATAGGCTGATTCCACGTTGAGTTATGTGGGCTAAAGCTATACTGCAGCCAAGGACGACAGTCCTCCCACCACGTGGTACAAAGGTCAATAGCTGTATGGTCAGTATGGGGGTAACTGATTTCGGTCTAGTCGAAGTAGCCCACTTTCCTCTACACAATTGTATATCATATATCCTTCATAGGATGATTCCAAGTGGAGTTATGGAGAGGAATCGTATACTACAGTTGATCGAAACTCCTTCCTGTGGTACAAAGGTCAGAAGGCGGAATAGGTTAATAATCGACCTGTTCGAAACGTTTCACCTTCCTCTATAGCAGTGGTTCCCAAAGTGGGTTCCGTGGAACCCTGGGGTTCCACGAGAAAATTTAGGGGTTCCGCGTGACAAATTTTATTTGATTAAAAAAAATAAGAATGGTGTTTAATATATTCACATTTTCGATGAATATCCAAATTTAGCAAAACAGGCTATTCGAATTCTACTGCCGTTTGCAACCACTTATTTGTGTGAAGCTGGGTTCCCAAAATATGTTGCAACAAAAACCAAATATCGCAACAGACTTGATGCTGCACCAGATATGCGAGTTCAGTTATCAAACCTAACGCCCAATTTTAAGAGAATCATGGAATCAAAGAAGCAGGTGCATTCTTCACATTAAAGATTTTCCATTTATTTTAGTTTATGTTTTGTATTTTTATTAATTACTTATTTCTATGATGAATTGTTTTTTTTTAGTTTTCCTTAATTCAATAAAATCTGAAATACCAAAATAATACTTGTTTTATTTAATATCAGATATTAAATTTTGAAAAGTCGTTGATTAAAAAATATTCAGGGTTCCGCGATCATTGGCAACAAATTTTGGGGTTCCACAACCAAAATAGTTTGGAAACCACTGCTCTATAGGCACGATGGTATGTTTATTTATCCCCATAGACTCATTCTGCGTGTAATTATAAGGATTTCACAAATGTCGTTTTCCTCTATGCGACTCCTTGCTATTACCAATCAAAAAAATTCTGCACTTTTCCTTAAAAAAAAACCTGCAAAAATGTGGGGGTATTTGGAACATTTTTGCAAAAATCTGCAGAGAACGTACAAAAAACTTCAAATTCACTATCGCAGTTAGTTTTTTTGAGAAAATTTTAAGAATTGAGGGGTTTGCTGTAAAAAGGAGGTAGCTCCATTTATTCAAGTTTGCAGAAAACCGTAAAAAACTTTGAAAATTCAAAATTCCAAGTTGTGTGAAGATATTCTTTTTGATCAATCTTCTTAATTGTTCCTACATATTATAACAGTATTTTCACTCAAAAATATATCTTCCAGATGACGTGGCACATGTTGGAGCTACCTCTTTTTTGCAACCAAATAGATGCTCTGTCTACCTCTATGAAAAATATTTCACCAAAAAAATAAAATTTACTATAATATTATTTTATTTAAACAAAACTTCAATTGAAATATAGCTTTTAACTTGGCTTTAAAAACAGAAAATTAAATTTTTAATCATCACACTCCCCTGCTGTAACGTCCGTCTCATCTGCTGCGTTGTCATCTATTGAGTAACGCGAGAATGAGCGATTGAAGCTACATTTTTCTGGCACCAAAAGAACAAGTCTTTTTTGACCACAATATAAGGTAACTAGGTTGGAGCTACATCCTTTTTGCAGCAAACCCTTCAATTACACATTTAAAAAAAAACTACGATGTTGAATTTGAAGTTATTGTACATTTTCTGTAGATTTTCGCACAAATCCCAAATTTGTGCAGATTTTTTTGCTGGGTATGCACACTTACCGAAAGGAAAGACGTAGTCACGATAAAAACTCTTTATAGGTTTCCATTAAAACACTGTTCCAAAAGTGTTTGGTTAATGTGTAAATCCAATTAAATAGTAATCAACTTAGTTAACAGGAGGACATTGAACCTTCTCACAGTTATCTGTGTAGACTTGAAACAAAACCTAGATACAATCCCTCTTTTTAGGAGGAAGATAATGGATACTACAACAGATTTCGGAAGAAGTACATTTTAATCAATGAAGTCCATTGTTAAGACCGGAATACCGAACAGACATTTAGTCATCATTGATTGCCAACGACAATAAAAATCCGATTTTATAATGCTACGAATATTAGCTGTTACTTTTATTATCGATTTCTTTTGTGCATTAAAATTCCATTTTTCGGAGCTACAATCCGATTTGCATTACCCAATACTACTTTAGAGGCCTATTAAGAACCCTTTGGCTTTTATTACGAAATATAAACTTTTTACTAATGATCTATTGCAAATATAAATGTTCATATTTCAAATGTTAGAAAAATATATGTATGTATGTGTGTAATTGCGTTGACATCTAAGAAGTTTAATGTAGAATTTGTTTAAGTCCTATGTTATTAATTAAGCATTTTCAATAAGAATTATTTGAGTAGAAAAAACAGCCATATGCACTTTTAGCTTATTTTTTAAAAATCCCAAAAAACTGACAAAATTTAACTACGGTAATAAAACGTTATATTTTTTAATAAAGATTTTTTTTTCTCTAAAATGTGGAAGTTCTCCGATTATTGAAAAAGCTTTAATCTAAATTTTAATTTACTCATAACTTGTTTTGCTACTTTATAAAGGATTTAACAATATTTTCAAAAGTATGCGTTGTCATATTGTTTTTGTTCAACAAGTAAAACTCTTTATATCTACTTCCAACCTATAAGAAATCATTTTCTATGACGCTCAGGTTCAGGTTCGCTAAATATAACTACTTTTGCTTTTGTATTCAGCATGAATATAGCTACTTTTGCTTCTGTGTGACTCTTTTTTTGAATTTTTATTAATAAATAGCGGTTTTTGGTCTTTTAATATACTTTAAAATTAATGAAAAAGTGATAAAGTAGCTACTGATACTAACATATCATTTTTTGTATTTTTGGATACAATACGTTTTGCGTATGGGCTACTGATTTGTATTTTTATAAATGTATTTATTGAGTATTTATATCTAAATCCTGCGTTACCTTGACCGACCAGACGCGCACTAATGTTCTTATTAATACCATATTTTAGTGTAGAAAAAGGGGCTTTCAGAATATTAAAAAAAGTAGCCCGTCAAAATGTGGCCTATATTCCTTAATTCTTTCTGCACCATATTTTGTATCTAGGCGAGGCCAACAAAACCCGGGGTCCAAATGCGATTGTACGTGAAAACACCTTTTCGGAGCTAAATATGGATTCATTATTTTTTTTAACAGTGAATTCTGAACCCACCTTTTTTGGCACTAAAATGTTATGCCTAAAAGGAAATAGTGAGTGTTTGGGCGGGGCCAGCGTTTTGTTAGCACCGCCCAGAAATAATTGTTAATATAAGCCAAAATATTGACGTGCTAGTTTTTTGGAAATTGGATTCCGGACATACCTTTTTGGCACTAAAATTTGGTATCAGTAAGAAAAATAGTGCTTGTCTGACCGAAGCTAACGAAATGCTGGTCAAAACAGATATATTATTGTTAATTTCTAAAGCTTTTATGGGTGTAATAGATCAGTAAATGCCCATATTATTATTTTAACCTAAATTGGAATAAATAAAAATAAATAGCTTAGTATTAATAGAATTTTGCAAAGGATAAAAAAAAGCTTTAAAAAAAATAATTTTTAAAAATCTGATTGGCAAGTATTTTATAAAACGAAGAGCTGTAAGATATTGACAAAATACACGTATCAAACAAGACGTAAATTCTATTCTTTTAAATAAAAAAAACTGCACTTAGAAAAAGTTATTCTCAATTAATATGCCAAAAGAGATATATCATCGCTTAAGCTGTGATAGCTCGTAAGTCACAAAATATGAAAAATAACGTTTTTAAACCATATTCCCTTCAGATATATTTAGCGCATATTTCTGGTAACACTTCGTAACTCAGGGTAATTTCTAATGCTTTTAAAGCGATAGGACAGATGATGTCGAGCAATTTGGTAACTTTTAAAACTTTTTTTCTCTCTCCTATAAAACTTGGTATTTTGAGTTAAGAGTTATTACAGCTTAAGCGACGATATGATACCAATCTACACTTTTTTTTTTAATTTTATACTTTTATTTATTTTGATTTGAATTCTACAAAAATGAAAGTACAAGCTAGGAGCTTATCGAAAATAAATCTTCGCTCACACGCGTTTAAGCACATACACGACACATTTCAGTTAATTAATTTTTTTATCATAAAATAATTACAGTCAAATCGCTCTTTACCTGCGCCTCTCCAGACTAATTTGCAATTTCCAGGTCGTAAACATTCATTAAAAGCGCTCAGAGTTAACTGTCCCCCTAACTGC
Organism: Troglohyphantes excavatus; assembly: GCA_963932185.1. Classification (NCBI taxonomy): domain Eukaryota; kingdom Metazoa; phylum Arthropoda; class Arachnida; order Araneae; family Linyphiidae; genus Troglohyphantes; species Troglohyphantes excavatus. Next base: position 25,442,520 of record OZ010670.1, on the reverse strand, counting down.
TGCCTCGTTGCGCATCCAATCAATAACATGGATCTTCCAGGATCGTGTTTCTCTAAATGTTACAGCTTTTTGCTGTTAACTTTGGGTTAGGTAAAAATAGAGATGTCGCTTCGTGTACAGTGGATAGGGCTGGAGTTGCTTGCCTGTTTCGTTTGATATTATCAAATAAGGGAGAGGAATTGTTGTAAGGAATGGAACAATTCAAAGGGTGTTGTTCCATTTTTTACGCAACAAATTCCGGTAAAAGTAAAGATTTAAGGAGACACTCCGCCAAATCCATTTCATCGACAACTTTGGCGTGGAAGGTTTAGTGTTTCCATTTCCAACACCGGGATATCGATGACACGGAAACAAGTGGGTGTAGCTACTTGCTGTAGATTAAACCATTGAGAGAAACATAATGACAAATTTACCTGGCGCTATTTTAGCGACGGTTTATAACTATACGAAACTATTACTAAACATACATCTAATTAACGCAATAACTAATCACGTAATGTTTTAAAATACAAATACAACGTTAAAATACGCCGCAATAAAATCCATGAGATCTGGACATGTTTTGGGAGATACATCTCCCTTCATCAACAGAAAATGAAAAGTCTGTGTGCAGTAAAATAGAAATAATGGGGTTTAGAAAAATGGGTGCTTAAAAAAATGCAACGAAGGGTAAAATAAAACAAAATAATATGAAGTAAAATATCAGGGTCATCCATTCGGAAATGATTTTCATTTATATTCCAACTTCGTTAATATAAAATTATTTATTCGATCCAAAACAATAAATCTTGTTTTGCTCCGAGTTTCTGGCGAACTCTTGGCGAGAAGTGTGAATGGACCCCGTCGGAACTCGAACCCGTGACATATTGTTCCGAAGTGTCCAGCGCTACCGACTGAGTTAAAAATGTTTGATCTATCTAGATATTGGACATATTTTTTAAAGATGTTCCTTTATGCATTAATTGTTTTAAACACATTTTTTAGATAAACCGTTGATATTTATGAGATGCACGAACGGTTCGTTAATGCTCTGGGAAATTCTCTTTCTTTTGTTACCTCACATGTTAATATTAGTCGCATGTAAGACGTAAAAGGTATCTATCTACCTATACAATAGCAATAATATATATGATGATATCTCATTGGGACATCCACATTTCAACAAAAATGGTTCCTTATTTTCAAGAAATAATATTACGGTAACTGAAATCAAATTTTACAGCGAAACCGCAATCAAAACATTTGCTCATAAGAATCCATTCCCGTAATCGACGAACATCGAACAAAACGGCGCTCATTTATCGCATTAAAAACTACTCAGCATCTGAAAAACTTTCTGAGAAAACCCACCTCCCTCAAACCAGACGACTTAAAAAGTCAAGTTTCTTCCATCAAAACTCGGGGGAACTTTTGGCCAAACTTCTTGTGTAATATAATGAGTAACAGCCCTCCACCAGGTATGGGGAGAATAACAATAATGACTCTTTTATGTCCTTCGTCATCTGAAAGTAATCTGGACAGAGTAGCCTCGTCATCCAGATCATTGGATGACGAGGAATCCGATGTCGAAAATGTCCATTTGTTGGATTTGTGTCCCCCCCCCCCCTCAGAATCGTCATCTTCGGAATGGATTTTTGACGATTCTTTTTTGATTTTTTTTGTTTTTAATATTCTATTTTGGGGGGTGTCTGTGAATATTTGGAGGAACTTCGCTAATGGCTTTCGACTGGGAATTTATAAAGTAAATGGAATGTCGTCTTGTGTTGAATTCTGAATAATTTGTTTGTTTTATAAGTGGATACAGCTTCTGACGCATAGAAATCGATATAAAATACATTATCAATCGAAATTGAATTTTACACCAGCTAAATTATTTGAGAACAAACTTTCAAAACATGTTTTTTCACATTAATGATAGAACGTACAGGTTAATGTCCGGCCAGAAAAGGATCTTACGGAAGCACTTTTGTGCATTTTCTTACACCAATCACTGCGTCCTACCGGCAAAATGTCCTTTTTGTATTTTTTTTAAAAATATAATCATCTCCATTTTAAAATTAATAAATTAAATTTTCAATAATTAATTAACAAATAAAAAATTAAATAGCTATTTATAGCTATTTATAGCTAAATTAAATTAATTAAAAAATAATTAATTTAAAATTTAGTTTAACAATTAAATTTTAAATTAATTAATTGTTAAACTAAATATTAAATTAATTATTTATTAATTACATTTTTAATTAATTATATTTTTAATTAAGTAATTTTTAATTAATTACATTTTTAATTAAATAATTTTTTAATTAAGTAATTTTTAATTAATTACATTTTTAATTAAATAATTTTTTAATTAATTAATTTTTAATTAATACATTTTTTAACTACATTTTAATTACATTTTTAATCACATTTTTTTAATTACAGTTTTTATTAATTTTTTTAAGTACATTTTTAATTAACGTTTTAATTACATTTTTAATTAATTTTTTAATTACCTTTTTAATGAATTATTTTTTTAAATAATGTCTTAATTAAATTTTTTAATTAGAATCGTTAGATAACACAAGTGTTAACGTACACAAAGTTGGTTTTACACAAACTCAATTTACTTTTGTGAGGTAGCAAACTTCAGAATTTTCGAATTTTCGTAAAATATTTTACAGTTAGAATTTAAAACTTTTTTTTTTGCGCCAACTAAGAACTGTCTGACGGTAGTTACGGCCGAAGGCCAGAAGGAATAAAAAACTACTATACCCTCGTAAAGACGAGACGAGAAGTACGCTGCGTCCTTTCAGAAGGACGTTGTACGTTTTATCATTAAGGTGACTCGAAGGAAAAAGCAAATAAATATCCATTGACTCATGTACAGATTCCAGTATTCGCAAGTGAATTTCAATGGAACAAAATGTGTTTGGGACGAATTAATAGGTTAGTTTTACAGAAAATTCAAAAGTGAATAGATTTATATGATTTTCAGAAATTCTAGACAAAGCATATTTTAAATGTTTGTTTCTCATTTTTCGACTTTTTATTAGATTGAAATGAATTTTCTTAGTCATGTTTAAATAACATGGTATGTGTATATATAAAAAATAATATGATAATATAATAGTTTTAAGGAATATTTGCAATAATACAATTAAAAAAAGCCAATGGAAATTGTCAAACTAAATAGTCTCCAAATTGTGTTGTTGCATCCACTTTTACTGCATTTTTTATTATTTGAAAATTGAAAATCCAGTGGGAAGGACGGTAACTGTAGAACTGTAACTGTAATTCAGGGGGAAGAACGGTAATGTGTAGAAAATTGGAAGTTTTTTTGGTTTATTGAATTTGAAAATCTACCAAAAATAAATATGTTGTGTTGTAATTTGATATTTTAGCATTTTTTAAAAAAATATTTTAATTTACTTTTATGAAAGATAGTTTAACAATTTGCATCAAGTTAGTAAACAATCAATTTTCTATGGCCGTTATTATACCTTGTTAAACAAATTCTGTTTAATGAATTTTAGTAACACACAGGTCAGAATTTTCCTACATAAATCCTTTTTCACCTTAAAAACTGGTACAAAAAAGAGTTTTTTTAATATATAAATCGAAGTTAATGTTCTATACTTACCCGAATAAAATCAAAAACTTTTGTGAGCATAACAATGACATATGACTCATGTTCCCAAACCATTCGCCAAAAATCAGAGATTGTGAACTCATTGGGTCCTGTTAGAAAACAAACTTTCCGTCATTAAAACAAAAATGACTGACATCAACAAAAATACACCATAAAACAAAAATGACATCATTAAAACAAAAATGACATCATTAAAAATACATCATAAAACAAAAATGACATCATTAAAAATATATCATAAAACAAAAATGACATCATTAAAAATATATCTTAAAACAAAAATGACATCATTAAAAATACACCATAAAACAAAAATTACATCATTAAAAATATATCATATAACAAAAATTACATCATTAAAAATATATCATAAAACAAAAATTACATCATTATAAATATATCATAAAATAAAAATTACATCATAAAACAATAATTACATTGTTGAAATAAAAATCGCATTAATTAAGAAAAATTGCATTAAAAAAATTCTCATAATTGAAATAAGAATTCATCAGTAAAGCAGAAATTACATCATTTAAACAAAAATTAAAACGTTAATACAAATTTTCATAGCTTTTACTCACGTTACGTCATATATTTTCTAAATATTAATATTATTATATGATATTATTATACCGAAGGAATAATTATCGGTTATGATATTGGCATGAACGAGATGTTATAAACATTTAAAGACAGTAAAGGGGTAATTACCCCCCCCCCCCCCTAACATCTAAGATTATATTTTCAAAAGTCACCTTAGGCAATGAAAAATTTCAAACTAAGGGGGTCAAATTTGATGTTCATGATAACAATATACTGTATTACCCCCTAACAATAATCTCTGGATCCGCCCTTGCATTTATTATACATTTCCTATTATGTAATGACCGCAAAGTTCCATATTTGTATTCAGGAATTAAATATTTTATGGAAAAGGCTATAATAATCGTTCCGTTTTAAAATCACTTGCATTGGGTACGACAATAAAACTTTCCGCAGAATCGTTACATGTCTAACTTTTCAGTTATCTCCACAAATAATTTTGCAGTTTCCTTCAGTTTACACTGCGCAGCTCTAGTGCGACGTTAATTAACAAAACTAAACCAAACTTTCTAATTTGATAAAACTTCGCAAGCTTAAATATGAAGATAGAGTAAAAAATGTAGAATAGATAAAAATGTCGTTACATTCCCCCTTTCTAAATCAAAATATTTCTCTGTCGTCATGCCAAATGCATCTCATCTGTTTCCTTAATGTTCATACTTTATCTGACAACGTTAGTGATTTTTTTTTTCGTTAAAGTAAATAACGTAAAAAAAAAACCTACAATTTCTGGTTTTTTTTAATGCATTATTTTAATTATTTTTTAGATACTTCCCCTCTAAAGAAGAAAATTATGACTATCAAATTTTATAAGCAATTCTGAAAAGTTCGGAAGTTATAATTACCCTACCCACAAAAGGGCACGGTTGAAGTGAAACTTCTTTCGTCTTTACTAACCATGCGAATTCAAATAATCACTTCAAAAATTCATGCTAATATTAATACTTGTTAACTTCCTTAGGCAATGGCAGGATAGACGTGAGGTGTAATCGCCAAACAATACCTGGAGCAATGACGTAGTCAAATTAAAGTAACTATACTTCCTCAAAAATAAGCAGTGTGCTTTAATATTGATAATATCAGCTTCTGTTCAAGCCATCTGAACAAAGCAGCATGACAAACTTTAAAATAGTTGTCAGAAGATGGTTTTCCACTTTATTATTTTAATGTCGATTGCTTAAATGAAAACTGAAGTTATTACACAAATCAATTATCTTACTTTCCATTCTTTTGGCACATCTTTTTAACATGTGTTCTGTTTATAACTTATCCAGTCGTCCTGGTAGTGTAACGGATAAGGCTCTGGACCGCGGTGCGTGAGGGCATGGGTTCGATTCTCGGTAAGTTTTGGTTGTAATTGTTGATATTTATTTATGAAGGCAGTCTATGTATGGTAGCATCTGCTCTTTTTGTTCATTGTACTAATTTTTGAGTACATGTATCAGTCAAAATTGAAACTTATGTAATCGGAGACATGATAAGCATCGAATTTACCCAAAAATTATTACATTTTATTTATTTTTGAACACCTATTTTTAACAGTCAAGGTATAGTAAGGCAATTGACAATGTTGCATATCTTCTTTTGGAGTACAATCCCTGCCGACAAAGGGAAAATCTGGTGAAAGAGTGCATTACGAGTGACGACATTGCTCGCATGGATTGGCCAGCATATTCGTTGGATCACACTAATATAATCTTTGGTACGCCCTTGAATGTGTTATATCTGTCTTTTAGCCCCTGAATCAACTCTCAAACAGCTCCGTTAAAAGAATAGCAGTTTTTACCTCTATGTGTACTTGATTACCTAATTAAATATCTGAAACATTACTGCTTAGCTTGTTTGAAAATTTAAAGTGTTTTTAACTCTTATTAAGATGCTGCATTTCATTTATTTGTGCAGCTTATAAAAAAGTTTTTTAATGTGCAAAGTGTCTCGTACATACATATATCATTAAAAAATTACCTTAAAAAGTGACTTTAATTTATTAGTATTACACTCATGTATAAATAACATAATTCACTGCATTCATGTGAAATTTGGAGTCACTCCAAGAATAACTTTTTGATTTCTGTCGAATTTACTACCTTGGGATTAACTTTTGGAAAACAGTGTATAAAACAAGACCCCAATAAATAAACTTTATTGGGGTCTGCCATTGTACAGAAAACAAACGTTTCTCTTTGCTTTCTCTATTATTATAATGTTATGACAGTCACACTATGTATTATGGATCAAAACACTTTTCGCATTGAGATTCACAAATGCACCAAACTTTTTATCCAACATGTCATACGAGGCACTTACCCTGGGCAGCTATAAACGCATTCGGCTTCAAAATACTCTGAAAAGAGAAAAAAAAAAGATATAAAACAAATAGGATTAGGGCAAAATTCAGGACATCAAAACTTTCATCAAGGGCAAAGTATAAAAAGAACGTGGAATTTTTTCATCATCGATTCGACACGGGAGTGACTTTTATACCAATAACATACGACGGAACCTGAACTCTAATCAATATAATGCTTCCGACAGAGATTTTTCTGTTGGTTTTTTCCCCTAAAAGTGAGTTCGAGGGATGAAAAACGGGACTTTTCCGTTTTTTAAAAGGTTTCTTTTAATGTTGTTTTGAGTTCCGTTTAAATTTTATTTCCGAAAAGTGTTTTTGACGGGAATCTCGAGGGGACGTATATTACTGTTCTGTAAGGGTTTTCAGTCGAAGAAAAGAATATTTCGATTTACTTGTTTTGGGGGAACTGGATATTTTTGAAAAGATAATATTTCACTGAGCGCAAGAGTAATATTGTTGTTGCAGAAATCGTAAATGGAATAACTCATGTTATTTAAGTTTTGTTCAATATCGCAGATTTTGGAAGGTTGGCTAATAAATTGTATTTATTAAAAACTAGCTTTTTTGAACCTATTACAGCATATATATAAGTTATAGCTGTTACCCGCGGTATCGCAACCATTATTTTTGTTTTACCCCAGTGGTTCATTTACCCTGTTTATTCCTTCTCTTTTATTTTATTGAAGTCAAAATATCTGGTCTAGTGTTCAGATATCTCCGCGTACATCTCCGAATTTTAACTTTTCCGTTAGTTTTTCCGCTTAGGCATAATTGTCAGAAAGACTTATTTCGCCAAAGCAATTTTTGATCGCCAACTTTCAATTGTGTAAAACAATTAATTAATTTATTTATATTGATTTATTTGAAAGTATTTCTTTGCTGTCAATATCTTACAAATTTCTCACATTGTAATATAATGTAAATACTACTTTTTAAAATTGTGATTAAAATAAATTAGCTTCTAAAACTGTTATAAACCAAAAACGAAACGGAATTTTAAAATTTCAAGCTTGTGGGCACAATTAGAGGTTGAATAGTATCTATGTATACATTTTCAGACATGACCCACCAGTGGAAGATAGCGTTCTGCGTGCTACGGACACTTTCTTTAATTATTATAGATGGACGCTAAGATATAAAATACAGGGTGGTCATACATTTCTGAACGATGGTCATTGTTTGGCTATTTAACTACACTACAGTAAACAATTATTTTCGCTACACATGAATTACTTTGTTTATTGCCACGGCAGATAAGCAACTTGTTTAAATATAAGCGAAGTAGTTGGATAAAAGTAATATTTTTGTTATGCCAATGTGATACAGCCAAACAATGACCATCTCAGACCAATTTGTGACTGCTCTGTATAAATTTATATCGGAATATGTAATTCGTCTGTTCTAGACAATATTTGACAGTTGACGAATTTTTCGGAAAAGAAGAAACGTTTAATAAATAAAAGAATCATTGAATTGATATTCTTTTAATAATTCGTAAGATATCTAAACATTATAAAACATGTTTGTCTTGCTCTTTGAGAGGTGAATAAAAGAAAAAAGTCGTAAAGTTGTTTTCATAATAATAGGTGTCAGACCTCCCAGCAAAAAAAGTCAGCATAAAACCTTCATCAATATTGTCAAAATTGAAGGTTTTTTGAAGGTTTTATAAAGAATATTGAAACAAAAAACAGCGTTTTTTTTAAAGTTTTTAATTTTCCCGCAAAACACCTTTAAAATATTCGCATTTTCCCTTCATGATTAAAAATTGAAGCTTTTTTGCAGGTTTTCATGAAGGTTTTTTACAGTTTTTATGAAGGATATTGAAACAAAAACCTTTAATTTCATAGATATTCAAAAAAACTGCTGTTTTCCTGCATAACCTTCAATTTCAAAATTTTGATGAAGGTTTTATGCTGACTTTTTTTGCTGAGCCTTACCTGCCGCGGGACCCTGTGCGAACCTAGCTGAGAGGTCCTTTAGTTTGGACAATTGAAATAACTAAATTTTATAAATGCACTCCCCATGCCTTAAAATAATGAAATTTATTCTGGTTGATTTAAATTTTATTGTGATGTTATAGAGTAAATAGTGCATTTTTATGCAGAATCTTCGGTGAAAAGCTCCACAGCACAATTGATAAGTAAACATGTATACCTAGAAAAATGAGTTAACACATATAAAAAAAAAATTAATGGAATTTTAAAAAAATAGAAAAAAATCTATGAAATATATTTATTGTTGTATAACTTGGGTGCGGGGCCCTGTGCGCAGGCATGCGTCGCACACCCCTAACGACGGTCCTGAATACAGTTTATTTGATAGACATAGTGTAGCATGATAGTTTCATTTTAATTTATAAAATACACTATGTTTACATTCAACAAAGTGACGGCATCAGGAGACACTTTGAGTCTCACTTTTTTGGCTGACAGTCCATTCTTTAAATACTTTCACTACAGCTGGCTGCTTTTGAACATTACACAAATGCAAAAATAAGTAATTTCACAAAAGCAGCGCTTTTATTGATACTCACTCCATGGCCCCGAGCACCCACAATCAACCCACGTTAAAAAAAACTTCCAAGTTGTTTGCCCATACCTGTTTGAACAAAACGCTTCTAATAACGTTGTAAGAAGGCACCTTTCCTTTTTCGTTTTCTGGCGGAAGCAGTGTGACGTTTTATCTCATTTACTTGAAAATAGTCATAATATTGTTCCATCACAAGAACTCTCTCTAGTTCCGCTAGGTGGAGCCACCAGCTGGAGTGCCTTACGGATTTAGGTTTTTCTAACATCAGATAAACTAAAAAAGAATCAGAGACCTTCTAGACACCAAACTGAACCGAATAGCTTTTCCATTTAGAAGCTGGACCTGTCTGCTAGGCGTTCCTTCTCCTTTTTTTATTATTTGTAAATAGCCTGTAAACTTAATGTAGTATTTTTTAAACTCTTAAATTATAACTTTAATTAAATTATTTATAAATTTAATATTGAGTCTCTATTTCTTGGGAGAATGGAAGTTTTAAGTATGAGAGTGGTGTAATGCAAATTGTCACTTGCAACCGTAAAAAGAGTTTTCCAGTCCTGACCTACGGGTATGCGAAGACAACGCTACAATATATTGCCTACTCAATGCATGTGTGTAGCTATTACTCTGAAGGATAGGAAAATCAAACACTCAGCCTTAAAATATCAAAAATATGTTTCAAGGTTATACTTATACATTGTAGTGAATTGAAAATAATAGAATAGTCGTGTTTACTCGAATAGGAATATATTGTTGACAGTTCCATTTAAATTATTTCCAAAAATTGTCGTGTATCCCGAAGGAAATAAATGTCTAACTGATCTCAATATTTACTTGGTATAAATAACATTTTGATGGGATTTTCGATGTTCTCGAAAAAGAATTATTTTCATGCAAAGGTAACAGTAGAAACCGTATTGAAAAACAATTGCATTATAGTTTAAGTAGCCTGTAAAAGTGAGGTTTTATTGTATTCGAATCGATCGAGTTCGTGTATGTAAAAACATATTTTTTTTTAATACATGATGTCACAAATTGTTGGACGATGGTACGACTGTTTAACTACGTATGATAAAACATTCTTTTTGCCATACTTTAACTATTTTGTTTGTTGTTACTAAAGGTAAGCAATTTGTTTAAGATATAAGTGAAGTAGTTGGGCAAAATAAATGCGTTATTATGTCTATATAGTTAAATGTGATACAGTCAAACCATGTCTACTAACCATTTACTTATCTCTATATGTAAAATTTAAGAATATTCAAATGTTTATATGACAAAATTCGTATTTAGGCATAGGCTGCAGCCTAGGGGGCCGCACCGCAAAGGGGCTCGGATCCCCCCCCCCCCGCCCCCCCAAAAAAAAATATCAACTTACGGAAAAAAGTTATTTGGAAGGATGATAATCCTAATGCAAAGAACAACAATATTTTTATAATGGAGAAACATTCCATTTTTCTTAACATATTTGTATAATGTAAATATATCCTAATGCTTTTATGTTTTTTTTAGAAAATATGTTTAATTTGTGATAATTGCAATGACATTGTTTCACTTTTATTTTGAGGAAATTAGTTGTTTTCATTTTTCTTACAATTTTATTTTGCTTAACCCATGTTTTATTTAGGTAGATAGCCAAGGTGAAACATCATCGACGTAAAATGCTGATATTTCAAAGACTCATAACTTTAAGGAGAATTAGCCTAAACAAACTAATATCGTGTAAAAGGGAGTAAGCCGCGTCAAAACAGTCTGGTTATTACCCTATTTACCCTCTCTGACCTTTGTACAGTGTGGGAAAAGAAATTTGACTCATATTTCCTCTAAGGCATTATCTGGCCTTTTTATACTCTGTAACCAGTTCTAATAGACTAATCGTAGTGAGTGTGGGGTTAAATTGAAAAGAACGACCAGTTCCTACAATTCTATTTTACTATTTGATGATTTAGACTATTTGTGATAAAAATGTGTGAAGTAGAAAGTGATTATTTGTAGAATATTTCACTAAGAAGCTAAAATATCATTTTAAAACTTAGGAAACTTAAATAGGTTGAAAGAACGGTCCAAGACGAACAAAATGATACCAAGAAGTCTAAACTTATGACAAGTGCTAATATATTCAAGGTAATATACCAATTCCAATCATTTCTAATCTATACATATAAAGTAAATTTAAACGTATTTCTAATAATCTAGTATTTCTATTTGAAAAAGGTTTCACATTTTCATTGTTACAAAACAAAGTTAATTTAAACAATGATATTTTTTGACAATGATTTAAACAAGGATTTCTTTAAACAAAGCTAAAATTACCATTTTCATTGTTACAAAACAAAGTTAATTTAAACAATGTTATTCTTTAACAATGATTTAAATAAGGATTTTTTTTTTAAACAAAGCTAAAATTACCATTTTCATTGTTACAAAACAAAGTTAATCTAAATAATGTTATTCTTTGACAATGATTCAAACAATGATTTTTTTAAACAAAGCTAACTTTATAACAAAGGTTTTACATCTTACATAAATGGAATTCCATGAACATTGTTCATTAGTAGAAAAACTTTCACGACTGAAGTGTGCAAGTGAATATTCTGAAGTTTCTGAAGTAAGTATTCTGAAGTAAGTATTCTGAAGTGAGTATTCTGAAGTGAGTATTTTGAAGTGAGTGTTTTGAAGTGAGTATTCTGAAGTGAGTATTTTGAAGTCAGTATTTATACGATTTGTATCATGGCTTCCATGCAATTTTCGGATGGTATGTCTAAAACAAACTTACGCAAAATGCCTTCTTTGTTTGATTTGTCCGCATTGGATTCTAAACTTCTTCCGATGAATCCCTTCCAGCATCATGACATGAGGGTAACATCACCGTTTTGTAGTAACACGTCTTCTATACCACTTTCTGCTGAATGCAGCGTGTTGAAGCCGAAGACTGACTATGTTGAAGTCCAGTCAAATATTTTGGCAACAAAATTCGAAGTAAAACCTCATGTCAGTGATGCTGAGAAAACCTTGACCCGGTTTCCAAACTTATCTCCTGAACTTGAGATGGAAATCTACCTTAGTATAATGGAATATAAACGCCAAATTCAGTTCCATTCCAATCTGGATACTATTCCCGAAATGTATGAGGAGGAGGAAGACGAACCAAACGATACAAATGTCAATTCCGGTAAGAAGACTATTGGTAGAAGAATTCTTCATTACTTTGGCAAAAAGTTCAGTTGCTTAAAATGTAACTAAAAGTAGAAAGTTACTAACATGAAAATAAATCTTGTTATATTATATCCTTAGTGTTCTTATTCATGATTCGGTTATCTTCTAAATTTTGTGTTGAAGATGAAATTCTAATGTATCATTAGTCTTCTTATGAAATGTTTCGGACCTCTTTCTAAATTGTCTTGTTTTGATATGATGTTTTAATGTATCATGTTTGCCCTTTGGCAGTGTTTCGGATATCTTTCGAAATTGTGTTGTTTTGAAATGATGTTTTAATGTGTCATTAGTGTTTTTAAGTATTCATGGTATTCATGTGGCTCCTTGTGTACTTGTTGATGTTTTACAGTTGGCGCTTTCTTACCGATTCCATTCCTAGCTTACAAAAACTCTTTCAATAGCCCAACAATCCCTCTCCATAGCACTGTTGAACAGGATGAAATTCTATTTAATCATATAAATGAAGCTTGTAAGAAAGGAGAAATAATTTTAATGGGAGATTTTAATTTTCCTAACATTGACTGGAAGGGTAACCTAGTTAACATTGGAAGAGGGGCAGAATTCTTGGACACGATTCAAGATTGCTTTTTAGAGCAATTGGTTCATGATAATACAAGGGGTAATGCATTATTGGATTTGGTGTTTAGCAGTTGTGAAAATAGGGTACACAATTTAACAGTGAGCGAGCATCTAGGGGAAAGTGACCACAATAGCATTAGATTTAACATTATGTTTCAGACAACTGTAGATAAAAATAATAGGTTAATTCCAAATTTTAGAGATGTTAATTTTCATAAGTTACGAGCTGAGGTAACTAATGTTTTTAAGGATGGGTTGGAGCATTCTCATATAGTAGATCAATGGAAGGAATTTAAAGATAAATTAAATGTAGCTGTTAATAAGCATATTTCGTTTAGGCAGAAAGATGTAGTTCGAAAGCTTTCTCCTATGTGGTTTTCAAAGGAAACAAAACGAGCTCTTAAGTTAAAACAAAAGACATATAAAATATTTAAAGAAACAGGTAGGGACACTGATGGTAAGGAGTATAAAAAAGCTAGAAGGGAGTTTAAGTATATCAGTAGAAAACAGAAATTAGCATTGGAGGAAAAACTTGCTAGGGATATCAACAATAATCCAAAGGGATTTTTTGCTTACGCCAGTGGAAACAATAAAGGAAATAATCATTTGGGACCACTCGAAGATTATCAAGGCAAATTAATTCAAGATGATGTAGGAATGGCTAATATTTTAAATGAATTTTTCATGGGAGTTTTTAATAAGGACTTCAAATCTGATTTCATGCAAATAGAGGATAATATGCGTCCGGTTATTAAGGAATGCAATTTTACTAGAGAAGAAGTAGTGTATCACTTAAGAAGTATTAAACCTTTTAAAGCACCAGGACCAGATGAAATTTACCCAAAAGTACTAGTGGAGTGTGCGGAAGAACTGGGAGATGTTGTACTAACTATTTTCAAATCGACGTATAATTCGGGTAATGTACCAATAGACTGGAAATTAGCAAATGTCACTCCGCTTTTTAAAAAAGGGGCAAAATGTGAACCTGGTAATTACAGACCGGTTAGTTTAACATCAGTGTTATGCAAGATTTTTGAAACATTAATAAAAAACAGCATCATATCATTTTTGGAATCAGAGAGCTTGCTGTCAGATAATCAGTATGGATTTAGGAAAGGAAGATCTTGTACAACAAATCTTTTAAAATTCTACGATAGGGTTACTGAAGAATTAGATAAAAGGAACAGTGTAGATGTAGTATACATTGATTTCCAGAAAGCATTTGATAAAGTTCCCCACGAGGCATTGCTGTTCAAGTTGGAAAGGTTAGGGATTGGGGGTGAAATTTTACAATGGATAAGGAATTGGTTAATTGGTAGGAGTCAGCGGGTGCAAATTAAAGGTAATTACTCTCAGTGGGCAGAAGTTAAAAGTGGAGTACCACAGGGTTCTGTGTTAGGTCCACTTTTATTTATTATTTTTATTGATGATATCAGTTGGGAGATTGGGAGCAAGGTCAGCATCTTTGCAGATGATTTAAAAATTATGAGGACTGTGAATTCTGGGGAACAAATAGAGCAATTACAAGGTGATTTAACAAAAATATCAGAATGGGCTGTTAAATGGGGTATGTCTTTTAATATCAGTAAATGTCAAGTGTTGCACATGGGTATCAAAAATAGTAAGGCTGCATATGTTTTACAGGGTGCAGAAATCAAAAATAGTGAGATTGTAAGCGATCTGGGTGTGTTGGTAAATGAGGATTTTAAAATGAGTCATCAATGTACAGTGGCTAGCAAAAAAGCTAATAGAATGTTGGGGTACATCAGGAAAAGTGTTTCATCAAAATCTAAGGATATTATCTTGCCATTGTACAGAGGTTTAGTAAGGCCACATCTTGAGTATGCTGTACAGTTCTGGTCACCATATCTTAAAAAAGACATTGCATTGTTAGAGAAAATTCAGCACAGGGCTACTAAAATGGTTCAAGGGTTCTCAGGCATGAATTATGAAGATAGATTAAGAAATTTGAATATGTATACTCTGGAAGAAAGAAGGGTTAGGGGAGATTTGATTCAACTATTCAAATTTATCAAACAAGGAGATGTGGAGGGTTTAGATTTTAATATGAGTGATAGAACGAGAGGTCATGGGTTTAAGTTAAACAAATCCCATTTTAATCGGGAAGGGAGAAAACACTATTTCTATAATAGGGTAATAGACAAATGGAACAACTTGCCAGTGAATATTGTTAATTGTAAAGGAGTAACGGATTTTAAGAAGAAGTTAGATATGCATTGGGGGATAGTTAAGAGGTACTAGATGGACCAACCTTGTTGGGCCTTGAGCCTGTTGTTGGTCGTCAATATTTGTATTTGTATTTGTATTTGTACATCCCGGCAAAAATAAACTAACCAATCAGTGAAATTATAAAATTTTTAATTAAGGAAATTATCAATTATCTAATAAATTATTTAATCAATGAATATATCAAGTATTTAATTAAATTATTTAATCAATGAATATATCAAGTATTTAATTAAATTATTTAATCAATGAATATATCAAGTATTTAATTAAATTATTTAATCAATGAATATATCAAGTATTTAATTAAATTATTTAATCAATGAATATATCAAGTATTTAATTAAATTATTAAATCAATTAATCAATCAATTAATCAATGAAACGGGTTCCTTCCATTAATTGGGGGATGAGAGGAGCCAGAAAAACAGGCTCTTCGGGAGGGTCGCTTGTCCACTGGAGAATGGTAAGAACTGGATAAAAGGAATAAGGGGGGGGACAGTGAAAAGTGGACAAGACACCCTCTTGGGGTACGACAGTAGCCCACCTCCTCGCGGTGTACCCCGGTCAACGGTGTGCTTTTTATCGCACACCGGCTGAGAGGCTACTAACTACTTAACTTTTCCAAACACTCACTTGAATTTAAGCTAATTAATGAAACAGTTTTTGACAGAGTGCAAACTGAGACCTTTCTATGTACTATATTATTAAACTCAAAATTTGGAAGGAATACAACAAAAAAAACAAGACATTTTGTTTTGAAGAAAATGAAAGAAAGTCATAAAAACCTTTGAAACGTGATTCTATGAGACTCTTTCTCGACAATCTACAAACAACTTGCCAACATCAGAAGAACTCTTCACTTTCATTTCATACAATCCAATGAATTTAACTTTTACTCCCATACAAACTAATGTGCAGACTATTTCTATAATTCGACTTGTCTAGTTAACAGTTTACACCTATTTTGTAAAAATTGTGTGGAGTGGAAAGTGACGATTTGTCAAAGATTTCAATATGAAGCCAAAATATCATACTAAAGTTTAATTGCGGCTTAGGAAACGTAAACAGGAAGAACAGTTCAAGATGAACAAAATAATACCAAGAAGTCTAAACTTAAGATAAATGCGGGTTAATCTAGAGCTTACCAAAAAAAGCTTACGATAATACTTTTCGAAGAAAAAAACCTTCTACGAAGCTTCCTAAAGTGTTAATGAAGCATTAACAAAAATTATAATAATGCTGAAATTGCTCTTTTGGCGATTTCTTTTTTGCACTCACATGCGAGTTTGGTTTTGTAGATCAAGTATCGAGTTCATATTAGTGTTTTTCTCTCTTCTCTTCAGATATCTTTCTAAATTCTAGGGTTTGCGAGTGAATTTCTTACATTGTGATTTCACATCGAAAGAAATACGTTACAGCAAGTAATAACTTTCTATTTAGGCAAAGTATTCGTGTCAGTTAAGTGACTCATTTGTTAATGCATTTTACAACTCCATATAAATGTTAAAGCTATAGATATCTAAGATCTTGTTATATTTTGGTGGGCAAACTACAGTTAAACGGTCATTTTGGAGGAACTGAATTAATGGGAATTCAATTTTTCAACCCTTCAAACTTTGCGTAAAATTGCGATCGAAGTTCTGGCATATGCATTTCCCACTAAAAACAACTCGCGAAGCAACTGTAGAATGTTAGTCAATGCCTCATTTTATTTCTATTAAGATATTTAGATAATATGCCTAATTGCAAACTCTACCCCGACGAAGAATTAATTGTAAAAACGAAACATTTGCATTTAAAGAAGATATTTGATCTAAACAAGATTCAGTTCAAAAATACATTGGCGAACTTTAGTTGTCGATTATGGTGTTTGGTGTTTAAAAAACCAACAAGATAGTTTTTTTTAAAAACTATTTCCTTTGAAATAGATCTCGAATCGTCATCCGCACCCCCATTGTGTAGGCCAGTGTAAGGTTAATTTAACCAACCAACCACGATTCATCATTGCTTTTGACGTGAATATGTCTTTAAAATCAGTACGGGTACATCAGCAGAAACATCAAAATGTTGATCTTTCAAAGGCTCATAACTTTAGAGGGAATTAGCCTAAAGAGATAAACAACCTATCATCGTGTAGAGGAAAGTAGGCTACGTCCATCAGACTTAATCCACTCATACTCCACCTTTGTACCGACTACCGAGTAGGGGGGAAACGAGTCAAATTTCTGACATAATCTGGCCTCTTCAACCGCTGTACCTGCAATTCTAATCGACGATTTTCTCGAAGGCAAAATATCTATTGTACCGACATCTCCGTGTACATCTTAGGAAGTTCAGCTTTTCCATTAATTTTCCCGTTGAAGCATAATTGTCAGAAAAAGTTTTTTCGACAAAGCAATTTTTCATCGCCAATATTCAATTGTTTAAATAAATAATTATATATTAACTTATTTTAAAGTATTTCATTGTTTTGTCAAGACCTTATGATTTTATAATAATGCGATTTTATAATAATGCGATTTTATAATAATGCGATTTTATAATAATGCGATTTTATAATAATGCGATTTTATAATAATGCGATTTTATAATAATGCGATTTTATAATAATGCGATTTTATAATAATGCGATTTTATAATAATGCGATTTTATAATAATGCGATTTTATAATAATGCGATTTTATAATAATGCGATTTTATAATAATGCGATTTTATAATAATGCGATTTTATAATAATGCGATTTTATAATAATCTCTATGTAGATGTATGCTATTTTTTTTTTTAATTCTCGATTAAAAATAATCGATTCTAAACCCGTTATAAACGGAAAACTGAAAATTTCAAGCCTCAAGGTGCACAATTAGAGGTTGAATAGTATCTATATATACATGTTCCGACATGTCTAATCAGTGGAAGATAGCGTTCTGCGTGCCGCGGACACTCACACGTACAGCCACTTCCTTTAATTATTATAAATGGACGCTAAGAGATAAAATGCAGAGTGGACACACATTTCTGATACATACATATCTATATATATAAATGCGAAATCCCCACTCATTCACTCATCACTAATTCTCCAACTTACCGTATACCTATGAAGATGAAATTTGGCAAATTTGTTACTTATACCTTAAATAGGAAAAGTAAGCTATTTTTGTTCCGATCGAACGTATTTAAGGGGTTGTAAAACCCCTTTTTCGATGTTTGTAGCGACGTTAGTTTGGGTATCTACAGATATAAAAGACCTAGAGTGCTGAAATTTGGAGCACAGATTCATCTTGGGCCGTAGAGATGTACTACGAAAGGATTTTTAAAAATTCGAACTCGAAATGCCAAAATAACGATTTTTTAGAAACCTTCCCATAGGATTAACATGGTGAACATGTAACAATGTAAAATATAAAATTGAAACAATGGAAAATTTTAATATTATGTAATCAGGAGCATTCTGATTGGCTGATGACTAAATATCGCCAAATAAATAAAACCTACGCCAAGTTAATAAAAACATCGCCAAATAAATTAAAATTTCAGCGAATGAATAAAAATTTTCGACAAATGAATCAAATATTGCCAAATGAACTAAAATATGATCATATTTGTAAAAATAACATAAAAATGGCGAAATTAGTGTCAAAAAAATTATAAAATATATGTCAAAATGGTGATAATATGATTGGATAACGGTATATTCCGTACTACAACAACTATGAAAATTAAATTTGGCATGGAGCATGGCATTTTAAGCCAAAATTGCTCACTAAGAAGGGATGTTCATTTTCAAAAATTCAAACTCTAACTGCCAAAAGTAAAAATCCTTGCCACTTATCAACTGACTCATCACTAATTTTCTAACTTTCTGTATACCCAGGAAGATGAATTTTGACAGAGTTGTTACTTATATCTTACATAGAAAAATAATCTATCTCGTAGGTAGAAGCCACTCTGTACCGTAATAATTGGTTCATGAATACTTTGGACCCCAAGTGGTAGGAAGGTCAGAGGGAGAGTGTATAAATGGTCAATCTGATTGACGCGGCCTACCTTCCTCTACTCCATGTTATGTCATTTATCCAAGAAGGCTGATTTTCCATAGAATTATTGGAGTAGAAGTGTATACTGCCTGTTACCAAGGGTGACATTTTCCTTCATGCGGTATAAAGATCGGAGGGTAAAATGGGTTAACAAACGACCTGATCGACGCGACTCACTTTCCTATACCATAGTAGGTCATTTATAGCCCATAACACGATTCCCCTGGGAGTAATGTTAACGAAATAGCCTGCAGTTAAGGGCGACATTCCCTTCACGGTCAGCGGCGGAATGGGTTAATAATCGGCTTGATCGATGCGGTCTACCTTTCTTTATATGAAGGTATGCCTATACGAGTAGTTATGTGGCGGAATCGAAAACTGTTGTTATAGACTCTGCCCCCACATGGTACAAGTGTCAGAGGGGGATTGGGTTTGCGTAAATCTTCTGTAGTAGTGGGTAGGGGATTGATACGATTTTTTTTTAAAAATTGATTTGAAGTTCAATGAAGTAAAAAATATGATTTATTTTTTATTTAAAAAAGTTAAATATTTAAAGAGTGCGGGGACAAAATCTAAAAAAAGTGCTGGGGAACCATCCCTCCTCGCATATTGATAAGGTTTACCGTACAAAAGAAAAAATATGAAAATCTTGAATTTGGCAAATGAACCTTTTAAAATTCTTTTTAGTTTTTTTTTCTTCTTATATTTTCACCAATTTGTGAAACTTAACGACAAATGTTGACATAGGTGTCTAATAAAACTGTTTCAGATAATTTTTATTAACATTTATAAGAGTTCTTCCCGTTTAAATCTTTGGGATGTTACTAAAGGTTAAAATATGGATGGTGATCAACGGGAGTAATGCATATATATCCACGTTATTGTGTAGACAACTTCATATTAGCAATCTTTCCAGTTCTTGCAGGACCTTGCCAATAAAATTTCGTTTCAAATTAGTACTTTTAATACTGTGGTTTCCCCTCATGGGTGACAAATTAAGAATATTGTTTATTTCGCTATAAATATTGTATCTGTACCAATTTTGTAATTTATTTCCTTCCCGTGCGTAGAACGGGTATTTCAGCTAGTACTACATATATATGAATATTGAAATTTTGTTGGTTATACAAGTTTCATAAACTATCTGATATAAATTTAAGAAAGAATTATATTTTTATTCACAATAGTTTATTAGGAAAATGTACCTATTTTAAATTTTAAAATTTCTACAACTCCAACAGTAGATTTTTCTTTCAAAAAAATATCAATAATAACATTTTACATATACCATAATTATTGACTTTCGAGTCACAGAAGTAGAATGTAGTTAAATAAAATATTGGCAAAACAGCCTCTTAACACCCCCCCCCCCCCATATTATTATTACAGTTTAAATAAAAGTTAAATAATTTAAACTATTGTCCGGTCTGCTAAAAAAAAAAAAATATCATGGTAGCAAACGCAAATCAAACAGATAATGAAGAAATTGGAAAAATCGCCTACACTTAAATTCTCAATTGTTAAAATGAATAATTATTTTATTCAGGATTGTAAAATAAATTCTGGGAAAAGCATTTGGAAAAAATAATTTAAATAAAAAATATATAAAATGGATTATTGAGCTGTCTAGAAGCTGTCTCGTTTTCTAACTTTTTTTTTTTACGTTAGAATAAGTTCTGCTATCTCTTGGAGATAGCTGAATTAGCTTTGGAGATTTTTAGTTTGTATTTTATTGAAATTAAAAGTTCTTTCCGATTTAATACGTTTTTTTTTTAACTTTTTTTTTTAGGTAATGATAAAACTTTGGATTGTTTAATCTTAGATAATTTTTTTTAACGATTCTGGAAAGTTAGTTTATATATCAAGTTACACAAGATTATATTCAACCTACTTATCTAACGTGATTGGAGATTTTTTTTTCCCGACGTTAAGCGAAAAACTAATTGAAGTTAAATAATTTTTTTCGTAGTTGTAATGGTAAAATGAAACCGATGAAAAAAGTGTAATAAATTAATTCAAACAATTTTACTTTATAAGGGAGACCGGGACAGATTGTCACACGTCTCAGTTCTTGGTCGTAGCTGCCCCGTAACGGCATAGACTCTAACTACTCAATCAGTGGCGGCGATTCGGGGGGGGCAAGGGGGGTCGTTTGCCCCCGCACTTTTTTCGAATGTTGTCCCTCATTTTTTTAATATTGCACTTTTTAAAAATAAAACATAAAAATAAACAGAAACCTCAACCCATTCCACCCCTCGGAAGTTTTTGTACCACGTAAGGGCAAGGAGGAGGAGTCGGCAACTGCAGTATACGATTTCGCCCCCATAAATCTTCGTGGAATCATTTTATGGGGATAAATAGCATACCATCATGTAGAGGACGGTGAGCCGTGTCAACCAGACCTATTATAAACCCATTACGCCCTCTGACTTTTGTGAGTAGAAAGTCGGTCTTAACTGCAGAATACGATTTCACCTTCATAACTCCACGGGTTTAATGGCAGATCAAGATATGGAAATCTACAATCGCGTAGAGGATAGGGGGATGCATCGACTAGGCCGATTAATAACTAATTCCCCTATTACAGCTTTGCACCGTCTGTAGGGGGTTGTTGCCTTTGACTGCAGCATGCACTTCCTTCCCTCCCCCAATAACACACAAGAATTCAGCCTTTGTGGATAAAAAACCTACCATCGTGTAGAAGAAGGCGAATCACGTCAACCGGGTTGGCCATTAATCCACTCCTTCCTTTGACCTTTATACGGCGGCCCAAAAGTAAAGACAATGATTGTTATAATTTTTATTTCAACGTTAAAAAGGATGGTCAAAATATTTACTCTCCCCCACCCCCCTTCTTGTTTCCTCTTGATCTTGCCCCCGCACTTTTAGCACCCAATCGCCGCCACTGTACTCAATGATACATAATTCCGAGTGCGTATTTTCAATTTTAAGTACGTGTTTGCGGCAATTATTTGGATTTTATTGATGTTTTTGTGTTTTTGAAGCTGTAAATATTCATTGAACGATATAAATAACTCGGATTATTCCCTCTTTATTCAATTAAATCAATCTCCCAACTATTTTCTGTTATTCTATAACCTTTCATGACGTTATTCTGCATCAACTTTCGAAGTTAGGTTCCATGGTATTTCCTTCAAATCGTGATTTGTCAGGAATGTACGTTCAGGGTTGGTTGTCACGGGTTTAATTCGGTTTGAATAAATTTTATATTTGTAAAAATTTTGAAAGTTCGTTCGAAGTGAAGTACCTTAAAAGTCAAACTTCACATTTCAATTGTGCAGAATTTTTGAATATTTTTGCAGAAAATTTGCACATTTTTAGTTTTTTGTAAACGTTTTACATAAAATTTCTAGCTGGGACGATTTAAACACGTACGCTTTAATCTTTCAATTATGTTAAATGATAGTGGGACATCATTGTAATTTAGGGCCATACTTAGGAGAGTGCGACACATGCCACCGCACAGTGACCCGCACCCAGGTAAAAAGCAATAAAAGTATTTTAGAGGAAAATAAATTCCCATATTTTTAAAACTCCATTAGAATTCTTTTTAATTTTTGGTTACTCGCGTATCTCAGTACATACATGTTTAATGATCATTTGTGCTGTGGATATTTTCTTCGATGTTTCTGCTTAAATTATGAACTCTTGGACTTCATGAAAATAATATGATTGTTTATATTCTGATAACAGTTTTTTTTATATAACAAATAAGTGTTTACTTACATCTATGTGAGACGCGTTGATGTAGTCTGAATCAGGAATGCCTGGGAGAGGTTCTAAAACTATTCTGTTATAATCAACTGAAAAGCAAAAAGTTATTTAATATATAAAAACAGTTATAAACCAAATTTCATATTTAAACCTAAATAAAGGATGCGATAACTGTAAGCTTCGAATTTTGTATTGCCATATGAATAATCCATGGAAATCATACTTTTTATTTAAAATTTTATATTTATGAATTTTTATCCCCAATTTGCACTCAAAAATTATTTATAAAATCTTCATAAGCACTAATGCAAACATTCAAATAAATTAATAAACAAAAAAGTAAGAACTGTGAAAACTTTTGCCGCTCTATTACATCATTTGCTACGTTTGTAAATCTGTAAAGGCACACTCTTAATGTAGTAGCTAACGCTTTTCCAAAGGTTATTTAAAAACTTTTTCTAAAAATCTATTTTAAATTACTAAGGTATTTTAGTTAAATTAGATAATACCCGATTTGTACTTGTAGCGAACACAACAGAAAACCATGTGTCTCACCCACATGAGCTCTAAGGTGAAGTGAAACTGCTGACGCATCGCCACAGACTTAAACTTTTAATTGAGTTGTGCGCATGCGCTTCTCATCCTTCCATTTCAAGTTTGATTTCCGTGTTGATATCATTCCGATTCACTAGCTCACAAAAGAAGTTTGTACGCATGCGATATTCCACCTTCCGTTTCATGTTTGATTTTAGTGTCGATGTCATTCAGATTGACTAGCCACGTAAAAGAAGTTTGTACGCATGCGCTACTCATTCATACGTTTCATGTTTGATTTTAGTGTCGATGTCATTCAGATTCACTAGCCACGTAAAAGAAGTTTGTACGCATGCGATATTCCACCTTCCGTTTCATGTTTGATTTCCGTGTCGAGGTCATTCAGATTCACTAGCCACGTAAAAGAAGTTTTTACGCATGCGCTACTCATCCATATGTTTCATGTTTGATTTCCATGGCGAGGTCATTCATTCACTAGCCTCGCTATGGAAGTTTCACTTCAAAAATCTTTAACCAAGTCTAATACAAACGAATTAACCTTTACGGAAACTTATCTTAACAGATTGGATCACAACGACCCTATCATTCAAAACCATTTCAACGGTATGTGGTACAGAGAAAGGGTGAATTAGGTATATCTACTTCTACATTAACTGAACTCTAGTTGATGACAAAAGATACTCACAGGGCACTAACTTCTTATAGCTATTTTTGGTCTCGTTAGCAGCCTTGGACGCATGTCGCGTGCTATGCGATTCTCCTTTGGTGGACACCTAAGATAAAAAGAAACACACAGTTAGGCACCATAATATTTTTTTGTAAAATTCATGAAAATAGAATGACTAGTCATTTAAGTACTGCAATCTTAATTACTGTTTAATAGAATTTTAACTATACTCGGGGACAACCTAAGTTGAGCCTAAAGCAATTGAATATTTATACATATCATAGCTTCCGCTTCAGGTTCAACTTAGGTTGTCCCCGAGTATAGTATTTTTCTTGTCTTTTAAATAATTCATGTAAAAATCAGGTGGTGTTGTGTTGGAGCACTGCCACAAGGAAGGGTTTTACACGACACCTAATTTCGGCAGATTATAGAAAAAGGGATTGGTTGCAAACAAAGGGAAGATAACTTATCTGCTTCGCCCACATCGGTGATCGTACTTGCCTTGATTTATTTCAGTATTTCTTGTAAGTCAAAATTTTTAACCAGATATCTTGGAATTAATGCATTATTAAAGCATTTGTGATGTTAGAATAGTGAAGTAGAATAATGAAATAGAAAATATAGTGTTACAACGGAATTTTTAGATTGAACTTATGATGAAACATGTCTCTTTGAAGTTCTTTTGTTTGTATTTCAGTTTTGTGCAATACATAAAAGCAATCAAGAAATAGAAAGTATAGTTTTTCCTGTTTTTTTTTTGTACGATTGTTCAATTTTTTAAAACATATAAATATAAAACTTGTTCCATACAAATTTATATAACAGCAACTAGATAGACGGAGTTGCCAAGCGTTTTATGGATGCCAGTTAATAAGTTTCACGAATATCTTGAATTGTAATATTCGTCGGTAATTCGAAAATTCAGCAAGTCGCGGCCCACCTTCTAATACTACTAAAAACATACTTAGGAACTAATTATAATTTAAGTACTTATTCTATCTCGTTTACTAAAATGTACTTATTTCGTAAGTAAATTTATTAATTAAAAAGTCTGCAGTTTTCAGTTAAATATGTTTTAGCAAGGTAACCATTTCGAACTAATTTATGGTTAATTGCTAGAATAATTATTAGAATAAAAATAAGGATACACTTTTTTTCTTTTTTATTGCACATACATTTTGATTTTCAATACAGATGTTTTTAGTTTCAAAAGGAATCATCTCAGACAACACTCATTTTCGAAAAACTAAAACATCTATGGAATTGAACAATGGTTCCACGACCACTTATACCTTCTCGCGGACCACAGTTGGAACCACCAATCTAGATAATTAAACAGCAACAGTTAATTAATGTAATTATGTTAATTATAATTAAATAATCAATAACAGTTAATGCTCTGAAAAATAAACATTTAATAAGTTTAAAGCGCTAAGCCACACACTCTTGTAAGAAAACCCCCCCGAACCTGAGTTAAAAAAATCTTGTGATATTTAACCCCTAAAAGTCGAATAGAGGAGAATATTTCGTTTTTCCTCTTTGATTTAGTAGTCCGCGGCCATCTAAAGGTTGCGAACTAATGTGCTTTAAACTCATTTTATTAGTATTAAAAAAAATTGGCA
Source organism: Troglohyphantes excavatus (assembly GCA_963932185.1). NCBI lineage: Eukaryota > Metazoa > Arthropoda > Arachnida > Araneae > Linyphiidae > Troglohyphantes > Troglohyphantes excavatus. Next base: position 25,416,740 of record OZ010670.1, on the reverse strand, counting down.
AGATTCTTTCTGCTTGGAAAACTGCCCTGAAAAGATAATTTTTCTGTTGGCATATCTGTTATGTAATTTCCGTTTTAGTAAGAATATTTTTGCGTTCGGAATCTATTGAGTTTTGACGTAAAATGTCTTTAAAATAAGCTGCATTGGGTACCAGGGTAAAAACACTATACGACGCTTTAAGGATTATCCATACTGTCACTATAAATCTGTGAGAAATGGCATAATTCGCCGAAATTCGACCTCACACTGTTAAAAATAGGTACTCAAAAATAAGTAAAATTTACTAATTTTGAGTAAATTCGATGGTTGTCTTAGTCCATATGTTACATGTTTGTCCATATAATACATATGTTACACGTTTTTGAAAAAGACATGTACTCAAAATTGAATAAAAATTAACAAGAAGAGCAGTGTTGCTTGCCTACATACTGTCTTCATAAATCACTTACAATAAATATCAACAATTACAACTAAGACTTACTGGGAATCAAACCCAGATCAACAGGCACCGCGGGCCAGTGCCTTATCCAGGGCAACGTGAAGAAGTTATAAACATAAGAAATGTTGAAAAGGTGTGCCAAAAAACGGGAAGTAAGATAATTGAAATGTAATAACTCAGTTCCCATTGAAACAATCGACATCTAAAATAATGTGGAAAACCATTTTCCGAACAACTATTTTAAGTTTGTCAGGTCGCTGTGTTAAAATGGCTTGAACAGAAGCTGAGATTAGCAATATGAAATCACACTGCTCATTTTTGAGAAAGTACGGTTACTTAAATTTGAGTACGTCATCGCTATTTTACGATAATATTTTACGTACTTTACGTAAATAGCATAGACGGGCGTCAGGCGGAGCAGCTTGTTTGTCTTTCTAATGTTAACGAGGTATTTGTTGGCGACAAATCCTATTTTTACAATTTATGAAATATCATTTCTCGCCAAACTCTTTTGGCGCTGTGTTTGGACATAACCACACCTGATTTTTCTTTTGTATTAGAACTTACTGAGTTTTATCAATCTCTGTAGACACATTACTGCGACACACGGATCTATACAATTTAATAGATTCCAGAACAACGCCGATCCGAGGCTGTTTATTTGAATGCAACGGATCATTTCAAACTGTTTCCCATTAAAATCTCTCGCCCTGGCGCCAGATTGAATGATTAAGTACTCGATCGGAAGTTTCAGTTGTGGTGTAAACGAATTTGCTCTGTACCATTTGGATCGGCAGGCATTTCCCATCTTTGAAAGATGATGGAAATTTCAAGAAACTGGGTCAGGCAAAATGATTTGGATTATGTCCAGGCATCTGTTATTCGATGGCGAATTAATTTATTTCCATGAGAAGGGAACGATCATGCATTGTAAAAGAAACATTTGTATTTTTTTGCATGTGATTTTAAATCAGTCATCATAAAATAAATCCAAGTCATGTTGTTTGTCAGATTATAAGGATAATGATAGATGGAAAATACCTTCGACTTATATAAAAAATATAAATGCAGTGTGACCATAAAATAAGTTCTACAGTTCACAGGCATCTAAGCTAAAAAATAATGTACGGAATAACACCAAATTTCGTGTTAAGGATATTGCAGGCATGAGGAACAGGGAAGCCCTTATGGGTGTGACACGAGTGCCATCGCACAGGGCGCCGCGTTTTATGTAGGACCCCGCGTTGACAATAAAACATTCTTTAAAAATATATAGAAAATCTGTTTTTACATAAATTGTCTTTGGAAAATTAGGATAGACATATCATATTAAAATAAAACTAAAACGTTAAAATACGCAATAAAAGTCTATCAAATCTGGACATGTTTCGGGAGATACACCTCCCTTCATCAGCAGAAAATGAAAAGTCTGTGTGTAATAAAATATAAATAAACCCAGAATTGAAAGTGTTGCTAAAGTTGACGTATCATGTTATTGACATATCGTGTTAGGGTGTTCATTGCGACACAACTCCATGACGAATAGCACAATTGATATGAATGTTGCCTTCGTTCAATGGGAAATTATAGGCGTCGACGCGTATAAAATCATGAAATAAAATATAAGCTCAGGGAGCGGATAAGGGACCGCGGCGTCAGGCAAAATAGTTTGTTTATCTTCCTTCTGGTAACGACTAATCCCTTAATACAATATACTGAAATGATATCTCACTTAAAACCCTTCTGGCTTTGCTTCGACCTCTCCCCTTTTGATTAATTTTATGTATAATTTAATTTTATTTAAATTAGCTTTGTTATGGATTTTTAACCATAAAAAATATTTCAACTAATAATGAAAAAATTAATTCAAAAGAATTTTTTTTTTATCTCTTTGATACATATAGTTTATACAATGCGCTATTTTCATTTAAGAATAATGCAAAACTGGTCTAGATATAAACAAAAAGCATTCAAATCTGTTTCAAAGACCCCCGTGGCTTTTTTGGCACAGAATATTTTGGCACGAAATTATTCTAGTAGTATTTACATTTTTACATATCTGTTTTTATAGCACGAAGGACCAATATTCATTGTTAAACTACTGCAACATTGGTCCTACCGAGCCACAGATATTTTATAATGATATAAAATTAAATGCATAATAAAGAAAATGATTAAAAAAAATCTCAATGATTGCTTTGAAACGATTTCCGATTCCAGGAAAAAAATTAAACTAAATCCGGATTTATGTTATAATTACAAATTGTTTTATTTCTCAAGGTTTTTTTTGTGCATCTAGAATTAATTTGAAAATAAATCATAAATTAGTGGAATATTAAGAATTTTTTTATAACGATATTAAATATTTAGAAACGCAAAATGACAAAATAATCATTTAATATTTTTTTAACTAGGATATATTCTTCTAACGTATTAAATATGCAAAAGTTATTTTTACCTTAAGTTGTAAAAACATAAAATTCGGTTAAGAAAAAAGGTAACTTAAACTCACTAAACTAACATTTTAATATACGACTTTGAAGTAATTTGAAACAGAAACTTCGAACCAAAGTCGTATAATGAGAACAAAAACCATTTTCGAAAAGCTTTCTAGAAATGAAAAAGATAAAAACTGACAAATAAATGAAAAATGAAACCAACCACCTAAAAGCAATAAAAAATTTCCCAGACTCCAAAATCTCTGTTTTCCTAGGAGCCAGCAAAAATGAAAAGTTTAGTCTGTTTGCAATTTTCTTTTACAACTTGTAAAGAATCCCGGTGAAAAGAATAAGTACTGATGTATGTAAAACAGTCCGTCCGAATACAGAACAAAAGACTTACCCTGGTGTAATGCAGGATTTATTGTGAACGCCCTGGGGTATATTTCAACTCTTTTGTCGCTTTGTTACGATTATGAAAAAACTTTCTTCTCAGCTATAAATCATCAGAGGCATTATTTTTTTCAAGAAATGTTTCTAAGAAACGTGGCTTCGACAAAACAACATACAGGAGAGAGAGAGAGTCTAATGCTTGTAGAAAGAAAATACATTCTCAAAGTACACCTTTAAAGAGAATCAGAAGTCACGTCTACGGAAAAGTAGACGCATTATGTCTATGTTGTTTGGAGATATCCCGTGATGCAGTCTTTGAGTGAACACTATTAAGAACTTTTTTAGGTTTGTGATGTAGATAAAAGGGTATTGGGGAGTTTTTATAGGTAGTTCCTTTTGTTTTTGAAAAATATAATATATTTTCTGGAAATTGATATCGTGATTCGTTAGACGAAAGAGAACTACCTTTAATTAAAAAAAATTGTTTGATGTGCAACAACACACAAATACATACTTTCATTACTATAAAAAACCTTGCATCAAGAAAGGATTAACTTACAAATACAAATATTGACGACCAACAACAGGCTCAAGGCCCAACAAGGTTGGTCCATCTAGTACCTCTTAACTATCCCCCAATGCATATCTAACTTCTTAAAATCCGTTACTCCTTTACAATTAACAATATTCACTGGCAAGTTGTTCCATTTGTCTATTACCCTATTATAGAAATAGTGATTTTGATAACTGAGCAACAACCTTATGCTTCAACTGTACACTATTATTTTCGCATTTATTTCAAGGATTGAACTCAATTTCGGTTGTGTGGACTTTTTTTTGCATCGGACTCAAAGTAGAAAATGCGAATTATCTCAGGACCGCTCATGCAAAATCAAACATGTCAAAAAATACAAAACATGTAATAAGTATTAAATTGTATTTTTTAAAAAAAGAAAACCAATTTCAAGAAAAATAGCGATAAAAAGATTTTTTTTTAAAATTTTATTAACAAGTTGAAAAAATTTAAATATTAAAGATTAATTTTTAATATTTTTTAAATCGGCACCAAAATTAAGAAAATGTTTTTTACAAATTTGCAACAACTTCAGAAATTTGTAATAAGTATAAAATTAATATGAAATACTTAAATTTTGTAACTTTTCGTAAAATTTAAAAAATATTTTTTTCCTTAGCGCTTTTTTCCTTAAAGTTGGTTTTCTTTTCTTAAAAATATTATTTATTTTACTTTCCCGTTTCAGATTTTAATTTAGTGTGGGGCTTTGCTCTATGCTCTTATTCTTCAATAAACTCGAATTGTTGCTCTCTTTATCTTGCAAACCCCGGATAGCATATTTTGAAATTATCCGGTTTGTTAAATGCCGAATAAACCAAATTATATTGTAGTTAGACAATCCCTATCTAACAATTAAAATCAGTAAAAATGTTTAAAAAAAAAAGTCCGGTTAATAGATACTTCCAGATAATTAAAAGCTGGATAAACAATTCATTTTCTATTTTTTTTTTGTCAAAGTATATTTTTCTGTGTTTAACAATAGAAAAAGAATTTTCGAAATCTGACATTTTTTTAAAAGGTCCGGTTATTGAGAATTTCAGATGATTAAATTCTAGCCAATAAAATTTGTTTCTGCTAAAAAATTAGTAATGTTAAAAAATATATTGTTCATATTTAAAAACTTAAAAAGCAGAATGTTCATACATTGTTAAAAATGCGTGCTCATTTTTGACGAAACAGACGCCTGCTAAATATTTCAATTAAACATTTCGTCAAACTGATTAAATTTATTTAGTCGTTTTTTCCATGAAATTTATTTCGTCAATAAGAAGGATGATTTCAAATAAAATTCGACAGCTCGCCTCGAACACATTGTGCTTATTTTTTAGTACATGTCTTTTTCAAAATTGAAACTTCGGAGCCATGATAAGCATCCAATGTAATAAAAAATTAGTACATTTTACTTATTTTTGAGTACCTATTTTTAACAGTGTATATATAAATTATGCGTACCATTAAGAACTCAGCTCTAGTGCGACGTTAATTAATCAAACCAAACCAAACCACACCATTAAGAGCAGCTTTAGTCTAAAAATACTTATAATACAGTAGACTCTCGATAACTCGAACTTCGATAACTCGAACTTTTCGATAACTCGAACTTTTCGATAACTCGAAAAAAATCTATTTCCCTGCACCTTCATTACTTATTTAATGTAATTTTATCTCTTTAATTCGAAGTTTTTCGTCGTTATTTTCGATAACTCAAAGTTTCCTCACAACTCAAAATTTTGTTTTCCTCTCAAAACGTCATATATGTAATTGCCACGTTCTTCTTTATCAGTTCTCTTTCTTATTGTGCGTTATTGAAAGGGTATACGTACAATGGATTCCTACCTGTGCCTCACCCTTTTGTTTGAATGTCGCCAGACAGGTTTCCCTGAGCTGTATCCCCTCCTCTTTAACACAGAGTCAGTCCAACAAGGAAGGTTAATGATTTATCGTCCCTCAAGCCAGCTGGCGTTTTCGGTAAAGTGCGAGTCACTTTCTTAGAACACTACCGACCGTCCAGAAAGCAACTCACTTAAAATATGAAGACGACACTCGACCCCTTCTTATTTTTGTTTAGGCAATGCACTCTCTATTCTATAGCAGTATTTGATGAGAGATCGCTCTCAGAAGAAGAATGCTAATTAAGAATGCTAAACTCCTCCAAAGATAACATTGTAAGAGGCTCTATCTTCGATAAAATCTATGCGTGCATTCATTGAATGGAGGCCGGAAATGAAAACATCAGAGACATTTCAAGCAATCGTGCATTTGGAAAATATAATTGATTTCGAAAAAAAAATAGAAATACTTACCAAACTATTTTGGATAGATATGTTAAATAAAGTCGTGTCAGTATAATAGTATTTATTTTTTACCAAACCAGCTTTTTTATAGGATTTTCGATAACTCGAATTTTTGATATCTCGAATTTTTATACACTTCCCTTCGAGTTCGGGATAACGAGAGTTGTCTGTATATAAATCGAACAATGGCAATCAGTAATGCGAAACTTTGAAAGATTTTTAAATTTTAAAGCAATGTACAATCGGTTAAATTCTTGGGTTGTCAACAGAAATAGAAATCCATTTTCGTTTTGATTGCATAAAAAATCTTTTCCACCGAGAAGTTAAAAATTAGTTTTCTTTTTCAAAAGCTATCCATTTTTTTTTTACGATTTATTTTGGAGATCACGCACGTTCAAAAAGGTTTTATTCAATTAATTATAAGAAGTCTCTCAAATTTCTGCATTAAAATAAAATATATATAATACTTGGTTACTAATCTTTATTTCTTAACAGATTTGTAACAAAGTCCTTCTCTTTGGTTCTAAAAACGAGTAATCTCCATTTATTCATTTATATAAAAAATATTCTTATTTTATTTCAAATAATTTTTTTTTTTTTTAAGTTTTGCATGAAGATAAAATACCTTTTTGGGGTATTACTTTCTTCGGGTGTTTTAATAATACTTGAATAAACTAATTATTATTATTCGATTTAAAATGAAAAACTTCTTTTAAAGTATGAAGTTAACCGTTTGTTTGCTTTCATTAACAATTTAATTAATTATTTTTACAATAATCTTCTCAAATTTAAGAGGGGAAAAAAAGAAAAAGATTTTCCTTAGGGAAAATGAGCGGATATCATTAATTTTTTCGCTGTTGGAGTAATTCCACAGTTGGAAAGGATTTCACAGTTATTTGGAGAGAACAAATCTCCTTGTTGTTTTTAATCAAGTAGGAACATTCTTTTGTTTAGTGAATCTCAAATGAGAATTTTAAATTTTCAAGATTAGGAATAATGAAATAACATCACTGTTAAAAATGCATGCTCAAACATTTGTTATTTTTTGACGCAGCAGACGCCTGCTAAATTGTTCGTTTAAATATTTCTTCAAACTGAGGACATTTATGTCGTTGTTTTTTTTCACGACGTTTATTTTGTCAAAAATAAGGACGATTTCAAATAAAATACGACGGCTCAGCTAGAACCAACGATCTCTTGATCCGAAGTCAGGCACGCTATTTACCGAGCCAGGAAAGCTCTTTGAATTGAATTGGAAGATGTAAAAATGGGACCTGTTACATATATTTTACATAGCATATATTCCCTTTATACATATTTCGATTCAATTGTGGCCTTCGAGCATGGATCCTTCATAGTAGAGAAAACATAATGTTATAATCTCGCTAACATCAAAGTGAGGCCAACATGTATGGCCTCAGACACGTGGTTAATTACGTCATTCCATTCATAAATTTTCCCTGTTCCACATTTCCTAATTCATCAGCCAATCGCGAGTATTTTTTAATTCATAATTTTGAAAAGAAGTCACGTGTTTGAGGCCATTCGGTCTGAGATGTTGGTTTCACGATTATGACGTCATATTCGCTTTACTACAGTCCATTCATGCTCGCAGATTGTGGCAATATTCGTATAAAAACCAAAAATGAGCTGATACCACCGGAAAGGAACCGGAATAAATTACTTTCGTTAAAAATGGTGAAGATTCTTTTTCGTCAAAAGTGATTCAATGACGAATCGATTGACAAAATTGAAGAAAGTGGCCTTGACGATCGCAGCATTCTCAGAAATGAGAGTGTTGTTACTGAGAGTGATGCTGCAAAACATATTTATATTTTCTTAATATTTCCAATGGGCATTTAATTCATTTGTTGGTCTGTACAAAGTCTGAAATGTTAAAGAATATCTGGACGTTAAAGAACTAGGAAATGGGTAGCAGAGTAGGGTATTCAGAGAGTTATGGGATCGAAACTGCGTAAGACCCACGAAAGATTCTCCCAGTGAGACTGACTCACATTGAATATGAAAAATTCTTTATTCTCACGTAAGTTGATAAAAAAATTTAAGTTGCCTTATCAAATTACATTAAACATTTTGGCACCACAAACTGTAGCTTATTTTTGGGCTCTTGCAAGGAATTTTTCCGATCTAAATAGAGGTGTAGTTTGGTTTGAATCCTCGCTTTAAATTTTCTCGCGTTTCATAGTATAGATAATATACTTTGGTGGTTTGTAAATGTCTTAAACTGAGCACACACTTGATAGTTATTAACTGTCTAAGAACTATATGTAGACCACAGTTGTTATGTGAAGAAACTCATCAAGCATTCGCTTACTTCATAGAATATTTTTTTTACGAAAGTCGTTGCTCACAAGAAGCGTAGAAGTTTATGTATTATCGCAAGTTTTCATAAGAACACATTTCAATTTTCAGCTTAACTATAGATCGTATTACTTCTGTGACTCTAATTGATATATATATATATATATATATATATATATATATATATATATATATATATATATATATATATATATATATATATATATATATATATATATATATATATATATATATATATATATATATATATATATATATATATATATATATATAGTACATTTTTAGAGATATACAAAATTTCAAGTAAATAGCAAACTTCCGGTCTACCATTTACCAAGACGAATAACAATTTACAGATATTGGGAAAGTTTCCGTGACGTATCTACATGGTAACTTACGAGTAGTTTAGATTTCTTCCCTACAGCAGACAACTTTGCTTTTGTTTGTTTAGTAGCTACGCTTGCAATTATGGGAAAGTTTGTTTAAAATATTTGTTTTTTCCAAATAAGTAATATTTTTATTCCATATATGAATAAATTTAAGTACAGAAATGCTTATAATATATTTGTATATAATTAGCATTACAACAAAATACTTTTATTTTAACACAAAAATACTTGATAAACGATGAGTACAATCTATCGCAGTGTATGTAGTAAATATTTCTATATTGAGGTATTATTTAAAGACTAAAACTTAAAATTATAGTACAGGAGCTAAAGCTCCATGCTAACCCTACGGAACTTCTTCGGCGTCGCAGAATTTTCTCCATGTTCCGTTGGAACAGCGGTCTTCTTCTTCTCGGCGTGAAACTCCCCCATTCAAAATAGTAATTTTGTCAGTTTGAATTTTATGACTTGGGATCTACGAAATGTCAAACAACTATCGAGTAGTTTATCTGACTTTTCAGTAGCCTCATCAGTACAGCCTAGAGCAGCCTTATTCAATCTATGGAAGGAATACTTGGCTTTTCAGTGGGGGTACGTAAGAATAACCAAAATTAGAAACGTGTAAGAATCATCAATTTGAATCGTTTGGTTTAATTTGCCAACTAACTTAAGTACATTACTGACTAACAAAAACAAACTTTATGTGGTTGGATGAGTGAGAAGTGTTATGAGAAAAGGGGTAAATGAAAAGTTTTATCAAGGGGTACGTGACAGAAAAAAGGTTGAGAACCAAAATTTGTTCACAAGTGACTGATCGTGAAAAACTCTCAAGTTAATTCGTTTTAGCCTTCAAATCCGCTGTTGAAAAACACTTCTAAGTCATTACTTAATGTCTCGCCCACTGGATTTCGTCAAGTATGATTTGTTGTGACTTTTTAACGCCAAGAAACCTGGTGACATTCTAGTTAGAGAGCTTGTTGATCTAATCACCCGTTTCCCTACTTGTATACATACATCCGTGTGACAAATGAAAGAGAAGAGATTTAGAAAATGTCGCCAAATGTCCTTGGATCACTTTTTGGGATGTCAAAACAACTTCAACACCAATGAAATTCTAATTAAAGGACATATTTCAATGAGGCAGTGAGTTATATTTGGTGAGAAATGAGGGGTTGAGAACTAGAAAAAAAAATAGCACCCACTACGCTTGAATAGTTCCAGAAAGGATTTTTTTGCTAATTACTGGGGAAATAGCGTTTACACTAATGTGCCTTCTCCAATCCAAATATCGAACTGAAGGTGGGTTAGCGATTAGAGTACCGGACTGATTACAAGATTATGGTTGGAAACTCGACTTAAAGAGTGGAGAGAGCTTGATCGGAGGATTACCAGTTGCGCACCCGAGGGACTTACTTTTAGGTAGGAATTGAATAGCATAAAAATTGGATTTACATTATTATCAGAAGCTTCAATATCCCAGTTTTGCAAAAGACACCTCTTTGTAAATCCAGACCTTCTAAAAATTAAAACCTTTTTCCATATAATGATCTTTTTCTAAGTTTTGGAACTTAAATGGATGACATCATTTTAACTCTTTCATTTTTATTTATTTTAATGACTTCATTTTAAATATTTATAGTGTAATGAAAAGTAATACCATAAAATTTAATTTTATTGAAAATTTCAAAATTTTATAACCAAACTTTTCCTTTTTGCCTTTGCATCCCTAGAACCTATGCAACGCTTATTAAGGAACTTATATTTCGAATGTATTTAGTCCTATTTGCTGGAAAGATAAACACATTATTGAATAGGTTCTGCATTAAGAGCCTAGTGGCAGTCTTCCTTGGTAAACAAAAAAACATTCTTAAATCCACGAATCTCTAATTAAAGAACTTATTATTATTATAAAAGCTTAAAAGCTCTAACTTCTTTTACAGACTATTTAAAAAAATCCAAACATCTTCGCACCAATAGAGCTCTAATTAACGAACTTATATAAACTTATTTTTGCTTGAAAGTATGAATAGATGACTGTTGAGAGAAATAAAGTTAACCGTCCATGAAAATTTCCAGGAAAGTCAATGTAATTAAGGAACTTATCTTCATAACGTAGAGGGTTTTTTCTATGGAAGTTTTCAGTTAATAGCTTCATTAATGACACAAGATAAACAACCGTATATTTCACTTCATCCGCATTAAAAAAGGATTTTAACTTCCTTAAAAATAAAAGTCTAACGACAAAATCGATGACTCCATGTGGTGTAAAATTTTTTCATAGTTGATTAACCAACAAATTGGGTTTGAGTTTTGATTATTACTTATTTGAATCTCATATACCCATTTTACCCGTTGGCCATAGAAAAATGACTTCCAAAGAGATTATAAAAACTATTATGTCAGTAACCACGACCCGCAGACCACTGATGACCCATCAGATGATCCAAAGAGGTATGTGGAGTTATATTAAAATCACCATTATGTTTTTGTTTATATACCAAACAGGCATTTCATGAAATGTATTTCTTTTACGACAACAGAAATCAACGTTAATTTGCTATGAAAATAATATTCTGTGTATTGGTGCTTTTGCTCTTTCGTGTGTATTCATTTATTATTATAGCATTGAACCAATCATTAATTAATTATATTTTGCTGGAAGATATGATTTCTATTCCAGCTAATGGCACCATTTTCATTCGACTAATGTATTTTATGAACTAGAAGTGTGTTTCGGAAAAGAAATCATACTGTAAAACCGTCCATGTTGGTTGAACGTGTGTCACTTTATTCTGTACTCTTCATTTTAAGTATACTGTTGCTCTTATTAATATCGGAGCTGACATTAGAGACAACGCCGATTCATTAAATAAACATGTCCTCAATAGAAAATGTAAAATACATATTTTTATGTTCAGTTTTTTAAAAATATATTAACATTTTAAATATTTTTCATTTTTTTTAAGGACCGCTTACCACTACCGAAAAGGAGGACTAAATATAGCATACATCAGGAATTTATTACAAGATGCCCATGAAATAAGTACAACTTGAATACAACAAAAATTATAAAAGTGTCAAGACAAACAGCTGCATACAGTGAAGATAGTATGGAATGCAGATTCTGTAGATTGATCGTTAAAACAAACCATGGACTCAAACAATACAAACGGTCAAAGACCAAATAGAACATTATAAAAAAAACATTGTAATTAAATATTAATCGATAGCTACAAAAATGTATGTGATTCTATTGATCCTCACAAAGGCAACGAAGTGTGCATCCATAACAATACACGAGTGTCTTTGATAGATCGCTAAACATCTATTACTTCTGCGTTCTATACGCAATGCAATATAGACTGAAATTTTATATATGTGTTATTCTTCCTCAAAATATGTATATGAGACTCTGAATTTTTAAATTATGTTTAGTTTCTTAAATGTATGTTTCAGAAGTTAATTTTTAAAGTTTTCATTTAAAAATATCAATATTGTAAAAAAGTTCTAAGATGTTGCCAACAAGAAAATACTTTAAAATAAATAACTAATATGTGTTTATTGCTTTAACTAATTGGAAAATAATATTTTTTTTTAATATTACTATCATAAGTGTTTTGGCAAACAAAATTGAAAAAAAAATATATATACTTACCTTTAAACTATAATTTCAATACATACCAAGAATAGCTACATTTTAATATTAAAATAGTTAAGGAAACTACAAATATGAAAATATAAGTTAATATAAGCATTGCTAAACCTTTGTTTAGAAAAAAAATATTATTCTTTATCGTTTTACTTAACCTCGAGCGAAGAAAGGGTATTTCTGCTAGTTATAAAATATACGCAAGCTCAAATACTCCAATGATTATTTGAAGTGACACTGATCCACATACTTTATTTAAAATGTTACTTGATAATTAAAATAACTAAAGTTACATATATTGGAAAATTTATTAATTAAAAATACACAAAAAATTATTTAATACACGAGGTGGTCTCCGCTTTCTTAACTTAAAACGCTATGGTCCATGAACATGCGCCATGTCATGCATAAACTCATCCATGTCAAATGAACAGCGGCGTAATGAGATATTAAAGCGGCCCGGTGATTATCAGTGTTCACCATCCCAAAAATTAATTTAACATGCAAACTTTTAGATAAATATACTACACATATTAGTAAAAAACTTCCTATATACATTTCTTTTTTAAAACAAATTTCGCTTGTAATTTTATCTGGAGGTATTTTTTTAAAGGACATTTTTCTCTGTCAGTTGAAAGTGTTTTTTTAAGGGGAGGTGGGGGAAAACAACATTAAAATAGTATCGGCCATATGATATGCTTGGCTCCCCGGTTCAGTGATGGCAACGAATCATCCAATGGCCAGTACGCACCTGAATATGTACTCGTATGGTCCATGAATTTAATGGTCCTCTCTGAGTTCCATACATTTAAAGGTCGGCAACAACTGTTGTAAGCACATTAAATAAAAAATTAAGAATTTTTAAGAACTTCTGAGCCACTTCCGAATAACTATTTCTATTTTACCTTGAGAATATTTATTGATATACAGTGTGTTATTCATATAAATTAAACTTATTCTTCTCCGTCTAACACCGCTACTGTGGTTTGATAGAGTGAAGTCAGTCAACAATCCATCACAAATCCATTAACACTGACGCTTATTCTAACAAAAAAAAGAACACATTTAAACGAAACAAAAAGATCTTTAGAATGTAGTAGCATCCTTCTATCATTTTGGCTCGCGATCATTTTTGATTTTGATTCTTTTATAAAAATCTCCCCCCTCCCTCCCCTTTTGTGATATTTCATCATTTAATGAATAATGTAAGTCCCCATCCGTACCGCAGTCGGCGAGGTTTCTTTGAAACTTTGCCATACCGAATCTCCTTATCGCCATAACAAAGTCAAAACATATTTTTAAACTTATCTCGTATTTCCCCACAGAAGAAGAAGGAAGAAAACAACACAACCCCACTCTCTCATACTATTGGCATCCAGCCTTCTGTGTGTGTGGTGCAGAAGATGAGTTCTGGCAATATTCGATAAAAAAGAACCCCAGCGCGTCAAAAATCTGCGAAGGAAATAAAGGGCGCCAAATGGAACCTTCGAAGACCTTGAATTCCATTGATTGGGGACAGCTGTTCGGGACAATTTCAGCAGGGGTGGAAATGGATGGCGAGAAGTTTTGGCGAGATGTCGATCATGATTTAATTAACGTTCTGGAAGAGACGTTAAATGAGGGGTGCTAATTGGAGAAGGTGATGGCGACGCTTTGGACGGTTTCGGTGATGAGGCGTGGAGAGGAGTTGAGACGGTCATAAATCCTTCAGAGGAACATTGAACAGATCCTTACAATGTTTTGCAACATTTAATCTGTCGCGCTCACGGTGCATATAGAGTAAACTGCTCACGCATGATTAAAAGTGGAATATGTTTTTCCTGCAGATTCGACGTTGTCTAGAATATTCTAGATTAACTTTTAAACAAGGAGAAGTGCTGATGTTCTTTGTTAGTACTTCACAAAGGACGCTTCAGCAGTACACATTTAATTTTAATAATATATAGAGAGAATGCTGTAATATGCAAAAGATATTAAACTATATCGATAAGTTTATTATTATTATGCATAAATTCTTTTAAAGTTATTATTTTACAGTCCCGAGCATTTTGAGACGCAGAAGGAGTTCAAATATTTTTATGTTATAAAATAGCATTTTAATTATAAGAAAATATAAAATAAATAAAATGTTTGAAATTAAGTTTTAGAACAATTATTGTAGTTTAAAAAGGATTATACTCAATAATTTTTTTTACTCTATTCTCATATATAAGTGTGAAGTTTTGTAAAGTTAGGGGATTAGTTGCCAAGGGTTTAAACGTTTTAGATTTTTTTGAAAAGACTAAAAAACAACGGTATGTTAATGGTAGAATTTTTAATATGAGTGTGTAGAATGAGAGGTCATGAGTTTAAATTGAACAACTCGCATCTTAATCGGCAAGGAATAAAGTCATATTCTTATAATAGGGTGATCGACAAATGGGACAACTTGCCAGTAAATATTATTAAATGTACTAGAATAAGCGGTTTTAATAAGAAATTTGATATCCATAGGGTAATAGTCAGGAGCTATTAGACTGGACCAACTTAGTTTGAACTCTAGCCTGTTGTTGGTATAGATGTGGTTGCTCGTCAAAATTTGCATTTTTATTTGTGGTAATGTTTATAAAGACTATTAAATTTGATTTTTGTGATAACCTTATAGGTAGTTAATGGTTAATTTTGTATCAAAGGAGAAAAAGTATTTTTGCGGGGATTGGTGGGAAGCAACCACAGAACCTCTGGATATAAGTGTAAGTTACTAATTTTCACTAAGTTAGAACAAAGGGTCGTGAAACCTAATCGCCAAACAATAAGATATTAATATAGGTGTTTATCGCCAGACAATAAAATGTTAATATAGATGATGATACCCAGGCAGTAAGATGTTAATAATATGTCAAGATGTTAGTACATCGGCGGTTGGATTCCCAATAACAACAAATATTTAATATTCACAAAAAATCCAAGTTATTTGACTTTTAATTATTTAATCACTTACATTATATTAACAAAAAACCTCAGCCCATAACAGCTGATGCAACGACATCGAAACAAACTTGTAGCTAACTTTCACGCATGTGCTACTCGCTTCCGTTTCATGTTTGAATTTCCTTGTCGAAGTCATACAATTGTGTGAATATAGCCACTGGGCTCTTTTACGCAAGAGCATTAAAAGGTTCTGTAGCAAACAAAAATAATTTGTAAAATGCATCTTTTTTTAAAAAAAAAACGCCAAATTTGATCTGTAGTAAAACTCATTTTTAATGCAGAATCACCAGATACCTTTATGATTGGTGAAGAAAAATCAAATATATTCGAATAACTGTGAATAAAAAAATAAATCAATTAGAGTTTTGATTTCTTTAACTCTTAATTCTATCATTGTAACTGGACGCGGCGCCCCATTTAAAGTGCTTAACCTTGTGCGTTTGTGCTCGTCGCAAGCGTCCATGTCACTACCCTTGATAACGGAGTTTCTCTTCAAAAATATTAATTCCAAAATTTTATTTCACCTTTTTCAAACGATTTACGGTCTACAAACAATCAGACAAAGCCCACGTAGTTAGAATGACTTCGTTAGATAGTCCCTCTTTGTTTTCAATTGCATGAAAGAAGAATGAACTTTATCACGAATCCCGTCTGTCTCTACGATTCTCCCTAATCGCCATGATGGATGTCAGCAACATAAAGGAAGCTGTGCGCATGCCGACGTTTCCCAACACTGTGCGACATCTCTGCAGATGGAACACGTTCCGTTCCAAAAGGCATTCGAGAAAGAAGAAAAGGTGCAGATTTTCCGAATGCCTGACTTCAACAGCGAGGCTATTAATAAGCGCTTCTTCTTGAATGCCCCCCCCCCCCCCCTTTTCGTCAAAATGTCTGATCTGCTGCAACATGAAGACCGTCGCTTTTGGGTATAAGAATAAACCGATTGCGGCCTGCCCTCAAAATCAGTTTTGAGAACCCCGTGGTTTTTTTCTTTGTTTTGTATAAGAGGAATGCGGGGGAAGAGATATTGAGAATTTTCGGGAGGTATTCGTGGAAGTGTTTTAGCGGGAATCGTCTTCAAAATCAGCTATCCTTGGAAAAGAACGCAACTTCACACGAAACAACTGGTTTATCTTTCTTATGTTGCAAGGTTTTTGTTGGTTGACCATTCCCTATTTTTATAACCTGCTGAAAATTTTACGTTAAAGCCTTTGGTTCTGCGACACAGCAACACTCGATTGTTATCTAACATTTACTCGTTTGTTTTGCATAAGAGGAATACAGGGGAAAGATGGATAATTTGAATAAAATGTTCAATATGCTATTATTGATTTTATTTTTCTGCTTAATATAAATTTCCAACAATTTAACCCAATTGTGTGTGTGTGTGGGGGGGGGGGGGGGCCCAAATCTGGAAACCCTGAAATCTGGGAATTTAAACTTCTAAAAACCCCGAGTCGGAGAAAATTTTGTCTGAAGAAAATTAAAATTATTAACAAAGGAAAGTTAGGGAAGGTTAGAAATTGCCCAACTTGTAAGATTACATTTAAATTAGACTTCAGAACGGACACTGCATTGGAATATGGGTGCAACAAATCAATGCTTGTGAGAGAACTGTTTAATATTACCTAAAATATATATAAAAAAAAGATGAAAAATGTTGATAAGTTGAAACTAGGAATTTTCAGCACCGTTCAGTTGGGAATTTCGAATAGTTGAGTTGAAAATTTCGAATCGTGAAGTTGGGAAATTTTTTGTTTCAAAACCACCCCCCTCCCTCCCCAAATATTATTTGTGTAACGGCACTAGTAAAAACTTGAAATTTTTAATCTACCAACGCTAAAGCAACATTCGACATCTTGAAGTATAAAATATGTATTAAAAAGCATTAGTTGTCAATTATTTCAAACACACACCTTATCCTGTAGTTCTTTTTCAGGTCAAAATTACTACGAGCTCGCGCTTAGCCTTAGGGTCCCCCCCCCCCCCCTCATCATTTAATTTAGTAACTTCATAGTTAATACTTAAAATCATTTAACGTTATTCTATCTACTAGACTTATTTAGATGAAGGTGTAAAGACCTCCGGCTGCCACACCGTAAGTAAAAATCCGATTTCCGAGAGTTTAAATTTTTTTGCCAATTTATACTATTTTAAATTCTAAATTTCAAAAATTTAACCTCATATCAAATTATATAAAATGATTTTGATAAAACTTAATCTTTATGAATCAGAGTTGTGAACTTTAAAACTGGGGTTCGTTTCGGAAACTTCTGGTAAATTGGGGTTTAGTTATAACAGATATCCACTCGCGGAAAATATCATCCGGTAAGATGAGAGTCAAGCAACACTTACGGAATTCATGGGATTTAAGTATTAATGAAACGAAATGCTACCCTATCCTTACGAAAAAGCTTTCTCATACTGGAAACTTTACTAAATATATTACTAGATCAAGGCCTCTGTTAGGAGTGTGCCACAGGTGCCTTCGCACAGCGCACCGCGCTGACAAGGAAATACAGGTAGATGGGTAGAACGCCAGGATAAAAGATAGAAATATTAGGATATAAACGTTACATTACGCTTTTATGGTAATCTATTCCGACATTATAACTCCGTCATAAATAGCACGGTTGACAAGAATTTGGCATCTTTCTGTGGGAAATTAAGAGTGGATAAGTATACAATTTTATGCTCATCGTCTCTTAATTTCCAATAGAACAAATGCACGTGCGGAGGGTACCCGAGGAGGAAGCAACTTGTAGACGAAACAACTTGTTCATCTTCGTGCTTTTGGCGACCTGTTAATGCTTGTACCTGATACAATAATCTGCTAAAATGACATCTCACATACGTTCCTTAGACACATTCTATGCGAACGAGTAAAACGCGCGTGAGCTTCTCGGTAATTCGAAAATTCATACCACGTGGTATGAATTCTCGAATCACAGAAGAGCTCACGCGCGTATTACTCGTTCGGGTAGAATGGGCCTTAAAATCTAGTTCAAAGATTCCTCGTAGATTTCTTCGCACAATGTGCTTCGCTGCATTATACGATGACATCCAAAGTCTACTAATATATATATATATATATATATATATATATATATATATATATATATATATATATATATATATATATATATATATATATATATATATATATATATATATATATATATATTAGTAGGGATATTTTTTAATCTATATGTCTTTCCCATATTCCTCTATTAAAGAATGCCCAAAGTTTTAAAAAATCTGATTAATAGCTACGTTTGTAGGCAGCTCTGAAAAAGGGAGCTTTGTTTATGAGCTTTCATTCCAAAGCAACAACCTTCTTCTTCAAATGTCTTATATTTTTCTGAAACTACTGAATCGATTTGACAAGAAATGTATAAACGGCGAGAAATTAAGGATTTTGTTTTGCAACTAAAAATGAAAAGCGCGGAGAGTATCATACATAAACAAAATATATATATTCATATTTAAAAGTTTAACGTTTCTAAGAAGTTATACCATTAATCATATTTTATAAAAATATAAATGTATGTTATTACATGCAGTTTTAAAATTATATCACTAAAACTTTTGAAGAGGGGGGGGGGGGGAAGTTAACTCTTTTAATTAAAATATACCACACTTTCTGTTTTAAAGAATTCTTTTTAAATAAGGACAATTAAATTTTCAAGCAAGAAAACATTTTTTGCTACATATAATAACTTAATTTCACGTAAAATACCTCCAGGAAAAGAAAACTTTTTTCTTGCAAACAATGTGAATAGCACAAGTATGCTCGAAAATTAATTCAGAAATTAATTATATAGTTGCTTCGTATTTTGTTACATTCATTTTAATATTCATAATTAGCTAAAAATTACGAGTTCTAAGAAAGAAGTCAAACTTTTAATGTAAAAGCTAAGTATTTAAAGCCTAAAAAACAAATGGGTAGGTAGTTAATATTTAATATTAAAAACAAATTTAATTAAAGTGTATTGTATCTTTATTAAGAAAGGAAAATAAAGTTTTGAGTTATGTTTACGATAGCCACGTACTCGTTAACTTACCATAATAAAAATTTTAATTTATTTTTATCGTTCTCAAAGTTAATTTTTATAAGTATAAATATTTAATTTACTACCAATGTTTTAATAGGGGTTCATAAACCTTGCATTTGATTAAGTCTTACTATTATGATTAATGTTGCCTTTAAATATACCTTTAGAATAATAAAAATAGATATAATAATATCGATCGTTTTAAAAATATTTTTTGACATCAAAAGTTTTTAATGTCAGGTATATTTATTATCAAGGTAGAAGCACCATGATACGCTTTTAGAAAGATCCCTTCCGACACTATAACTCTATGACAAATAACACAAATGGCATAAATTTCACGTTGTTCAAATGAAATTTGCAGTTGATGCGCGTGAAATCTTGAAAGAAAACAAACACGTACTGGACATGTATATGGGCTCGCAAAGCAAAACGTAACAGCTTTCTTACTTTCCTTCTATTTTTTTCGAGGGGGTTTTTTACATGGATATTCCTTTTAAATCGATCGGAGTATCTGTCATTGTCAGAAACTTGCGCAGCAAAAAAAGTGTTGATATTTCAATTCACGATAACTCTAGGGAGAATTAGCTTATGAATTTAAATGACCTACATTAGCATAGGTCAGCTGTGGTCGACCAGTTCAGTCATTAATCCACTCCCTCTGACCAGCCATTGCTCCCTCTGAAATTTGTATTGCTTGGTGGGGTGGGGTGGGGGGGGGTGAGATCATTTAAAAGTTCAATTGCGCCATAGGAAACTTAAACAAGTTGAAAAATCAGATCTAGACGTACAAAATGATACTGCAAGAAGTCTAAACACTTATAAGAAGTATGAAAAAATCCCAAGGCTATAAAAACGCGCAAAAAGAATACAAGTAAAAAATATTCAGGAACTAAACCTTACGGAACAATGCCTACACGATTTAAAAAAAAAAAAAAAAAATTGAAAATCCATAATTCGAATTAAATAGGATTCAACAAAAGCGATACGAATGCATTAACTGAAGCATAATAAAAAGACGCCTTATGGCGTACACGCGATTTTTATTGAATTTCTAGTTCTACAGAATTCGAAAAAATAATGTATAATTAGAATTTTTTTAGAACTTACTATGATTATATGTTTATATATGCGATTATTAAAACAACGACTAGCAAACAGTTCTTCAAAGGGTCACAGTTGCCCAATGGATAAAGGTGTTCGGTTATTAATCAGAGAATTGCGAGTTCCAGCCCAACTGCAAGTAGACTTGATAAAGAAAAAAAAATTTAGTTATCTTGCAATCGGAGATTTACCAGCTTCGCTACAAAAATACTAGAAAATCGCCTAAAAATATCCAGAAAATTATACTAGCATGTATACGTGACTGGTGCACGATAAATCTGATCGATCGGTGTACAATGTCTTGACGCCTATTCAGGTTGCTTTGGTTGCCAATTCAGGGATTACCTCGTCATCTAACTATGATTCTAAAATACGTGGGGGGCCTCCGTGGCCGAGCGGTTGAAGGCGTCAGCTGGGAATACAAAGGTTCCATGCCAGGCAATGAACTTGACAAAGAAAAGTAAAAAGTAGTGATCTTGTGATCGGAGGGTTGCCAGCTTCGCTACAAAATACTAGAAAAGTCGTCCAGAACATCCGTAAAAATTAACGGCGTGTATACGGGACTGGTGCATGATAAATCTGATCGGGCCCTCGATCCAAAGTCCCGACGTCTATAAAGGCGTTGGGTGCCAGTTCAGGTGTTTCCTCGTCATCCGACCATGGTTCTAAAAAATAACGAGGTGCATGTATGAATGTGTGTGAATGTGTATGGGTTCCCGGGCTTTCCTTCGAGAGAGACCCCGAACCGTCGCCAATAACCCACTGTGCAGTTCTAGTGTGAAGTTAATTAACCAAAACCAAACCAAACCTAAAATACATTGTGTTGTTTGTGTGTGTTGTATGTCCCAAAGATTAAGCATATAAATATAATAGAGAAAAAACAACCTAAATCAGGCGAGCAATGATCAATTAACTTACCAATAAAATAATATCAAACAGTTCTTGAAATAACAGAACTTCCCAAATTCGCCATGTGAATAATGAAAATGTCAAAACGCGCTTCGAAAATGCTTCAATTTCAAAGTAAAGCTTCTTTCGAAATCATTAATATCTCCCAAACCAAAAATTGAGAGGGTGTTTTTTTAAGACTTTTGCCAGTTAAGATTCGCAATGGATGATCCCTTCCGAAAGCGAACTTGGAAGTTTTCTAATGCATTCACGAATCGTTAAAGATAAAAAATAAAACTAGGCTTGTGTTTCATCTGTTAAATTGCCTTTGACATGCAAATATAACAACTTTTCGTTGAATTTTTTTTTTATAAAAGTATAGATTTTTCTCTCGAATTAGAATGAAAAGAAATATACATGGCACTGTAATGGGCATCACGAGTTTGTGAATCGAATGCGTTTGCATTGATTTAAAACTCATTAGATTTTACTTAATTCATCAGTAAGTATTATTTGCAAAAATTAATCTTGATTAGGGTTTCGATTTCGATTAACCCACTGACGCTCAGACGATTTTTTTTCATTGTAATTTTTTTTTCACTGTAGGGAGGTTTAAGTATTTCTTTTTTGCTGTGCATGTTGTTTAATATTATTTTTTAAATTTTATTTAATATTTAAGAGATAACTTCTAAGTTGTGCTTGGAGTTTTATAAATTTAAAAATATTGTAAAATGGAGTATTTGTATAAATTTAAAAATTGGATGCATTGCAGAGAAAACTGTAGTCCTTGGATGTAATATCACGTTTTTCAAAACAGTTGATTTTACAATTATCTTTCTTTTAATTGAGTTTAACCATTCCGTGATTAAAACGCTTTACAAATTAAGAGCTAGGTATCTATAATCATAAAACAAAATGTCTAACTGTGGATCGCAAAACATCTACTTCATCTGACTCTAAAAGACTGAAAATTTATATTTAAGTACTAAACATATTTTTATTTAAATTTATATTTAAGTTCTCAACATGTGCGCCTGAAGTTGGGATTTGAAAAATTCCCGTTTTTTTTTTTTAAATGATTTTAACTTTGATAAAATTATTGCATAAAGAAACTTTAAAAAAAATATATTTCCAAGGTACTAGAACTTGCCTTTATAGCTTAGTTGGTCAATCGTGAAATTCTGGACAATAGTTCGGCGGCTCCAGTTGCAACGGGGAGGACAATTCAATTTATTTTTAATGTATATTCCTTATTTAAAGGGTTCCGCAACAACGCGGGGCCAAACAGTTAGTTATAATAATTTTATGTAACACATTGTGTATTATATTAAAAAATGGACTGGAATCATTTAGGTTGTAACAATATCATGAATTAGAAATTTTATTTATTAACCAATTTTTTATATAAACACACATATTTCCTGAGAAGGGGACATTCATTTCTTTTATTTTTGTTTTTAAAAAATGCCCCTTTTATTTTTTGGTTGCAAAACTTTTCAGCAGAGACTATTAAAACTTTTGCAAAAATTCAAATGAGTCAGTTAAGTTTCATATTTTAATAAAAAGTATGAAAATATAACGAATGGTTTTGATTAATGTACTAATAGCATAAGCATCTCAAATAAAATAATTCCTAAGCAAATTTGTAAGTGTTATATTTAGGTCTCATAAAAGCGCTCATAAATATATGTGTAGTTTTGTTAGTTGAATAAACTTTGCACTAGAGCTACGCAACAGGGCTATTGCTGACAATACGAGATGGATCTAACTCGAAAGAAAGTTCTAGAAACACTGTCTTGCAATTTAAGTTCACAGGAAGAGGACAAACACAACACCTGAAATGCGCCATCTATTCTCGAGACTTCCACTGCACCAACAACATAAAGTATTTCAATCCACGACATATTTAAAGTGCATTAGCCCCATTCATGCGGAGGAGTCTTCAACTGCACTCACTTGGAGTGAAACTTAAAACCCTTCAATCACAACTCCGATGTAATGCTAGCTGCACTTCCGCAGCCCCCTTATTTCACGCCCTAATAAATGCACTTAAATCCAATGCATCCAATGCTTTTGTTTTAAGTCAGAACAACGTTATATTAAACGTGTTTAAAATCACTTCATTTTTTTCATTAATTGTTTTTAATAGGCATTTTTATATCTATGACACTATTTTGATATTTACATCAAAGATTGGGATTTTAAAATAATAAAAATACATTTTATTCGCCTTTTCACCTTATATCAGTGTTTCTTAACCAGTGGTTCATGGACCCCTTGGGGGTCCATGGGTCATATTTTGGGGGTCCGCCGACTGATCCTAATTTTTAAAATGTTTGCATCAATTTAGCCAGCAGTGGTAACCCGGACCTACTTCATCATTAGCGCGCTCTGTATGGCAACCCTGTTTCTTTTTCCGCTCCTCCGGAGAAGAGAATTTGAGGCGCTTTTTCGCGCATGCTCATTTATTTCTCTTTTGTTTTAGCCTTTTCATTGGTCGATAATTTGTTTGAGTTTGAAATAGCGGTATAATTTTAAACTTGATTCACGATTTTATTTCCGTTGGATCTGCCCTGGAGATGAGACGTACATTTATTTTTGTCTTTCATCTGTTTGTGAGTAGCATATTTTTTTGGTGTTTTCTTAGCTTATATTATTGCTAAATGCTTGATTTCACTATGGAATTAGCTCTTGCTGAAGTTTTGAATGCGAAAAATAAATATTCAGTTGGCTATTTTAGTGTTTTACCAGTCATGGGTAAGAAAGCGTTGTTAGAATAATGTATGAAAGAGGGAATGATTTCATCGATGTATAAATGTCCAAAATGTGGATCACAAATGAGTTTGAAGCCGAGACATAAGGGTATATCCTCCATCGATACAAGATTCCTTGCCGCTTTTTCAAGTGTTTTTTTTGTGTCTTAATGTTTGTTCTTAATGTTTCATTTGATTATTTGAAATAAAACTATTACTATTACTATTGAAATAAAAATATTAAAATAATTAAATAATAAAACAGAATATATTTTGTAATAAATGATGTTTAAGCAATTTTTTTTTCACAGAGGGGTCCGTGACATATTTAAAATTTTTAAAGTGGTCCATTGTGCCAAAAAGGTTAATAAACACTGCCTTATATAGAATAAATCTTTCCAAATATACCGTAAGCTTCCAACACAGAAATATTTTCTGTGCTTATCCCCAACTTTCATCTTCCCCTACGTGATCTTGAGACCGATTCAAGTCACGCTTCTTCAACAAAAGCTAACGATATAACAACGATCACGATCTCTGCAGAAAAGCGTGATCGCTACGCGCGTCTTGTGAATAAAAATAAACTTGTATACACAGCATCACATTAGTTTCTATTACACCTCTTTACACGCTCAC
This sequence comes from Troglohyphantes excavatus, assembly GCA_963932185.1. Classification (NCBI taxonomy): domain Eukaryota; kingdom Metazoa; phylum Arthropoda; class Arachnida; order Araneae; family Linyphiidae; genus Troglohyphantes; species Troglohyphantes excavatus. The sequence continues at coordinate 25,391,815 of OZ010670.1, read as the reverse complement.
AAGAGCGCTTCAATCGGTTTTCGTTATCTAAAACAACGCCTTTCCATGTCGCTTATGCATTCTCAATTTTCTCTAAAAATTCCTGCATCGATCTGGTTCATATATGCATTTATACGTTCTTCAGTTTTGAGTATGTATTGCTATGCACCTTCAATAATGGTTGTGTTACGATTGTGAATTTCGTAGACACTTTTAAGCCTATATCAATATATTTTTTTAAAAAATTGTAATTTTTAATATTTAATAGCAAATATTTTCTTTTTTTTTTGTATCGTATAGTATTTTATAAATAAAGTACAGTAGTAATAAATAACACCGATTATCGGGATCGATTGGGACCATATCCTATCCCCTTAATCGAATATTTGTATAATTAGATAATTCACGAAAACAAATTATGTCTTAGTTAAAATAAAACAAATTTTGCTTTCGTGTGTAATAATATTTAATGACTATTATTATAAACAATATCATTCACTAATAAGAAACTTTTAAAATGTGGATATTTCTAATCGGGAGATATATAAAAAAATTAAAAATGTGGATAAAATGGAACTGGGAATTTTCAGCACTCAACAGTGCTGAAAATTCCCAGTTCCATTTTATCGACATTTTTAAATTCGAATAGTTGAGTTCGGAAATTTGCACTGCCAGGTGTAAATGCGCCTTAAAAGATTAACTTCGCACTTTCCTTAAGGTTACAAAAGTTACATTCTGCAACTGTAACACAATCGGTTTTATAACAATCCCTCACCACAGAGTTCTCATTTGGCCACGACCGCAAACCGAGCTATTCATCACCGAAATTCTTCGAAGCCCTTCGCCACGAAAACGTCGAGGAAACTCTTCGCAACTCTCCTGACCGCGCGTGTTTGCCCATCGCACAGAGTCAACATCCCATTCATTAAAAGAAGCAACAATCTCTTACAGAATTTTGTGGGAGGTTTGCCAGGAATAAGGGCTGCTCGAGAGAAATACGGCGAGGGAGAGCGAGCTGCCCTGAGTTGTGGTGTTTGTAAATGTTTATAAGCCCTAACTGTGTGTATATTCTGTTGTTTGCGCAAGACGTTTTTTTTTTTCTTTTTGACGTTTCGAGAAGAAAAGGTGGGCGGAAGAAAGACTTAGGACAAGATTATGAAGCAAGTCAAAGTTTACATCCGGTTAATCATTGAACCCAAATAGAATGTCACATGGTGAATTATTACTGGGTAAAGCCGTTGACAGCCCAATTAGTTGGGAAACTTAGTAAAGCAATATACACCCTTGTCGTTGCGAACGTGGAGAATGTGTTAGTTTAATGCGCAGTTAAGATACTTATATGTTCATCAAAAAACCCTTATTCTTTTCTACTGCAATCTGGTTTCAAACTCAAGCTCAACTGTGTTTTATTTTAATTTTATAAACGTCAATTTATTATGTTTTAATGATAGAAATGTTCTTCTGAAAGAACGCAGCGTACTGCTTGTATGACTTATCTTTACGACCGTATAGAACTGTTTCCTTCTTTCTGGCAGAACCTTCGAGCATGGATCCTTCATAGTAGAGAAAACATAATGTTATAATCTCGCTAACATCAAAGTGAGGCCAATATGTATGGCCTCAAACACGTCGTTAATTACGTCATTCCATTCATAAATTTTCACTGTTACACATTTCCCAATTCATCAGCCATTCGCAAGTAATTTTTAATTTATAATTTTGAAAAGAAGTCACGTGTCTGAGGCCATTCGGTCTGAGATGTTGGTTTCACGATTATGACGTCATATTCGCTCTACTACAGTCCATTCATGCTCGAAGGGCAGAACAGCCTGTACTCTCAATAGAAGTTTCTAAGTTACCGCAAAAAAAAATTTAAAAATTCAATTGTAACATCTTTTCATAATTTGAAAATTCGGATGTTTACAAATTAACAAAAGTAAACTGAACTTGTAAAACCCGCTTTGTGTGCGTCAGCACTCGTATTTTTGACAACTTCACTTTTTAATTCACGATTCTATATTCAAAAGGAATACTAAACGGACGTCCTGCTGGAAGGACACAGTGATCGGTGGGAGGCCATGCATAAAACTGCTTCTGGAATCTTTCTGGCAGGGATTTGGAATGCATATTCTACCATTAAAACCTTAAGTTTTCTTTCACGATTCTAAATTCAAAATGAATTATTAACGAACGTCCTGCTGGAAGAACGCAGTGATTGGTTTGTAGGCCATTCTTCTGGAATATTTCTGGCAGGGATTTGGCATGCATATTTTATCATTAAAACATTAATTTAAATTAATGCATGACGGAAAAGACTACCGATGCAGCTATCACTGTCTAAAATACAGATAATACAGAGCAATTTATTCTCAAGATTCATTGTGAGACTGAGATTTGTAAAATTTCATCAAGTTTTTTAAATGATTTTAACAATTTAATAAATATTACATAAAGAAATATATTCAAAAGATATCTAAGTTCTAGAAAACTTGCCAATGTAGCTAAGTTGATAGCACACAGGTTTTCGAAAGAATTGGTCGCGGGTTCAAGTCCCGACGGGGACCAAACACATTTTTTTAATATATATACCTTAACGGATTTCAGAGCAACTCGGGGCCAATCAGTTAGAAATGAATAAAAGAATAAAAACATAATTTCTCGTCTCGAAACACTAAATGCCCCATCTCATTGACTCTAGATATATTTCCAAATTTGTAATAAACATGTTAAAAATCACCAGCACCTCAAAGATAATTTGTTTAAGATTAAACTTATTGTTCTTCCCTAACGAAGACATCACACAAACCGAAGCAACAGTTAAGAAAATCGATTAACTCAACCGTCTCTTCTTCCACACCTCTCCACTTCCTTTCACTATTCCAGGCAGGTACGGTTAAAGTGCTTTTTATTTTCCAGAAGAAAAGTTATTTTTTTACACTTGTGGAGATTTATTCTTCGAACGTCATTCTTTCTGAAAAGAGCTCATTTATCCGCTAAAAAGAGTTCTTCAGTTTAGAAAAAGACAGAGAGATGGGGAAAAAGAGAATAATTTGAGGCGGGAAGTATCTTCAAAGTGTCTTTTGGAACATTATGGATTTTATATATATAAAAAAGAGTTATGTCTTGGGTTGCTCGTTAAAACCGAATAATGACAAAACCAGGTGGTTGTAATTAATACTGATTGAGCATTTGGTTTAGTTAGATTATCTACAGAAAAATGATAATTATAGTCATTTTTCTTAAATTCTTAGAAATAAGATGTTTTTATTCATGAGCGAACGAACGAGTGCTTAAAATCCCTCAAAAAATGGGTAAGTATAGACCTTCATGTACCGTAAGGTTTGTTTCGCGGATACTTTTTACACGCGCACCTGCTCCTTCATGCGTCTTTTGTAAAGTCTATATCTCCCTGGACTTGTCATAAGCTTAGACTTTTTGGTTTGATTTTGGTCGGGAACTGCACCTTCCACCTGTTTAAGTATCGATCTTTTCCGTAACATAAATGAAAAACAAAAATATATTTAATTTTTTTTGCGTTTTAAAGCTTTAATAGACTTTTTTCAAAAACACTACTCCTCCTTCAATTTTTAATGTTTTTAAAATATTTTAATTTTTAAATAATTTTAAAGTATGTAATACAGACGTATGAATAGACTTTTGTAGATTTGGGTTTTAATAGTTTTCAAAAACTTATTTTATGTTCAAAACCTAAAAAAATATTCACATTTTTATGTTTAATAATTCGTCAAAAAATAATTTACAATTTAATTTAAAAAAAAGCTATTTATACGTTTATAAAACAAATATTAGAGCTTCAAAAACTATTAACAGTTTAGTTTTAGGTTAATTAGTTATAAAGCCTTAGCATTTTAAACGTGACCAAAATGTAAAAAAAATATTTTGAGTAAATGACGATTGTTGCAGACGAAAAGTGTGTAGAAAGATGATAAATGGTATATAAACATCTAAAAAAAACATATGTTCTGTTTCTTTTATTGTTTTGAAAATTTGTGCACACCTTCTTAAATATGTATAGAATCGTTTTATGAAGAAAAAAAATTAGTAATTTTTTCGGAATTTGGGGCTTGGTTCTCCCTTAATAGTGAATCCTTCTACAAATCGTCACTTTCCACTCCCGCCAATTTCACACAAATCGTTTAACCTAATATCTAATCAAATGTAATTATTAAACTCATCGGTACCTTCAATTTAAGCACTTACTCGCAACAACCCATCAATTAAAACTGAAGTTACAGTAGTTAAACAGACCAGCGTATGCCCGGAAAGAGACTCCTCCCCCTCACAAAAGCCAATGAGGGGATTGAATTTGTGCCCAACCTCGTCGACGCATTTCACTTTATTCAACACTATGATAGGTCATTTATTTCTATAAACTAGATTTTAAAAACGAATTCGCGTTACAAGAAATAACATCTAATCTCTTTTTTGAAGTAGCATCTTATATAAAGGCACAAGTTTCTTTTAAAAAATTACTCCTCTTAAATAACTTATACACTGGTTTCACTTAAGCCAATCATATGAGCAACTAAAGACACGTTGCTCAGACAATTTTAAAGCAAATCATTAAATTTGTTTTTTATACAATCTACAATTCTTACGAAACTTTGCATAGCTGTTAAAACTATTACCTAACCTTGTGGTAAAATAATAACATAGTTAAAATTTTAACACAGAACATATATCAGATCTCTGAAACATTGCACATAGGTTTTAATACTGCACTGTAAAACAAATTACTTAAAACAGAGTATCTAAACCTACTTGTTTTTCTTTAAGTATAATTGCATTGTAAATGCACGATAACGTACTCAAATTTAAGCAACCCTACTTTCTCAAAAATGAACAATGTGATTTAATATTGATAATCTCAGCTTCTGTTCAAGCGATCTTAATAAAACCTGAGAAACTTAAAATTGTTGAAGGAAGATGGTTTTCCACATTATTTTATTTCAATTGCTTAAATAGAAACTGAGTAATTTCTACTTAATTATCTTACTTCTCATTTCTGCTGTTTAAAACTTCTTAATGTCACTATGGTAGTTTAACAGATAAGGCACTTGACTGAGTTGTTGATTATGTAGATTCGATTCCCGATAAGACTTGATTGTAATTATTAATATTTATTGACAGTGATTTATGAAGGCAGCCAACGTATGTAAGCATCTACTTATTGTTGAGTGCGTCTTTTTCAAAATTGAAACTTACATATTCAGAGCCCTTATAAGCATCGAATGTACTCAAAAATGAGTAAATTTTACTTATTTTTGAGTATATATTTTTAAAGTGTAGCACGTAGCAATGAGGTACAATACAAACGAAACCACAACAATGCAAAATTATAACGCTTATGAATGAAAATAATTTCAAACGATATTAGTTTTGTAGATCATATAACATCAATTCCGGGACTTATACGCAATATAAATGATTGTTTTATCCATAAATAAAAACATATATAACTACTATTTGTACTACGTGCAAAAATAGTAGTTACATTCTGATACCTATTTGTTAAAACTAATGTTCGTAGTTAATTCCGAAAATTCCACTCTTAAAAGTAACATTTACAGTCTTGCTGAAAAGTAACAATCGCAAAAAAAATATTTTCGGTTTCTATTTAAAAGTGGAACAACTATACTATGTTTCGAGTTTAAATGCAATTTCAGTATCTTTAAAAAGAGGTGCAATTATATCTGAAATGGGAGTTTTAAGTTCTTCAACATGTGGATTTAATGTTCTAGGGAATGTGTTAATCTTGAAATAGTCTGCGAAAATGGCCCCGCATTTAGGACGTCGTTATTCTAAATGTCCTTTCTATTACGGAATTCTCGTTTTTGCCTTATTGCCGTCATTAGTAGCATTAAAGAAACTGCAATGAGAAACTCTTCCGAATTTATAAGCTCGCTCAATTGTTCCGTTCATGAAGTTGATGTAAAAATCTTTTTATGATATGTTGAACATTGCTTTGGTTATGGCTGCATATTTAAATGGATTGTTTGAAGAAAAGGTTATGATTTTGAAAATGGATATATTTAACTATTAAAATGTTAGGTATTATTTTAAGATTTTTAAGTGGCTCTTAGTGAAAAGAAAAAGTAAACCGTACACTTAAAGAGTTAAAGTCATTTACAGTTCAAGTTCCGATACAGAATTTTTAAAAAAAAGGAAGCATTCATCGCTAATTGCAGGATTTTTAATGTTTAATTTAAAAAAAAAAAACTTTTATCTTATAAGGATAGTAAAAAGATCATAGCATTATTTTTTTTAAAAATCATTTTAAATTTAGATGTGTAACTTGACAATTGAAGTTATAGTTCAATATAGTTGTATAGCCTCAAATACCTACTGTACGAGCTAAATAACACAAATACTTGAAATAATGAATATAAAGGACAAAATCTATAAGAACATTTATGTATATTTTAAATTACACGTTGCGTCCAGTGTCTCGGACGTCTACTGATGAAACGCGAGAGGACATGTTCTCCAGATTTAAACTACAGCAACGGACATTTAAAAAAATATCAACTTTTTTTCATTTTAATTCACTTAAGTTTGTGTTAATTTATTCACCTCAATATCGCTTTAAAACCAACACTCAATTAAAACTGCTGTATCTTCTTGGGTTAACTATTTTAAGAAGTTTTTTTATACACAACTCTGGCAACACTGTTTTTTCTATATTTGGTGAATTTTTAGGTTTGTGGTTCTTTATTTGTAAATAACAATGAAAATGTCAATGAGTTACTCTCATCAATTCAACTCGGCCAAATTTCTGCAAAGTAAGTCTATTTTTTTTTTTAATTTTTGACTTGGAATTTATTTCTAACACGATTGTTGAATCTTTAAAAAACTTCTTAAGAAAACACAAAAAAAATTATTATGATTTCTGTTAAAATCTACTAATATTTGACTATCTATTTGTTAATAATGTAAATATTGCAAACACTTTTTTTATTTTCTAAATGCATGATGCAAAAATTCTTAAAAGAAATTAGGTTTCATATAGATGCCCAGAAAACATCATTTATCTTTATTTAATTATCGAGTTAAAAATAAGTTAATATGGACTTTCACTCGTTTTGGGCGAAGGCTCCATACCGATTCATGCCATATATAGCGCTATCAGTATCGGACGTATGTAGTGTGATTTGTTAGGGAACTTAGTATTAGAAAAAATAATCCAGAATCGCCTGAGACATAATATAAGTTAAAAGAATTTTATTTTTTGACTATGCTAACTAAAAGTTTGGTTGAAAGGATTAAAATTACTTTATTCGGTACATTATTTACAAAACTATCTGTATCTCACCTATATGGGCCAACAATGTGTAAAAACAAAACAATTATTTTGTCATAACACGCACTGCTTGAAAAATCTCTAAACATATGCTACCTCCCAGATGTTTTGATAGTGGACAATTTCAAATATTAATAAAATAATATAAAATCGGAGAATATTATAAGATACTTCAAAAATCCGCAGAAAATTTTAAATACAAGCCTTTGAATATTTTACGATAAACGTTATGAAAGGTATTCTATTTCAAAATCTGAACAGGCATCTAGTTTTGAAATTACGGTATTCGAAACTACACTTCAAAGTATTCAATATTATTCGAGAGCAATATCCAATAAATGTGTCCACAAAATTCAAAGATGTGTATTCCAAGTCGCTCAGATGATTTAAGAAGAGGTGGGAAGATTCTATCCTACTTACAACCTCCGTGGGAGAACGTTCCACCTGCAAACGATACTATCCTCGATGCCACCTCCTGCCAGAGAAATTACCTGTCTCAAACTTTCAGCATATTTGGAGACTCTTTTGAGAATCGCCATGGCAACTTGGGAAAGAGTCAGTGGATTAGGGTTAGGGAGTTCATATGGATGTTTTTAATGTATTGTTATGATATTTTTTTAAATCTTAATTAGGTTTTAAATGATATTTTTCGTATGCAGATACCAAAAATGTTCTTTTTTTTCATTTTAAAATTTTGAAAATTTATATACAAAATTGTATTTTACTAACTCTTTCAAGACATATTAAACTGCGGCTTTATTGTTACTAGAAGTTATTAATATATTTTTTAAAAAAAACTGCGAATATTTTGACACTAATGCAAGTGACGGGATTTATTTCAACACTATAACTCCGTGACAAATAGAACGATTGACATAAATTTAGTCTCTTTCGATAGAAAATTTGCGGAAATGCATATAAAATCTTTATATAAAAATAAGCATGTACGGATCATACACTGTTAAAAATAGAAATCAAAATTAAGTCAAATGTACTCATTTTTGAGTACATTCGATGCTTCGAATACATAAGTTTCAATTTTGAAAAAGGCATGTACTCATCAGTCACCGCATTCCATAGCCTTATCCGTTAAATTACCAGGACGACTTGAAGAAGTATATACAGACGGCATGTTATAAAGGTGTGCCAAAAGAATTGGAATTAAGATAATTGAGTTGTAATAACTCAGTTTCCATTTAATCAATCGACATCAAATAATGTGAAAACCATCTTCTGAACAACCTTTTTTTAAGTTTGTCAGGTCGCTTTGTTAAGATAGTTTGAACATAAGCTGATATTAGCAATATTAAATCACACTGCTCATATTTGCGAAAGTACGGTTGCTTAAACTTGAGTACGTTGGTACGTTGTTGCTCATTTACAATGAAATTGTACTCAAAGAAAAACGAGTATGTTCAGGTACTCATTTTTAAGTACCTTTTCTTCACAGTTTAGTTATGAGACATATACACTTATAGACGGTTTTAAAGTGAAGAGATGGGCAGTTAAAAGTCTATGAAATACATTATTATTCTCGATTTAGGTTCACCATTTCAACAAATGAAGTGAAAGCATGTTTATATAAGATCGCTGGTGTGGCTCGTGTTGTTCACTTTTGAAAATTTCTTTACCACGAGTTTGAATCGTAATTTTAGCTTGATTTTTTTTATCACGAATCTGACTCGATGTCGCAATGGAAATGGTTAACAATGTCATTAATACAGTAATCGGTTCATAAAAGTAAGAAAATAAAAAATATTCAACCTAATAAACCCCAAACAACTATTTTCAATTAAATATAGGCATGACATTCAAAATAACTTTCATTTTCCAGTGTACCGAAAACACAATTATACATCCAGGAGCAATGCAAAAGTCCTGGAATTCAGAGCTGCCAAATTAATCCTGAACTAACACAATAAATTCCGGCCCTGTGCTCGCATTAATTAATGTCTTTGAACGATTATTAGATAAAACTGAGCCTCGAACTGCGTTTAGGGGTTTATTTGTTAAAACAGAACCATTAATTAATCTAATTAAACATTTGGAGCTTATGCCCGGATTAAAACTGCGTAGCATGAGCTTGTTTTCAAAAATGGAGTTCTTAACTTATCGGATAGCTTTGTTCGGAGAATATGTTTTAGTTGATAGAACAATATAATAAGATTAATAGGGGCTGGCTGAGAAAGTTAAAGTTTAAGCTACAATGCAGTTGGATTATTGGAGAGTTTTATGAAGTTATTAGATAAGAAACAAACGGAAAAGTTATTCTCTTCTAAAATGTATTATTTTTTTGACGTATAATACAATAATTGTGGTTTTGTAATTAACATTCATAGGGTGAGACGTTTTGATTGACGATGAACACTGTTATTTGATTTATATATAAATAAAACTAAACAGCTCGAGGTATCATAGACATGACTAAACAAGATTTTTTTTAGAAAAGAATGGTTAATAATAAACATTATTTTCTAAACATGCAAACTGTAATTATTATTATGTAATTATTAAACTGTAATTATTATTAGTTAATATTATGTCGACATTCCCAAGTGTTTTCACTCTTTTTTGTAGTATAATAATTTTAACTTGAAAAAAATATTTAGTTCTGGCGTTTAAATAAGTTTTGTATATAACGGTTCGAATGAGAAAAAAACAAACTTTTCCTCTTTTCCATTAAAAGTAACACAAAACTACATTAAATATTAGATAAAGTGAACAATACAAATTTTATAGATAAATAACTTCTAAAACGCTTATATATGTTAATATTTATTTATATAAATACGGAAAGAATTACATAGTCTAAAAAGTAAAGGAAATTGTGTAACATCTTATGGTGGGGTTTCACTTAATTTTTAATAATTATTATTCATTATCTTTACTAACAAGCTCCGTTCTCAAAAGCAAAGAAAACTCAGCACTTTGATAAATAAATACCTAGAGCAGATATACAAATTTGTGCAAAATAGACCGAAACCTACTTCTTCAATTCAATTATACGACACAATAAATATTCAATTATTCAAAGCCTTCAATCCTTCAATTGATTTGAACCAGAAACAACGACATTGCATTAACAAGACAAAACAATATAAACAAAGTTAGACATATTTAAATGGATTTTTTTACGCTTTAGCGTGACAATGCATTTTAAAGTATATGAAGGATTTTTTACTAAATTCAATATATTAAATATATAAAATTCGTTTTTTTTTACTAAATTCAATATATTTTTATTAATATAATAAACAAATGTATATTTTTCAATAACTTTTTTATGACTGTTATTGTGTTTTTAACCGACTTCAGCGTGGCAACTCTAATACCACCAAACGCGCCAAGGAATAAGTTATCAATTAGACTGTATTGTATTTTTTATGTATGTTCTCGCGTAATTTCTCTTATAATTCAAATATTTGGATAATTTTTTTTGTTAAATAGGGGATGTTTCACTTGGGAAACTTTTGTAACAAATATCCGGTTATCCGAGATTTAACTATCCGGAATTCTCAATTAAAAGGACTTTTAGAAAAGCAGTATTGTCTTATTTCGAAAATTCTTTTTGTTGGATAGAAAAAAGTTACATTTGGCAATTTTTTTAAAGGGTTACGGTTTTAAAAATGGCTTTTATTTATCCGAAAATATCAATTCACTTAACTTTTTTATACATTTTCTTCGATTATCTCAAACTATTTTCGTTCTTGAGTAGGGATTTTAGACAATCCCTAGTCAACAATTGTACAATATAATTTTGTTTTCCCGTACCTAAAAAATATACTATCCTAACGTAAAAAAACATACTATCCGGGTAACGGAAAAAAGCGAGCAAAGACTTCTATTTCTTGTTGAATAATAGCAGAGGATGAAACCCTCTGAAGAATTATAAACTAAAAAATAAAAAATAAAATAATCCTTAAATAAAAAAAAAAGACTTTGAATAAAAAAAGCACTTAAAAGTAATAAAATAATTTTTAGTTTTACAAACAAGTTGAAAAAAAAAATATTTTACATTTATTTTATACTTATTACAACTTTTTGAAGTTGGGGCCAATTTACAAAAAATTTGCCGTTGATTTAGAAAAGTTGTAATAACTAAAAAAATATAATAAATATTGATTTTTTTTCAACTTGTTCGTGAAATTAAAAATTATTTTATTCCTTTTAAGCGCCACTTTTTTTTTTCTTAAAGTCGGTACAAATTAAAAAAATATAATTTTTCTTTCAGATGCCTTAAACGGAATTTATATAACAATGGGCGCTAAATTTTTTTAATTTAATCAATAAGATTCATGAATAAAAACAACAATTACAAAGTTCCATATATATATATTAGATATAAATCCAATATATTCCATACAACATTAAATAAATCATTCACATATACGCAACTAACATATTACCTCTTTTAACATTTACAACATAACACAATAACCACTATCTTTTACTATTGGGTTTTACGACACCATTAACCGAACAGCCAACTTATTGTGCCCACATACAACTTGGTAATTAATACCGGTCTCTGTTACAACATCTAAACCCTCAATAAAAACCCCACACCACGAAAGTCGTTAGGCAATAGATCACATCCCGGCCGATATTCCAACCCACCATACATTATTCACGCGATATATTTCGATAGGAAGCCTTCCCTACCATTAAAAGAACGGGAAATCACTACGTTTCCCATTGGAAGTTTATGGATGGTCAACTTACATCGTCCATCCACTAATAAGCCCATTTATTTGTACTAGTTGTCAAGTGAAGTGTGTACGCAGTCGATGCATGCATGTAGATCCATTCTTGTAAAGGAATTGTAGGGGCTTCGGAGGGAGCATCTGTTATGTCTGAGAAGGATCTTTTGGTGTTATTGTTATTTGTTGGGTAGTGGCCCTTATATTGATGTCGTGTTATTAGAATGCCCTCCACGTAGGCATGGCTTCTACGTGGGGTTCGGTTTGCTTTATTGAGATGGATGACGTAGAAAGATTAGCTTTTATATTTGAAGGCTGGGAATAAGTCATGGGATGGGTGTCTGGTGTTGAAATTATTAAATAAAAATGTTCGAATGTTGGTATGCACGTAACAGGTGTTTATTTTGAAAGTACGGATTCAATCGAGATGACAATTATGGCAGGTTATAAATAGTCACAGTCTTTTAGGGGGTGTAAGTTTACTGGCAAAGAATTTTTTTGTATACATCAAATATTTAATAAAACTACTTTTTAAAAAAAAATTTAATATTTCAACAGATTAGCACAAGAAAGTTTTGCGATTTTGAGCGCCAGGATTTTTTTTCAATTTTGTGTGAATATTCGATTAGACATTTTGAATGTAGAATAAAGGATATTTTCTAATACATATAAGCGCTTATTTATTTTTAGCTCAGAATTTATATATATATATATATATATATATATATATATATATTCGTGGTGTGGGGTTTTTATTGAGGGTTTAGATGTTGTAACAGAGACCGGTATTAATTACCAAGTTGGATGTGGGCACAATAAGTTGGCTGTTCGGTTAATGGTGTCGTAAAACCCAATAGTAAAAAATAGTGGTTATTGTGTTATGTTGTAAATGTTAAAAGAGGTAATATGTTAGTTGCGTATATGTGAATGATTTATTTAATGTTGTATGGAATATATTGGATTTATATCTAATATATATATATGGAACTTTGTAATTGTTGTTTTTATTCATGAAGCTTATTGATTAAATTAAGTAAATTTAGCTTCTATTGTTATATAAATTCCGTTTGATGCATCTGAAATAAAAAAAAATTATATTTTTTTAAAAAATTATACCGACTTTAAAAGAAAAAAAAAGTATGTATATATATGTATATATATATATATATATATATATATATATATATATATATATATATATATATATATATATATATATATATATATATATATATATATATACATACATATATATATATACACATACATATATATATATACATACATATATATAATATACATAACATATTATCCAATACGCTTTAAGAGTTTTGAGTTTTACTTTGACCGCTCTGTCTGAAAAAGAACAAAATAGAGTCACAGGAAAATTACTACAAAAATGATCGAGGTATTGAATATGAGACATTGGACATCTAATTGGGATTAAAGCTTTGTTCATTAGGTTTGTTTCGATTAAATTTTTTTACTATTTTTTATTTTTAACTATTGAGATGATAAAGTAAGTAGCAAATTTTGTAATATATGTAAAGTAAATGGGAAGAACGATGACAGTCCATCCTGAGTGAATGTGCAGAAAATGAAAAACCAATTTGTCTGCTTGCTTTTTACCAGCATTGTTTCTCTGATTGACTATCATCATTTTCCTCGTTCCACAAAAATATACAAAAAAGTACAGTCCTTTGGTTAATAAAAGGCTCTGAGATCTCTATTTAAACGAAGATTGGACCCTCATCGTTTTCCTCGTATTCTTTTTATTACAATGTATTACTTCAAACACTACAAAAAATACATTTCATATTTTCGAAACAAGCAAATACCAATTTTACAAAACTCTAACAATTATCGTTTCGATAAAAAAATTTAATGTCCAGAAGGAATTGTTTTACGAATCAAAACTAAAAATTTTCGAATGTTTTCGTTTTCTATTCCCAATCGCTTACACAAAAGAGTACAATTAGCTGTTTCGTCCTTTGTTGCTCGGGAACCCGTGGCGAGAAATTTGAGTGTCCCCCGTGAGACTCACACCCACGATCTATTGTACTGAAGTCCCGCGCTACAAAAACACGTTGCAGAAAATATTTTTTTAATGTTTATTTATGCAATAATTTTTATAATCGCTTTTTTAGACAATCTTGACATTTATGAGATGAATGTGCGATTAGTCATTCCTCCGGAAAATTATCCTTTTTTAATATACCTCACTTGTTAAGATTCGTCGCGTATAAGAGGCGTAAAAGGGATCTAAACTATCTGGAAGAGAAATTTTTATCAGACCTCTCTTTCGCACGTGCTAAACAAATCCCAAATCCTTCAAAAGTTCTCTCGCCCCAGGAAATCACACACACCAACAAGTTCTCGAAAGACCCGAGTTTCATCAACCGGGGACAATTTCGAGAAATGAAACCTCTCCCGGTGACGGAACAGATCCCCCCGTCTGTTTGGCTGTTACTCAACCCCCCGGTTCATCCTTTTAGCAATATCCTGCTGCATCAACCACAAGGGGAGGGAGAAAGAAAGAATAAAAAAATTGGAACGTAACAGTTCTCGCTTGAGGGACTCTGTTGAATGCTCAGAGGATGGAAAGCATAAGGTTTATGAAAAAGAAAGACGGGGAAAGAACCTAAAAATAACGGATATTTCTCAACGTTTCGTGTAAGTGCTCGTATGTGTGCTAACACGTGACCGTAAAAATGTAGGGAATGCCATGAGGATCCCCGACCTTGTTCGTCACGTGATTTTTTGTGCGTGTAAAAGATGCTAAATAAATATTCTGTAGGTTTTTTTTCTTTCTTAAGTCGGGAGAGTTTTTTTGTTTAAAGTTCGCGTTGAACTGCGGAATAAATTTTTGTTTTAGTTTCTGATCCGATTTGTTGTGGATTTTAAATATTAAGGGGATTATAAACTTTTTGAAGCAAATATGAAGGAATTTTTTTCCGTGATTTTTAGATTGGCTTTTGACAAAATATTATTAATATTTTTATTTGGAACACTGTTAAAAATAGGTATATCAAAACTAAGTAAACTGTACTCATTATTTTTGATTACTTTCGATGCTTAGCATGGCTTCGAATACATAAGTTTCAATTTTGAAAAAAACATGTGCTCAAAAATAAGCACAATGAATAAAAAGAGGAGATGCTAGCCTACTTAAGCTGCCTTCATAAATCCCTTTCAGTAAATATCGACGATTACAACCATGACTTACCGGGAATCGAACCCAGATCCTAAGACACCGCATTCCAGTGACTTATCCGTTGTACTACCAGGGCGATGTGAAGAAGTTATAAACATAAGACATGTTTAAAAGGTGTACCAAAAGAATAGAAAGTAAGATAATTGAGTTGTTATAACTCAGTTTCCACTTAAGAAATCGACATCAAATAATGTGGATAAGCCATCTTCTGAACAACCATTTTAAGTTTGTCAGCTCGCTGTGTTAAGATGGCTTGAACGGAAGCTGAGATGAATACGGTTGCTTAAATTGGAGTACGTCGTCGCTCATTTAAGATGCAATTGTACTACCTTTAAGTACCTTTTTTTACAGTTTACTTGCCATTACCAGCGGCTTCACACGTGGTTATAAATAGCACTTTTAAATTTAGCAATCCCCATAGAATCTATAATAACAAAAGAAAGCGTCAGTCTGTGGATCGCAAAACACTTACTTCCTCTGCGTATAAAAAACTGAAATATATATAGTTACTATTCATCCTCAAGATGTGCACCTGAGGCTCGGATTTGTAAAAATTCCCATTAATCTTTTAAATTATTTAAACAATTTTAGAAACATTGCATAAAGAAGCATCTTTAAAAAAATATTTCCAGGGATTTGGATGTGGATTTGTAGTTTATTCGATAGATCGCTATGTTTCGTTGAAATAGGCCGCTAGTTTGAAACCTGACGAGGACCCTCAAATTTTGATTTAATGTATATGCCTTAACGAGTTCAACAGCATCGCGAGACAAAACAGCTACTCCAATATAAATAGCGTTTAAAAAAATGTATACCCATTGGTTCTTTTCACTCGTTTATTACTTCCCGTTTTTCTTTTCTTTCGAAAGCAAAATAACTAATCTATTATTCAGATTGGATTCACAAATATCTTATCAAGCGAACCATTTGGAGCTATCTTTCAAAAGGATACATAAATAAACAAAGAATTAAATAATTAAAGTTTCTGTGCTTTGCAGAAATACTTGGCAAGAAATTTCATTTTTACTTAAAAAGAAATTAAAAATAGTTTTGCTTTCATAAAGTAAAATGGATGGGTCCTCAAAAGATATATACTCACATTAACCCTAAAGAATACATGGATAAAACAACAACGTTTCATATCTCATAAACTTACATATAGTTATAATATTTTAATGCTGTTTGGAGACTACCATCGTTCTTCCCATTTCACAACTTGATTCAATGAAAGTGCAGCTCTGTAGCTAACATAGGTCGGTTAAAGTAAAAAAATAAGGTGGCAATTCTCTAAGGCGTCAAAAATTAATGTCGCCAAATATGATTTCAGTACAAATTGGAAAACCTGCACAATTCTTGCATAATATGTTTCCCACGCATGCGCAAATTCAAATCCAAATCGCAATTTCGTTAGTTTTCCAATCGCTGTTATGTGATTAGTTATTATGCTACGTTGACCATTCCTTATTTCATAATTACTTATTATTTCATATATTTTATAATAAGTTATAAACATCTGCCAAAATTATGTCAGGTAAGTTTTTTATTCCGTGCATCTCTTAGATTTAGTCTACAACAAGTATCTCTACCCACTTGTTTACAAGACATCGATATCGGTATTGGAAATGGAAAGCCTAGACCTTTCACATCAAAGTTGCCGATGAAAATTGATTTGGCCTAGTGCCCCTTATTTATTACCTTTACCCAAAAGTCATTTCATTGATATGCCGATTTTAATCCCTGAAATTTTTAATATTCTTCTATAAATCCAAAAAATACCATGACTACGTATCTGTCGCTCCTAATTCATAAGTTTTCGAAAAAATCTATTTTTGTAACTTCTACGTACTTTCCTATATATTTCGCGAAACTTTACAATCTGGTCAACCATTGCAGAAAAAATCATTATTTTATTTTACTCATATAACAAAATTCCAAAACAAATTTTTAATATCCTTTCCAGGATATATAACGTCCGATTTTAAGCTAGGTACATTGAACTTTTTACCTATGACTATTCTACTTAGTGATAAAAAAATAAAAGTAATTACAATTTCAACAGTACAAAAAAAATAGAGACATTTTAATCGAATATTTCGTCTTTAACTCCAGTTTCTTTCCGTATAGATCATTGCACTGTCTAAAATAATCGATTAGAATTCTCTCCGAACGCGCATGAGAAACTCAATCCTCGGTGGAACATTCTCGGTTCTGGTAAATATCCATTTCAATCTGATATCAATTGACGGAACTTCGGGAACCGATTACAAAATCAAAAAAATAACTATAGTATAGAGAATATATAAATTGTTGGTATTTAAATGCAGTTATTTTGTTTAAAAATATCTTAATTATTTATGTTTTTCATATTTATATGAATCAAATATGTATTTTAGTAATACGCGTAAAATAGTTTTTCGTAATAATAAATATAGCTTTCGCGTGTATAAAATGTTTTGACAGTGATGAAATGGTAAATCAATATAAAATTGTAAAGTATTAAATCAAATATTAAAAAAAAAATACATATAGCGGTTGAACCAGAGTAAAGGGACTTTAATAAACACATAATTTTCTAATTCATAAAAAAAAGCTGTGTTTATATATAATTCAAATATATTGCATGCTCTGATTTAAAATATCCATAAAATATATCTACATTAAATATGTTTCTATAAGTTTTAAATGTATTATATTGAGATATGATTTGAAAAACATATAAAAAATATAAAGAAATAAATCTGCATTAAATATGTTTCTCTATATTTCAAATGAATAATAAATCTGCAAAATATGTAAAACGTAACATACAAAAAAATCTGCAAAATATATATGTAAATAAAAAGACCACTATTCGTAAACATAACTTAAACTTTCTTTCTGAGAATGCAACTTCATAAAGCTATTTCGCTTTATCGTTTGGAAGTTTAAATGGGTATCATTTCTAAAGCTACTGTAAACACTTATAATGTCATATTCTGTAAAAAAATAAGAACTTATAGACAAGAAAAGTTAATATTAAATTATAAGCATTATACAATTAATTCGTCGAAATTACTACAATATGTGTTTCATATTTGTTTATTGTATTTCTATGTATTTTCTATATATTGATATTTTATGTATTTTCTA
Organism: Troglohyphantes excavatus; assembly: GCA_963932185.1. Taxonomy (NCBI): domain Eukaryota; kingdom Metazoa; phylum Arthropoda; class Arachnida; order Araneae; family Linyphiidae; genus Troglohyphantes; species Troglohyphantes excavatus. Next base: position 25,373,472 of record OZ010670.1, on the reverse strand, counting down.
TATTATTGGTATTTTATTTATTTTCTATATTATGGTATTTATGTATTTTCTATATTATTAATAATTTATGTATTTTCAATATTAAAGTATTTTATGTATTATTGATATTTAATGTATTTTCTATAATATTGTATTTTACGTATTTTCTATATTATTGATAGTTTATGTATTTTCTACATTATTGATAATTTATATATTTTATATATTATTAATTTCTACATTATTGTATTTTCTACATTATTGATAATTTATATATTTTATATATTATTAATTGTTTATGTAATTTATATATTATTGATAGTTTATGTATTTTCTATATTATTGATAATTTATATATTTTATATATTATTAATTGTTTATGTAATTTATATATTATTGATAGTTTATGTATTTTCTATATTATTGATTTTTTATGTTATTCTTTATTATTGATATTTTTGACATTGTAACCATTTTTAGCAGAGTTAATAACGGTGACAGAATAACATGCCAATAACAGGGATGCCCATTTTACAGGAAACATATCTAGCCGAAGGAAAAATTATAGAAGTATACATATGTAACACGATAACATTTATATAGAAAATAAAATTTACATGATAACTTGTGTTATCTTTACCACAGTTAACTGATAAGCATAGCTTGACATTTCTACTAAACAACACATTTCAATTACATGCCAACCTTTTTTTTTATATAAATGCTTTATGACTTAAAAAGGCGTATTTTTATGCAAATATTGTAAATACCTGATAGATGTCGCCACTATACAAATAATAAAATATTTAACTTGTTATTTTTTAACATTGTCGTAATTGATTCATTTCAAACGACAACAACGGGAAAAAAAATAACAGCTCGAGTTCGTGATAACAATATTTTACCCATCTATCACCAAACTCACACAGTCGCACTTATCGTTTTTTGTCCTGGCTGTTACACTTTGTCAAAGTCATTCGTTTTTTTTTATTTCTTATAACTTGGTTAAAGTGTCCGCAATATTTTTCCTTCACTAATGATTTAATAAATAACCACGACTTGAAAGAAAGGTTTCCTATAATCGATAATATCGGACAGCCGATTTTTTATATATAAATTCCTATGAAAAGAAAATATGGAACTTTTGTTTACCAATATAATATTTTGTGTTCGATTTCGAGTTTGTTAATGATGTTCCTCAACTTTGTTTGACGTTTATTAGAACTTCGCGCTCCATTAACATGAAATCGTTTGCTTAGAATTTATTTTATGTAAACATACTAAAGTATATTTCGAATAAAATAAAAGCAAATCGAAAGTGAGACCTTGCAAAATGGATAAAGTTATCTAGTTTTTATTCAGAAACGTAGAATGTATTTTATGTAGATTTCACGCTAATTATTACATTAAAAATCGATTGTATTTAAAAGTTAAATATTTAATATGTTCTTAATCTATATTTTTACTTTGATTATTTATAAACTAATGTGTTTGTATTACATTTACGGTACAACTGATAATTATAATTGAGTTATAAAACGCGAATTGCTATGGTATGAATACCTGTTGATGTTGAATCTGTACCTCAAACGAGACTAAGTCACATTTGGGCAACTTTACAAAACAGAAAAAAAACTTAACCTTACTCTCAACTAAAACAGTGGACATAGGCTTTTATAGCTCTCACTAAATGCTTTAAAAAATTGAGTTAATTTTGTTGGTAAGAATCGAAAGAAAACGAACTTCTTAGACATAATCTGCAATAAAACAAAAATTGCCAAATTTTGACTTAGGTTCGCCCGGCTCTGAGGTAAAGATATTAAAACCTTATTTTAAAAGTTACCCTCACAAAATAAAAAATAAATTACTATATATATATGTGACGTAGAAAGTATCCCATATTTTATTATTTTCTTTGAATTCCACTATATTAAAAGGGTTTCATTCGATTTCTATTCCGAAGATTTATTTAAATTGTTACCTGCTTTTATGATTATATGGATTTCTTTTTCAATATAATTTTAAAGGTAGCTTTTATATGAATGGTACATTGAGAAAACTATTCGGCAGGATTCAAAAATGTAATTTACATAAGAAAATCCCGTTTATTATTTATTTTTTTATTTTCTTAGTAACTATTTCCCTTCATTTTTCACTAATTTCAATCCGAATAGCAATTAAAAATAACTTAATTGCAATTTGTAAAAAGGTTATACGTTCCATAGACTTAACATATATTTTTTTTTACAAATCCCGATTCAATTATAATAGGAATTTCACAGAAAACATTTAGAACTGTATGAAACTAATACTTAAAAATCCTATAATCGAATAATCTCAGCTTCTCTGAATAATTATTTTAACAGTTAAAGAAAAACAATTTAACGAAAAAACTACACTAAACTTTGAAGTGTTAAGAATATTTTCATCGTCTTATATTTCACAAAAGAAAAGAAAATGTTATAAAAAATTAAATAAAGATTCTTTAATAATTAATTTTGAATAAACTTGTGTTTATTAAGTGACTACACTTTTAATGTAATAAGATATGGAGTTTTTTTCTTTTACACATCTTTCATTAAAAAAAATCCCTTCTTAATGCAATTATCTTACTTAATAATTAAATGGCAAAACACTTACAAAATTAATTTTAATATTTAAATTTACTGAATTTTATAATTATCTTACAGTTTAATTATTTCGAAATTAAATTTTTCGGAGATTCAGTATTATAATAAACCTTAAATTTAATTAGTGCAAAATTAAAAAAATTATATACTCTTTTTTGACTTTTACAAAGCTGTCGATGAATGAATAAACGTAAAACTAATCTTTAATTTGCATTTTTAAAGAAAAATGCTTCAATTACAGAAATTAGATTTGCATAAATTATGTTGACGAATTAATTATAAAAATAACGTTCTTATAGTAACAGGATGAGAGTAATTCTCTTATCTAAAGATCTATCTTAGAGTAAGCATCTTATAAGCTTATTGAGTTTTTTAGATTAATTATTTACCTACATAATTACTACTAACGCTTAAAAGCTTTAATATAAATTTACAACAATTAAGATGTTTATTTTTTTAGTTCAACAACATCTCAGATTCAGTGCAAACGTTAATTAATAAAATAATTAAAAAAAAAAAAAAGACTTTAAGGAAAATGCGCTAAAAATAAAAATATTTTTTAATTTTACGAACAAGTTGAAAAAATTGAATTATTTAATATCAATTTTATACTTATTACAACTTTTTGAAATCGGCGCCAAAATTTAGGTTTGATTTTTGTAAATTGTCCACAACTTCATAAAGTTGTAATAAGTATTATATTAAATAATTCAATTTTTTCAACTCGTTCGTAAAATTATAAATTATATTTTACTTTTTAGCGCATTTTCTTTAAAGTCGGTTTTCCTTTTGTTAAAAAAGATTTCCCCCCCTTTTTAGTTTTGAATTTAGCAAAGGGCTTCATGCCCTGCTATTATTCACCAAGTAATACTTGTGCTCACATTTTGTCTGCAAAATGCATATTGTAAAACAATCCTTATCCATGCCAATAAATGCTGGGTGAATGAAAAGTCATTGTTGTACGATATTTATTCAACAATGAAAATATTTTGAAATCGGATAAATTGTTTAAAAAAAACTCCTGTTAATCGATATTTTCCGATATATATAACAGCCGGATAACCCATTTTTTTGCAGTTTTTCTTTAAGTGGATTTTTCGCTATCCAGCAAAAATAGAATTTTCGAAATCGGACAATATTTTTTTCCAAACGGTCCAGTTAATTCCATGAGAATTCCGGATAGTTAAATGCCGGATAACCGGATTTTTTTTCAGAAGCCGCCAAAGTGAAACATTCCCAATCCAACAAAAATAATTGTCCAGATATCTGAATTAAAACAGAAATCTTGTACGATCATACATAAAAAAAAATACATAACAGTCGAATTGATAAATTCTCTCCTTATCGCGCGATTTGGCGGTTTTATTTCAAGTTTCTGTCAGTTGTATTTTAAAGTTTTAGTTGGCGCGCTGTTCAGTCACTTAAAAATAGAAGATATTCATTTCGGACTGAATTATGTGCCACAGCAATGTTTGTAAAAATAATTTTTTTAACTATTTTCATCTTTCATTAAAAAACACAAAAAGTATTTTGAAATTCTTTGAAAATATTTATAAATTTTAACACAGTGTTTTCGTATTGTAGTGACATCGCATTTTTTTTTTTTTTTTTTTTTTTTTTTTTTGAAAAACAAGTATGTTTGAATTCTAGAAAGTTCTTAAAAGTTGTACTATTTAAGAATATTTATACTATTTAATAATATTTAGATATAACTCTAATATATTAAAATAATAACATCGAACATTACCATTTAGATTATAAATACTATTAAAAACTTACCATTTAAATTTATTTTTAAATGCTGATTTTTTAGAGTGCCTATTTTGTATTACATTGTTTAAAATATTAAGAAATGCATTGTTCAAATGTAAGACCTTTTGTAGGAATAGAACTTAAACAAACGATATTATAAATAAAACACTGACTTACAATAATTATAAATTATCTATAATTTGACGGAACTCTTATTTTACAAATATTTGACTTTAGATGCATTTATTCCCACGGGAAATATCAGAAATTGAAATTTGTGCAAATTAACCATCTTAAATAAACTTCTACAAGAAAACATCACATTTAATCTGATACTTGCAGCTTATTATAAATGATTTTACCAATATAAAGATGTACTACACAATGTCAAAACTTTTAATTTTATACAGATTTGTCTCGCTTTGGTAAAAATGCTTTCGAAATATTTAGAGATTATATTGAATATATAAAACCCTAGCGAATGCCCTAGACAATTTAATAAAGAAACGAAAAGATAAAAGATAAAAATGGCCACATTCCATAAGTATGTCTAAATCCTTTTTGAGAACGTTATCTCAATAATCGAATCCTGTCTGCAGATATTAATGGTCTCCTCTTCCTTTCAAAGAGTAATTAATAATGGGATTTAGTTTCAAACTTCAAACTCCGCTATCGAAAAAGTTTCAGAATCCCGTCAGAAAAGTTTTATTAACAGATATGAAAACTTGTAATACATAGCGCCAAACGATAATTTTATAAAGATGGTTTTGAATATTTATGAAAGTTTATAACTCGCTGAATAGAAGATGATTAGTTATTTTCAATTTCGCAAACGTTTATTTATAGCAATATGATGCAAATTTGTGGAGATATAGCTTTATAGAACACTCTTTCATCATACCTTTAAACTTTCTAGATGAAATAACAAATCATTAATAATTGTGTCTTAGATTTTGAATGAACAATGAACATCTCAACTTATATATCGTTATGAACAGAACGTTCAGAAGAAGGCGAGAATCAAGGATAGTGAAGACTATATATAGAAGGTGCGCTCGTTTTTCGCTTTTTGAAAGTGGGCAAGGAAAGGCAACTATTTGACGTCATTTTAGCTCCGCCTTACTTTTGACGTCATTTTAGCGCCCCTTACTATCGGTTTTTGATCATTCTCATTGGCTGTGTGTTTCAAGCATTGCTACTTAGGTTCGATCCCGGTTGGGTAACAACTGGTGATTTAATTTTTAATTAGCAAAATAATGTAAATATCTGTAAATAATTGTGTTCAGGTAACTTCACTACTAATCCGTCCTTGTTTTGTTATGTCCCCGTATTTTACTTGATTAAAATTGAAACTCATTTAATATGTCCAATACAAATGAATTGGCGGGATAGTTCAGACCACTATTTTACTCTTTCAAAATTCATGGACATGCTCTGTGGCAGCTAATATTATTTTAATACGCTTAATTTATTAAGCAACTCTTTTGCAATTTTTCCATACTAAATGCAATCCTTAAAATATAATTTAAACTCATAAAATAAAGTAAAAGTAACTAAATAAATTTAGCTTATCACTTTTTAATAGTTCACAAAAAAAACGAATAGATGGCAGTACCTCACAAACCATTGGTTCAACGAGAGCATTAGACACGCCCACAGTAGGCGAAAGTAGGCGTCACAATGACGTCAAATAGTTGCCTTCCCCGCCTACCGTCAGGCAGCGCGAGTACGAGCACACCTTATATATATATATATATATATATATATATATATATATATATATATATATATATATATATATATATATATATATATATACCCGTTCTACGCACGGGAAAAAAATAAGTTACAAAACAGAAGTTACAACTACAATATTTATAAGCGAAATAAATAATATTCCTAATTTGTCACACATCAGGGGGAACCAAAGTATTAAAAGTTCGAATTTGTAACGAAATTTTATTAGCAAGATTTCGCAAGAACTGGAAAGATTGATAATATGGACAAGTTGGCTGTGAAATAACGTGGATATACACACTGTACTCCCGTTGATTAACATCCTTATTTTAACCTTTAGTAACATCTCAGAAGTTTAACGATAAACAACTCTTAAAATTGTTAATAATGATTATTTCCAAAAAAAAAAATTATTTGACACATACGTCAACATTTGTCGTTAAGTTTTAGAAATTGGCAGGAATATTAATAAGAAAAAAGAAAAAAAAACGAAAACGATTTTAAAAGGTTCCCTTACCAAATTATAGATATTTGTATTTTTTCCCTTGTTGGTATAATAAACCCTATCAGTTCTTAAAATTTTACAATTCAAAAGAATTTCGAAGTTTCAAAAACTGATGTTCCGTTAAAAAAAATTTGCAGCCAATTTTTAATGGTTCCACGTACTAAAATCTAGATTTTCATATTATTTCCTTTGTTGGTATGTAAACTTTACCTGCATGCGATATTTCACGATTCTACGACATTAACAAATGTTAAAAAACTATCGTTCCGTGAAAAAAAATTGCAACCGATTTTTAAATATTCCACTTGCAAAATTCTTGAATTATTCTTTTCCCTTGTTGGTATGCTAATACGTATCAGAATGCAAAATTTCACAATTCTTAGGAAATTTGAAGTATAAAAAATTAACGTAGAATAAGGGTTTATCAAAGGAAAATGAAAAAAATCGACACAGACTAAAATATCTTACTATTCCTAGATATAGTAGCAAACTTACATCTTCAACTTTCATCTTCCTGGATCCTGGGTATACGGGTGGTTGGAGAATTAGTTATAAGTTAGTGTATAACTGGCGAAGATTTTTACTTATGGCAGTTAGATTTCGAATTTTTGAAAATTTTTTCTTAGTGGGCAATTTTGGCTTAAAATGTACCTCCATGACAAATTTTGTTTTCATAGTTGTAGTACGAAACATCCACTCCACTTTCAGCACTCACGGTCTTTTGGATCTGTATTTTCCCAAATTAACATTGCTACTAAGATCAAAAAAGGGGTGTTACACTCCCTTAAATACGTTCGATCGGAACAAAAATAGCTTATATTTCCTTTCTAAGGTATAAGGAACAAATTTGCCAAATTTCTTCTTCATGGGTATTCGGGAAATTGGTGAATTAGTTATGAGTGAATGAGTGGGGGTTTTCGCATTTATATATATAGATCACTTTAACATTAATTTTATTATTTTTTGACACTAATTTGGATGTTTTACTTTATTATTACATATGTCACCATATATTAGTTAATTAAGTGAAAAGTTTTATTCATTTGGTAATTTTTTTATTTTTATTGCGATATTATTATTAATTTGATGATATTTTTATAAATTTAACGAAATTTTTTATATTTGTTTGGTGACATTTAGTTTTCAGCCAATCAGAATGCTCCTCATCTATATATATAAATGCGAAAACCACCCGTACTCATTCACTCATCACTAATTTTCGAACTTCCAGTATACCTATGAAGTAGAAATTTAGCAAAGTTGTTCCTTATACCTTACATATCACCCCGTATGCCTTAGGGCGGGTCGGGCGTATAAACTTCACTTATACCTTACATAGGAAAAGTAAGCTATTTTTGTTCCAATCGAACGTATTTAAGGGGGGGGGGGTTGTAAAACTATTTTTTAGATGTTAATAGCGACGTTAGTTCCGGTATCTACAGATCCAAAATACAAAGTGTGCTGAAATTTTGAACACATAATCATCTTGGGCCCTAGGGGTGCACTAAGAAAGAATTTTTAAAAATTCGTACTCGAACTTCCAATATAACGATTTTTTAAAAACTTTTTTTATATGTTAACATTGAGAACATGTAACAATGCAATATTTCAAGATTAAAACAATGAAAAATGTTAATAATATGTAAACTATTAGGAGCATTCTGATTAGCTGATGACTAAATATCAGCAAATAAATAAGATATATCGCAAAATAAATAAAAATGTCACGAAATAAATAAAAATGTCGCCAAATGAATAAAAATATTGCCAAATGAACTAAAACAGGGGTCATATATGTAAAAATCATATATAAAAATGACGAAATTGATGTCAAAAATAATAACATTAATGTGAAAGTGATGCAAATATGATTGGGTAACGGGATATTTAGTCCTACAACAAATACGAAAATGAAATTTGGCATGGTGGTACATTTTATTCCAAAATTGTACACTAAGAAAGGATTCACAATAATTCATACTCTGCCAAAAGAAAAAATTATCGTCACGTATCCACTGACTCATCACTAATCCTACTGTATACCCTGGAAGATGAAATTTGACAGAATTTTTACTTATACCTTACATAGGAAAAGTAAGTTGTTGTTGTTTGGGTCGAATGTTTTTCATTTTCTTTGGAAAAATACTTATTATATGTTAGTTTTGAATACTTCAGATTTTCCTAGAATTTTGAAATTTTGCATATTGATACGTATACCATACCAGCAAGGGGAAAAACTTTGCATCTAGAATTTTGTAAGTGGAATATTTAGAAATCGGTTGCATTTTTTTTTTACGGAAAGGTTGTTTTGGAACATTTGTGATTGTCCTAGAAGAGTAAAATTCCGCATGCAGGTAGGGTTTACAAACCTACAAAGGAAATAATATAAAAATCTAGATTTTAATACGTGGAACCCGGCTGTGGTTTTTGGTGATTTTTTTTAATAGAACATTAGTTTTAGACACTTCCAAATACTATATAATCGAAAAATGTTGCGTACTGATAGGGTTTACTATACCAACAATGTAAAAAATATGAATGAAAATCTAGAATTTAGTAAGTATTCATATTTAGTAAGTATTCATATTTAGTAAGTATTCATATTTGAAAATCTAGAATTTAGTAAGTGAACCTTTTAAAATCGTTTTCGTTTTTTCCCTCTTAATATTCTTTCAAATTTGTCAAACTAAATGGCACATGTTGACTTTAAGTGTCTAATAAAAGATTTTCGGGGATAGTTATTATTAACATTTATAATAATTCTTCTTCTTTAAATTTCTGGGATGTTACAAAAGCTTCAAATATGGATGCTAATCCATGGGAGTACCGTATATATATCCACTTTATTGTATATCCAACTTCACAATTTTATCAATCTTTCCAGTTCTTGCAGCACCTTGCTAATAAAATTTCCTTATAAATTGGAACTTTTAACACTTTGGTTCCCCCTGATGGGTGACATATTAAGAATATTATTTATTTCGATTATAAATATTGTATTTGTATCTATTTTGTAACTTATTTCCTTCCCGTGCATAGAACGAGTATTTAAGCTAGTAGGTTATATAATATCAAAATGTTCCATTGTTTCAACCTTGAAATATTCTTTAGTTACATGTTCCTCATGTTAGAGAAAATTCAGCACAGGGCTACTAAAATGGTTCAAGGGTTCTCAGGCATGAATTATGAAGATAGATTAAGAAATTTGAATATGTATACTCTGGAAGAAAGAAGGGTTAGGGGAGATTTGATTCAACTATTCAAATTTATCAAACAAGGAGATGTGGAGGGTTTAGATTTTAATATGAGTGATAGAACGAGAGGTCATGGGTTTAAGTTAAACAAATCCTATTTTAATCGGGAAGGGAGAAAACACTATTTCTATAATAGGGTAATAGACAAATGGAACAACTTGCCAGTGAATATTGTTAATTGTAAAGGAGTAACGGATTTTAAGAAGAAGTTAGATATGCATTGGGGTATAGTTAAGAGGTACTAGATGGACCAACCTTGTTGGGCCTTGAGCCTGTTGTTGGTCGTCAATATTTGTATTTGTATTTGTATTTGTATGTTAATCCTATGGAAATGTTTTAAAAAGTGATTATTTTGGCAGTTCGAGTTTTTAAAAATTCTTTATTTGTGTACCCCTACGGCACAAGTTGAATATGTGTTCCAAATTTCAGCACTCTAGATCCTTTAGATCTGTAGATTCCCAAACTAACGTTGCTACTGTAGAATTATAAACTACTTGGCTACACTCGGTATCGAACCAAGGAACTTCTACTTGCTACGCCGATACTCTGCCAATCAGGCTAAAGTGATCACACCAGCCTAAGCGGGAGTATCGGGTATATGAAGTAAACCACACACTACTAACATCGAAAAAGGGGTTTTACACCCCTTTAAATACGTTCAATCGGAACAAAAATAGTTTACTTTTTCTATTTAAGGTACAAGTAACAAATTTGCCAAATTTCTTCTTCATAGGTATACGGGAAGTTGGAGAATTAGTGATGAGTGAGTGAGTGGGGTTTTCGCATTTATATATATATATATATATATATATATATATATATATATATATATGGTCTTCACTATCCTTGGGCAAGAATTGTCTCTAGAAACGTTCTTCATTGCAGTACAATAGAGCTAGTTATTTATTATATGTAAGATGATAACAAATGGCGTTCGGTGTCATTGAATTTGTTAAAGTAAATCGGTTAAGATTATTCAAGTATTCAAATTGTTTTAAATTCAAATGCGGAATTCGTCCTATCGATGTATGAAGTACTGTAAATTGGTTTCGTCAATTTGGTGAAAAAGGGTGCCTTTGAAAATGCAGTGCTATTCGAAAGTGTGATGAAGAACATTCCTAGCAATATCCCCCCAATGAAAGTTAAACTTCAGAACATCACAAATATTTGTAGAATGGCACTACAAGTTGTTTAGTTAACCTTTCAAAGTTTGTATTTTTTTGTTTTGTTTTTGTAATAACTCAGTGTGTTAAATAAAGTATGCTTATTTTAAAATTAAAGAAACTATAATATCATCAAGGAATTTCATTTCATAATAATACAGAGATCATCTACAAAGCAAAACCATCGTTACGATCATGAAGGTTTCCAAAACAAAGTTGCGTTAATTTATGGCGATATCTACAGACGTTGAAACACTTCCAAACTCTTCTCACATTTCTACGCCTAATCATTAAAACAAACACAACGCATGTTCCAATTTTCTAGAATTTAAAACACAGTCCTTCAAACTGCAATTATGATTAATGGAGCAGCTCCAATTAAAACGCCATGAGGAACACCACAACAGAGCCAGAATTTTGGCAAAGATCTTCACCATTATTTTTTAAGAGTCCTCAGTTTTCCTTCAAAGCACTTGACACTCTCTTTTCTATTGTTATTTATACGTTTTTCTTTCTGAGGATCGTTTCCCGTCTCAGTTCCATAAGCAATATAACAGACACTTTCCACAAGAACTAGACTTTTAGGCAGAGAGCCATATTTAATTTTAGTCAAATATTGTGTCGTCAAAGCATTCAACATGTCGCGTTTCACGCCATTCTGTTTCTTTGTTTACTTTGTGCGAATGAAATTTTCAATATTTTTTTCGTTATTCTGAGGATATAATGAAATTACAAGGGGGTGGTCTGTGTTTATATTTAACCATTATCTCGTAATCTAGCCGTTCCCTTTTGGTAAGGCTTAATAAAAGCAAAGTTTTCACTAAAAAATGGGTGGTTGGCTGTGTCTATTAAGACGATCGTAGGGTTTAGAGCGTGTAACGTCAAACTCAATAAAGGGTTCCGGTGCAAGTTTAATTTATAAATAACCATGAGACGTACAAGTTAAAGTGTTTAGAAAATCACATTTTTTTAGAATATTACATTTTTTCAAAGATCGTTATAAGTTTTTTTAACTTTCTCTTCTATACTTTACCACTGAAAACTCGATGACCGAACATGTTTTGTAAAACTGAGTGCGCACACAAAGTCATATGACGTACTTCCGTTACGGTCCACTTTGCTCTGCCTGCATTTTTTTATCCGGAATCGATTTAACAGACGTTACACGTCAATAAGGTTTTAACATCGATTTTTATTCAATAGCAATACCATAGTTAAAATATAAGTTGTCAATTCAAAAAGGTTTTTCCCATGAGTTTTAGCAATAAATGGAAAAATCCCAATTTCTTCACATTAATCTTAGCATCTGTTGGCCAAATCTAAACGAAACTTGAAAACCTTAAAATAGTAGTTCAGAATGAAGTTTTGCAGTTCATTGTGTTGTCGGTATGTTAAAAAGGAACTGGGTAATTAAATTTATTTAACACACCTTTTTTATGTTTGATATGACAATTTTAATTGTGGGAACTTATTTTGTGAATTTTTGATAAAACTGTTAAAATAAATGATAAAACTGTTAAAATAAATGATAAAACTGTTAAAATAAATGATAAAACTGTTAAAATAAATGATAAAACTGTTAAAATAAATGATAAAACTGTTAAAATAAATGATAAAATGATAGAGATCCAAATTGGTTACATCTCTTTTATTAATCATGAACACCAGCGTTTTTCGAAAAAAATTATTACTTCGGAAAACGATAAAAAAAAACACTTTTATTATACGTTTTTGTTTAACTAGGGAATTGACATTTATTTATATGGTAAATCTTTTTAATCCGTTGCGAATAACTATTATATTTTCTATCATTTTGATATTTACTACATGAAATATAGACATGAGAGTATTATTTTGAAGTATTATTATAAATAACCATGAAACGTGCAAGTTAAAGTGTTTAGAAAATACATTTTTTTTTAGAATATTGCATTTTTCCGGTGATCATTGTATGCTTTTTTAAAATTCTCTTCTATACTTTACCATTGAAAACTCGATGATCCAACAGGTCTTGTAAATGAACTGCATGAAATTTAATATTGTTTCTTTGGTGTATCTAGACATTTGAAGGTGTCTGCTAGTCCAGTTTTCACAAATATGTTTATGTATATGTCTTTGTTGAAGAGTTATCTCAAAAAATAGAATATGACGACATTCAAATTTGCATAAAAGTTACTAATTGTGTGCGAATTAGGTGTCATTTTATCATTGAAATCGAACATTCACAAAGGTTGATGTTGTATTTTGTTTCTTAGGAATTATCTCAAACCGGCACCAACGCTTTTCTTCAAAACTTCCATTGTAACGTGTTATTAGGTACTTTTAAAGCTACCATAAATGAAACTCGGCCAAAGAGGCATAAAAATTGGAAAGATAAGTTTTTATAATAAGGTCAATTCTTGTAATTCGTCTCCCATGCTCCTGAAACTCCCTACACACACACAAAAAAAGATTGAGTCAAATTCATTCAGTAGTTTTAGAGCAAACTGCGTTCATTTTCAGTGGAAGGTTGTTGTTTTGTTTGGTATGTTTGAAGCTTTCCGAATGCCTATTTCTGTCCTCATTTAAAAAACTTAACACAGCCAAGTAACGCATAGAAATTTTAAAACCATGGTAATGTGACAATGTACACCTTAGCAACACCTGTGCTGGGACCCAACGGAATCTCAATAGACGTCAGAATATTGGACCATGATTATACAGAATTTGGCTACCCTCTGATCACGAGCTCGCTACAACTTGTCAAGTCCACGTTGATATTTGAACTCGCAATCCTCCAATTAAGAACCGGATACTTCACCATTAGGCAACCGAACCTAAAACTGTTGCCTTGATACCATATCGTAAAAAGTCCTCGTGATGCGTGAGTTTTGGTAAAAGGATAAAAGCCACGTGCGTTGTACACCAGATTTCCATGCTCAGTAATTATGCTATTTTTTTTACTTGTGTCATAATTTCTAAAAATATCATTTGTAATGGCCCTATACAATTTTTTTTTAACATTTAAGAATCAGCTTTTATATTTGTCTATATCGAGCTTTAAATTTTTTACTGTAGTTTGAATTAAAAAAAGCATTCAATAGTATATATTTGTAATTGTTAAAAAAATGTTAGAACAGTAAAATGAAAAAGTGTGATTTACTTATTAAAATTATGCAAAGTATTAGATTTATATAAATATAATATATAATTTACCTATGAAATGTTTAAAATAAATATCTTAATTAAATTCATATATTTTACTGAAAAATAAAAATTCATTGACAACGAGTTTTCTCTTTATCAAATTTGTCTAAACCTTCCCAAGATAAAATTTAGAAAACTAAATTACCATTTTTTAGAATGTTACCAAATGACAAACGAATTATTTTTTATTCAAAAACATTACATAAAGAACATTTATTATATATACATAAGATTTTTTTTAAAGAAATAGAACAGAAAAAAAAGTCTAAAATCGCGTCTTTTAAAAAAAGGCGTTTTGTTTTATATTATTACTTTTTTCATTTAATATATTTAACCTGCAAGATCATAAATGTTAAGTATTTACTCTTTGAAATTTCGAACGTTAAAAAAGAGCAATTCACCATCAGTCTCTAAATCAATCATAAGTTTATCCGATAAATATGATATTGGCTAACTCAAATGAATTTACTTTTAAAAATTTAAAGGATCCATCCATTCCTCACATCGATAATCATACGGGGGCACATCGTAATCGTACCAATCGATATAAAAGTACATAGATATGTATGTAGATAAGAGCAGCTCTCGAGCATGGAAAAGTTTGTTTCCCCCCATCAAAACACAAACATCAATATTGATTTAAAAAGAAAGTAAAGTTTCTTTTATCGGATTCCCGAATGTCACGTACAATATTTCTTTTTCAGTCTCGTATCTATTTTCCATAAACTTGAAATTGATGTTCCATGGCTTAAGTATACCTTGGCTTTACTTTTCGATTGCACTTGAAAAGTTTTCGTATGTTTATTTTTTTTAAATATAAATCCAGCCAATTCAAAGGTAATGGGAATAAAGTGTCTGTGCAGTAAAAGCTTCAGGAGACAAAATAAAAGACTCCGTATTGAATGTTTGTTTTTTTCGTAAAAAGCCTATGTTCGCCGAGTATATACTTTTACAGAAAAAGCGACTTATTGTAGTTGAACATACTTTAAAACGAAATAATAATAATTGATATTTTTGTTTATATAATTAATAGTCACTGTTTTTTGTTTGTATGTTTATTAATTTATTTGTTTGTTTTTGTTTATTAATTTGTTTGTTTGTTTGTTTGTTTGTTTGTTTGTTTGTTTTTTGTTTGTTTGTTTGTTTGCTTATTTGTCTGTCTGTTTGTTTGTTTGCTCGATCTTTCGACCATATGTGTGTTTGCTTTTTTCACTCGCTAGTTTATTGTATGTATATTTGTTTGCTTGCTTTATTGTTTGTTTGTTTGCACATTCTTCCGCCCATATGTTTGTTTGTTTGCGTGTTCGCACGCTAGTTTATTGTATGTATAATTATTTGTTTGTTTGCTTTATTGTTTGTTTGTTGTTTATTTGTTTATTCAATTTAACCCACATAATATATCGTCGTTCATCCAATCTCATATTATGATTTTTTTTCTGATCAAAGGGTAAACTCAACTTTAAAGCAAATTTTTCCATTTTTCGGTTTCCAAGGCAACAGTATAAGGTTTCGCTTACTTCGACCGTTTAAACGTAAGAGTTAAAATAAAGATTTTTATTAAGTTCGCAATACACGCGAAAATTCTAAGCGAATTTTTCCCGAAAAATATTACCCACAAGCATAAAATGAATACTTTTAATGTATGTATGAATAATTCAAAATCATATAATTTTATGATTTCTAAAACAATAATTTTAACTACTATGTTGCAGCTTCATACTATAGTTGTTGTGTATAGCATACGATTGCCTGTATAGCCAACGATTAATGTATATATTTTTTTAATATGTCTTAACACAACTGCCTTTTATTATTAGTTTAATTTTAATCGCTATTAAAATAACATGTTAAAAAAATGCACGTTCCTTATAAAAGGTCTAAAAACTTTTAAATTGTGTACCCCTAATTTTACTTTCTAAATAAACGTTTACTTCTAAGCTTTGAGTTTTTAAATAGTAACCTGTAAATAATTAGTAGATATTGCAATCTAAGTAAACTACGTATCATTCTTAAAATACATCTTTTATCAATAAAAATAAACTTTAAAAAATTAGTGTTATTGCTCGTAAGAAACTTTAACAGACAAAGATAATCCATATATCTTAATTAGGTTCGATTACATGTGCCCTGCATGACATGTTTTCGCATCAGAAGTTTACTAATCAACTTTTATTGTATTGTTATAAATTTAAGATTTATTTATTCGCGTTTAATCAATTTCATTGCTTACACTTTCTTACCCTGACCTTAATTCTCCAGTTGCCCCTTCACTAAACACTTCAACTCAAATAAGTTATCTTCGTCTTCGGCTTCATCGTTGCAGTCAAATAGATTTAGCTTAACATTTACACTCAAATAATTTGCTGCTCTTTTGATGCGGCGGAGCATTTGAAACCTCCCCCAAAGTTCCTGGCATCATTTTCAATGGAAGAAACAAAAGGAGGGGTTCTTTCATCGATTTCTGTACTTCATAAACTTCATTCGCATCGTTTAATCTCGAGATCGAATGCTCAATGACTTTTTGACCGCAAAGAAATGTTTTTAGAAAAAGTTCGAAAGATATTTGTTTCATGAAATTCATATAAAAATAACTTTGTGCCAGGGTTTAAAATTAGGAGATAAAAGTTAGGCGTCATTGGCACCTAACAAATTTTTTAGTTGCCAAAATGTTCTGCTTAAGAGTAATTTTAAAATAATTGGCTTTCTAAATAATTTGCCTTAAGTAGAGCTGCTAATTGTTACGATATTTTGTTATCGTTAAAGCTTCCTTTGGATAACATTAGAAGCAGGTTTCCATTTGTACTTTAAAATATCACCGTCCAACTGACAAAATTATTAAAAAATATTAGAGCATTTATTGAAAATCAATGTTAGACGAAAAAAAATGACGGGTGGATGTAAAAATACGTTCGTCAAACTGACATTTTTATAAAAAAAGTTAGGCGTCAAAAATGACGATTAGTGTAAAATGCCAGTCTTCAAATTGAAATTTTTAGGTGTAAAATACGACTAACGACCGCAAATTTCGAACCCTGCTTTGTACTTCATAACTGTTCAAATAAATTACTTGATTCGATGAAAAACATATCTATGACAATTTACAAAAGAAAGCTGCGCACTGCGCATACAACATGCAAATAAACTATTTAACACGCAATTGGAAAACTCAAATTCTATACGCTCTCTGGGCAACTTTTTAATTGCACAAAATATCCTTTCGCCCATTAACGCACTAACAACTTTAGCAAATAATCAACAAATTGACGATTTTGTATGTAATGTGATAATCTGAGTTTGGCAATTTTTCACCTTGACTTTGAAGATTGCGCTCGCAGTTGGCGAGTGATTTTTAGTTTCTCGGGTGATTAAAAGTTGCAATACAATTTTTACTAGTGCGCGGATAGCCTTACATTGTTTGTACCATCGTGTATATGAGAATTCAACTCTTTTGGGGTCTTTTATTACGTCACTCAGCTATAGAGGGAGGGAGTCTGTTCTGTTTGACATGAGGGAGCAAAGATGGATCGTAACGTACCAATTTTATCTGAAATTGTTTTGAAAATAAGCTTGAAATCTTAAAGTTTGACATAGAGACACTTTCAAAAATGAATTCTGGTTCTTTCTGGTGAATAAACAAAATGGAGGATGTCAATTCTGGAGTACAAAAGTTTATAAATGAATATTTACTCAGTTCATACAACTTTCATACTATGAAAAGTAAATGTGTGTTTAATGGGAGTTTTGATCTATGAAATAAGATATCTATATATTTACTTACAAATATCTATGAAATAATAGAATTGCCACTCAACATGATGCATGTTGAGTTTAGATCCTCACCACAACTATAATTTAAGCTACAATTCAGCTAAATTCTTCTAGCATGAATGGTCTGTAGTAGAGAGAATATGACGTCATAATCGTGAAGCCCACATCTCAGAGCGAAAGGCCCATATCACGTGCCATCTCTTCAAAATTATGAATTAAAAAAATCGCGATTGGCTGATGAATTGAGAAATGTGTAACAGTGAAAATTTATGAATGGAATGAAGTAATTAACCACGTGTCTGAGGCCATACATGTTGGCTTCACTTTGATGTCAGCGAGAGTGACGTCATGACTCCTCTACTACAAAGGATCCATGCTCGAAGGTTAAAATACAGAAGAAAAAAATATTTTTGTATATTAGTCTTATTTTCAATATTAGTAGCTTTTTTTACTGTGGATTACAATTTGTTCTCAAGTATTTCCTTCGGAAAAGATCCCGAACCGCAGCCAATAGCCCATGGTGTAACTTTAATGCGACACACTCTCAAAAATAACACTCATTTGTGAGAATTCTGCGATTGTTAAGGTTACTTTCGTTATATTTGACAATCATTTCGTCATTGAATCACGTGACTTCTGAAGAAACAAGGATTCTCAAATTTCGAACGAAAGTCATTTACTCAGATTTCTTTTCGACCCTTTTCTGGGTCATCAGCTCATATTTGGTTCTTATATTTATATTGTCAGAATCCAAATTCTTGATCGAGTGCATAGAGCTTTGGACTGTGGAACATGAGGTCTACAGTTCGAGTCAGTTCATCGAAAAGTAATTATTATATTATTTAAAATCGTTCTCATTTTAGACAAAATAAATTTTAAAAAAACGACAAAAAGAAATTCCTCATTTTGACGAAAGTTTTAATAGGAGCACATAGGAAGAGTATTATGTTTCGTCAAAACTGACAAAAATTTCGTCAAATATGATCATACATTTTTAACTGTGCGTTAATTCAACCAACTTTTTTTGCAATTATTATAACTATTTAAATTAATTTTATGAATAACTATTTATATAAAAATCAAATACATGTAGTAAACAAAATAAAATTTTAATGTAAATTCTTATGTACAATATTTAAAAGGATATGAGAAAAAAATTTGGTAAGAAACATAAATATTTAAAATAAAAAAAACATGTAGTTTTCAAAAAAATCTTTGAAAATTTAAGATGTTTAAATTTTGAAATAAATACAAACAATTAAGGAAATTTTAGTGTTATATATTGTTCTCTTATATAAATTTAAATAATATACATTTCAATTGTTATTCAAAAAAACAAAAGTATAAAAATAATTTTTATTAGTACCGTGTCCCAAAGACAGATGCTGAGATTGTCTCAGTCGAAATTGAAATTTTATGTAATTAAAAAAAAATCATAAAAAAAAACATTATAGTTAAAACTTATATCCAATTAAAAATATTTTTTTTTAAATCTTAGTTCTTTATTAGTTACAAGTTAAAAGATAAAATAGCTTTTATAAACCCTTGTCAGTTCTTAACTAAAGTGTGGGCGAGACTTTTAAGTGATGCAATAGTACAATAGACGTCATAGCTCGTCAATAGACGTCATGCTCAATCAATGCTCGTCAATAGGCGTCAACTCGGTTGAAAAAATCTTTCCTAACCTATTCCGTTTAATCTTTCATTCATAAGTCCATGTTACTAAAAACACTTACATTTAAAATATCCGATTTTCATATTCATTTTTTTTTAATTGTTCCAATTTGGAATAAAATGAAATTGAAGTCTCAATATCTGGCATTCAAATATCCTGAAAATATCTATTAAGCGAGATTTTTAATACGTCTCCAATGTTAAGAAGTTTGTGTTTGATAATAGTAAGTAATACAATTTAGAAAAAAATATTAGTATTATTGGTTATCCTTAATATCCAATCCTTAAATATCTAGAAATATCAATTTAACAGACAAATAATTTTCTTCGCTTTCGGAAATGACTTTTTTTATACGAAAATGTCCTCATATGAAATAATATGTATTAAATGTTATAATATCCAACATTCCATCAACCAGAATGGCAAGTTACTGTACTTTGCTTTACTTCGATTTTGTTAATTCTTCTGTTGTTCGAATGAAATGTAGTCATTTGGTAAAAAAGTAAAAGTATAGTTTCAAAGTATAGTACAAAATCATAGTCAGCTGTTGTCAAAACTTTTTTTTTTAGTTTATAAATATCTACAAAAATATATAGAAATGACGGTCTATGAGGGATCAGATATCGAACCTGCAAGATAGTTTTCATTTCAGGATAGTTTAACTTAAAAATCCAACGCCTTCCTTTTTTTTATAACAAAGTAGGGTGAGGTGGAGTTAAATGGATATATTGGAACATAAATATGAAATACACATTATTAAAATTATTCTTTCATCTCGTTCTTCTTTTAAAATAATACTTTTTTAGCAGAGTACATTTCAGCAAAAAATTCCATTTCTGGGTGATTTAAATAATGTCCAAAAGTCGATTTGTTTAAGTTTACAAAAAAAAACTTGCGATAGTGTGATGCATGAAAAACTTCTATATAAATTAGAAAACTCGAATTAATTATCAATATTCCTGTGTTTTGTATAGAAAATGAAGCTTTTAATATATCCCACCGAATTTATTTTTTAATATGATTTATTTAGCCTTTTTTCAATGATTTGCGAAATAAAATGGGCAATCGAATTATTAATGCTAGAATAGGAAATTCGAAAATATTCAACGATCTTCGAAAAAAGTGCAATATTTTAGAAAAAATATTATTTCTAAGCTGATGAATGACAAGAATTATCTACAAGATACCTAACTGTTTTTAAATATTAATATAATTAAGTTACATACCTGTTTTCTAAAACAAATTGTGACCAAGAAACACACATTTTGAACACAAAAAAAATCGCCATTTTCTGATTTTGTTAGAACACAGAAAAAAGATGTAACTGGATTAAAAAATCGTCTGCGGAACTATAGACAACCTAAACTGATCAGACTTCGCATGGCAACGGTGCAAGTTTACACAATTTGAATGATTTGGTAGGTTCCAATTACCGATTTCAGTATATGCTTTATAAAAATATTCTTTTTTTCATTAAAAACAAAATTCTTTATTTTTATTTAATTCTGAGTTTTATAAATATTTTTAATGATTGTTTTCTTTTCGATTCTTCTTCTATTAACAGGTGGACAAAATAGTTCACTCATGGAATATATTTGTGTACGGCATTATTAAAACAAAATGCTTAGTTTAGTCAAATTAGTAATTTTAATCAAATAGAACAGAAAACAATAATCATATCTTAAAAACCAATGTATTTAAAGATTATTAAAGGACTGTTTTATAACAGTCTTTTTAAAATTTTAAAAACAAATTGTAATTCGCCTTTCAAAGAAAACCTGCTTCTTATTCATTATCGTCGAAAAAGAACACTTGGCAATTAGTGATGTCGGAAATCCATGTTCTATTTATGTTATTTTTAATATAATTCACAGACGATTTTTATTTCATTTAAAATATTGTTTACCTTTCTTTAACTGTTAATACAAAAAGCGAATGTTTGTAAATGTTAAGAAGAAATATTCTATTGTCCAAAATTTGCTTTAAAAAATAGGATATATAATTTAATTATATTGGTATAAAAACATTGTTCATGTAGGAATTCTTGTTATTTGTGTAAGTTTATAAATTTATATTTAGTATTATGTAGCACATTTTTCGAAACTAGTTGTTTTGAATTCGATATTATTTATACAAATAATGAAAAAATAATGATTTTTATTTTTTAATGGGAGGGTTCTCATTTTGACGTGCGTGTGTCTTTCAAATTGGTCCAGGTACAACGATCATTATGCATAAACTTGCGCGACATAAAAAATATTGATATTTCTATAGGTAAAATTAACCTTTCATAAAACTATTCACTCACGGTGGTTCCATCGTGTCAAACGGGATGCCGTGTCATATCCACCGTTCTATTCCATTCATAGCGCGTCACCATGAGTGGAAAACCTATTCGGTAGTTCGGGTTTGATTTGTTTAATTAACGTCGCAAACTGCACATTGAGCTATCGGCAGTGGCGTAGCCAGCATTGGGTTACTTTGGGTTAGAACCCCCCCCATGGCCAAATTAAAATCAAAATTATTTTTTTTAAAAATAACAGGTGCAAAAAAAAAAAACGAAGATTTTTTTTTCTCTGATTTCTATAGAGAAAACACACGTTGCATTTCCTGGTCTGTCTAACCCACGTGTTTCTCCTGCTCCCTTCCCTTCTGTCCCCTGAAGGGACGATTTTAAGGAGTATAGTGGTTAAACAACCTTGAAGACAGAAAATTCGACTTTCTGTGGGGGGACGGGTCAATGGAGTAGTAGGTCTATATGATTGTCTTGAGTGTCTCTATTGTACCTAAACCTACGTGACATTTGCTTAACACGGGTTTAAAGAGGTCTATTGGTATTTAGTTGGCGACATAAAAGATAACTGTAGGTAGTTTGTACATGTAAAGGGCAGGGCCTGATTACCGAATAGGCACAGGAAGCCCGGGCTTACACTTTATATTTTTGAGGGGTCTCCAAATCACACATTTTATATAAATATTTTACAATACTAACATAGTTTGCTACTAAATTTACCCTAAAAAAGTGGCATTACTAACTTTAACAAAATAAAAGTTATCACTTGTGTTAGATGTGTTCGAATATTGGAAAAATAATCAAAAACATACCGAATATTAGGAATATTTTCCTTACTTACTAATGTTTATTAAATATTATTTATAATATGCTTCGTTGCTATCCAGGGGCAAAGATTTTAGTGCATGGAAAAGCTGGATTTGATGTTCTAGGGTTTATATGGGAGCAATGGGGCCCTCATTTAAAGACAGGTTTCGCTTGCTTTAATGTCTTAATCGGGCCGGGGTAAAGGGTTACTTTTCTTAACACTTGAAATGGAGCGGCAGTTGAGCCGGGATTCACAATGCATCAATCCATAAATTGTTTGCTTTGAAGTAAGGTATTTTCCCTGAAAAGACCCATTCATCCCCTACGTGCTTTAAGAAAGGATTGTAAATGACTCCTATCAAAAAATAACGCCTCTAATTGTGATCCTCTTCGCTCCCTCACAATGTCGGTGGAATTTTTTCCTCTAAAATCAGTTTTCTGAGAGGTTGTATGTCTCATTTGCTATTTGAATATCACTCCAGTACTGCATGTGCTTGCTGAGCTTATCAATCTGAATTACCATTTTCACGGTATACTGTCACCAAAACATAAACTATTGGAAGATTCAAGACAAAAGAAAGGAGCATCGTTCAAAAAATTAGCTGATATGTTTAAAGTATGTACTCCTTTTCTTATTCAAATATTTTTTGTTTATTGTGATTATCGTTGAAAATACCCAAAACTAACTAAATTTTTATTCAATTACATTTACAAATTAGTTTTTTATCACCCAGACGTGTTACTTTTCACGCGGAAACAAAGTTTTCCGCTTTTTTTTAAATTTGGGTTTTGATCATTCCCAAGTTTGATGGGCATTCGTTTAAAAAATTTTATGGTGGATTATTAAAAAGTTATATTTAACTATTATAAATACGAAGGGACATAATGGAAAAGTTGGCTCTATTTAAGAAGGGTGGGGTCAACAGATTCTCGTTTAAATCTGTGTTCATAACCATTCTCTGGATTGTTTTCGGCGGCGCTGCATGTCGTGCTGGTGTTTAGGCAAGAATTTTTCCCGCTTCACAGATTTTACAAATCAATTTTTTTTTATAATAATATTTTTTTTATACAGTTATTTGCCTTTTTTACGAGCAACGCCATTTTTCGTTACGATTTTGCCGCAACGCGCCGTTTTGCTGCGTCACGCAACCAATGAAACCTCCTCCCCCATGTCACGTCACAGTCATGCATGATAAAATTAACCGGAAAATAATGATTATTATTCTGTTATTTTTAGTTATATAATAAAGAATTATTTACAAATTTAAAATTACTACTTAAAAATTATTATTATTAATTAAAATTACTAATTTAAATTTTTTTCAATCCGGACCCACCATCAATATTTAGCTATAGACTTAAATACCAGTAAAATGTCAGCCAGGTTTGTTAGTAATTTAAATTAGGAAATGTCTGAAACTTAACTTGTGAAAATTAAGCTTTTAATTTACATCTTACTTATAATTTATATATATATATATTTAATTAATTAAAATTATTCATTAGAATTTTAATTTAAAACTACTGCTCAAATTAAAAATTATCATAAATTAAATTTACTAATTTAAAATTACTACTTAAAATTATTATGATTAGTTAAAATTACTAATTTAAAATTGCTTCAATCCGGACCCACCATCAATATTTAGCTATAGACTTAAATCCCAGTAAAATGTGAGCCAGGTTTGTTAGTAATTTAAATTAGGAAATGACTGAAGATTAACCTGCGAAAATTATGCTTTTAATTTACATCTAATTTATAATTTATATATATATTTAATTAATTAAAATTGTTCATTAGAATTTTAATTTAAAACTATTGCTTAAATTAAAAAATATCATAAATTAAATTTACTAATATAAAATTTCTACTTAAAAATTATGATTAATTAAAATTACTAATTTAAAATTATTAATTAATATTGCTAATTAAAATTATTAATTAAATGTTATTTAAATTAATAATTATATTTAATATAAATTATTAATTAAATTTAATTTAAATTATTAATTAATTTGATTTCAAATATATTAATTAATTCAAATTATTAATTAATTTAAATTAAAATTATCAATTAAATTTAATTAAAATGATTAATTAAAATTATTAATTAAAATTATTAATTAAAATTATTAATTTAAATTATTAATTAAAAATTGTAAAAATTAATAATTAATAAAAAAAAAATATTTGGTTTTGATCGGACCAAAAATAATTTATGAACCCCCCCCTTCGGACAATCCTGGCTACGCCACTGGCTATCGGACACAATGCCTGGTATTTTTAAACGATGATCAGATGACGAGAACAACACCTGAGATGGCGCCCGACGCAACCTCAATAGGCGTCAGGACATTGGATCACCAGCGAATTTAACGTGCACCAGTCCCGTATACACGCCGGTGGAAATTTTGTAATTTAGTAGAGAATATAGCAACCCTCCAATCATGAGATGGCTACATCTTAACTTTTGTCAAGTCCTCATGCTGATTCGAATTTGCAGTCCTCTGATTGTTAGCCGACTGCTGTACCTCTTAATACGTTTGAACAATAAGATGTAAATATGCCCTCAAGCGGCATCTCGCCGTTAGTTTGGTTTGCTTTAATTTGGTTATCAAATCCTAAACCTACGCTGTTTTTCGCACAGTAGTCAATTCAAGAAAGGCGTGAAGTGCACAGATGGAGCATTCGTGAATGACCCCTCTCTCCTCCCCCCTATTTTTTTTTTAAACGGCATGTGACCATGGTAATCCATTTAGAACCACCATGAATGACCACCTTAAGATAAGCAACATCGACCAGATCAACTCTGACCTGGAGAGGTAGTCAAACATACGACCAGTTTAACTACTAAAACTTCTGTTATAATCGACGGATCGTAGCGAGTGTGTGCTTAAATGGAAGAGATATATTAGTTCTATAATTTCATTTGACTAATTGACAATTTAAACTATTTATGTGAAAAAAATGAGGAATGGAAAGTGACGGATTTATCGAAGATTTCACTATGAAACCAAAATATCCCTTTTAAAGTTCAATTGCAGCCAAAGAAACTGAAACAGGTTGAAAGAGCAGGTCATGAAGAATAAAATTATATCAAACATTCTAAACTTATGGTAAATGCGGAGAAATCTAGAGCTCAGCGAAGACGCAAGAAGGAGCAGCAGATCAGGCACCCGTACAAAGTATTCACAAATCAAACCTTAAGCCGGCGCCACATATGCGGTATTCGCCGAATCCCGAGCAACGAAACCTTCGATATTCGCCTAAAGACGCATGTGTGGATGGGTCGCTCGGTATTCGGCAAGTACCGCGTCGCTCGCGTTTCGACGATTTTCAGCACCACACTACACGGTGCTCGCCTTATCACGAGTAACTTCGCTCGGGTTAAAGCGAGCAAATTGAATAATTGCGTTTCCCACTTGTTTCGGGAAAATGGAACACATCTCGAAGCGAGCTCAATGGTGATTGGCTATCGATATTTTATTCTATATTTTGATAGCCAATTACCATTTACTATCAATATAGAACTATTTTCTTTTTTTTTTTATTTAAAAAGGGAATATTGTTTTTTTCGTATCAATTTGACTTTAAAATATATCGTGGTGTTTGTTGTGCTATTATTTTAGAATTTTTATTTAGTTTATTCATTTATTTTTATGAAGTTGTCTGTTTCACTTAAATATTTGTGTTCCATTTATTTATTTCATTTATTTATCAATAAAATTATTTCATTTATTTATCAATTCAATTATTTCATTTTATTACTTATTTATATATTTGAAGCATTTAACTATTTTTATGCAGATGCGAAAAAATGAAGATATTAATTTAACATTTCTATTCGAGTTTTCAATGTGTTTAAACGATTTGAAGTCTCACGACCTAAATAAAATGGAGTTTTGTCATGAAACGTCTTTAAAACCATCTATAAAGGGTGTGTGTAGGGACATAGTAGTCATGAAAGAAACACCATTTTACGCTTTTAGGATAACCGATTCCGACACTATAACTTTCTAAATATAGCACGTTTGACATAAATTTGGTCCAGCCGATGATCTAAAGTTTCATATTTAAAAAACTTTTGGTGTTTTGAGCTTTTTTGTATCGTATATTTACTTGTTTAGTTCGTCTACTTAAAACAATTCCTTCGTTTATTAAGTTGTGAATTTTACTAAATTATTTGTTCAGATTATTTTTTTATTTATTAATTAATTTGATTTATTTGTTTTTTCATTTAGATTTCTTGCATTTAACTGTTTTGATGAAGACACAAAAATATGAAAATATTTAAATAGTATTTTAAAACCTCGAAATGAAATGTCATTGATTTAAACGTTTTGAAGAATCTTGAGTTGAAAAATGAAATGCGGTTTTGATGTGAAACCGTTTTAAAACCAGCTATTCTTTAAGGTGATACATTCTGATACTGTAACATAGTAAAATGAAGCACGATTGTTATAAAAGGAAATTTGGCGAGGATTCGTGTAAAATCTTGAACTAAAGCAAAGCACGTACGGAGAGCGGACGTGGAACATACGAGGAATCAGGCGTAGCAGTTTGCATATCTTCCTCTGTTAGCCAGGTTTCCGTTGATAAACGAACCTTATTTAGATATTAGTTATCGGTATTACTTAATATGTCAATTTTAAATCTATATAAGATATGTTTGGTTGAATTGACGTCGCACTAAAGTTACTGAATAAACTACGAGGGACGGTTCGGGTTTTATCACTATAGAAAAATTCGGGAACACTGTTTTTGTCATTGTGAGCCGTGGTCAAATGACTTCGACAACATCTGAGCTGGCACCCCACTGGTTAATTTTTATACAAAAAATTTCAAACGTTTAAAAAAATATAAGTGTTCAACACCATTGACATTGAAGCAACAATACCAAGTATTTTACTTTTATTGTTGCTGAATACTTCATTTTTATCGACATGATATTACAAGGCTATATTCGTAAAGGCCTTTTTAATCCTTAAATTTTATTAATTTTAATATAACAATTTTTTTTTCCTTACAAAAACATCACTTTAAATGTCAATCGCAATAGCATGTAAAGTCATGAACTTAAAAATTAAAAAAAAGTACTAGGTTTAGGTATTTCGAAAACTACTCAAAATAATTGAATAAATCTAGATTTTGATAAAGTTTATTTTACACAGTGCACAGAGAGTGATATGCGGTGGCTACGCTAACAAATACAAAAATCGCGCAGCTTTTACTACGAGTAACGCCGGGCCATATTGCTAAAATACCAATAAAACAGTAATTAACGATAGAAAATTTTCCGAAAATAGATAAACAAAAGCAAAGTGTCAATCTTTATACATTTAATCTCGACATCAAATTTTGAATAGTATTCACTGTCGAATATTAATATAATTTTTTTTAATGAACTCTATGTTGACCTGGTGTCGATATTATATCTTGTAAACAAATAATCGTTAGTACATTGGCTAAGAAAAAAGCAAACGATAATTTTAATATGTTAAAAAATACGGAATGAAAACCAGATCCCCAAGACAACGTCAACGTGCATGAAGTCCATTATTTATACTTAGTTAAAAAATGGATTGACACTAAAGAAGTTTTTATATGTAGCATGCAAATTCAATTGTCAAAATGCGAAATATTCGGTGAAAAATTTTGCTACAACACTTAAAGTTTTTCGAACTGATTATCGTTTGTATTTTATTATCGTTATCGCTAAAGCAAATATATTGAGAGGGAAAATATATATTCCAGAACTGAAAATTAAATCATTTTTAAGTGTACCAACACAATTAGGATACACTGTTTTTTGTAATTTTTCAATATTCTATGCTACAAAATTTCAACAGTTTCAAGGAATATCCATGTGCATGGCATTCTGGAATCTATGAAAATAATAATAAAATATTGCACTCGCAAATGGCTATGAGCAAAATAAAAATGTAAAACAAAAAAAAACTGATTTCCAATTAAAAAAAAATTTCATTGTAATTATCACAAATTAAAAATATGTTTTTAAAGAACATAAAAGTATTAGAATATATTTATCAATATAAATATCTGATCAATATAAATATCTCTACAAATCTGTTAATAAAATAGAATATTTTTCCATCATAAAAATATTGTAGTATACAATTTTTATCAAAATTTATATTTATATTTTTATTAAATCCGGTCATGCTTCCTACTGCGAATAAATGTTCTGAAATCGGCAAGTATACTCGCAAGAAGCCGAGTTGCTCAGGTTTTTGTAATCCGAGCAAGTAATAGTAAATCGCTCGGGTTATGGCGAGTCGCTCGGGTTAAGGCGAGTCGCTCGGTATTCGGCGAATACCGCATATGTGGCGCCGGCTTTAAGGTACAATGAGGATTATGCGTACACTATTTTTTTTTCTAGAATGTTTTTAGAGAAATGTCATTCTTGAGCTTTTGGGAAGAGTTTGGACATTTAAACCCCATACTTCTTTCTCTGCGTGTACCTATACTCTGCGCAACTGACTCAAGCATTGCTTCAAATAGAAATACAAATATTGTAGACCAACTACTGTCTCTAAGCCCAGTAAGTTTGATCCTGGTCTATCTGGTAACTCCTCACGATTCCCCCAAAGCGATCCAATTGCTTTTAAAACTACCTGAAGAATTAACAACTTAATTTGGCAAACTATTCTATTTGTCCTATTGCCCTATTTTTTTTCTTTAAATAATGCTTTCTGACCTCCGAATTAAGCTGTGATTTGTATAGCTTGAATCCATGACATCTAGTCCCATTGGCAATATTAAATTCTAATCCCTCCACTTCAATTAATATGAGGAATTCATGTGAACAAACCGAACAACCTCCGAGGGTTGACGAGTAGGAGGAAGAGCCCTCTAATTAAAATGGAATACAATACAAAAATATATTTAAAAAAACAGTTCATACCTGAAACTCAGTCCTCAGTATCACATCATACTTCCGTGACATCTCCATGTACTCGGGAAATCTCGAAAGTTCAATGGGCTTCTTGGGCAAGAGGGCTGCGGACGCCCTGCCGGTGCAGGCCTTCCGCAGCAGGTCCGTGTTCAGCAGGGACAGCTGCAGCTTCTTGAAGCGGGTCACCGTCCCAGAGGACCTCCTCTTCTGGAACATGTTCCGGCCTTTCTTAGGCACTTTACCCATTGCCGAGCCCGATTGTTCGATACCAGGCTCCACTTTGATGGAAGGTGTTAACCGGTTTCTGTCAGAGTTCGAACCATGTGACTCCGACTCGGTTTATTTTGAGTGTTGATCGAGTAAAGGATTTGATCTCGAAGTTGAGTTATTTTGGGGTCGTGTCTTTTTTTAATAAAGAAATTAAGCGTAGGATTTGAAAATTTCGCTGGTTTCACTTTGGAATATGCTTCCAAATATGTTATTAAAAATGTTTATTTACCTTATCTTGAAACAGAAAAGTTATCATTGGTTTCTGCTTTGCCTCATGTATCACTTCAATTTTGATTTATTTAGTTTTCCATATCCAGTATCCACAATTTTAAAAAAATATCATGAAATATTTTTTAGAATTATAGAGTATGAATTTAACTAGTCTTTATAATTTATGGGTTAAAAATCGTATGGTTTCTATATAACTGTGAATGTTAAATTAAAATATTAAATTTATGAATATATTAAATAACAAGAATAGTGCATTTGCTACTTACAAAAACACAGGTTTATATCCCAAATTGTATATAAAAATTTTATGCAAGTACATTAAGGCTTATAATTTGCTAAGTTTTGTTGTTCATAAATTTTCCTAGTAACTAATGTTTTGCTAAGGTACTTTTTTCAACCGATATTTTTTTGTTCTTGAAAAAATTTGTGATGCCGTGTTGTAAAAAGTTCGAATCACGTAATGCAAAGTATAAAATATATTAGTTATTAGTACACAATTCTCAGTTCGAATTTTTAAAAAAATACAGAATACATTTTATTTAATTATACTCAAAGTAATTGATTGATACTCTACTTTAAAACTCGATATAATCATGGAATTAACTACGCACTTGTTGCATTCCTTGTTTCGATAACACTTAAGAACTGTTATCAAACATATCACAATTTGTTCTATTCTTTAGACGCAGACGACTTCGACACGCAACAATTTTACACTTATTTTCCTCTTTCGCCTTTGGCAACACTCAATAAAACTTCACGCGCGCACATCAAACAGCAAAACGGATGAGAAAAATCGAACACAATTTCGAACATCTACCTTTCTCAATGATAATAAAAACACGAAAAAGCAGACGATACTGTCCGGCGCGACCGAAACCAACTCAACTCAGCGTGTCAATGTACCGGCGAGGGAATCTCCGGAAAATCCAGGCGAATGATGTCGAGTTGAGGGGTGATCAACAGTCGTCCCTAGCAGACGACAAAACAGCGATCTGCGGAGAAAACGGGGGAATTCCATGCACTCTCGGATTTGCGCGGGTGGGGAAGAAAATCGTCACGAAAATAGATTATGGTGCGTGGATTGGCGCCAAACGATTTATTTTTTGGTGGAGGTGGGGGTAGGTCGAAATATAGAGGCGGAGGCTGAGGATGAGAGAGAAGAATGTTGCCGCTCTTCGGAGATTCCGGTGGTTGTGGGAGAGAGGGGTTGCCGGAATGGTGTGTGCCGGGGAGCCATCGACGAGGCGTCGCCAATTTGCGCCGTTCTGGAGTTTCACAATTAAATCTTAAGAGGACTTGATACCCAAGCACGTAGATATACATTTTTCACGGGAGGGGTTCAGTGACTGATCAACGGATCGCGCCTCCTAATACTTTTTTTTTAACTTATTGATTTTTATTAAAGTAAACATGTATACATTTGCAGATAAATGTCGAAACAGCAAGAAACAGTTTGACGATCTTTTCCCTTTGCTGCCGAAATTCAAATACTACATAATAACACGATGACGTCATGTTAGCCTTAGTTTGAGATAAAAATTACCTCAAAACATATTTTTGAAGCCTTTGAAAACTATTTTCCGGTGTAGGATCCCTGTCAAATAACAGGTTATCCTTCGTGCAACACAAGAAATATTATACGAGAAATTTTCTATTTTTTAAAGTATTTATTTTTTATTTTTACAGTAATTCGATTTTTAATTTTTTTTTCTTCTTGACTTTCAATGGGAGGGGTTTGAACCCCCTGAACCACCACCTTGCCTGCGTACCTGTGATACCTAATATACTGGAATTGTTATATTTACACATCTTAGGTAGGGTTGAAGTAAGGTAAGTGCAACGTAATTTTTTTTTTTCATTTTCGAATTATTACTGTCACATATCACAATTTGTTTGTTGTCACAATAAAAAATATATAGAAACAAAACTCAGCACACACATCATTTTGAAATATTTAGCAATTAGAACTTGCAATTATATTTTTCTTTAATCTACCATTGATTTTCAATATATATATATATATATTTTGCTTTTTCAATGTCCGCTGGTTGCACTTGTCGCGGAAAAACGGGGCAAGTGCAAATACAGCCCTAAATTCCCCAATAAACTGCATACAAATAATAATTATTTTATACTTTGTTATACATTGAATTATACTGATTCTGCCAGTTTTTGTTTTATATTTTTATCTCAAATCGTTTGGGAGATACGAATTTTTTCGTGAGTAAAATCGTGGCAATTGAAAAAATTATCAAGTGGTTTTATTATATATATAAAAGAATTTGATTTTAGTTTACAATATTATTGTACTTATATATGATTTACGCATGGTAGACACATGTTTTCCAAACTTTTTCATTTAGTTTTTACGGACATATTTTTTATATTTAACGTTATTAGAAGCACTTTTTAGGTTATTTAACTAAAACCCATTTTTAAATCAAAACTTAACAAATTTATACCATGACTATAATATACTATTACAATCAGACGAAGACGAGTCAGACGAAGGTTGTACAAAGGAGAAAGCTAATATAAATGGCTAATCCTAAATCCTGCCAATATCTGGTTCAGGTATCACTGTAATTATGTCGTCAGGATAAACAGGAATAACATCCTTGTTTTCAGGCCAAGTAAAAGTTTAACCTGTGCAAAAATGACGGGGCAAGTGTAACCACGTCTGCCAATGCTAAACCATCAGTTCGATTCCAAAATAAGGTGCATGGTTGAAAACTACACATTAAACTTGATAAAAATACAAAGTTTTGATATTCTAGGTAAAGGACAAAAATATGAAAAAAGTGACAAACTCTCAAAGGTCGTTTGATCACTTTATTCTATTTAATTCAAATGGGACAAAAACAACTTTATTTTTTAATGTTAATTAGGTCTGAATGAAGAATACATGATTCGGAAATAAGACTGTGACGCCATAACTTACATTTTATATTTCTTTAGGGCTATCAAATCACTGACATTTTTAAAATATATTAAATAGGCCTAGGGCAATTTACTTGCAAACGCGTTTCAAATAATTATTTGTCTAAAGTCGGGGACAACCTAACTTGAACCTATACATTTATGCTGTAGGAGTTGATCCTTCCGCAGAGAAATATAGTTCCACAACAATATTGAAAATACATTTAAACCACAGTATAATGAACAAAACTTTCAATAGAGTTTGAAAATTCTTCACATTATTGTCAAATCAAGCAGTTTTTACTTTTACATTTGTGTGTATTTAGTATTTAATTAACTGCCGACGTAATTCCGGGTTCAACGAATGAAAAGCTTCATCTCGACTGCCTCCAGTAACCCTTGAATTTGGCGAGCTAAATAGGTGTATTCTCGCGCCTTTGATTTGTTTTGTGTTTTCCCTTTCTTTTGGATTTTTTTTTTTAATTTCTTTTCCGATTTCGTAAATTTTGTTTAAATTATGAACTAACGTTTTTTCTCTTTCTGACTCGTTGTGTATTGAATAGATATTTTTACTTTATTAAGTCTTTCAATTACATCTAAAATGAATGAATCATGAAACTAATGTTTCAGATCCATAAAAAAGGAAAACCGTTTTATAGTAGCGCAAAACTTATTGCTATTATAAGTGGAAAAAGTAACAGGATTTGACGGTGACAGAGGAACAGATTTAACGTGCATAATTCCCCTTTAAGGCGCGTTTGATTGGACGTTGAGGAACGAAATTATTCGAGCTCTCCACCCTTTCAAAAACTAGCATCGAACTTGCAACACTCCAATTACGAAAACTGTTCTTCCGTATACTTAGAGGATCGATCTTTCAACCCTTCCTTCGATAAAAAAAAAATTTAAAAAAAACTCTACCAGATCTGACTGATGTGAGAACATTTGGTACTCGACAGATTTAATGTGCGCAATTCCCCTTTCCACGGCGAATGTTTTGTTGGACAATGAAGGAAAAACGCTCGCCGATCACGAGCCCGGTGCTATTTTAAAAACTGGTATCGAATTTGCTTTCTCCGATAATTAAAACTCTCCTCTTTCCAAAACGATAGTTAGTCGAATTAACGTCGCACAAATCTGCACAATGGGCTATTGGTGACGATCCAGGAACTATCATGAAAGAAAAAACCGGAACGCTGCTTCGTAATTTTGAATTATGGTCAGAGGCCGAGGACAAAACCTTCATTGACCCATCAAGGAACTTTAATGAGCGTGTGGACGTTGAAGAACAACGAATTTAACCAGCGCCCACTGTATAGAAATCCGTATAACACATGCTTTTTACGTTACAAACTGTACGCCAAAAGAGGTGGAGGAAGGCGAAATCGTAACTCCTGTTTATCACGACACACACAGAAACTGAAATCGCCTTCAGTTTTGAAAATGCCTTCAGTTTTTGATGTAAAAAGCACGTGCCATACAGCTTTCTATACAGTGGTCGTTCATTTAACGT
Organism: Troglohyphantes excavatus; assembly: GCA_963932185.1. Classification (NCBI taxonomy): domain Eukaryota; kingdom Metazoa; phylum Arthropoda; class Arachnida; order Araneae; family Linyphiidae; genus Troglohyphantes; species Troglohyphantes excavatus. The sequence goes on along the minus strand of OZ010670.1, from coordinate 25,338,870 downwards.
GCAGCAACAGTTGACGGTCACAAAGCTATTACCTCGGGGTGGGGCACATGCCGCTCGGGGCGATGACCATCGCAAAAAGTCACGCCTCGGCACTGGAGCCATCCGATTACAAACTTGTCCGACCAACTGAGGGCCTGACCAATGTGAACGTACCGTCAACTGTTGCTCTCCATGACCAATAGAACATTTTAACCACGACAGATTTAATGTGCGCTATACGAATCCTAACGTCAAATGTTTGGACGATGGGAGAACGGGCTTGCAACCTCCCGGTAAGGAAATTGGCTCTCTGCGAGTTCGAATACTATATCAAGTAGTATATTTTAATAAATTTTGCTTCTAAAGTATAAGTAATTGTTAAATTAATCAAAACAAAAACATACACTTGCAAAATCTAATCAAAACGATTAACTTTTTTAACCATATAAATTCTATAATTTTTACGAAACAAATAGTTTATAATTTTACTTATGATTATTTATTAATTAGTTTGGTTTTGAAATAGTTTATTTTCGTCAAAAAATCTCAGATTTTAACATTTTTAAAACACAATCCACAAAAGTATATTTCTTTACTTTACTTATCAGCAAATGTTCTCAAAGATAATGGCAGAAAAGATTTATTAGTTTTTTTTTTTAATTCTCAATGCTTTGATTTCGAAAATATCAAGAATATAGTTTATTGTAACTCCGTATTAAATCTATAAAATACCCAAATGGCCTCTCAGCAGAATGACTCATTTTCAAGTTTTCTCAGTTTTATATAGCAGTAGGGGGGGAAAAAGCGATAACGGCGCCAAATATGACTACTCCGATACAGATTTATTTGTTTTTAAATCTACGAATGATATTTTTTAGCCAATCAGGAATTAATATTGAAAAATGGGTTGTATGTATATTATAGGAGAAGTCAATAAGTTACATGGCGATACAGTATAACGTTGTATACAAGAAATTCTAAACGAAATTTCAAAAACGGTCATTTGACCGAGCGTGGTAGGTTTAGTGTTAAATTTTCTAACAGACAAAACCACTTTGCAAGTATAGTTTGGCAATTTTATACAAATTTTTATTTTAATTCTAAATAGTTACCACGATTAATTTAACGCAAAGCTAAATAAATTGTTGATAATGTTTATATTTAAAAAAGTACAGGTTTAAGAGATTTGGTGGTCCGTTGAATAAAAAAAAGGATTTTTTTTAGATATTCTCCCGTATTGATTTATTTTATTATAAGACTCTTCATCGTATTATAATATCCAATTGAACGAAATCGAATTTATCGTAATCATGTTGTTTGTCACGATGTTATAGTGTTAGAATTGATCAACCCTAAAACGTAACAAGGTGTTTCTATCATGATACTCTCAGAGTTCGAAATTAGCGGTCGTTAGTTGTATTTTTCACATAAACTTTTCAGTTTAACGAAAGTAATTTTACACTCAATCGTTTTTCAATAATTGCTCTCATACTGTTCAGTAATTTTGTCAGAAAGGTGGTGATATTTTTAGAGTACAAATGGAAACGTACTTCTAATTTTATGCAAATGAAGCTTAACGATTATAAAAATATCGTAACAGTTGTCCGCTCTGCTTAAGAAGTTTTAATTATTTTAAAATTACGCCTAAGCAGAACATTTTGGCATACTAAAACAATTCCTAGATGCAAATGACGCCAAACTTTTATCTCCTAATTTCGAACCCTGGATACCCCATATGTAACGGATTTTAAAAACGTTTCACGTCAAAAAGATTAAAAATAAAAAATTATTTACTATTATTAAAATTACTATTATTAACATTATTTACTATTAAATTCATTACTATTATTACATAACTTGAAGAAAACTGCCGTACAACCATTATATAGTTGCGAACAAATGTTTTTAATTTAGAAAACAAATATAAATCAGTAGATTTGAAACTAACCTCCGAAAAATAAAGCAACACAATTTCATTTCATTTAACACTAATTTACAATGCTAAACTGAAGTGCAAAAATTTTCGATGTCAGCTACAAGCTCAATAGCTGATTTGGAATATTAAATAGAATGTTATCCCATTTGCTACTATGTACCCCTATTCCGCTTTAAACAGCTGTAAAATAATCAATTACAGGAAATAATTTTTTTTATTCTAAAACGTAAACTGAAAAGAGAAGTAGATTAGCATTAGAAGAATTTCGCTTCGGGTTCTAAAGCAGAATCGGACGAAAATCCAATTAAACTTCGAACTGGAGAACTTCGAATGCTGTTTACCGGGTGGAATTTTCCAAAGAACTGTGGCTTCCTCCATTGGGCTCTTTTAGAAGAGAATTTGAAGTCTTCTGATCCAATAAAGATACTTGAACATTTTTATTCTATTAACCTTTAACGCTCAGAAGACCCTTCTCAGGGTTCGTTCGAAAATAAAAACCTGTTCATTAAAACGACAAGGAGCAATTCAGTGGCGTAGCCAAGGGGGAAGGGTTCTAAGTGGAAGGTTCTAAAGAGCTTTAGAATCTTTGAAAAACTAGAACTGGGGATCCTCATTCAAAATTTTTAATGCTGGCAATTTAACCCTTTATGAACTCTTGTAGTAAGTCTCAGTAACCAAACTAATGACCTGTTCTTTAAATTGAACGAGAACTGCATGTTCTGGGAACAATAAAAAACGATTTTCTTTCGTTCTCTTATTCCTTATCTAACGTCATTTAATCCTTTGCACTCCGTTGGCGCCGCTCAGGCGACAACATAACGACAATCGTTCTTTTGGTTCCCCGTTCTTTAAAATAAACGAGAACAGCGTGATCTTGTGTTTAAAAAACATCGATATTTTTTTCAACTCGTTCTTTTGCAGATCCAAAAACAGATTAGGTTTCTTTTTTCTGTAAGCATTACAAATTCTAGGGAAAAGAACATAAAGGTAAATAACTGTTCCGTAGAAAGAACGGAAAACGCAAAGAGTTCTTGGAGTGCAAAGGGTTAAAAGTAAGACATGAGTTGGGAATCAATACATTTTACTAACCCCCCAGCAAAAAAAGTCAGCATAAAACCTTCATTAAAAACCTGCATAAAACCTTCATAAAACCCTCATAAAAACTGCAGTTATTTGTTTCAATGTCCTTCAAAAAACCTTCATAAAAACTGCAGTTTTTTCGCAGGTTTTATAAAGGTTTAATGCAGGTTTCCTGGTAAAGAAAATTAAAGGGAAATTGAAGGTTTTTGTCTGCATAAAAACTGCAGTTTTCTTGCAGGTTTTTTGAAGGACATTGAAACAAAAAACTGCAGTTTTTATGAAGGTTTTATAAAGGTTTTATGCAGGTTTCGTGGTAAAGAAAATTAAAGGGAAATTAAAGGTTTTTGTCTGCATAAAAACTGCAGTTTTCATGCAGGTTTTTTGAAGGACATTGAAACAAAAAACTGCAGTTTTTATGAAGGTTTTATAAAGGTTTTATGCAGGTTTTCCGTGAACGAAAATTAAAGGTTTTTGTCTGCATAAAAACTGCAGTTTTCATGCAGTTTTTTTTAAAGAAACAATTTTTCTATTTTAAACAAATCAAAATTTAGTCTATTTAACATTTTATGTTGTATTTCAATATTTTTGCACTAAAGAATTTTAAACAAAAAGAATAATTTTTTTCTCTAATCTAATATTCAAAAAGCTGTAGAAAATATTTCTACTCTATACATATAAATGCCAAAAAATAATCATTAGCTTAAAAACTTTATTAAAACTTTTTTTTTAATATCTTTATAATTTCATAAGGTGTATTTTATTGCTAACGAGTTATTACCAAAATTGTAATTAACTTTAAAACTATATCTAAGAATTGAAACTACATTACTTAGAAATCAGGTGTTTAATATTTAAAAATCTTTTGAATTATGAAATAATTTCTAATGATTTTTTTATAAATTACTGAAATTCTTCAATCTAGCCACAATGTAGGTGAAGTTGTAAGCATTCGTAACGCACATGTGAGCAAAGTACAATATGGAAATATTAAATAAAAATAATGTTTAATTTTTTAACATGTATTGTTCAATTTATATTTATTGCTATTGAAATCATCATGATGATTGCTTGAAGCATCTGAAACTTGACCAAACTAATGTTCAAGCATGATGAAGTTTTATAACAACTAATTGTTCAAATTGACTGATAATTTAAATTGAATTCGGAGCACTTCTGAATTGTTTTCATCTAGCCATATATTTTGTTAATAAGTGCTCCAACAATTTACTTAAGCCAAACTTGCAAAAGAAAGACCGATACAAGAAAAAAATAATAACTTGTCATACACTTGCAGTATTAATAGTACTATACTTTTCAATAATAACATTTAATTTCAAACCCTATTTAGAACAGTTTTATTTTAAAATCAATTTATCAATGGTCAATTTATCAATTATTTTGATGTTATCTATCAATTTTTATGATATCATTTACTAAAAACGCACGTTTTAGGATAAAAAAAGTAATAATGTCCTATTGCTTTACAGGTTTGATCAAGATATTGAATACCATTTACTTTTTGTATTCCTGGTTAATACAGTGAAATATATTCCGTTAACATATATCTACACAAAAATATAAGTATTTAGAAAAACCTTGCAATAAATTTTTTCTACTAACATACGCATAACTCTTTTACATTTCGAAAAAATGTGTAAAGTTCGTTTAAACCCTGAAACATGAAAATTTAAAAAATTGTTTTGTATACAGTTTTGCATTTGCAAATACTAAATTACAACTTAAAACAATTACATAATTTTATAACATATTTATAAAAAATAAAAGAATACATAAGTTTGGAATTCAACTTTTATTGTATAAAAATCCATTTACAATCTAAAGATAAGCACACAGTTATTAAAATAAATAATAAAAACTACCAAATGTCCAAAGAATTAAGAAACTTTGCTACAAAAGATAACAACATTTTACATGAAAATCCAACTTTGGAAACCGCACCTTTTTAAACCGTCGAGATCCAACTTTTTTTGTTCTATTCCAATGAAAAATGAGTAAGAAACGAATGACCGCGTTTATTCTAAATTTCACCATTTAATAAAACAGCAGTGAACACTTGCATCTAATTATACAATGGCATCTGGTTTCATAAATGTGTTTGCAATATTGTTCGAAATCAAATAGAAAACATTTTCCGTTCCATTCCATCTGTCAAGCTTGCTAATCATTTGATAAACATTTCGGGTGTTGCCACTCAATCATAACAAAATTATATTGGAACTTCAAAACAGTGTTGAGAGCAAACGATTTCGGACAACCTACATTTTAATTCTTATTATTCTAAACACTCGCTTGTTGTTTTGCTATTAACCATCTGCCATTTACTTGTAATTTGTATAATTAAATTAAAATTTCTTTGCAACCAGACCGACCTACCAGTTGAGAATTAAAATGTGGCAGTGTTATAAAAAAATAACTTTGCTTTCAACGAGCAAAATAAGTGTTCGCGAAAAGGTCAAAATTTTTAAACGTGTGTTGTCTGCAAATATTAAAAAACAGGAATGTGTTGAGTTTGGGTTACATTATATATCAATAGAAATAAGTTGATTGTTTGATATATATATATATATATATATTATTTTTGTATTTATATTATTATTTTTATATCACGGATTTTTATTCGGAAAAAAAATTTAAGTAACGAATAGAATAAAAGTTTTCAAATGCAAAAAGTAAAGCTTGTCAATGCTACAGATTTATACAACGCGCTTATTTTGTTGACTAAAACAAAGAATAGTGAAGAATTTTATTCATTAGTTTCAAATGAAATAATTTTTAAACGGGTTTGTTCTACATAAATTATACAAGAGAAATTATTTACTTATTAACAAAAACTTTTTAAATACTTATTAGGTATTATTTATGAGGTATTTTTATAAAATGTAAAAAAAATGTATAAGTTAATTTAGTACCGTATTTCAAGAATAAAAAAAAGGTTGAACTGCTCTAGCTCAAGCTTTTTCCAGCCACATGTGCATAGCAACGATTACTCCAATACCAAAAAGCATAAGAATGTCATTATTCGATTCTTAAATATATTTCAAATGACCCCACAAAGCTAGTTTTGCAATAGCCCTTCATTTAAAAAGACGGCTCTGTTTGGACCACGGCATATTTAATGTGCAACAGTCCCTTAAACACAGCGGTTACTTTTTGCGGACGACACACACAGACCTTCGATTTCGCGGGGCGCATTCTATCCAAATGCCACCCACTCTGGCCCGTAACTATTTTTAAGAAAAAGATAATTCATATGATTATCTCAAAATCAAAAACAGTAATTGAAATTTCCGTATAGTTAAATACCGATAAACTTAGTTTCATTGTAAAAGTTTTTGGAAGAAAAATCCTATCTATCAATAAAAAAATCGGTTAAAAAATATAATATTTTGTACAAGAATATAGCCAAATCCTAATTTCAAAAAATTTCATTTCAATTTTTTTTTTTTAAAACCATTACTATTCATACCAAAATTTTATTAGAATATTACTACAGTTTGTAAAGTTATTTTATTTGTTTTCATAAAACCTTTAAAAAAACTGCATTTCGCCTTCAACAATTTCAATCCCGAATTTTTCAGTATCAAGTTTTAAAACAACAGCATTTTTTTAACGTTTGTAATTTACAGGCATAAAATTTAAAATTTCACAATTTTATTTAAGGTTTTATTCTGACTTTTTTCTGCTGGGACACACTAATTATTTAACTATTTTATCTACCAATGCAATGTCGGATTTTAATGTGAATGTCGGGATAAATTAAAGGTTAGTAATATTTAAAACAAACGATTAATTTTCATGATATTTTTGTATTTTAAGAAACATAATTATCCTTTTATAGAAAAGAAGGAATTGATGGTTAAACTTTTCAATTAAATTCATACTTTTCTTTCATAACGAGCACATAGTCTCTAAGAGGACCTACTTCCGCATAAATTTAGAAAACAAATAAAATATTGTTGCCAAAATTATTAATTTGAAATTAGGAAAATCTTATTAAGAAATAAACCAACTTTTGTTAAAGTGAGAAAAAAAATCGGATAAAAGGAATCCTCAAATGGGAGCTTTAGAAACCTCCTCTTCCCTTCATTATTGAAACAAAATTTCGCTTTTATAAAACAAACAGGTAAAATAAAGCTTTCAAAAAAAGTTCAAATATCAATTTTCCTAAAATTTACTTTTAAGAAAACCTTTACAAAATTTACACATTACCTGCCAATAATTTCCATGCTAAATTTTTCAACATTAAAAAATAAAAAAAAATTGCAGGTTTTTTGAAGTTTTTAATTTGTCTACATAAAATTTATAAAATAAAACTTAATTTCCCTTCAAGAATTTAGATGCTCAATTTTTCATCATTAGAACTCTTAATAAACAACATTTAAAAAAAAAGTTTTTAACTTTTGTTCAAGCTTTATAAAAGTATGCATAAAACCTTCAATAAAGCTTCAATTTTCCTGTAAGAATATCATTACTAAATTTTTCTACATTAAACCTTCAAAAAAACTGCAGTTTTATTGAAGGTTTAATGTAGAAAAATTTAGTAATGATATTCTTAGAGGAAAATTGAAGTTTTATTGAAGGTTTTATGAAGGTTTTTTGATGGTTTTATTTACCTTCATAAAACCTTTAAAAAAACTGCATTTTACCTTCAACAATTTCGATGCTGAATTTTTCAGCATTAAACCTTAAAAAAAACTGCAGTTTTTTTGAAGTTTTTATTTTACCTGCATAAAACCTTCAATTTAACAATTTTAATGAAGGTTTTATGCTGACTTTTTTTGCTGGGCCTTTGCACTCGAGTGTTGTCTTTAAATCACCAAAATGACGACTTATTAATTATTTTCTCTGTTCTTCAAAATGAAAGAAAACATCATATTCTTGAGTTTAAAAAGTTAATCTCTCATTTAGCACACATTTTTTTTATAGTTATTCGTGTAAGAAGAACTATGCTAAATAATAATAACTATTTAAAAAGAACAGGAACGTGTATTGTAAATGTTCCATAAAAATAACGTAAATATCAAATATGTTTCTCGAGTGCGAAGTGTTAATAACTAATAACTTTTGCTGACTATTCCAATATTTTTTGTTCTTATTTTTACAACTTAACCCTTTGCACTCCGATGTCGCCTGTCAGGCGCCAACATAACGACCCGTTCTTTTGTTTCCCTGTCCTCTAAAAATAAACGAGAACAGCATGATCTTGTGTTTAGAACATCAATCTTTTTTTCAACTTGTTCTCTTGCAAATACAAAACAGATTCGGATTTTTTTCCCTTTACGAATATAAAAAAAAATCTGTAGAAAAGAACGTAAAGAGGAATAACTGTTCCTTAGAAAGAACACAAATCGCAAAGTGTTCTTGGAGTGCAAAGGGTTAATAGTATAATCTTGGTCTCATAACGTTTAAATAAATGGCTTTTATAACTTCTCGCATTATTCTTATAATTGCATAAATATATTTATTTTAAATTACATTACGTTAGATAAAGGCTAAGCTATTATTTTTTTTTAATTTTATTTTAATATAGAATTATTAATGAATAATGCGATATTATTAATAATGAATGTTTAACCCCATGACGCTCATAAATGTGACATCACGTCATTGATCTCCAGTCTTTCCAGCCAATTTTAAAATTCATAAAAAAATATTCCAATTTACAATATGTTGTTAATTTAAACGTTTAAGGTACAACTTTCAAGCTATATTTTTGCAATTAATTTAAAAAAAGTTAAATAACATCATAGAGAATGCATACTGAAGATGGAATATAATTTAAATTTCCTAACAGACAAAACGACTTTGAACTTCCAAAAATCGCGTGAACATCAGTCATTTTAAAAAGATTAGTTCGTTAATATCTGGGGGCCGGATAGCCCAGTGAATAAAGGCGTCAGCAGGAAATCGAAGGGTTCCCGGTTCTATCCTGTGCGACGGACTTGACTAAGAAAAGTAAAAAAAGTAGTGATCTTGTGATCGGAAGGTTGCCAGCTTCGCTACAAAATACTAGGAATGTTGTCCAGAACATCCACAAAAATTATCAGCGTGTACACGGGACTGGTGCACGATAAATCTGATCGGTATCCAAAGTCCCGACGTCTATTGAAGGCGTTGGGTGCCAGTTAAAGTGTTTCCTCATCATCTGACCATGGTTCAGAAATAAGAGGCATCGTTCCCGGGTCTTTTCTTCGATATAGGCCGCGAACCGTCGCCAATAGCCCACTGTGCAGCTCTAGTGCGACGTTAGTAAACCAAACCAAAAAAATCTTTAATATCTATCTATTGACTAAAATAAAGTGGATAATAAGTAAATTTAAATTACATAATTTCATGTGCCATTTACAAATTGATTGATTTTTTTTTTACAAACTTGTACATTCTCTGTCCTTTTAAATGTTCTTAAATTGAAATGCATCTCCTCTCTAAGGAAATAATGATATTTGGGTTGTTTGACCCTTCGTGTAGAGGGGCTACAGGCAAGTGCACATTAAAACTGCCCTGGCTTATGTGCTCACGTTAGTCGTTTTGTAAAAGTGAGGTGTCCTTGCGTGATTCAAAATTAGTCGAGTGTTAGCTTGTCTGTCCTTCTGAATAGCTTACAAACCGTCATCAATAGCCCACCGTGCAGCTCTAATGGGACATTAATTCAACCAATCAATAAAAAAAAAGTTTACTAGTTAAGTATGCACTGTAAAGAAAAAGTACTTAAAAATGAGTATATGAACCTACTCGTTTTTCTTTGAGTACTATTGCATCGTAAATGTGCGACGACGTACTCAAATTTAAGCAAACGTACTTTCGCAGAAATGAGCAGTGTGATTTAATATTGTTAATCTCAGCTTCTGTTTAAGCCATCTTAACAAAGCGACCTGACAAACGTAAAATGGTTGTTTAGAAGATGGTTTTCCACATTATTTGTTGTCTATTGCTTAAATGGAAGCTAAGTTGTTACAACTAAATTATTTTACTTTCCATTCTTTTGGCACACCTTTTAAACAAGTCTTCTGGTTATAACTTCTTCACGTCGCCCTGGTAGTACAACGGATCAAGAACTAGACTGCGGTGCCTTAGGACCTGGTTTCTTTGTTGTAATTGTTGATATTTATAGAAAGTGATTTATGAATGATCTATGTAGGATCTTTTATTCATTGCTTTTTTTTATTCATTGTTCTTATTTTTGAGTACATGTCTTTTTCAAAATAGAAGCTTATGTATTCGGAGCTTTGATAAGCATCGAATGTAATAAAAAGTTAATACATTTTATTTTATTTTGAGTACAGTGTGATAATCAAATTTCTCCTTTCAGGTCATGTCTAATTTTAGTTAGCAATGTATTAGTTAATAACGTAAAAAATTTAGTTTAAATAGTAGTCTGAAACTTGTCTGGACAAAAAAAGGTATTTAACTAAAATATCTATTGTGTTAGTGTACAGTGATTTAGATTATATTTAAGATATTATCAAATCACAATGTTCATTTAAAAAATGTGCATTCTTTTCAAAATATACTACTCGTTTAAAATAACACAGTAATGTAAATCTTTAATTTTTCTGTATTTTGTAAAAGTTTAAATAAGCTTTGTTCTTACAAAATAGCAGAACACAGTAATGTAAATCTTAATAATAACATAAAAATATCAATGAACCATTATTAATGCTGCGTTCTGTAATTTGTGCGTTTATCTTAAAGTAGTCTACATCTGCTTATTTCCCACAATTATCCTTACGTAGATGGAAGAAAAAGTTACAAATTAACTAGTTTTAAAGTGCTATTTTTTAAGAAAAAGCTTTCCTTTGAAATAACATCGTTCTATTTAAACTTGGAACAACCCTTAAAGAAATGCATGCGAACGTAGCAGCAATTGTACAATTCGTGTTCGGCAAAATAAAGTTTAAACAAATCTTTCAACAACGTCCGATTTCCCATTTATAATTAACATATAAATTCCATTTTTCTTTTCCAGGTTTTCTAAAGAAATCCAGATAATTAATTACTTTTTATATATATTATAAACATTAAAACAATTTTAATATATCTAATTATAAATATAAGCCTGTTCAATTACTGAAAATCTGAAAAAACAAAGTTTTAACAGTTATTGTTGCTTAATGGCTGCAGTTTGAAACTAATACTGTGCAACAACAAATTTTAAATGTATTTTTTTTTAAATCTTCAACTAAAATTTTTTAAATCTTTGTATTTTTCTAACTTTTAAAAAATTTCGTTTTTTAGTGTCAATTCCAATTTTTTTGCTAGTATAAAAAATTTAATAAATTTTCACATACAAGTAGGATTTTCATTCAAAGGGATGACTTAAGGCCAAGCAGTAGCTTCGGGGGTCACGTTTTCTTTGCAAATATAGATGATTAGAATGAAAATTGTGTACTGGAACTTTATAGTTATTTTAGGTTTAAAAACATTGTTTTGTCATGAATTAATTCTGACATTTTTAGCTGCGTGGTCCGAAAACACTTGAAATCTATGATTTTTCAAATTTGTAAATTGCATAGTTATTTTTTTATTTCAATTGAGTAATGCTTAGAAAATTAATTCATGTTAACATTCCACAAAATATTTCCAACAATTTTTTTTAATGTACATTTCCATTTATCCCACAGTAGCAATTTCAGTGATATTGAATGGATCGAAAAAACCGGGAAGGCACAGTCCCTACTGTACTGTAATAACGTTTGATCCGTGAATACTTTGTAGGCGCGCCTGCTCCTTCTTGCGTCTTCGATAAGCTCCAGATCTCTCCGCAGTTGTTAGACTTCTTGGTATCATTTTGTTCGCCTTGAACTGCTCTTTCAACATGTTTACTATGCCTTAATTGAAGTTTAGGGGGGGGGGGGGATATTTTAACTTTTAATGAAATCTTCAAAAATCGTCACTCCACAAAAATAGTTTAAACTCTTAACTAATTAAATGGAATTATAGAACTCGTCGTTCTCTCTAATTTAAGCACGCATTTGCCACCGGTCCGTCGATTAGAACTGAAGTTATTATCTATTGAAAAGCCAGCGTATGTCAAAATGTGGCTCTTAATATTACTTGGTACAAATGTCACAGTAGCAAACCGTAAAACCTGTCAATAGAAGCAGCAGGGTGAATACAAGCAGTTTTGCGGAATTAGTTGTTATGGCTTATAATACCCTGTTGAATGCACAAATTATTTTTTTAAAAATACCATATAATCTCAGACATTTGAATTTTCAAATAAATCCACCATTGGACTAAAAATGGTGTAAACTATGACGTCAGAGGTACTTTATATGCACAGCTGATAAAGTCCTTCCCGACATCATTAATTAGAGGACCCCATTCACAACGTTTTTGCAATATACGCTTCTGAATTTTTGGCTCGACCTCACCTAAACCATACCTTTTAGAATTTGTAAGTATATATTGTTTTTCTCATTAAACAAAAACAAATCGGCCATCGTTCTATAATGTTTTCTTGGTATCCATATTTCTTCTTTCTTTTTTTACCTTAATTCCTATAGATTTTAACCAGAAATGAATTATTTTTTATATTTTGTTGAAGAAAGTACAATTTTTCTTCTTGATGTCACTATTGTGAATCTGCTAATATAGTGTATTTATTAAACATTTATTTAAAAAAAAATAAGTGGGATCTTCCACTTGCAGCTTTAAAAATATATTTTAATACATTTTTAAAAGTATGCTGCTTTACCCAAGAATATAGAAGTTGGTGAAATGATGCAATTTCAAATGTCATGATTATTATTTGAAATTAAATATAAATGATTCCATTAATTTCAAAAGCTATCTTATCTAATTAAAAAAAATTAAGCTAAATAGATTTTTTTGTTATTAACTTTATAGAAATTTACAATATTTAATACCTGAATTGCATGTATATTTGATTCTCGAATGTTTTTTACTGTTAATGGAAAGTTGTGATCCCAGCAATGTCTAACTTTTAACTGGGTGGTCCGCGCCATGTCTAAATTACAACACTGTGGTCCGCTGCCATCTATACGTTGGGAACCTCTGCTCTAATCGGTTGGCCATGCGTGAATAAACTAGATTTTATCATTTGAAATGTTGATACGCATTTTAATTTTATATTTTATTTCAACATATATTTTTTTTAATTAATTTAGTAAATGGAACAACGAGTTAAAATCACACCTGTTCATTTCAAACCACTTATACTAATGCATTTGCCATATATAAACAACATATTTCAAATTTATATCGGAGTTATGTAATTTAGTTTATGGACTTCTTAAAACATATAAACGACGAAAACTACAATATAAAAACAAAAACTAGATTGAAACCTTCAGTGGCGGTCGTTATATGGAAACAGACACTATATCGAGGCTTAGATGTAAAGGGGGTTTGCTGGAGTTTTCAATAGTGTACCCTGCTGTCGTTTTTAAGAAGCCCAAGAACCAGAACTCTTCCAACGAAACTCTTTAATAGAAAACTTTCTAAACCCTCTCAATCCATCTCGTCCAGTACATTCCCTTCTCTAGGCCCTGGTGGGTGATCGCCACCGCCTTGTTGCTGATGCTGTAGTTGTTCTTGGTCGCCCTCTTCCGCGAAGAACATGAAGAGAACATCCAAGATGTCGAGATTCCCGCGTTCGATGTCATCCTCGTCGATGTCGTCCTCGTCGACGACAATACCTTCGTCCGACATGTCGTCCCACCGAGCGACGTTGACCGCTTCTTCGGGCGAGACGTCGATGACGTTGTCTGCTTCGGAACCTTCGTTGTTCGGAATGGATAGCAGTGACACCAAGATTTCGTCCAATGACATGTCGCTGCCCTGAAGTTAGATGGGACAAAAAAGACTTTAGTGAAGGTGAGAAAAATTACCTCGATTGACTATGAATTACCAAAACAACATAAAAACCTCCAAGACGTCGAAGTCGCGATCTCCGACGTCCACCGCTATGCCGACGACCTCCTCGTCCGACGCGTTAATCTGAACGCCGTCGATGGCGTCGTCGTCTTCGAAAATCTCATCTTCGATGACGTTGTACGGAATGGACAGATAAGCCAAAAATATTCCTTCCAAAGACGAGTTGCTGTCCTGAAGATTTAGGAACGGTGAGGAATATTAACTCTATAGACTTAAATTTTCAAAAATCAGAATTTTTAGTGTCTTTATTTTTTAAATTTTAACAAAAATCACAACAGGAAAAATAACCATAAAAACTTTATTTATTTACACAATTATATGTAAGAGTGACTCTTAAATATTTCACTGTAATTTACAAATTTAGCTTAAAATTTTCTCTTTGCGCCAACAGATTGCAATGCCTATTTACGCATGTGGTTACCATGGAAACCACTGGGTCTCATACTTCAAGCATAGATCCCTCATAGTAGAGAAATCATAAGGTTATAATCTCGCTAACATCAAAGTGAAGTCAACATGTATGGCCTCAGACACGTGGTTTAATGCGTCATTCATTCATAATTTTTTTTCTAGTTCATTCATAATAATATCTTGTAGTTCATGAAGTAACACATTTACTATTATTTCCAAATCACAAGTCAATCGCGAACGTTTTTTCATTCATAAATTTTGAAAGGAAAGTCACGTGTCTGGTGCCATCAGGTCTGAGATGTTTGCATCACGATGATGACGTCATATTCGCTCTACTACAGTCTATTCATGCTCGAAGGTCTAAACCACATGGAGCGAAATTGTTAAACAAGTACTAACCATATAACTACGAAAAATTATAATACTAAAACGTCGAGTAAACTTTCTACTTTAACAAAAACATATATTTAAAAAACCATATCCAAAGTAGTTTCTCTTCCTTAAAAACATTAAAACGATATTTTTGAATGAAATTACCGATGATCTATCCAAGAACGACCAACTTCGATTTTCATTCGAGTTCTCGGAAAGTTCGCTGTCCTCAGGATCCCAACCCGGATCCTTCGCATTTCCCTCATCATCCCTCAGCATCTTTAACACTTGGGTGCAGCTGGAGCACTTGGTCGCATGGCTGAGGAACTCGCGGTCTTCCTCTTGGGGTGACAGCACAGCGGCGTCGAAATCTTCCGCCTTATTCGTCAGTAGGGCGTCCACGTCATCAATCAGTTTGTCCAACACTTCCCTGGCTTCAAACAGGAAGGGGCCGTTCGACGAAAACGAGTCGGGATTGGAGGCACTCATGGACTTTAGTTGAAAAAGAGTGGAGCGTAACCTTAAGAAATAATAGTTATTTCGTATCAACACTGACCTCTAACTGTAACTTCTGGGTTAGGCAAGCTATTTTGTTGACTTGCAGCCGTTTTGAAAGGGTAACAACTGTTCCCCATCTTCATCGCTACCGAAATATTTCGTATATTTTCCATGTTAAAATAAACCGACATATATTGGCTTTTGGCGGGTTTTTTTTTATTTTAAAACCCGCCAAATTATTAATATTTTTTTTTTATTATAAATGCAATCTGCTAGTAAAATATAAAGTAATTTACAAGTCAAAATCGAAGTGGAATTTGGAAAAACAAGAGCAAAAACTATTTGCTTGGCAATATAAAAATTAATTCTATAAGAAGAAAATATAATATTTATAATATACATTTAATATTTCTACAATAATATGATATTAAAAAACAAAATTTTGAGGTACAGTATGGCTGCATTCACATTGGCTTCAACGCGCCCATAGAGGAAACAAGTTTTGAGCCTTCCAGAAGTTACAGTTAGAGTTCAGTGGGTATAGTGACAACAGAGTTTGTTTTGCAATACATAATTCATGAGACTGCCAAATAAGTATTTGACAAGACTCTTTTTTAAAGAGAAAATTTCGAAGCTTTAGACCACTTTTTCACACACCGGGAAAACCGGAGAATGTGATGGCAACGGCGGCCGGGGCCAATGTCACTAATTAGAACTTTTTCACATAGTCTGGTCCGCAGGGGCGGCGCGCAAGCAGCCACTTGGGGCGCCGAACAAATGCTGGCGTAAAATTTTAGTAATAAACGGAAAATATAAATGACTTAATTTGGATATTGGAATTATATATTAAAATTAAATTAATTACTATGATTTAAATTATTATGATTTAAATTTACTATTTTATTTCTACCAGTATATTACTTTATAGTTCAGATAGTTAATTCAGATTTTATTATCTGAAAACGCACTCTTGACCCTGCAGACTAGCAATTTCCCAAAATTTTGTATCTTAGTAAATCAAAAATTCAAATATTTAAAAAAAAACACACACAAGTTTCAAAATTGCCTTAAAAATCATGTGTACAAATTGGGGAGTCAAAATCATATTAGCTAGTGTCACAAAAATTCTGTAAACCGTTCCTGACGGTCCTTCATTGTATACCGTAACATTGCATCCGGTGTCGTCTCCAGCACCGGTTTGCCCGGTGTGTGAAAAATCGGCCTAAAGCTGACTTTCTGTTATATATTCTATCACTATCTAAAGTCAAGACGTTTTGTAAGATTTTTTTTTTAATTTGCCCCTTGAAACAAGTTTTATTTTTTATTAGATTGGTCTAATCTTTTTAAAGCAGAACACTTAGAAACTAGTACTTGGTATTATTGTAGTGATAATAGTACGTTTGGTAGTTTGATTAAAATACTTAATTGTCGCCATTAATTCAACTATTATTTTTCTTTAAAATTTTTAACTAGGATTCCATGTATTTTATATTGAGATGAAAATTTCGAATTATCTATAAAAAAAAACATTCATTAGGCATTTGGCTATTGACAGGATAAAAATGTTCCATATTGGTTCTCCGATGCCATCCATAACACATATCTAGGATTAGTAAATTATTTTAACAACAATCATCACGCCAGTAACAATAATTGGTTGCCAAAATGTACAATATCCTCGTCTTTTCGCTATTAGAGTACAGTAAAGATATCAGATTTGGCACGAATTGGCGCCAAGTAGCATAAAAATCGTAGTTTGGGTGAAAATATAGAAAAAACAATCGCTGTTGTTTTGAAATTTTTTTTTTTTTTTTTTTTTTTGAGTACTGTAAACCTAAATAAGTTTTTTTTTAATTAATTCTGTTACTGACTTAATGACTATTTATTGTTAATAGATTTTTTTTGCACTGACGCATTAATAAATAATTGAGAAGTAAATGGTGAGTTTTTTTCACTAATCTATGATAACAAACAATAAAAAATCTTTTACTTTGGAAGCCATAAAAAAAACATACCTAATTTTAAATTTCGTTACTTAAATTTAATGATGCATAAAGAATAATTGAATGCTAACTAAGAAAATTTTAAAAATAATGTGAAAAAAACTTTTTTTGAAAAGTTTAGTTGTGTTTGTTTATTATAATTCACGGGAAAAAAGAAACAAAACTTCGAAGTTCAAATGCACCTTTGTATACATAAGGACATTTGGACCACGACAGATTTAACACTCAGGGTTAGACACATTCTATGCAAACGAGTAAAAAAACGCGTACGAGCTTCTCGGTGATTCGAGAATTCATACCACGTGGTGTCAACACCAAAATGTAAAATTTTAAAGTTGTTTTAAGCAAAATAGTTTAATTTGTATTTCCAATACATGTAATTTATATATATATATATATTGGCATATAGGTATAGATTTCATATGGGTAGGGTTCAGTGACTGAAAAAGTGATGCTTCCTTTAAGTACAGTAACTTGGGGTTACTTGGACAGGTGGGGTTATACTTGAACCCACTAAAAAAATTTTTTTAATCAATTCCGTCTGTTTCTACCTATTGGTTAAATCGCTACCTGTTAGAGAGATAATAAATCACTTTTATAACTTAGCTTTTTTTCAAATATACATTTTCTAACATATATATATAACAGAAATATAGCAATGGTTCAAAAAGAAAATCAAAGGGGAAACTTAATATTTTTTAAGGTAAAAAAATATCATTTGGAAACCAATAGGATTGGTTCTGATCCCTTCTCTCTCTCTCTCCCCCCCCCCCCCCCCCATCGTACGGGGGAGTGAAATAGTGACGGCCTATAATAGATGTTTTTTTTTTATTTATTCCCATAAGATGATTCCCCTTAAGAGTTGTGAGGCTTTGAAATATCAATATATTTTATGCCATGCAAGTTTCTGCCGATGACCGCTGCACACGGACCTATTTTAACTTCTTATAACCGGGAAATTAATTCGACACATGCGCACTGCCAAAAAGACCTATTTAATTTCTGAATTTGGGAAGTTGGTTTGGTTTTGTTAATTAACGTCGCACTAGAGCTGCACAGTGGGCTATTGGCGACGGTTCGGGGTCAATCTCGAAGGAAAGACCCGGGAACACATACACATTCATACATGCACCTCGTTATTTTAGAACCATGGTCAGATGACGAGGAAACACCTGAACTGGCACCCAACGCCTTCAATAGACGTCGGGACTTTGGACCCCGATCAGATTTATCGTGCACCAGTCCCGTATACACGCCAGTATAATTTGTTGGATATTCTGGACGACTTTCTAGTATTTTTGTAGCGAAGCTGGCAACCCTCCGATCGCAAGATCACTACTTTTTTACTTTTCTATGTCAAGTCCATTTCCCGGATTCGAACCACTAATCCTCTGATTAGTAGCTAAACGCCTTACCAACTGAGCAACTGGGGCTCCCCCCCTGAATTTGGGAAGTGTTGGCTGAAATGATACGGGCCAAATACATCGCAAATAACCGTTTCAAAGCGGTACAAATCTCCATAAGTACTAACGAATAGTCATGTCATACAAATATAATGGCGAATACTGACCGACATTACCCAGTTGGACCAGTTTCAAGCAGGACGAATGACACTCGACATTCAAGGGGCTAAAGACGTATTCACGTCAAAAATGAAGATTTCGCAAACTAGCGTGCCAGTGCGATAATTATCGCATAACCCCCCCCCTCGTTGTAATTTATATTAGCGTATTTTTTATAGCCAGAAAATCATAAAAGTTTAACGCTTCTGCTCATTCATAGATGGCAGCATTATCAATGGTTTGTTTCACAAAAATTAAAAATGCATTTTTCCTAAAAAAAAAAAAAAACTTTAATATTTATGAGATGAACGTACAATTCGTCACAGTTCCTAAAAATTCCCTCTCTTTTAATGTTTTAAGATACATTGTGTACAAGGGATCTTACTACATATACTATTATATCGCAACATTGAAAATTATTTTTCGTCAAGCTTATACTAATTAAACAGTAAATGAGTCTCAGATTCAAGAGCAGCATTATTGCATTTCTAATTAAAATTGAAAATTCTTAGCATGTCGCAAAAGTTTCTGTCTATGAACTTTTTTTGTGTGCTTGTCTCCCGAATTAATTAAGACTATTCACGTCAAAAACTGTGCCCTTATAATTGGACTTTCATACCGTATTGCAGAAATTAAAAAAAAATTAGTTGAAGTGAAAAATAGTGGTTCTCAAACCAAAATTGATTGAAACACTTTACGACTTGCAAAATTTGGTTGTAGTGCTATCGAGATGATACATATCTAATATTTTTTAACACTAAAGCATAAAATATTTCTTTTTGAGCTGAATTGAAAAAAAAAATTAAAGTATGAAGAAAATATTGCGAAATAACTTAATTAACAAAATCATTTTTAACAAATAAATAAACAATAAAACAAATAAATAAAAAAAAAATTAACAAATAAATAAATAAATATAACTATAATACAAATGGTGCCTCTTTCAAAGTATTGTTTAATCACAAGTTCATCATTATTTTCAGAAAGGATGCACATAAATCAACATCAATATCTTGTCTAGGATTTCAACCAAGCTACATGCTCTTTCCACTATACAATATTGGTGAAACATTAAACTGTATTTATGCATCACTATATGAAATAAATTAAATAGTACTATATGAAACAAAAGGATAATTCTACAACATGCTTGTTTGGTTAATTATAGTAAATAATAAATGCGACAAATCAAAGTAAAATTAAAACAGTAAAACATATTTTTATAAAACAAATTTATTTACATTAAGAAACTTTTCGACTCATATTTGTGTAGCCGATTCCAACACATGTTAATGCAACTTTGTGGGTACCTAAGAGCAGCTTCTCATCTTTTTCAGTCTCTAGTTTCATTCTTAACTGCAGAAAATCTTCAATGTGTCGCAAAAACTGTATGCTAGAAATAAAAAGAAAATATTTTAACATATATCGATACAAAGTTGAAGACATCTTTAAAAGCAAAGTACCAAATTTTTCTACAAACAAGCTGTTGTGTCAACTATAGTTTTATTTTTAAACATATGCTTGGCTACTCATGAGTAAAGTAGGCACTAGGTAAGGGAGTGGTTCAGGGTGTTCAATCCCCTCCCATTGAAAGTCAAGAAAAAAATTGAATTACCGCAAAAATCATGAAAAATACTTTAAAAAACTTCAATTTCTAATGTAATACTTCTTGTTGAGTTGCATGAGGAAAATCCTGGTATTTTACGTGGTCCTACCCGGAAAATAGTTTACTAAAGGCTTCAAAAATATGTTTTTAGGTAATTTTTATCTCAAACTAAGCCGTAACGTGATGTCATCGTGTTTCATTATATAACATTTGAATTTCGGCAACAAAGAGAAAAAATCGTAAAATGGGATCCATTTATTATTTTAAACAAGGAATCTTAAAATTTAAATTTGTTCTCTAAATTTATTTCCTAATGAGGGAGTGATATTTACTAATTTTTAAAAATAGCAATGACTGATATTGGTAATGATTTCACAAAAAATAAATGATAACTGCTGCTGTTTCGATACTTATATACCAACATATTAATGTTTACTTGTTTTAGTTTTTACAACAACAAAAAATCAGATAGGCACAGTACCCACTGTATTGTAAGGTTTGGTTCATGAATACTTTGTATGCGAACCTGCTGCTTCTTTGACCAGGATTTAAATAATTCCTCCAATGTGTATAATCAGTTATCTAGTTGTAGTTCTCGCCCCACGATGTATCTCTATGTATCTGTCTATCTATTTGCCTGACTGCTTATCTGTGTGTGTGTGCATGTGTGTAATAATGTTTGTGTGTGTAATAACTTAATCTTCTTATGGAGTTATCTAGTTGTAGTATTAGGGCAACAATATGACCTAATATAGACTACAGTGTGTGATAATGAAATGTCAAAAGCCTTAGAATTCTGCTTACCACTTTGAATGGTATAAAAAAAAGTGTTACTCTTAATACACTGATGTTTTTCTTTATAAAGATAAACACTTCTCTGGTATAAAACACTGGAAAGTAAATCCATTTTAATTTTACATTTAAGAATAACACAAGTTTTAAATACCAAAAAAAAACATCAATCACTTAATCTCATTCTTATTATGTTTCATGGAGCAATTTTTCTGCACTGGGTAGTCTACGCTAGCTTACTTAGAACAATACTTACGTGTAGGGTGATAAAGGTCCAGTTTTTACTTTTGATACATCTGTTGGTCCAAGTGCCATCAGCAGACAAGCTAGACTTTGATTATTTGAATCAATACATCCACCCTATTAACCATAAGAAGAAGAAATTAATAGTCATAAAAAAATAACTAAAATTGTGTCAAACAATAAATACTACTTATAACTTTAGTCAAAAAGTATTGGCCAGAAGTACTACACAATACTTTTACAGCCACTAGAGAAATTTAAATACTTGATTGAATATCATATTTGGTTTCAAATTCCACTACTTCATTATTAACTTGATTTAGGGATATTGTTTATTAATTTAATTTAAAAATAACACAAGTTATATTTAAGTTATATTGCAATAATGTAATATAAAATAAGCATAATGTATGTAATAATTGTTTGAAATTTTTATGAACTAGTAAAACGTTTTTGAAAAAAATCTAGTTTTATCACAGCCCGACAAGAAGAGTTTAACATAAAATGGCATTTCAGCAGATTGCAAAAGTAAGGATTGGCCAGCAATGAAACCCTCACCAACCTAAGAATAAGTTATTATGCTTGACTGCAGACAATCCACATGCATTCTTAAATACCTTTTAATTAAGATACAAGTTTTTATACCGGGATGTTTCGAAGCGAATACAAATATTTATGGTTAGTACTTGAACATGTAAAAAAAAAAAGTTTTTTTTTTTACCACTCTACTGGACAGACCACATATGAAAAACTAAGATTCAATTACCCGATTGATTTCTTCAAACAAATTGAAGCAGGCTTGCTTGGCCACATCTTCAGGTACAAGGAAATCCCCTTCGGATCCAGAGGGCTTAGAAATGGCTTCTGCACTGTAGAAGACACCGGTAGTGCTCTCTGCTACTAAAGTCAGGCCAAATCCCGGAGAGCTGCGAACAAATATATCATAAAAAGAAATGTAGTTCAGAAACTTAAATAGAGGTACAGTGCAACTTTGTACCTCTAGGATATCACATTGTTTACAGGAGCTATTTGATCAACTAAACCAGGCTAGTTTGTTGATTAGCTAAAAACAGTTTTGTAAGGTGTTACTTAAACAGCAAATCATCATGGCCTAAAAATTACTGTAGAAATAAATTTTAAAAGGTCAAATAAGAAAACAAAATACATACAATCTATAGAAAATTTACTTTTCTAAGGAAAAAAAACTCATTTATTTTTGTAAATACCAATAAAAATCAATAAGTACATATCACAAAAACAATTTTTTAATACATATATAACATTTTTATTTTCAATTAATAACAATTTATGTTTGATAGTATAAATATAAAAAGTTTTACATATTACTGCAGGCAACACTTAAGAATCTTGCACTTAAAAAAAATATCATAAATTATAAATAAAAATTATTTTTCTTTTCAACAAATTAAATTTATATTTGAAAAAACATTTAAAACAATATCCATGAAAAAAGTTTTTAAAATAAGCGTGACCTAACTTACTTTCCGGAATTTTTTCCTTTATAGTGATCAGTATAAATATAAACATCGGGTAAAAACTTCAACAACAGTCCTTTAGACGTGTCCACCATTCGGCTAGCCATAGCAGGGGAAACCCGCACAGAGTAGGCATAGCCCCGGATCCTTTTAATCTTTCCTGGATCGAGGCATTTCATTGGGCGGATGGAATTGACGATGGGACATCGAAATAAAACTTCTCCGCCTCCTTCTGGTGGCAACCCTCGGCTGATTATCTTTACTTCAAGATTTTCATCATTTAATATGAATCGTTTTAATACCGGAATGGAAGAATACATAATTGCATCCACCTTGAAAAATAAAAGAATATAAATTGATAATTAAATTAATCAAGTTCTGAGATAAAAGAAGAGTTTCTTCAATTTCTGTTCAATTTCTGCAGAGTTTCTGTTCAATTTCAAATGTAACATATTTTTTTAAAAAACTGTAGCAATGATCATTATGCAAATTTATTGTTCCCTAGTTTTACATTTTTTTTCTTTCATTTTTTATTGGGTTTGTCAAGTATATTGGATTATTATCAGCTAACTAGAGTTGCTGATATCAACAAAAATCAACATTTTAGCAGTATGTTCAGATTTTAAAGATAGATTTTTTTTTTTATTTTTTGAATATTTAAAACAAATTTTCTCATTTTAAAAGTATCTTCCTTAGATTTAAATTTGTTCTACAATTATTTGACTACATATTAAAAGACAATCAGTTATGCCTAGAAAACAGCAATTTAAAAAAAACAGCAATTTGACGTCAGAATTTTTCCGACAAAATAATAAACATCAAATATTACAGAAACCACGCAAATTTTTAAGGCATCTACAGGAAGTTGTTATGAAAGCAAATCTATATATATACAGGATGTTTAAAAATTGTCTTTACAACTTTGACACACACTAAAATCTAAAATAAGTTTTATTTGTATGCTGTTTGTTTCAAAACCACTAACGAACCATTCATCACACCATTAGAAAACCATTACTCACTGAACTCTTTCCTGAGGATGAGTATATCGGAATTAACTTTACAACTTTGACATGCAATAAAACCTAAAGGGAATAAGATAGCTAAGTTATATTGCTTGTATAGGTAATAGTAACAAATAAAGTTTTATTTGTAACCTTTTTTTTTTTAATTTGTAATTTTTTTAATCTGTTTATAAGTATGTTGCTGTTACACGTACAAGCAACATAACCTAGCTATTTAATTTCTTTTATATTTATTGCATGCCAAAGCTGTAAAGATAATTCTGAAACACCCTGAATATAACAAAGAGTGTCTGTGGGTTTGTTTTTTATACAAATATATTTTTATTCCGAGCTTGATATAATTTTGCACACTTGAACTTCAAAACAAGAAGGTTGCTGACAAATTGAGATTACACATGTAAAAGGGGTGATTCTACAGTTTTTATACATGCATTTACACTACTTACAGAAGGATCAACATTGTCATTTGTAATGCCATGTAATGTTATGTGAAGAGGTGTCTTGCAAAACGGTGCCAGACAAAGCAAGGGTTCAAGGAAGTAACCTACGGCTCTTGAAGTGCCACAATCATGCTGTAATTTCCCACCAAGTAATAAACCTGGTGTATACTTCACATCAGTACCTAAAAGAATATAAACAATTATTGTAAATATGAATATGTAACAGTAAAGAAATTGGAATTTTTAAAAAACATGTAAAATATTCAGAGATCTCTTAAAGTTGTTTTAAACAGATACCTTTTTGCGAAACACTTCTACGGTAGGGGGAAAAACATTTAAAAATAATTTTGTGAGGAACAATTTTTCAAAAACGCATGCATAGATTTTATTTGGGTTAAGTTAATTGATAATTTTTCAACAAGAGAATTTAAAATTTAATATTAAATTTATTTATCACAGAAATTTCCTCAAAAACTGATAAGTACTCATATTTCAGTTTTATAACATAGCTAACTATGATTTATTAACTACAAGATATTTACCAGTTTCATTCACCACAATGACAGATCCATCAGTCAAACTGTCCAGTAATCGTAAAAAAATGTGTTCATATTCTGAAACAAATAAAATGATGATAAGCAATACCAATTTAGTATAATAAATCTAATAGCTTGCAAAGAACATTGAACAACATTAACAGTGTTCACACTAAAAATTGAAAGGGGCTATTTTGAGGAAAAAGGGCATTATTAATAAGGACACAATTTAATTTCCGTTACCAAAGTCGAAGTAATCACTGTATTAACTGCTGATTTTCAAAAACTTTACATCATTATTCATAGATAATTTTTTGATAATGAAATACCTAGTAACAGTTGTAAGCAATGCTAAAAAGTGTCATTAAAGCTAAAGAATAATCAGTAAACCCTAGAGAAAACAAGTTATCTTCAAAATCATTGCAAAGAATCTCGTTAGTGCAGGTTCCGCTCTAAAAAAAACATTTTTTTTTGTTGTTAAATAATAAAATATAAATAAAAAGGATGAGAAAGAATATTTCCTAAAATGTTCAGGTTAATTAAGGGATTTGAGAGATGACAAGAATAGAGGAAATTCATGCATAAAAGGCCAGGAGGTAAATTTCAAGGTAAAAGGGCAGACAGAATGGGTCTCCCTTCAATAAACATCTAGAATAAACACACACTGGCATTAAGATATTTAATCTCCATTGAATGAGGCCAATATTCTGTAATTCAGTTAGAAACAGTTATTTTTTTTTTTAATTCAAGATTCAATTGCATTCTGTTTTCATTAATAAGATAAGTCTCCGGAATTTTAATCTAATATCTACGGATATTTTGAACATGAAGGAATAGGTATGCATCTATATATCACATTCCTATATAAAGCAGTAATTGTACATAAAAATCAGGTAAGGCTGTGGCTCTGCACAAGTGATTGCAGAAAGTTGAATTTGGTCGCCAACAAAAACTTTGATAACAAATATATATAATCAATTTTAGGCATGGGATTCACGAAATGAAAAACTAGCTGAAGTTTTGTTTTGATCAATAAATACAGTACTTAGCTGAAATCGGTTATTCAATACCATAAAGTAAAATTTGTGAAAATTCACATTCCTGAAAATTGCTTCATCTTATGCAGGATGCTTTGCCTTCTTTAAACTTGCATGGGCGCCCAATTCATTATTGAATTACCCAAAATTTAGGTCAATCATATTATTTGCAATGAAGTTATAGTGTCAGAATGGATCCTCTTTAAAGCACAATTATATTTTGTGCACTGTGTGGCTGATTTAAAAGATGTTTCATGTTTAGAGAATCTATATCCCTGGCTATTGAACATGGTTTGTAATTGTATAGTAGTTATAGTTTCATATAAAAAAATTGAGTAAAGAAAATAAAATGAACTACATGAAGCAACCAAAGTTTAACTTCATGTGAAGGCTACGATCTGTAAAAAGTTCAATTGCACAAATCTGACTCTGATTGGTTAAAAAAAATCATTCATCAGCTGTTATAAAAAAAACAAATGAGTATGTGTGAAAGTTATCTTATTTGGCGTCTTTATCACTGCCTTTTCCTGCAAAATGTTAAAAACAATGCCATTCATAGTACACTTTCCCTCCCTCAGTGATTAAACTATTTCCTCGGCAAATTTGAGGGTTAATGGACACCGACGTTTCTGGAGCTATTTATTTATTAAAGCTAAATTATGTGTTCGGACAGTAAATTAACAAAATACTCAGTAAAAACACAAGCCCACAATTTGCCTTGGTTTCAATTAAATAAGATGACTAATAATTTTAACAATAACCTTATAAGGCATGGCATAAAATACTTTTCGGCGATTGTTAATACCAAGATTGTTGCAAAACTTCTCTAATTATCTATAAGCCTGTTGATTTTTCATGTATTTTAATAATAATATTCTCAATAATCTAAAAAATATATATATTGCCAGTACAAAATATATTTATTTAAAAAAATTCGATCGAAATAAATATATCAACGAAGTAGAAACCTACCGTTTATTCCTGGTTCATCGTACGCATCTCGAATATCTTTAATTATAATAGTTTTTCCGCTTAATGTAGCCAAAATCAAACGCTGTCGGAAAAAATTAGATCCATGATACTTTAAGGTATTCATTATTATGAAAGTGTTAAATTTGCACGTGTAAATTGTAAGTACACATTATTATTTGTTTTGAAAACGAATTGCTGAATAAGAGTTAAAGTTGCAGTGGCTAAATTCTGACAGTAATATTTTCACATTGATCAGGACGAGTTTCATGACGTCATTAATGACATCCCACACACTAAATAACTGGTTTTGGAAAAGGAACGAAAATTGATAGGCTGCGTATTTGACTTTTTTCATGGAGTAATTCAAAATTTCAACGAATTATAACATTGGGCTATTGGTTACGGTTTGTAGTCCATCGGGAAGAACAGATGCGGGAATATTGCTTCATATTTTTAAACCACGGTCCGATCACTAGGACTTTGTAAGGTCACCTGAACTGACACGCAACCCAACTTAACAATAGACGTCAGAATATTACACAACGATCAGATTTACCGCGTACCAGCCTCAGCCTCTTATGCATTTTTGATTATTTTCAATCGCAAATGGAACGAATTTGATGACCCTGCGATTATGTGGATCGCTACACACATGCTGAGTATCAAATATGGCATGTTGTTCTCTAATCAGAACTCATCATAATTCCTACAAATAAATTAAATATACCCATGCAATTGTGCAGGTGCTTTGAAATTTATAGTGTGAGGGCGCAACTAAGATATGTTCTCGTATCACATTGATAAAGTTCTAAGGCTGTCACTGCCCAGGCCCATCCGATGCTCGTCCACATCTCTCGGACACAATAGGCCCTTTGTCGTTAGAAGGCATAAACTATGGCGACAATACGACATTTATTGGAATGAATGGCGTAGGCATAGGCGTGAATGTCCTCATGTTGGGCGTGTTGTGATAGGAGAAAGTGGTGCTGGTTAAAATATTTTGTCATCTAATTACAATTCTTAACTTTTTTTGCCCTCCTGGATATTTTCCCAGTCCATCGTATAGGTAATGATACGTTATATCAACCAACTTCGAATAGTTGGTTAGTTCAGAAAACTCTCCGTAATAAATATTGCTAAAAAATGTATAGGCAGTTTAATAAAATAACACTTCTTGCCCATTTCGAATAGAAAGTTTGAGAAATAGTTCAAATTTGTATTAAATTCCTCTGCAAATCCATTACTTTGTCAAATGTTAGCACTGCGCATTCTTTATTAAGTTTAGGCGACAAGAACTACAAAAGAAAATTTTACAAAACTTTATATCTAATTTCCCTTAAATATAATTTACAAAAAATAATTTGCATGTAGCTTAAAATAAACTCAATGAGACTTGTACTCCAACTACATTCTACTTTTTAGGGACACCACTTACATTTGCAGGGCTCGTAACAGTTTTTACATATGTCCCTAGGGAAAAAAGGCCCAAAAACACCTTAAAAAAAGGGACTATAAAATTTAAATCCTCGTTAAATTATAAGTCCTCAATGTGAGAGTGACAAAATTATAGGAAAAACGCAATAGAGCAAGAGTTTTAAATATAAAAAAAAGTTACATTTTCTATGTAACAATACAGGTTAGCCGCGAGCATTGACAACTATCGGACATCCAACTGAACTATTTAGTTGCATGCAACTGAAAAATTCAAATTGTATCTGCTCAATTAGCAATTATCAGACATGTAACTATTGGACAAAATATCATTTCGCCCTATACCGCGCTAACAACTTTATCAAATAATTGAATTTGATTGATTTGAGAACTTAAATTATATATAACAAAAAGATGAAAAATGTCGATAAATTGGAACTGGGAATTAATTTTCAGCACTGTTGAGTTGAGAATTTCGAATAGTTAAGTTGGGAAATTTCTTGTTTCACCCACAAAATGTATAACAGCACTGACTGTTTGTTACTTTTGGCAGAAATAGACACATCATATAAATTAGTGGATGAACATATAATAAGCCAGCGCATGCGTTTAGTTATGAACTATGTTTAAGAACACACATTGAATAGTTTCGACTCATTTTTCCAGTACCCCTAGTAAAAATTTGAAGAAAAAAAATTATTTGAGTTTTTTACTATTTCAAGCATTATTCCAACCAAATTTTTGTAGAAAATCAGAGCATTCATAAAAAAAGTTAGTAAATTTGTGCGAAAATACTTAAATTTTTGTTTGTAATAATCTCATATTTATTGTAACTTTTTAAATTATGGTCCGAATTGAAATTTAGTAGCAGGGATGCCATTTACTGCAGAAGATGTCTATTTTGCAAATAAAATGTAAATCAAACAGTATTTTTCTAATTACAATGAGATACTGGGAATATATATAATTACAATTTACACTTGCTATTTATCATTCTTCCCCAGAACAAGGTCTTAAATTTAATTTTGTTTTTATGTAATGCATAAATGAGATCCGGTGGTCCAGGAAGGACAGAAATTGTTTACATATAGGTCTACAATCTACACCAATGTGATTAATTACAATTGTAAAGACAAACACAGCAAGTCTGCTCCTAGTTTAAGTATATTTCGCGAGTTGCAACACCCTATTAATAGACTCAAAATAAATACGAACATGAATGGTGACTTTTGTAATGGCCATTACAAAAAATAAATCTTTGGTTAAATAGGAAAGGAAAAGAGCCAGAAATGTGTTATCATAGGCACAAAGCGAAAAACAAATATTTTTTGCTAAAATAAGGGACCATATTCTGAAAAACTTTTAAGTACGTCAAGTAATAAAAAGGACTTTTAGGGAAAAAAGGGACCTGTTGGGAGGCCTGCATTTGTGAAGTTCTAGCTATGCATATTGTTAAACTATAGAAACGTATTTATATACAAAGTAGTCAGATTTATCTTTATTATACAATAGACCATCAATATATTTACCTCTCAATTGACCAATACAAGTGGCTATTTCAACAAGTAAAAAAATATCATTAGAATCAAATGATTGGGTTTTGTTACAAAGGGGCTCCTATATATTACTGGGTCTATTGTTGATAGAAGACAAAATGAAACCATATTCAGTTCGTCTGAAGATATAAAATATTTATTAAATATATATACACAATGCAAGTTTAAAATACAATCCGGGCCTATCCAATTCATTCAGGGGTTTGAAGAAAAACTGAAGTCAGAGAGTGTTCAAACTCTATTTCACATGACTTCCATCTCCATACTGTGATTGCTTTCCTGGAATATTTGCTTCAGAGGGCCATTGCTGTCATCAGGGTTTTCCAGCTGTTTTTCGGACGAGGCGGAAGTGGTCTGTAAGCTGTCCACACCTGGGTTGTCATCCCAGTCGATTTTGAACCTTGTAACCCTTGGGGAGGTTGCCAAAATATTCCTTTGAAGCTGGAGAGAGAAAAGTAATAGATTTATAATGTCATCTTTGTTAGATATTAGTATTCTGATGCCTCACCAGATGGCACCATCTGTCAAGTCGATATACAATAAACCTGAGTAACTGCTGTTCGTACAGTCAGTTAGCTCTCTTAAATCATTCCTGTAGCATGTCTCATTTTGTCATTTAAAATCTAAGTCAATTGTACTTAAAATCAAGAAACTAATTATATTAATCCTAAACTAGAACGTAACAATCTTAAGTGTTATTGCATATCAGCTAACATTTAATAAATAAAACCCAAACAATTTCCTCCTACCCCAACAAATAAACATACATTGTTTTGTATAATATTACAAAACTTTGTAGTTTCATGAGCAACATAAAAAATATTTTTTTATTAAAATAAATATTCACTTTATTGATGTTTTAATATATTTTTTCATTTTACTTTCAACTTACACAAGGGGAATAACCATGTGAAGGATTAAAAGATACAACTTACACAAGGGGAATAACCATGTGAAGGATTAAAAGATAATATATTTTTCAGGAAATTTCCTTTAGTTAAAAGCTTTTAAAAAAACTTAATTTTAACTGTATAATACATAATTTTCTTCCATGTGTATTTGAGTATACTCGCCTTAAGGTGGACACATGCTTTAGAGGGTTTTATAAAATTTAACACACTATAGCTTTTTAACTCAATTCCCTAACTTTTCTCTCTTCACATACATCCTAATTGCTCTGGCAACACTTATGTTGGCAAGTATATCTCACTGCATGTTATCTCTATTCTTATTACTGACTAACAAAGCTCTGTGAAAAAATGTTATTTTTAATTAGACTAAAAAAAATAAGAAAATAAAAATAGGAGTGAATAACACATCAAAGATAATTTAAGTAATAAAACATTTGTTTCAAACACCACATTAGAAAAATAATGATTAAATTCACACATGTTTAGCATAAAACAAACTTGGCAATAATTACTTATGTGGAAATAATTTTTGCTTAACCAACTCATTTGGCATGCAAGTACACGAGGGAGCTCACACAAAATTAGAAAAATTGTTCAGTTTGTGTGTGTTACAGAGATTGAATACCATATTTAACAATACAGATGTTAAAAAGGGGATATTATGTAGCCCCTTTCTAAAATAAGACAATTTTTACAAAATTAGTTGACAATCTCCTATGGTTGAAAAAAGTATCAATTCCTTTTAGTTACAGGCCTTTTAAGGAATGACTTAATAATTCAATTAAAAATATATTGGATTTCTCCATTTTAAGCTTTTTACACTTGCATCTTGCATATAGATAACTTTTTTTTAAACAAATTTAATTGTTTTAATTTTCTGTAAAACTACAGACTAGTAGCTGTTTAAAATAATTTTTATGAAATTTAAAGCGCAGAATCAACATTTTGGAATAAAAGAAATTTAGTAACAGTTAATAACCCAATTAAAAAAATGTGTTATACGATGCGGAGTGAGTAATTAACAAATAAAGATTTTAGCCGAAATCATATACCCCCCCCCCCACACACACACACTTTCCCCAACCATACATGAACAGACATTCTTTAAAATAATTACTCAAATCAAAGTTTCCTTTCAACTTTTATGAAAGATAACATGTGAAAAAATAGAAAACACTTACTAATTTTCTGAAAATTAAATCAATCCTCCTTTCTTTTAAACTTGCGAATCGGTCAATTTAAATATTAATTTAAGTAAAGAAACAACAACACACATGTAAACTTATCGAAAACTATTTCCGTTTGGAGAGATTCGTTTTCCCCCACCCCGCCTATTCACTTGCGGACCAATCATTTAATCGACATCTCAAGTACAGTAGAGTTGAAAAAATCCTTTTTGGCTGTACTTATGTCGTCATATCCCCCATTTTAGCGTGTAGGGGAAGTCATACTAAGTTAAGGTTATCATGGCAACGATGCAGCTGATTTCGAACTTCGCGTTCTGGTCGCAGTTTTGATTGAATGGAGTTTTTTCCCCTCCCGAATTTGAGCATTATGGCAACAGGTTTGCTATTTATCAGAGATTTTTTTACTTACTGTTGAAATTTCATCTTCATTTAAGAAAATTAGCAAAATATATAATTTTAGTTTTAAAACACACTAATAAAAGTAGGTGCAGCCCTACTGTTCTGGAAATAAAAGTTCCCTGATTTTGTCACAAAAATTTCCCTGATTTTACAATTACATTAAGAAATACATGCTTTGTATAGAAACAAAGTATCCACGCTACAATAATACAATAAATATATTGCATTATAAATGAAAAATTATTAACAATACTTATTGTCATTTAAAATAATAATTTATGGACAAAACACAAATTATACAATTGTGACTGGCATAATACTAATTAAGCACGTTCTCTGGACGCAGATAATGCAAAAAGTTTTTCCAATTATTTCTTTTGGAGATAATTTTAAATGTTTTAATGCTTTATATTTCCTATTCCAATTTGCCATAAATCACATATTCATTAACCCCTCACATGTTGCTTATAATCTAAAGTCTGGCACACTTTGCTTCTCCCTCCAGCAGTGGTCCATGTTTTTACAAAAAATTCTTTTTCATAATTAAAGGAAATATTGACAACTAAACTACCCAGAATAATGGGCCTTATAGACGATAATTGCCGTTTTAATGATCCAAATTTGAAAAATTTCCTGACATTTCCAGAATTAAAAATGTCATGATAATTCCTTGATTTCCCGGTTAAGTTGCCACCCTGTAGTAACTTGAGGTGTTTTAAGAGAGGCGAAGTTGAAAACATTTCTCACCATATCAAATAGTGGCGTTGTTGGTGGGTTCTCCCTCATTTCTGCATCTGCATATTCGTTATTCACATAGTAGCCAACCCTTATGAACTCTTTCGATCTGTACGAACAGGTTAAAAGGACAACAGTCACACCAACTGCATCTTGGACTGGAATTTTTGCTGGATCAGGTGGATCAGCCTAGGGAAATAATAAATAAATTTATAATATAATTTTTATATTTTGATTAGGGATGAACCGGATAGTGGTTTTGCCGGATATCTGGCGCACATTACAAACCGGATATCCAAACTGGATTTTGCCGGATATCCGGCAGTTTCTTTTTTATGAAAATATCTTCTCATACATACTAGAAAAAACGGAAATCTGTCAAAAATTACACAATATTTTTTTATTTTATAATATTCCCTAATTCCTTACCTTTAATGTGATACCAAGATTGAATAAACATTCAACTTTTTTTATTTATTTACAAAGGGTTATTCTAGGATGCTGCTAGCAATGAGTGTATGTTTTGTGCACTTTCATTTAATTTCTGAATATTGTATTTTTACCATATGCCCTTTCATTCCAAACATAAAAACTCAAGTTTGCTTAAACTTTTGAGAAATTTATTTTTATATTAGTTGTGAGATGTTATGACCTTCACCACAATGATTCGTTAAAAAAAAAAAAATAGAATTTTAAAGTTAAAAATGAGAAAAATTCAAGGGAGAATCTGCACACTGTTAATACATTGGTAGAATTTTCAGGAAAATACTTAAAGCAAAGATATTTGACCGCCACAAAAAAAAATCTTGGATGTTTTATTCGTCCGGATATCCGGCTTGGTAAATCGGATATCCGGTACTTTACTTCCGGATAGTTAAAAATCAACCGGATATCCGTTTCATCCCTAATTTTGATTTCATAAGCATCGTGTCACCTCTTAATACAAATTAAAAAAAAAACTGTATAAACGTTTGCTATTTTTAATACCAACTTGTTTAAATAAACTTAAGCACTTTAACCTTTACAGAGCAGGTGGCGAATATTTCAGATAGAAACCCATGTTAAAATCAAACACCGCCTTCTAAAGGTTAACAGAAAAAGTTAAAAAGTGCAGATCCTCGATCAGATAACTCACAGCTACAACCTAGAGTATTGAACACATTGACAGGAAGTACACACAGTGGCGGCGATTCGGGGGGGCAAGGGGGGGCGGTTGCCCCCGCACTTTTTTCGGATGTTGCCCCCGCACTTTTTTAATATTGCACATTTTAAAACTAAATAACAAGTCAATTGTTTTACGGCATTGCCTAACCAAGGAAAATTTTTGAAGCCAATCCTCCCACCACCACAGGCATTAGGGAGGGGGGGGGGGGGGGGGGGGGGGGTCAGGAGTTTCAAACCCCTTTCATTGAAAGTCAAGAGAAAAAAAAAATTTGAACGAATGTGGTATCGTTACTCTTTAAAAATAATTCCTCATTTTAAAACTATAATAAATTCTTTATCTAAATTGAGCAGCGTCGTTTTCAGATTTCCAGACAGTATTCCAATAATTCATTGATTGGCGCCTCACATTTACTCATTCTGGTTTATTTTTCGGAAAAAGAAATAGCATATCTTTACATAGAAAATGCAACTGTTTGACCTTCAATTCAAAAAATAGATCAAATCCAGCTTTTATTTATGTCTATCTGATACATTAAAATAGTATTCGGTCTTAATAAAATGCGTTAAATGAGATGTTTATTGTGTAATATTGGCGCCGAACAATTGCGTAATCTATATGCCTGTAGATAGGTGGGTAGGGGTTGTCGAGAGTTTGACATTAATGTCTTTGTTTTGATCTTCGTCTGCTCTGCTTTTTAGCGAAATGAAGCGAATTGTGCAAAATTCAGTTTTAAATTACTTTAATAAAAAGAACAAATGTGAAGTTGAACATGACAGCAGCAGTAACACAAGCACTACCGTTTCCATTCAAGAAAGCTTGTCTGTTTGCAATCTACGCCACGGAATTTTCAACATCGCGCAAGTATACGTTTAAAGATATCATTATCTTGATTTGTAACATTTATATATCATATTTCGAAATCTTTTACATCATTCATATTATGCGATTGTACTTTAATTTAATTTAGCATAATTGTTCAATTTATAATTTAATTTAGCATAATTGTTCAATTTATAATTTAATTTCAAATTATTATTGGAAAATTAATTCGAATTTCAGTAATCATTGATATTCGTAAATTTCGACTATTATTGCACTTCATCAAATGCGTAACGAGGGTACAGTTTAATTTAACCGTGAATAGATATATTTAAAAAACTTTTGTTTAAAGATTGATTATTCATACACAGATGATATGTTTTTGCTTTTCCCAAAATATCCATTTAAAAATAATAGTAATAATAATTCGACAATGAGATCTTGTTATATGATTTTGCTATTATGATTTTGGTTTAGATTTTTACAAACCCGAGTTGGAAAAATTTATGCCCAAAGATAATTTATATTATTAGCAAATGATAGGGAAGATTATAAATTGTCAAACTTGTAAGATTAAATTTATATCAGACCTCTGAACGGACACTGCATTGGAACATGCGTGCAATAAACCAATACTTTTGAGAGAACTGTTTAATATTACCTAATTTATAAAAAAGTTGAAAATGTCGATAAGCTGGAACTGAGAATTTTTAGCACTTTTGAGAGAACTGTTTAATATTACCTAATTTATAAAAAAGTTGAAAATGTCGATAAGCTGGAACTGAGAATTTTTAGCGCTGTTGAGTTGGGAATTTCTATCGTTAAGTTTGATTTGGTTAAATAACGTCGCACTAGAGCTGCATATTGGGCTTTGCCGATGATTCGGGTTCGGGGCCCATCTCGAAGGAAAAACCCAGGAACAATGCTTCATATTTTTGAACAATGGTCAGATAACGAGAACAACACCTGAGCTGGGCATCCGGCGGCGTTAAGCCGGAAATTTTGAATCGTTAAGTTGGGAAATTTCTTAATCGTTACCAAACAGATATTACAAGGAATCTCAAACTTTAAATTTGTTCTTTAAATTTATTTCCTAATTAGGGAGTGATTTATTAATTTTAAAAATAGTTATTGACAATTGTTAAATATAATTAATGACAATGATAACTGATGATGTTGTTTATCTGTCAACGTATTCCTGTTTACTTGAACGAAAATTAATAATTTTTTAAGAAAAAAAAGTGGTGGTGTGTTGGGAGAGATGTTTGTTGATTTTTGTGGGGGTTAAGGATTCCCCCTCTAGGTGAAGGGGGATAGATGCCAGATGCCTAGGGATTGAAAGGGTGAGGAGGGAAAATTTCCTCCATTTCTTTTTCAATACTGATACAAATGGAAAGGATACCTATCCCTTTGGAAGTCGGTTAATAAATATGTTAATTAGATTCTTGCAACAGTCCGTATCCTTCCAAAAAAAATTGGGAAATAATCGGTAACGGGTTAATAATCGACCTGGGCGTCTCGCACTTATTTTAAGTTAGTATCCTTTCCTTCAAATAACTCAAAATAGAGAGTAAATATATAAATATGCAATATTTATTGTTTTGGAGGTCAACATTTTTATACCCCCCCCCCCCGCTTGTTTCGTCTTGATCTTGCCCCCCCACTTTTACCACCCAATCGCCGCCACTGAGTACACATACCTGAAATACAAATAGATGTCGTCCTTCTGGAACAGGTCCAACAAACACACTATCTAAGGTCTGGTCATGATCTTCACTTTCAGCAGATCCAACATATATAATCTTCCATTCCAGATCTAGAAAATATAGAACCTATAGTAATATTGGTGTTTAGAGATATTACAATATAATTTGCATTTTACTTCTCATAGAAATTCTAAAACATTATACCCTCAAATATCAATTTTCAACCAATGCTGTCCTAAAGGCGATATTATAAAAATGAACTTACTGTTTATCTTTGTGCTGAACCTTCATTACGCATACAAGTTTGTCTGATGAAAGTTTTGAATCCATTGAACATATTTACAATTCGCAAGTAGAATTTTTATTTCCATACGTTTCATGCGCATCCATACGTTAAATACACATACATTTCACGGGAGAGCAGAAAAATTTAAGACGGCTGAAATTTTCAGGAAATTTTTTTTCTTCAACAAATATTGTAAGGGTTAATTAAATTAACTTTATTTTTTTCATAGAAAAAATTTAACCATCAGCAGGTTCCAACCATTTCAAATGGTAATTATAAAAGGGACATGGAAAAAAAATGTCCTAGTAAAAATTTGGTTAATTCCAAGTTTACAGTACCCCCTGCGACACTTGGTGAGCGATAGGTTATATTTTGACAACCCTGATTGGTGATGCCCCTAGCTTGATTTAAGGTAACCCTACATGAGAGGCAATACTATTTGTAGGTGCCCACAACAACTTCTAGAATAAGCTACCAGCAGTATACGAGGAGCGTGGCTGTAGGCTACTTGCTCGGAGATTCGAGAATGGCAAGAGCCAAATTGTCATACATTCATACAGAGCATGGATTTGACATCTTTTATAAAGTTTAAGTTTATAGAAAAGGGTTCCTACTCTCACATTGTCGACATTACAAACAGTCACCAATAAAATCTGCAATTTTGACTTCCAACAAACAAAAAGGTTGCAAATTGTCAGAATTTTACCAAGGGGTACAAATGGAATTTACCAAAAATTTCACCTGAAAATCGTCCTCTCCGAGTTTCATTCTATGCGTTCCAATTATTACAAATTGTGTCCCTCATTCAACTACAGTAAACCCACAATGTAAGAAACAAAAAATGCTGCCAAAAGCTCAAATTTTACCAAGAGTTCAAATAATATAAGGCACTGTTCTACTTAACGGCCGCAAATAGTCGCCAAGCTAAACTTTGTTGCTGTATTGAATGTGTACTATTTCAAATGTTGCCACCTCTGAAATAAAAAGTTAATCACAGTCAAATATTAATTATGATCGGTTGGTTGGTAAGTAACATCGTCCCAGAGCTGCACAATGGGCTATTGGCGATGGATCGGGGGTCCGTCTTGAAGAAAAGACTCGGGAACACTGCCACATATTATTGAGAGATATTCAGATGATGAGATTGATTTATAATCACATGACGTCCACTGCACAATGGGCTATCGGTGACGGTTCAGAATTCATTGATTAAGGATTTCTATTTTGTTTCCACGATTGGATGAAATAATTTTGCATTTCAGCTGCACAATGGGCTATTGGCGACGTTTCGGGACCTAATCTGGAAAAAAGACTTGGGAACAATTCCTCGGATTTTTTGAGCAATGGTCAGATGACGAGGACATCGCCTGAGCCCCCAACGCAACCTAAATAATTGTTCCGTCAGGCATTGGATCCCGATTAGATTACACCGGGAAATGGCACATTACTCCAATACTCCCTCTGGGCCGTCATTTGGGGCTACGTTACGAGTCCTGTACACAAAACATGATGTTAAGATACAGGGCAATGGAAACCTTCCCTAAATTATCATACAGATATTAAAATAAGTTATATAAAATATTGTTCTGCTTTTTGATATATGGTTAAAATGTATTGGAACAATCACCCAAATATGGTCTGCAAGGGGAAAATGGTTAATCTTTTTAGTTAGGAAGAAACTCGGTTTTTGTAATCAAGAATGGTTTAACGTAGCAAATATTGCTTTTTTTGGAAAAATTGCAATGAATGACTTATTTAGTTTTTATTAGGGATGAACCGGATAGTGGTTTTGCCGGATACCGGATATCGGGCGCACATTACAAACCGGATATCCGAACTAGATTTTGCCGGATATCCGGCAGTTTATTTTTTATGAAAATAACTCCTCATACACTCTAGAAAAAACGGAAATCGGTCAAAAATTTAAAAATATTTTTTTATTCTCTAATATTTCCCAATTTCTTATCTTTAAAGTGATACCAAAATTGAATAAATATTCAAAAAACTTCTTTATTTACAAAGGGTTATTCTAGGGTGCTGCTAGCAATGGTCGTATGTTTTGTACATTTTACACTTAATTTCTGAATAATTGTAATTTTACCATGCCTTTTCATTCCAAACATGAAAACTCAAGTTTGCTTAAACTTTTGAGAAATTTATTTTTTTATTCAACTTTATATTAGTTGTGAGATGTGATGACCCTCCACTATAACGATTCGTTAAAAATATAATTTTAAAGTAAAAAA
This sequence comes from Troglohyphantes excavatus, assembly GCA_963932185.1. NCBI lineage: Eukaryota > Metazoa > Arthropoda > Arachnida > Araneae > Linyphiidae > Troglohyphantes > Troglohyphantes excavatus. Next base: position 25,299,521 of record OZ010670.1, on the reverse strand, counting down.
TGTGAAAAAAAAAGTGTTTTTTTTAAAGTCTCTATTGGTTAAATGGAGAAGGTTAAATCCCTAGTTTTTATGTTTATATCCATATACAACACTGTAAATACATACATAGAATTTTCAGGAAAATACTTAAAGCAAGAACAAAGAAAATTGATCGCTACAAAAAAAATCTTCGATGATTTATTCATCCGGATATTCGGCATGGAAAATCGGATATCCGGCACTTAACTTCCGGATATCGGATAGTTAAAAAGCAGCCGGATATCCGTTTCATCCCTAGTTTTTATGTTTATATCCATATACAACAGACAGTTATTGATCAAATTAAGTGACATTAAATGCTATAAGGATCAGGATTCCCATCTTTTGCATAGCTTATAAGAAATTTGTAATAAATTATATCATATTAAATTTCGAAAGCAAAAATAAAGTTCCTGAAAAAGTTAACATAACATTTCAACTCTACGTGCAAAACATTTATAAACAAATTATTATATTTATTAAACAAAAAATGTTAAATTGTTCATTAAGCAATTGAAAGATAATTTTACAAATAAGAAGTCTGAGGAATACGTCACAGCATTAAATACAAAAATGGTTACAAATATTTACACTTAACAAGCAAGAAGTTTACAAAATAGTATTATTTAAATACCTTCTTTTAAATCTTCAATACATTCGAAAGTAACTTCAAATTGAAATGGGTTAAAAAAAGGAGATGGATTGTCCAGAACAACTACGTTGATAACATGTACTTTAGCCATAACTTTAGAAGTGTACAAATGATTCTATCCTTTGACACTATCACGAGTTAAGAACTTTGGACACGTTACTAAAGATAATAAAGCCAAACCTTTAACTCTAAAATGTTTCAAATTAAAACGCTGCGATTATTGTTGCTCGGCAAAATTTTCTCTAAACTGGCGGGAATCATAAGACGATATATGATGCCACATTTGAAAACATGCCAAATAGAAATCCTGTATTGGCTCAACGCTAGCTCAGTAACTATTCCGAAAATGAAACTAATTTTTTTTTCTAAAAACAAATATTATCCTTTTAAATTACGCATTATAAATAATAATATAAAAATATGTTAATACAGACTAAAAATTGGCAACTATTGTCTTTTTTTTGGCATATTGATCAAACCAAATTAAATTTTGGCATTTATTTATTTTAAATTCGAATTTTTCTTCAATATGGCATTGAATTTGTTATCAAAGGATATGACATAATATGTAATGTAAACATGGCGGTGTCATTCCAGGTTAGTAGCATATTTTAAATACTTTAAATTTTTAAAGGATTTTTTTTATGTTTCATATTTCATTAATTTTAAAATAATTTGTTGATCTTGAAGATTTGTCAACAAGATTTTTTCCTAATATTTTCTGATAGTTGAGTGAAGTCTTAGAAGTTACGCAACTAAGTTGATTAGAGAAATAAACACATTTGGGTGTTACGGTCTGTATGCTTTCGAAAGAAATATTTGAGAATTTTTGTGAAAGACTAACAGAGTGTGAAATATTATTTTGTTAGCTTCTTTCTTTGAATTGTTGAATTTTTTCTGAGTCAAACGTTGGAGATGTCGTCGTCTATGAAATACGTAATAATATTTTTTTTTAATGTACTTTCATTTTGAAACATTTTGCTGTCTTGATCTGTGTATGTATAGCTGTGTAATAAAACTATATTTACGTAGAAAATATTGCTACTTTAAAAAATGACGATTGTTTGTAGATAAAAATCGATTATATTTATGTTAATAGTGATTGTAAGTTGATCTTAAGTCACTTTTATTGTTGACAAAAAATATATACTAAACTTTTTAAGTTTAAATTACAGACGCATTTTTTCTTGTAACTTTTAAGTGTGTCTCTTGTAACTTTTAAATTTTAATTGCCCTTTATTTTTGAAAGTCCTGAATACAATAAAAATTACTCATAAATTACTTATTTTCTATTATTTAATTTAAAGAATGTTTCAATCATAGGATTTTGACAAATTGTTACCCATGTCTTGAAATGAAAACTAAAAAAGTCTTTTTGAAGTCCTGTAACACAATTTTATGAGGACAATGATTAGTATTCCCTTTTTAACAGAGATTAATTATCATCTTGTATAATTTTTTTCTAGAGCATGTAAAACCAAACTAGGGTAAATTCTTAGTTGGCTGTGCCGCTTGGTGCGAAAAATTGGTGTATCCAAATGGAAAGCCCCAAATTATGTGTTTTTCGTTTATTTCTAAGTCAAAATAGTGGAATAATGTAAATAATGTTGCACTAGAGTTACACAATGGAATATTGTCCTCATTCTACAAAACTTGACAATTATGCAATTTGTCAATAAACATATGAAAAAATTAAAAAAAAATCTTATGTCTTAAGTAATCCAAAAGAATAACAATTCCGGACAAAACGAACTGCTTCAGCAATGTGTGCTTACAATCCAGCATTCATTCTCCAATCAATACTATTATATTTAAAATATCTACGCATCTGCAGCATAATACAGCCATGGCCCCTCGCCTATGTCAACAAACGCATTCCAAACATATGAGTATTAACTTTGGGGTTGCCACAAATCATTTCGATGCTCTGCACATCAGAAATCCGTATTGCCACAATATAAACTTTATCGCTCATCAACTATTGCCAAATATTTCGTTTGGCGGTGGCATCGCAAACTTGGAATAGACACAAAAATAAATACTATAAGATTGTTTCAAGTTGAATTTGATTATGTTTAAGTGTTGCAAATGTATTGGAATACTTTAATAACCTTTAGTAGTAATAAAAAAAAAACTCTGCCAGGAATTTTTTATTGCCTAAAATGCATTGCCCAGGAATAAATTTATTCGTATAAACACATAGCCTCATATCTATTATTTCAAAGAATAAAGCTAATTTTTAGTTATTGTGTGATTCTATATCTCAATCACATTTTGAAATTAAATTTAAGAGCTTCCAAATGTCAAATCAACTTGAAATTTGGCCTACTTATATAATCTTTATGACAATATATTTTTAATCATAATAAGTAATTTTGTATACTAATTAATAATATCTTTATTGAAAAATTGCACATTTTCAAATTTCAAACCAGCATTGGCACAATGCTCAGTGTTATGGGAATATGTCTTTTAGAACAACAGCTTCACACAGAGAGCACTGTGAATTAATACTATGATATCCAGTGTCAAACAGCTTGACTTTATGTTTTAGGTAAAAGCACTGTATGACTTTCAAGCTCAAGAAGGAAGTGGGGAGTTGAGCATTGCTGCCAATGAAGTTTTAACGGTTACTAATCAGGTATACTTATACGCACATTTTATTCAGTGACTTTTGTGTTTAAGTCAATGAATGATTTTTGGTTTAATTCGGTTATTTGCACTTTTTCAGAACGTTGGAGAAGGTTGGTGGGAAGGTGTCAACAGCACAGGACAGAAAGGGCTCTTTCCAGCCGGGTATGTCGAGGTAAGTTCATCTCTTTTTGTGATTTTACAACGGCTGTTTAGAAATAAGACGAGTCTAAAATAGCGAGTAGAAGGGTATGTTTATTGACTGTATAATATGTAAGTATACGACCGTAACCACTACAGACAGATACGCGGACCGACCATTAAAAAGAATACCTGAAGGGTCACCGATGATAGTCAGCCCGAGCCGTGCATGGAAGCTGGCACTGATTCCAGTACATCAAGACGGCGATACTCAGAGTCAAGGACGTCTGGACTGTCTTCACCAATGCAGCATCCGAGGAATCTTCAGAACACACGACTCGGACTGACTACGTTGACACACTATTTGACTAGTTGGTTGGTGTTTTATGGCTCAAGAACCAGTTATGGGTAAGCTGCGCCAAACAATAGTTAAATTACGAAACTGTACAGATTAAATATGGTTTATTAAACCGACGTCTCGTAAGAATAAAAACAAATTAAGGTGAGGCTCATCGCTCAGCAAGTCTGTTAATAAAGGGTTACGAGTACCAAAATGGCTTAGTCTTTTGTTGTTAAAATTAGGACATACACACAAAAAATGCTTAACAGAAAAGAGACAATTACATAACGCACAAATGAGTGGTGGTTCAGCAAATAAAACAAGTCTGTGAGTCAGCCATGTATGACCTATGCGTGTCTGGTTAAAATGACATCCATGTGCCTACTGCAAGTTGTGGTTTCAAAAGGTTTAATGCTTGGTTTTACAGAAAATAATTTATTGTTGATTTGGTTCTTCCAGTTGTTCTCCCATACCTTGTCCTGTGCTATTTTCGCTGCTAGTTTGGCATCACTATCTACAACAAAATTATCCCATACTATTTGTGTGTTTTTGGCTTTATTGTCAGCTTGATCATTACCTTTTATACCCACATGACTTCGAATCCAACAGAACATTACCTCATAAAATTTTTCTTTGAGCTTGTCGCAATGGTCCACAATTTGTAAAACTAATGGATGACTTTGATACGAGATATTTTGAAGGGCTTCGATACAGCTCCTAGAATCTGTATATATTATGAAATTTTTGTATGAATACTCATGTATTTTTGTTATGGCCATGAAAATAGCATATATCTCCGATGTGAAAACTGAGCCAAATTTGTGTAAGCTACTAGACACACACTATTTGTCTAGACCGAGTGAGACTGACGAAAGGTGTGTGCGATTCCACCTGTATATACCACTTTCATCCATGCGCGCTGGTTGGCCCCCGAAATTAGCACAAAGGTCTTCTTCTGTTCTTGGGTTAATGGCAAGCACACCAGAACCAACCAATCAGGCCACGCAAAAGCTAAAACTAAGTCCATCGGAAAAATGGGACCGTCACAATTTTAAGTAGGGATTATACTTTTTTGTGTTATTTTGTATGTAATCATGTAGAATATGTTCATTGAAATAAAATGTGTTGATAAATGTTACATATATGTAAAAAATTTAAATGCAACTTAGAAAAGGGTCTTAAGTACTCGTTACTCTGTCTTATACACAGTTCCGCACTGCAATGAGTGCTCAGTCGCCTTCAACTGAAAGTCAAAGATTTTTTATTGTAAAATATAAAGGTTAATCAAAAATTAACTTTTGCTGACAAACGTAGACTTAATTTAGATTTTGCTCACATCTACACAGTGAGTTTACTTATAAAATCATTAAAGTTGACCTAGTAGGATTCTTCTTTGAATACATTTCTCTGAAAAAAAATACATATTACACTACATTGTCATTATTTTATCAAAGATACAAACAGATTAAAAAATTGTTCGCTACAAATTAGCTACTTGTATCTAGATTGATATTTTTTATTTATGGAATTTAGAATTATGTAAGATGTTTTCAGAGATGATAAAATAATTACAATTAACTCATTTGCAGAGAAATTAGTTTTTAGATGCTGCAAAATTATTTCTTGATTTTTTTTCCCCCAAAATGTTATTGAATAATTATAAATTATATGTTACAAAAAAAAAACAGTAAAAATAACTCTTAGAAATATATTTAGACATTGTTTCTAGTCTCTAAAAACAGTAATAAGTATTTAAATATTTTCTGAAAAAGCAAAGAATGCTGTTAAAAATGTACTACTAATTAAAACAAAAGTAATTTTATTATTTTATATGTTTATTCACAACTACATTATTTAAAGGCATTTTTTAAAAAAACTGTTTTTTTTCTCAGTTATTAAATATTTTACTTTTATAAGTTATATTTATTTACCAGTTAGATTGAATCGAATGTTGTAGTACTGTTGTCATTTCTGGAAAATTATCTGTGTTTCCCAGATGGTTGATTGTCAATCTGTCTGATACTGTGATGACACATGCAAGTGGCAGTTGAATAGTACAATGGGGACAGATTACCTTATATTCCATTTATTACAGTGAAATAAAAGTAATACCCCTAAGTTTTATTTATTTTAGTTAAAAAAAAAAGTTCCTTGAATATATTATATTTATTCTAGTGAAAAATTATGAAAGTTTGACAGTTCTCACAAATTCTATGATAACACAATTTTTTTTTTTAAATAAAATTTCCCCAAATTATCACTGATGGAACTTCTGAGAAATGTATTTTTAAAAAAAAAATGGGTTTCTAAAACTTTTGTTGTGCAGGATTATCATTTTTTTTATGAGAAAATAAACATCTATACTTTAATTTTAATATTATGCAACACTTTTTTTTTATAACTAAGCCAAATTTTATTAAATTTAGAACTAAAAATATCATGACAGATATTATTTATAAAATATATTCACATTACATTTATTGTTTTACCAAATAAAGGATATTAACATGCATACTAGTTTGTTTTAGTACAAAATGTGTTAGTTGTAAGAAACACAAAAGTAGCTAACTAACAATATTGCTAAATAAAGACTAACACCTAAAAAAATCAATGAAATAAGTCTTTGAATGCTGAATTTTAAATATATTAAAATGGCTTTGAAAGAAAAGCTTAATGGACATTTTTAAATTGTATTTAAAAGCTCAGATTAATTTAAAAACGAAATGTTTGCTACGATTATCAATATATTTAAATTGACTACTACTGATGTTGTATATTGTTTATGTATGTGATATATAATTAAATAATATAATATTAAAATATATTACCTGCTTTCTGACAAATGTTATTTAACATGATACAAATAAAATATTTTGGCAAAAAGTTGCATATTTGAATTTGCTAAAGTAAAATAAAAAATATTTACATAATTCTAATTCTTTCTGAATGGAAGGCCTAAATTTAATAAATGCTACACAAAACAGTAAAGTGTTTGCTGTATTATGTTTCATATATTACAACTTTTATTTTTAACCAACTTAAAAGACAGCCAACCAATTTCAGTAAGCACACCATAAGAGAGAGGTTATCATTTTGACTGTTATGATATTTTTTTTTATGTATGTTCGCAAAAGATTTCTTTTCTAATTCAGATATTTTGAATTTTTTTTTTTTTTTTGATAGGGGATGTTTTACTTGGTATTTTTTGGCAAAAATATTTTGTGTCATCCGGCATTTAATTATCCAGAATTTTCAATTAACCGGACCATTTGAAAACAAATATTGTTAAATTTTGAAAATTCTTTATTTTTGTTAGATAGAGAACAATCTACTTTGGAAAAAAGTACAAAAAAATAATTGGTTATCCGCCTTTTATTTAAATTGAAAAATTTATTTATTTAATATCAATTTTATACTTATTACAACTTTTTGAAGTTGGTGTCAATTTACAAAAAACATACTTAAAAAATTTTAGTGCTGATTTCAAAACGTTGAAATAAGTATAAAATTAATATTAAATCATTCCATTTTTCAACTTGTTTGCAAATTAAAAAAATAGTTTTTACTTTTAAACGTATTTTTAAAAGAAATTCTAGTTAATCCGAATGTATTATATCACTACTTTTCTCAGCAATATATATAATTTTTACATTAATAAAAATATTCTATGATATAAAAAATAATTTCAAATCTAAAACATTGGAAAACCTTTTAAAAACCCACCTTTTCCAAAAAAAAAGTATATATATTTTTATAAAATTGTTGGAAATGCAAATTAAACTCTCATATTGAAAACAAATGTTCAACTTTGATATTTTACTTGATTAACAGTCAGATACTATTTTAGAAGTAACTAAAATGAGATGAGAAAAAAAAGTAAATTTGAATAGATTAAATTCAAGAAATTGAGGTCAGTGACCCACATTCAGGTTAGATTTGGTTATTCAACAGTCTTACATTTGACTTAGAATGGTCAATTCCATTAGAAATTATATGTTTTGGAAACATAGAATGTTATTTTTGAATATTAGATTATATATTTTATCCAAATGACATTGATTTCTAGAGTATTCTGTGATAAGATTATGATTTGTGTCCTGGCAACCAAAGTTTATCACTGATTAAATGCATTGTTTCAATTTGTCTCATTAATCAAGTAGTGTTTAAGATAACACCTCTTTTTTTATCTTTAGATAAAAAGTTGCTTATTGTTTATTGATAATTTACTTCATAACAGCATTCACATAGGTTGTTTGTTTGCCTTAAACGATGAGTTTTCTAAGCTACGATGGGAATGCGGTAATTAAATTATAGATTATTTAGTCACATATGTTAACAAAAAATATTATATTTTGCTTTTGAATGTGTTCTTTAGACGAATGTGCCTAAATAAATATAATTTTGATTTTAATCCTAAGCTGACATTTTTTTTTAATATTAAATATTAACTTTTATAATTTGCTACTTAAAATTTTACCATTTCATTCCAAAAACTTATTATTTCTAAGTAAAATTAAGAAGTATTTCTTCTTATTTGCTTCTGAATGAAATTCCATTTTAAATTAATTATATACTGATAAGAGTAATTATTGACATAAACTTCCAATGCCTTTAATTCAATAAACTAAATGATATAAATAAATAATTAAAAAAAAACATGTCAATGTCTTTAAAAGAAGTTAAGACTCTAAATCATTTCCTTATGTCATGGTGTATAAATTGCTAAAAAAAGATTTTTATATTTTACTTTCAATAATATCTTTATTTATTAGTTGATTTTAAATTATTGAATTAAACATGTGTGAATATTTTTCAAATATTTTGTGTCTCCTTTTAATTTTTTTGAAAATTATTTTTAGCAAGTTAAGTTTGAGATAGTTTTTGCATTAAAGGAGTAAAAATGTGACTAATCTTAAATGAATATTAAAACATCTATTTTCCTTAACTTATGTATTTATCACAGTTTAAATTAGTTTGAACACCTCTATATAGAGATGTTTTCCAGTGGAAAAAGTCATTATTAGTCAGCAAGTTATAGCGTTAAAATTATTAGAAGAGCAAAATCTGTATGGTTAAAAAGTTTTTCGAATTTAACCTCATTTATTAAAATGTTTTCATTTGAATAATATTTCATTTTATTCTATTGGAATTAAATATTGTTCCAATAAAATGTTTTAATTAAAAAAATATTTTATTCTATTTTATTTTTTTATACTTAATTTACTTACAGTTATATATTGTGTTAACAATATCCTTCATTCAACTTGAAAGAATGCCTTTTTTCTTTAGCAGGTTGCAAACAGCCCACCACCCCCTGCCATGCCTCCTCCCCCACCCCCAGCAGACTCCACTATAACGGCGTACACTGGGGCCGTCCTGCCAGGTGTGGAGGCAGTAGATGACTGGGATGACGATTGGGACGATGACGATGATTCGGTATATAGCCAGGTACCTGTATTCTCTGAAATGGGATGTAGTTAAGACGTAAAGAGAGGCGTTGCTCCTTCCCTTCCCTTTTTAAAGTCTCAATGACAGAGATAAAATAAATTAAGAGGGTGTGAAGTATAAAGCAAAGAATGTCACTTCGCATATTATCTCTATGGGATACGTTTTTGCTTCTGTGGATTTTCTTTTAATAATATTTTGACTTGTGGCTTTTTGCAAACTGAAGTATAAAAGCTTCTCTAAAGTTGTTTAGTTATAACTTCTTTCGCAGAGCATGAACTGAACTGAAGTCAAGTTTGAGTTTATACTTTTTTTTTAATATTTAAAAATTTTTTTTTACCTTATTAAAGAAAAAAATATCGCTATATTACTTTAGATAATCTTTTGTAGTTCAGTTTATGAAGAGCAACAAGTCAAATTTTTAAAAATTAGAGTCAGTAAAAGCCAAAAATGTGTTTCCTAAAGGTTTAATAGGAAAAGAAAATAATTTATTGGTCTTTTACTTTATCTTAAAGAGAATTTTTGTCTTTAATTTATTACATTATGTTATAAGTTTCTGCTTCCTTCCTATTGTTCTTGGTGTGCATTTTGTAATAATGTTTTGATAAAAAAAATACTATTTTATCATATGATTATAAAAAAAAAACACTATCCTGAGATAGGCCTTGCATACCATATCTGTTGGCGTGAGTAAAGAATAAATTAAAGGGGGCCAGGTCTAGAATTTTGAAGGGGCCTACTTTTAGCCAACTCCTGCTTTTAGGTTGCTTTGTTGTCTTGCTTCTAGCTCCCATAGAGCAGAATATGTTTTTAATGTAGACAGTATTTGTGACTATTTGTAATCTAAATTTAATGATAAAACTACTTGTGTCTGTTCACTAAAACTTATCTCGCATTAACTTGTTATAAAAATTTTAAAACGCTAAAAATTGTCTAAGTACATTGATGTGTATACTCAAACAAAGTAGGTATCCATGTTATTAATTATAATAATGCCTAAAGCAATTTGAGTAAGACCTACATAATCTTTAACCCAGGTCTATATCTGATTCTGTATAGTTCTGTATATTAAAAAAAAAATGATTAAAAATATATTGGAAAACAAATGTATTCTAGTTTATGAATATTCTGAAACTAACATAAATTTAAAATAGTTTATCCTTTTTAATATGTTTTCTTAAAACAAATAGATCTATTACAATTAAGTAAATTTCAACAAATTCAAACTTTATATAAGCAGTCTGTCTGGATTATGATAATTAGTAAGTTTTTTTATTTCAGTTTTTAATTTTGAATCCAATCCAATGCTAGATTATTGGAATGTTAATTACATGCTTAATTTATTGTAAAAAAAGTTTCACTGATCTGTTATTTTAAAATGCTGTTAGGTGTGGTTTTGTTATACATTAATTTCAATTGAAAGTCTGACATGTTTGCACAATAGGTGTGTTTTTTTGCTAGTAAAGTATGGACGAACAATTTAAATTATCTTTCACAAGAAGAAGAATTTTAATTTTTTGTGTTTTATTTGTGTGGTATTCTTTAAATTATTTTTTTCCCCCAGGACCATCAAACTAGCACAACTAATCAAGTAGCTCATTCGGCTTCTGTTTCTTCAAAAGAACCTAAAGAGTCAATGAAAACAGTTGAGGCTAGAGGTACATTAAAGAAAAGTTTCAATAGGTAATTATGTCCAGAGATGTGGTTTTAGAATATATATTTCTTTTAAGTAATTTTAATCATTAAACCTTTTAAATTAAGATTTTTTACTTGTAATTAAAGAGTATTAAAATGCATCTAAAAGTTCAGAGGGGCAGTGATGACGTTTGTCACATAGATTGTTCTGGTCTAGCAAGGGGCTTGTGACAAATATGAGCCATGGATTAGGGTAGAAATTTTTTTGCCACATTTTATGTCTTAAAAAGACATTGAATTGTTAGAGAAAATTCAGCACAGGGCTACTAAAATGGTTCAAGGGTTTTCAGGCATGAATTATGAAGATAATTAAGAAATTTAAATATGTATACTCTGGAAGAGAGAAGGGTTAGGGGTGATTTGATTCAACTGTTCAAATTTATCAAACAAGGGGATGTGGGGGGTTTAGATTTTAATATGAGTGATAGAACGAGAGGTCATGGGTTTAAGTTAAATCCCATTTTAATCAGGAAGGGAGAAAACACTATTTCTATAATAGGGTAATAGACAAATGGAACAACTTGCCAGTGAATATTGTTAATTGTAAAGGAGTAACGGATTTTAAGAAGAAGTTAGATATGCATTGGGGGATAGTTAAGAGGTACTAGTTTGTTGGACCAACCTTGTTGGTCTTGAGCCTGTTGTTGGTCGTTAATATTTGTATTTGTATGTCTAGCTCAATGGTTCTCAAAAGGTGGTCAGCAGACCTCTGGGGGTTCGCCTTTCGATGTTAAGGGTCTGTGAGGTCACAAAGAAAAAATAGTTAAAATGTCAGTTTTATGTTTATTTAAAATGTTTCTGTTGTATGTTTAGTTACAATGTCCAAACAGTCACCTGTGGCAACTTTTCTGAAAAGCGATATTCGAAATAATTTTTGAAATCAGTGCAGTAACTATTATAATGTTTTCATATGAGTTTAAATGAGTGTTAAATGCACAAGTACAAGACTAAAATATTTAAATTTCTGATTCTGGCGTTATCTATTCTATGTATTTATTGGGTAAATTTGTGTCCATATAAAAACTGTGTAAAATTTGTGAAAGAAATTATAAAATTAATTTCGAATTTTTTTATACCGTTCATTTTTATGTTGAAACAAAATATTAAAAACGTATACATGATCAGAAAGGGGAAGTTGGGGGAGGGGGTACTTCATCAAGCAATTTTGCTTCCATTATTAATACAAACTTTATACACTATTATAAAATATTTTAAGTGTTACTTTAATTTTTTGCTTCATACTAGTTGGCAAGTTTATTTAAATTAATTGAAATAATTTTTAAGACAATTTTATTGTTAATAAAATACTTATAATGTAATGTCTATTTGTCTATTGTATTATAAACGTAATGCCTTTTTTTTAAAAGTTTTTATCTTGCTAATAATGCGCTCTTGCTTTAATAGATTTTCTACTTTTGTAAAATCAGGCGGTGAGAGATATATATTAGGGGAGACAAAACTATCTGTTCCCACTGAACAATGCATCACTATCATAGTAAGTTTGTCTGTATTTAGAAATTATTAAAAAAAAATATTCCTAATGTAATTCCTAATAATTCAAATATTTCTTTATAAATAATAACTTAACATTCTACAAATATATTTTTTTAAACTAAAAAGGAATTCAATTATAAATAATCAAATAAGTTTGCTTATTACCAATAAAATGTAAGTTTTTAGAAATTATTTAAAAAGTATTCTTTTTTAAAAATTAAACAGAAAACTTGTCAAAAGTACTCATTATTCTAATGTTTTAATTATGTAGGAAAACAATGGCGAAATAATGTGGCTGGAAAGTACTTCACCTTATACTTGTACTGTAGACTCTCCAAATAAGAAAAGCAAATTAAAAGGCTTAAAAAGTTTTATAGCATATCAACTCATACCTTCTGTAAGTTCATGTGTATTTTTTTCTCATGTATTTTAAAGTATTGTAATTTAATATTTATTTTAACATGTATTGAAATTTAATTTTTGATGACAAAGTATACTAATATATGATAAAGCAGACATAAAGAACAAAATTTTGTCTTTGAAATAAATCATTTTTACAGTAAAATAATTACTCTAAAAATGAATTTAAATAAAATATATTTGGTATTTGTTTGTGTAAAGTAAAATACATTGTTATAAAAAATGTATAGTTTCGATCAAGCAAATAATTTTTTTTAGTAATATAGCTATAACCTTTAAAGATGTATTGTTAGCAAGTATAACAAACCTTTGTTGTGGCATGAGAATTTACACATATGCATGCACACACTTTCGTGATGCGTATCTAAAGTAAAAACAACTTTATTTTAAATTAAAAAAAATAATAAATCCTACGTACATTTCTTCAATCAAAACTCTAATGTATTTTGTTCCACAAATCTCTTGTGTCACTTAGTAATTAAAAGTAGTCTATATGTTAACCTGATTTGTGTACCTTCTGTGGAAATGTTTGGCTGGGGGGAATTCGATAACTTTTATTTTTTTAGAACTTATGTTTTTAGTATAAGTTTATTAATTTGGTAAATGATTGTTTGATATTTTATAGTATAATAACATTGCTGTTAGTAGAAGATACAAGCATTTTGATTGGTTGCATGAAAGGCTAGAAGAAAAATTTTCTTTAATCCCTATTCCTCCTTTGCCTGATAAGCAAATTTCAGGTATGACTTTTGAATTCATTTAGAATGATCTTAAAACAACGGTCTTTATTATGATTGCAATTTTAATCTTATACTTTTAAATTTATAGTGTTTTTGTTACCTTTATATGTTTAAATGTGCATGGAAATTTAACACCATTCAAAACAGATTTGTGTTTATTTTTCATGCAAATTCTCATCAAATTAATATAAGTAAATTAAGTTATGAATGGTTTTTTTACTTGAAATATTTCATTCGTTCAAATGTGGCAATTGAAATTTTTTTTTAATTTTTTATATTATATTGTTGGCTTGGTAGAAATACTCACAAAGTTATTTTTTTATGTGCCTTGCATTGTGCTAAAGTTAACTGTTATGAAAAAATCTCCAAGTCAATAAAGTGTGTGGTTGAAAAATAAAACCCTTAATATTAAGATTATAATACAATGTTCTACGGCTACATTAAAACAAAACCCCTATTATCTCCTGACATCCTTTTGTGATTTAGTGAGTTTTTCCACCAAGCTATATTATTTATAATTTTTTAATAATTTTATTTATATATATTTTTTATTTATATGTGTTTTAAATAATGTGTGCTATTGTTTTTAAAGTTCTTTATAATATTTTTGGTTAAATGTGCAATTGAATGTGCTGGGATTGAACAATTGTTTAAAAATCATATATTAAATTTTAACTAAGCTGTTAAGTTGTTTAAATTGTTGAAAACTCTATTAAAAAACATTTATTCAATTTTGTAAGCCCTTTTTTTTTGTCACATGGTGATATAATGTAGCCTACACCTATTTGAGGCTTAGTTTTTTTTTACATGCTAAGTTTCATAAACATTTGTTTTATCGTTTAGGCGAAATGGAGTAACAAACCTTTTCATTATATATATATATATTTATAAAGATTAATATTTATCTTTATCAGGTCGTTATGAAAAAGATTTCATTGATCATCGAAAGAACCAGTTACAAATGTGGGTAAATAGAATTTGCCGTCACCCCGTTTTGTCACAAAGTGAAGTGTGGATGCATTTTCTAACTTGTACAGATGATAAGGCAAGTTGTTATATCAATGTATTGTTTATCTCTGTCATACTGTGTACATTATATTGGGTATTTTTTAGTCACTTATACATAGGGTAATTATAAATATCACTCAATATATGCCTCTGTGTTTTCCTTTATATTAGAGTTTCTTGAATTGACGTTTAAGATTGAGTACCAGTTTTTTCTAGTAATGCAAAGTTCATAAAAGTACTTCATTTTACTACATATATATATATATATATATATATATATATATATATATATATATATATATATATATAATTTAAAGGTTTGAGGTACAACTTACAAGATATTTCTTTCCAAATAATTGAACGTTAAAAAATATTTTAAAAGAACATATATATGTAAATTAATTAAACTTCCAAGCAGTGAAAATAACTTTATAATTACAAAATTACCATTATTTAATATAAACAGTGGCGGCGATTCTATGTCAATAGTGAAGAGTCTATGACTAAAGGTCAGAGGGCAAATGACCAGTTTCTTTACAATTTCAATAGAAATTTGTTTACATTTGAAGAAGAAAAGTGGGGTGACATTTGTCCAAGCTTGCCACCCCTTATTGTCGCCACTGAAGATAAGCACTGCTTCAAATGTCTTTTATTACAGAACATTTATCTTAGATTTTCGATGATTTCTTTTCACTACAATATCATTTATTTCCTATTTAAAGAAATGATGGCTGAAAAACCTTTTCCTTGTTTTTTGCCTTCCCCCTAAAAAACAGGAAAAACCTGTAAATGTCAGAGGTAAATTGAAAATATTTAAAAAGTTATGTAAAATAATCAATGTTTCTGGAAAAGTCAGGAAATTGTTATTAATTTAAAAAAAAAAATTAAAGACATTTGCAAGAACGATACAACTCCACTTTTTCTGATTTAAACTCATTCTTATATGTATAGTAAAAATCCTCTTATCAATTGGTGCAAAAAACATGCACCACTGAACAATGGCCATAGAGATATAAAGGAAAAGAAGCTGTACTAGTGTCTTGGACTGAACAGTGCAAAAAACATACAGTGTTTTTTGTCTATTCAGAATTTTTTTTAAAAACTGGAGCTGTCTGGTTCTTACATCCAATATTTTCAATTGTGCCCTTCATACATCTTTTATCACCATTGATACAAATTTCTTTTTATTATGAAAATATAAATATATAAAAGTGCCAGTTTCTCAATTTTTTACGCTGTGCTACTTATTATTTGTAAGCACTCGGTATCAATATTGATGTCATAAAAAAATCAATTAGTTTTGCATGCATTTTGGAATTTTTTGAAAACCTGGAAAAGTCAGGGATTTTTTTTATATTGATGAGTTGCAATTCTTTTACATACTATTTTTATTTGTGAAAAGAGAACCAAGAGAAAAAATCATTTTATTTTCATCAATGATCTACTCTTATTTGTGAATGTATTCAAAATGCTTAAGATTCAGATTTACAGCTCTCAAAATTAGATTTTAAATGATTAAAAATGCTTCAGAAACTCCTGATTTTACTATTATAAAAATGAGTCCGTAAAAACAAGTTAAAGGTAGTATATGAGGGGTCCAAGTTGTAAAACTGTGAGTATCCAGTTTTAGTTGAGGTCGAGATCTCAATGTCTTATGTTATATGCACGTCAGAACTAACTTGTACGAAGTTGTGATATAGGAAAAACAATGAGAGTCCATCAAATAAACAAAAATGAAAATGTTGTGTATGCCTATGAAACATAAAGCTTTGTTTTACATTTTATGCAAAATCACTTAAAAAAAACAGTCATTGTTTTTCCTTTGAACCCTTCATACATAATTGTACATCAGTGTTCACTTTAGAAATGAAAAGGGGCAGGGCGCTGTTAGCAGAAAAAGGGCACCTCGTTTTTGGAAAGGCACATCTTGTTTTTAAAAGGGCACTTTCAAAAAAAAAATTGGGTGGGTCAAAAATTGACACATTGGATCCATGACCAAACAAAAAAAATTCCGATTTATTGTTTGACATTACGCTACAGCTGCATATTGGGCTATTGGTGATGGCTTGGGGCTTGTCTCGAAAAGGAAAAACAGTACATAATTGATGTCACTTTGTAGAAATACTACTTGAAATCCAAAATTTGACATTTCAAAATTAATGATTTCGCTAAAAACCAAATCCGTAAGTAGCCCGAATTAGGCCCCTTACAAAACTGATGAAAAGGCTACTAAAAATAAAAATTTGGTAATAAAATGTCTAATCTTGCCCTAAATCATCTTACAGGCAACCAATAGGATTCGTACAATGCCTCGTGCTCAAAATTACGCGGAATCATTATTGCGATTTCATATCATTCTTAGTTACAAAGAAAGAAAAAAATTCTACTGTCATAATTCAATTAATTCCAATTTACACAAAAAAAAATTAATCGATGTCTTTTTTAAAGACAGCTAGGAAAGTATGGATGCTTATGCTTGACTAAAAAGGACAATAAGGACGGAATTTTTTTCGAATTTTTGAAAAATGGGCATGAGGGCACTATTGAGATGAAAAAAGGGCGGGCAGGGGGAACTGCTCTTCAAAAAACACCTAGAGTGAACACTGGTACATACTGAAGCTTCTTGATAAATGCTTCTATAACAAAACGTATTTTGTGTTTAGAGGTGGAAATCGGGTAAAAGGAATGCTGAGAAAGACAAACTAATTGGTGGCTCATTTTTTCATGCGATATCCACACCCACTGCACCTCTGGACAGTGCACTTGTGTAAGTTGTAGTCTATATAAACTATTATTGTTTTTTATTGAAAGTTTAGTTGTTATAATTTTTTAAATATTTTCTATTACACTGTATGAAATCTGTGTCTTGGAACAAGAAGCACCAATGTTATAATTGGCAGTTTTCAGAATAATGGTTTCAAAGTTTGAGGCTGAGCGTTGTTGCACTGTTACAGAATTGTTTGATTTGTAAGCTTTAGAAAAGTTTGCCAACATTGCTTTCTATTTCTTTTAGAAGTTAAATATTGATATATTTAAAATCATTTAAAAAATATTATAAAATTGACATTGGTCTTTCCTTTTCTAAGACACAAAAATTTAATGTTTGTTGTGTTCAAACACTTGTCTTCTGTGTAAACTACCTTTTCCCCCGGTTGGTAGTAAATGCATCTCTGATACTTTATTAAAAACCATAATAAAATATTTAATTACTTAGTTTAACTTAATGGAAAACTTTCGCATTATACGCACACAGTTGACAGGAAGATTATGGCTGTAGGCTCAAATGTTTCTCTTTGATGAAGAGTCCTAGAATGCAATGTGTGTGCTGTTGCATTCTATTTTTTTCTGTAAAATGTTGTATGTAAATGCTCTCGTATCAAAATTTGTTTCTATTTTGAAAAAATAATGTTGACTTTGATTTAATTACCAGTTTATTAAGTTTTATTTTGTCTTACTCACTAAATTATGAATGTGTGTATGAGATTAAGGATGTAAAGTTATTATACTTCTTTTTAAAATTGTGATTTTTTTAATGGTATCTGAAGGAAGATTTGAAAGTTATTTCTTTTTAAATTAAAGGGAAAGGCAAATGGATCATTTCAATAAGTTTGTTATAAAAATGGATGACAGTGTAAAGCAGCTGTTTAATGTTGCCATTGATCAACACAAAAGATATGCTGGACGTAAGTTCTTTTTTAAAAATATATTTAAGAAGTTATATATATATATATATATATATATATTTATATATACACAATATTTATATATATATATTTACGACCCAATAAGAAATAAAAAAAAAGTATTGTTTTTAATGCTAATTCTACTTTTGATACAATTTGTTTCCAAGATTTAAAAGAAGACATAATCAAATCCAAGTTAGCATATATTACATACATGTTGGTTTGCATGTTATCCAACACCTTGATTCTAAGAGGATTTTCTATTTAAATTGAAAATCTGTATTAACTGAGATACGTTTTGTCTTGGAAAATTCTAATTAGTTATGATGAATCACCCAAAGTCTTTTTTAATCTTTTAAAAACATGTTTAATTCATTCCAACCGAATGTTGTAGTAAGAGCAAGGGAAAAAAACAAGTTTCTTCACATAGCAATTGCCAAAAAAGTATGGTAAATCCCAACAATGGATTTACAGAAGAAATAATTTAAAAAAAACTTGCTTTTTTTTACATTATCTGCTTCTAGAGAACATGTTTAATTACTAATTTTGCCTGTCGCAATTGCATAATTTGTGTTGTATCGATAAATTATTATTTTAACTGTCAATAAGTATTGCTTATAATTTTTCATTTGTAATGCAATATGTTTATAGTATTATTGTAGCATGGATACTTTGTTTCTATACAAGGCATGTATTGCAACATTTCTTAATGTAACTGTAAAATCAGGGAAATTTGTTTGACACTATCAGGAAAATATCAGGGAACTTTTTTTCTAGAATGTTGTTGCCACCCTGTATTAGTTAGAGAACATATTTAACATAACCAGTAATTTTAATTACTATTTGACAGTAAGACATCTTTATAACTTTTTCTCCAAATATTTTTTATGGGTTAATACAAACAAATTGTAGAGTTTCCATCCTTTGTCTTAACAAGGTTTGACTGTATATGGTTTCAAAGACGTCATAAGCGTTAAAAGATATTATTTACAGTTACATTTCTTTTAAATATGAGTTTCATTTGTTAACTTATTTTTAATACTTCTTTACTTGTAGAATTTTAGCTCAAAATATAACTTAACCTTTAGTAGGCAAGTGATTAGTTGCAACATGGAATTGTGGTTGAAATATCAATCAGCCGTCCTGTAAAGTTTAAAATACTGTATTTGTATTGTAAAATATTGTATTGTACCATTTAATTATCTATAATTTTTTTCTTATTTTTTGTTTCAGCTGTCAAGAAAGAAATTCAAAGAATGTCTGATGCTTTTAAAGATCTTGGAGGAGCATTTCAAATGGATTCTTCTCCAAGTAGGGCACTTTAAATGCTGTCATGACCTTTAAAATATGTAAAATATTTCTAAATTCACAATTATTTAAAAATTTATTCATTTCCAACATTGTTGTGCTTGATTTGGTCATAGTGTGACAGTGAGGCTTTCAGTTTTTATAGCCTATTTCATCACTACTTGTGCCTTTCGTTAAATGCCAAGATACCAATTGCGCTTTTAAATATATCAAGTCTATGACTTACTAGTTGATTATTTTCCATAGTTTTGGCAATAAAATTACTACTTTGTATATAAAGTTTGCAATAAAATAATCATTAAAAAGGCATGGAAAATACTGCTTTATTTTAATAATCTTTTTAAATTATTTTTTGGCAATATAAAGTGTTCTTTTATTCCAGAAGTTAGAAGGTAAAAAATAAAATGACAAAAAATAAATTAGTTTCAAGCTTAACTTGATTATATTGTGCTTTACCTTGTTTAGTTAAGATTAGTGTTCCTGTTATGCGTTTTTCAAAGGGCGCCGCGCCCTGCCTTTTTTTTGTAAGTGTTGATGCGCCCTGCCCTTTTTTGTAAGTGCCGATGCGCCCTGCCCTTTTTAGAAGTGAAAAATGTGCCCTGCCTTTTTTTCAATATTTTCTTTGCGCCCTGTAATTAAAAAATATTTTTTTCTGCAAAAACGTAGGTTTGTAGGATTGCCTTGGTATCCCAATCGTACCCTTTGCCCTTTTACGTAACAAAAAGTGCCCTTTTTGACAAATCCCCCCTGCCCTTTTTTAAAACTATGTGAACACTAGTTAAGATTAATGATTTTATTGTTTATTACAAATATTTATGTGTTGTTAGGTTCTGAGCCACTCACGACGGCCATAAAACATACAGCAGCTGTTTATGAAGATCTTGGGAAGATGTATGAAGATCAAGTAAGTTGTTTGATGTATATGTTAATATTTTTTGAATTAAAGTATTTTTGTTATGTCTAAAAAAGTATTTTCATAATGAGAATCATTTTTATGTTTATCTTGTGTCTATCTTTAATAACTATTCATTTATATTTTAAAAGAGATTTAGCTGTTTTATCACTTATTGATAAATTGTTTATATTTCAAAAATGTATTTAAAGTTTCATTTTGAAGAAATAACCTAACAATAAGGTATAGAAATGTTTGGAATATTGTGCCTTTTACTGTCTTTCCATTTCCTTCATGAATTGTCACTGATTGTTGCTTTGTGTAATAAACCATTTCAGGGAGATTAATTTACTGCCTGTAAATACAAAATATATGCTTTTATATAATTTAGTATGAGCTGTGAATTTTTTCTTCTTTATGTAATGTGTAACTTGTATATCATTGCTATGTTATCTAAATAAATTACGTCTGCTACCCAGTCAAATATATTCCCCAAATACTTCTAAATTTTTCTTAATATATGTACCACTTTTTTTCAGCCAAAATATGATGTTGAACCAATGGCTGATGTTCTTCATGAATATAAAGGAATGCTTTCTGCTTGGCCTGATGTGCTTCACATTCAAAAGGTACTAGTTACCTTAAACATTTCTGTTTCAGAACTCTTCATTGATGCCATAATCAGATGTTTTATCAATGCCTGACTTTTAACAGTAACTTTTATCTAAGATTACAGATCACAGGGGTTAAACTAGAAATAAAATAAAAAGCAGTCCTTTCAAATGTTGATGCTTGAATCCTTTTCTTAATTTGACAATAACTATTAAAATTAAAATGTTTAAGTGAATGTGAATAAAGTGTAGAATTATTTATTTGTTGTAATTTAAAATGTTACGGTAAATTTTATTGTATTTTTTGTAAATTACGCTATTTAACACTAATTAAGACTAACAATCAACCAGAAAATAAATAATTTTAAATGTAAAAATGCATATGTCTATAATATTTACTAGTATAATGAAAGTGATCTTGTGTGAAATTGAAATAACTATTTTTAAAAATGCAGTTTTTCGGAATAACCAGAAAGCCATGCAAGATTTTTTTTTGTAAAATGCAGTCATTTTGCAGTTTACAGTATCCAAAATTATTGTGCAATTTAATGTAAAAAAATATTTGACTCATTGATGTTCAAATTTTTTTTACAATTGTAAATTTGTTTTCACTGTTTTAAAGTTTAAATATTTTTTTTCATATTTCTTTAAAAAATATATATATTTAAAATTTAATCCCTGTAATAAGTTTAAAGTTATATATTTTAATGTAATACTTTTAAAATCATTAGATTTGATAAATTTGTAAAATAGAGTATTTATATTAATTTAAAAATTGACACTAAAAAAACTGGAGAGCTCTAGACGTTATATCATATTTATGAGTGGACAAGGGGGTTAAAAAAAACGTTAAAATTTTGTTGTTTTTTACACCCAGCAGCAGATCATTTTCAGTATACAATTTTAGATAAAGAGCAAATTTAACATGCTAATGTTTAATACAAACTTTGATTTTTTAAGTTGTTTACTTTTTATAATATTTCCTACTGTAGTCTGCCCTAAATAAAGTGTCCGAACACAAGAGGCTTTCTGAAGATGGGAAGGTAAGCCAAGACATTGTCGCTGCCATAGGCCAGCGTACCGACATAATATCCTATGCAACGTTGGCTGAAATAAATCATTTTCATTCGGAGAGAGTCGCCTACTTCAAAAGTATGATGGAGACTTACCTAACTGCTCAAATCGACTTTTATCAAAGAGTAAGTCAACTTTCTTTTCTACACAAAAAGTCTCTGTATATTAAAGTGTCCGTGAATGTGATGGCCCAGGCTGCTGGAATGTTTGCTTTGATATTGCAGCGAATTGATAAGTGGAGGGTTGCCAGTTTCTTCCCTCATCGCCCTCAATGAAAACCATTGTGTTTAGGAGACTGGTGCACATTATATCCTTGACCTTTACGTCATCAGGTGGTTGGCAAAGTCAATCCAAACAGAAACTAGATTGTGGCAGCACCTCTAGTTTAACAGGAACCTGGCCAGCTTTTGTAGCTATGGTCTGTCTGAAAATATTGAGTTGAACTCTAATGTCAGAGTCAACAGCCACAAGTAAAAAGTAAAAATTTCCTTACAAACCATAGCTCTATCATATATATTCGCCAATAATCTGTTTCCATATTACTGAAAACGAGCACCTAGTTTAATTTATCAGCCAATGAGAGAACTTACAATTATCACTATGGTTACAGCTAACATCGTCCATTGTTGCAGACCAGTAATTTTTTTACCAACCCACCCTAATAACCAGAGCTTCGCGAATTCGGAGAGGTGCCGATTTAGAACTAAAGGATGACAAAAATGAACCTTTTTTGCCAAAAATAGTCTCCAGATGGGAATTATCGGTCTATTTACAGTTAACTTCGCTTAGGAGCTTATAAAAATTTGTAATATTTATTTTGGTCTTTTTGGAATTCTTAGTAATTGTTCACAGAATATATAAGGCTTCACAAATAGTTACTGAAGAATACCAAATATAAAGACATTTCAATTAGGTTCAAATATATACTAACAGCCATTAACTATTTTTACAGATTACGGAAAGACTTCAAGAGACTTTATCGATGTATCAAAGTTCGTAATCAGTATTTTGATATAAACCGACAATTAAAGTGGACAGAACATCTATTAGAGCCGGACAGCCTCTCCTATTCTTCAGGATACCAGTTTATATCTATACTTCATATTATGATTTTCGCATTGTAATATTTCATAAACTGCATATTTTGAGAATAGGACTAAAAATGAGCTTATCTACCTGCAGTGTTTTCGCATAAGTAGTCTCTGTGTTTATAAGCTCGAACGCCCGAAACTTAAAATCCCAGGAAAGATGTGTACAGAATAATTTGTGGAGATGAATATATAACTTTCAGAAATGAATTATTTGTGAACTTTTATAGTAAATTATATAGTTTTTATAATAAAATACTTTTCTCTTTGTTGTACAGGATTGATTATCTGCTTTATTATTATACAAATGTAAGTAATGTAATAGATTTATGAAATAATTCAATCCTTTTAATGTTACGTTTTTAAATTCAGCTTATTATGAGTTTTTTTTATTAATATTACAAATGAGTTATTTTTCTCTATTGATAACTAATGGCCATTCTTACATGATGTCTGTTAAAATGTTTTAATTTTAAAGGTTTCTATCTAGAACCACACTAAATGTGTTGTGCATTATAATCGCTTTTATATTAAGGAAAATAATATCTTAGAAAAGGCAAAAAAGTGCATCCTAATAACTGGTGCTATTAGCATTACTTCAATAAATTTAACTTAGCAATTTAGCTTATTTTTTATATGTTCTCTATTACCATTAAACGATCAGCTAAATTAAAATGAATTCTTTAAAAATTAAGTATATACCTTGGAAAGTCAAATAGGTTTAAACGCATTCTTTATGAAAAGTCCAATTTTAATTTCAAGACAGTTACTATGAATTCGAATTGTTATAGATTAATTGTCTAGCAAAATATATTTATGTGATTGCTTTAAATGTTTGCTCTTGTTAAAAAATCTTTTCATATTTTATAAGCCATATTTCTTAGCAATAATATGTGTCCAAATGTGTTTATTTACTTCAAATATGTTAATAATTGTTATTTCTACCTGTATAAATCAATGAATTTTGTAGTATATCATTGGATAAGTATTGATAAATCTGAGTTTTTATACAAAGGGATATTGTAGTTTATAATTTTTCGTAATAATTGCTGTCTTTTTTGTGGGACCATTGAATTTTTTTTTTGTTGACATCCATGTAAACATGATCTTGTTTAGTTATATCTATTTTTCAAAACGATTTAAGGTGAGTAAAAACCTTTGGAAGACAACTTGATGACTTTTCCCCCATAATTTTTAGATTGGCTCTTGAAAATACATAGTTAATATTTCTTATTTGGTGAACAGTATAATGCTACTTTCTACTTTTTAAAACAGTAATTACTTAATATATAAAAAATTCTCAATATACAACTAATTTCATATGAATAGAAGTTTTACATTCACTGATGCAAGATTATAAGTTTTGATAATTTTTTTAAAAATTAAATTTTAGTTAGCAAATTTTTTTTTCATTTCTAATTAATTAAAATTGCCATTTCTTGAAAAGTATGTTTTCAAAATTCTGCTTCTGCGAATGTAAAACTATCCTACGTGTATTCATATGAAACCATAAAGTCATACATTGAGAACTTTTTTAAACCTGTAGATAACTTTTATTTAGGAAGTATTGTTTCTTGTTACATTTCATGGAACAAAACATTCTTGAAAATACTTGTACTTTAAGTTAAATTTACTGTTTTTAAAAAGGAGAAAGTAGCATTATTCTCTTCCCATTAAATAAAAATATTAATAATATTTTTTTCTAGAGCTAATCTTAAAATCACTGTGGAAAAGCCACCTTGTTGTCTCTTCTAAAGATTTTTACACCCCATTAATAGTTTTAATCAAGATGAGGATTTTTCCAAGAATGGGCAAAAATCTGCAAATTTAATTTTTTTGTATCAGTAATTTCAAAATATGGGTAAGCTATTACCATGAAAATACAGTTTCGTTTAATTTTTTGCAATTTGGGTAGCTTCAACTATTAGTTACAGCATGTTTGTATAATTTATTTCAGCTTTTGTAAAAATGATTTAAAAGTAATATTTGATTATTATGTCAGAATTTATTATCCAGTTTTTATGCAGTGTACCTCTGATATAAATGAACTATAAATATCCTGGTCAGTAATCATGGATGTCCACAAATGGTTATATTGAACATTATGCTTAAATATCATTTACCTTATAATTTATATCTTGCTTGTTAAAATCTCATTTTTCATCGCTAATATATGTATTCGCGTTGGCTAGTCAGTCATTTTTATTTACACACTTCACTAGCATGTACCACTGTCTCAAATATTATATATGTGTTTTGTTGATTAAATCAATTTGGGTAGCTTCAACTATTACAGTTGTTACGCCTGTAGCAGCATGAATTTTTTATTTGAACAATTATATACAAATGTTTTTCTGTGTTATGTATTCTTTTTCTCTTCTTCAAAAATAAATTTTGCACCATCTTATTTATTTAAAGGTGTGATTTATTACTTCAGTAAGTCTAATTTTAAATTATTATGTAATAAATAATCTTTTTAGAAAAGTAGGCTATTAACATTAAGTCTTATCAACTGTAACTTTAGCATTTGTCCCATGCCTAATTAGGGTTATCGTAACTCAAATTTGTTCTTTATTTCCAAACATATTTTTAAAAAAAAATATGGTTATTTTTACTAAGCTAGAAATATTGAAATAAATATTTTATGGGATCTGATTACCACTAATGAACCTAAGTGACACTCAACAGTCACCTACAGATGTCATGCGACACCCAGTGCAAACGCTATCACTCTCTCCTTTTTGTTGGAGCAGTCTCTATTATCCTTTGACAGGGTAGCCTTGACAACCAAGTCCAACTAACTATGTAACCCAAACCAACCAGCTTCTTCGATGACCGTTTTTTTACATCGTAAATTTTCTCAGTTTTGAGTAACTTTTCCCGACTGTCAATTAAACTAGCAAACACCCCTTATGCATTGGCACACCCTACATGCATTGGCGTACACAGGGGGGGTTGAGGGGATTAGAACCCTCCCCCCCCCCCCCCCCCCTGTAAAGAAAATATATTACCTTATCTATGTAGTAAAGCATGCTAAATATTATGTAAATTATGCTAAAGACTTCTGTGATAAAGTTTAGGATCCATATTTTTAGTTTTCAAAATAGTTTATTCTGTTAGGGATAGCGGCAGAAACACATCCTACATAATTGCTGGTTAGGTTATGAATTCTCAGGACTGCTCAAGAGAGGTTGCCATTGTGAGAAAAAGCTTCGATTCTCATTGATTCTAGTGACCATATATGGATGTGAAACTAGGGTTTTTAAGACATAACCTGGAAGTATGGAACGTACAAATGCTCAAGATTGATGCCCAGTTGAAAACTGAATATTAATGAAGATAATACTGAAGTTTACTATTGGAAAAGAAGTGATTTAGGAATGGATTAGGAAATAACAATTGAAAGCAACTGTAAGTATATTAAATATATTTGATAATTTTTTTCAATTTACACTAATAAAGGTGGATGGGGTGTAATGACTCCCCCCCCCCCCCACACATTTTCTGCGTACTCTACATACATGAATCACATGATTTGATTCAACTATTCAAATTTATCAAACAAGGAGATGTGGAGGGTTTAGATTTTAATATGAGTGATAGAACGAGAGGTCATGGGTTTAAGTTAAACAAATCCCATTTTGATCGGGAAGGGAGAAAACACTATTTCTATAATAGGGTAATAGACAAATGGGACAACTTGCCAGTGAATATTGTTAATTTTAAAGGAGTAACGGATTTTAAGAAGAAGTTAGATATGCATTGGGGGATAGTTAAGAGGTACTAGATGGACCAACCTTGTTGGGCCTTGATCCTGTTGGTCATCAATATTTGTATTTGAATCCCATCTGACTTCCTAAGGTGTCGAAAAAGAGGAACCAGTTATAACAGTGTCTTAAAGTGAAGATGTTATCTATTTCATTAGTTGATAAATATTCACTGATATCGTTGTGAACTTCGTTTGTCTATGAAAACTCGGCTTTATGTTTTCTAATTAAAAAAATAATTTATAATGTATATATCTTATGCATATCAAGCAAGTTTCCAAAATTCTTTCTGTGTCTTTTAAAAAATATATATATTTTTACTTGCCCCAAAAATGAATATTATTTTTAGACTGAAATGCTGCTAAAATTATTCAGAATTTATTTTAGGAATATTAGTATAAAGATAGCAATTGCAAAATATCTTTTAAAAAAGAGTGAGTTTATTAGAGTTGAAAAGTCATATCAAATGATAAATTTATTCTTCCTGACTACATATAACGCACAAAATTGAGTATGTTTTGATATATTTATTTTTCCCATTTAAGTATATTCCATTACTTTTTGAACTTTTACTAAATGACTACTATTTGAAAACTACATTTTATTTTGTCTATGACTGTCTACAATTTTTTTTATATATTTATTAATGTAAAAGTGTATATGATTTATTTTATAACCTTAATTTTTTTAGATACTATTATTCTACATCATCAGCATGTTGAAAAACACAAAAATCTTGAATAATTTCCAAACAAGTGATCAGAACATTTTCAAACTTCAGTATGACAATGATAGCAAACTAGCAGAGTATTTGATGCGTTTGCCCCTTTGTGGCAGCAAGGTAAGGGGAGAAAATAGCCAGTGGCCACTTTTCCCGCACTTATATTTAATTGTATAACCGTTTTGATGCTGTATAAAAAATAAAATATCTTCTATACATCTCTGTAAAGAGATTACCACCCTAAAATACCATGGTCTTTTTTAAGAGGTTTCATTATACTATCAAACATGTTTTAAACGATATAAGAAAAACAACATAAAAGCTGATTAAATATGTATTTAATCTAAACAGTGGAATTGTTACATATTTGATATGCACAATAATTTCTATATTTGAATGTAAAAATACACACTGCCCTGGGTAATGTACAGAAGCAAATTTTTTACATGTATCACCATCAAATATTAACATTGTGTGCGTTGAAAGACATGCAAATTCACATGCATATGTTACCAACATTCATATATATATATGACTAGAAAATAATATTTAAGCATATTAACAGACAATTGACATTTCTAGAACAATAATGATGCTTTAAATACAAATTTTGTTCATATAAAGACACATTGTTCTGCTTACAAAGTAAAGTAAAAGATGATGAGAATATAAGTATGGAAAACGGTAAATAAAAATCTAATATGCAGCATTGGCAGTTTTATTCAATCAATATTTATTAAGAGTTACAATCTTCCCTTTCAACAGCATGCAAATTTCTTTGAAACAATTGCATCGATTTGTCTCAAGATCAGTATATAGATACATATTCGTATCGCCTTTTGATGTCGGATAGTGGAGAATTATCCTTGAATACAGAAAAGTAGCTATAAATGGTGGAAAACCTTTTTAAAAAAAAACTTTGACTCTGAAAAATGTCTATGTGGATTTCATAAAACTTCATATTAAGCAATTTTAAGGAAAATCGTTTATCGTTTTTGAGCAACTACGAAATCGAACTCTTGCCTCTTTTCAACTCTAAGGTTTCCACCACATTCCATGCATATACCTTAAAATGTATTAAATGTTAAATCAATTTTTAAGCTTAAATGTTATGAAACTTTCGTGTTAAAGGTTACTTTCCGATTTACGAGTTATGGTAAACCTAACCAATATTTAGGAGCCACAAAAACTTCAAAGAAATATTAAGATAATTTCTATCCCTGCTATACATTTTCATTAAGTATTTCCATATAAATATTAAACATTTCATTTGTAAATAGTAAATATATCGTCCAAAATCATCTTGTCACTTTTTTTTAATTTATTATATACATCGCTTAAGCACCTAGATAGGACCAACCTTGCTGGGCCTAGAATGTAGTTAGCCGTCAGTATTTGTATGAGAGTCGGTTGAATAATGTTGTATAGTATAATGGCATAAATTTTTTTAAAACTACATTCCTAGTGATTTCAAAAGCAAAATTTGACAGACCCTTTTATTTCAGAGTACATATTCAAATTAAAAGTTTTTATACGGCATGCTATTAATTTCAAGCTCTAGTTATTTAATTATTATTAATACTAACTATAATAAGTTACTAATTATAATAAGAATTTGGTTTCCATTTATGTATTTATAATTGTAAGACAATACAACAATTCATTCAGCATTCTTATTTAATGATAATTTTTAATAAAATAATTCGTAATGTTTCTCTAAATTTTACTTGTCGAGAATCAATTTTTAACAATTTCATGACACCTGATTTACTTCCAAAATTTGAAAAAACCCCAAACTATTGCTTCAGAAAAGTGTATAACAGAGAACTATAATTTTTTAAACATTTTTAATACTTCTGAAATTATACACAAGTTAAAAAAAAAAAAATTGTGACAGATTCTTAGTATTTTTACAGATAACTGATAACTACTGAATTGGTCAAAATTAAAAAACAATGAAATTTTCAAAAACATGTAGTGATAAAATGCAATACTAGGATATTTTTGTGGACTTGGACAATAAATAAAAAAAAAATAAAGAAAAATCTAAATCTTTTTATAGAGGTTCTTAGCTTTTTTTTTTAATAAAAATGGCAAAAACCAATTTGTATTAATAAAGTTTTTTGTCTATACAGTTGTCTCAAAAAAGATAAAAAACAAAAATCTTCTTGAACTTTTATAATTCATACGTAATAGTTGAAAAATATGAACAATTTATTATTTTATCCTTTTATAAACTATTAAATATACTAGTTAAACATTTTCTCTGTTTCTATATTGATACAAAATACTTTTAAAAAAAATGTAAAGTCCTTTCGCAACCCTTCAGAGAGTCGTAAGCTACACCATTTAAGGGCCACTGTTTTAACTTTGTTTATGCATTTACACAATCAGTTATTTAATTTGCTTCAGTAAATTAATGTAAAAAATTTCGAAATGTATGTTGCTTATATGTATTAAAAAAACTTGTCTTCCTTTGGAGCCAGCTGATATTCAGCTTAAGTCAAGTAAGATATGGATATTACCTTTTCATCTGTAAGTAGAGGATGGAGATGTCTACTTTTATCTATATACCTACTTCACTTCAATGCTAAAAAATAGCGATAATCATCAAGTATGAAAAGTATTTTTCTGAGTTTCATGAGGAAAAAAAAGTGTCTATAGCATAACATGGTTTTACAGTTCTTTCAAAATAATATTTTTACCAATTGAAAAACCTACTTATCTTGGTATAATACATAACATGGGCAAGACTAGGTATATAAGTTTATCAATAAAACGTATTTGGGAAATTATTGATTTGAAGCTTCCTGGACGGATGACTATGCTTGTCAATGTTATGAAACAAAAATAAAATACACTCCATTTTGATTAGATACATTTCGATATGAAAGAACATTCTAAAATCAATGGCAGCCAAAATATTAATTTCTGTTATAAAAAAAGTCATGAAGTATTTGGATTTAAAAATTGGCAATAACTGTTAACTTGTATAAATTATAGGTATACTAAAAATTTCAAATTGGGCTTGTGGAATCGCTTGGATTTTATGTGAATTTTTTGGCTAGTCTTGATTACCAATCTTATTGCACAAATTAAAAACTCTTACAAATATTGATATTTGTAAGTGTTATAACTTTATTAGTAAATGGAATTTCATTTTTGGAAATGGGTAAAAAAAATATTTGTTTGGGCAATACATGGTATCAAAGCATGCATACTATGTTGCATAAATATTGTCTTCCCTTTTTGATTAAACTGTGAATTGCATTACTCGTATTTGACCTTTTGTTTTAGCACCTGATCTAAATGCATATTCCCCCAACATCATATTGTTTCATTAATGTACGCAATTGAATCAAATTTTCTTCTGGTATTTTTTTTCTCCTACAACATATACACACATTGGAATTTCTCAGTCTATTACCATAGTACAGGCTTGAAATAACATAGTTTGCTTCTCCTGCTAAACCTTTTCAAACAAATCGATATTTATTTTCAAGATAATGTGAAAATACTTATTTCTGATAAATTCTTACAGGTTAATTTTTTGCTGACATTAAAGGCCCCATTAACCAACGAACCAAGACCACTATCACTGTCATTGATTTGCTTTAAAAAATAGATATTCTTTCTATTTTGTGATCCTTACATAAAACTTTAGATAGTTAACATTAAAAACATATACCATTTAACAGAACACATTAGTTGACACATCAAAATAACATTAAATTTTTTTGGTATATTGTTATATAGTGTAAACAAGATACCAGTAGATTTTACTCATAATAATATGACTTGGAATGATGCACTATTTAATTTCTTTATGGAAATAAAACACATTGACTTGTTACAAAAATATCATGAAACCAGTGCTATTCATAATACACATGACATAACAAATTAATTATGAATGAAAATAAAACATTCAATATACAAATTAATAGTTATAATCTTAATCAATATTAAATTTAATGCAACATTATTCAACACTATTACTTGAAGCTAAGAATATTTATAATTTTTTTAATAAGCTGAAAAAAAAATTGATTAAATTTATAGTTACAATCAAAAGAGTTACATGAATTAATGATAGTAATTTTAGTATTTAATTTCTGTTGTCTATAAATCAAAGAATTTTATAATTGTAAATATAAGAAATTTCAAAGGACCCATTTGTGTTCAAACATAATATCACAACCAGAGATATCTCAGTTTAAGGTGCAATTAAAGAGCTGCATCTTAAAAATATATTTAGATATTAAAATTAAAAAAAAAATCATGTAATGGAAACATAATTTAACATTAAATTAAGCACACAAAAACTTATTTCGTAGCTTATTTATAAAGTCGGTGGGTTAAACAGCATAGGCAGTAAATTAAAAACTAACTTTTCATACAAAAGATGTGGAATTACTTCCTAAAATAGGCAAGGTCATTCCAATGACACAGATATTGCTTTAAGGCTTTGCAGAATACAAATTCCCAATTAAAATTGTTCCAATTGGATAAGCATTTGAAAATATAATTTCACGAAAAAAATATTTTATTTTGAAAACATGAAAGCATATTGGAAAACATAGTTAGTTAGAGTTAACTAATCATGAGCTGCCATTGATTTAAGGCCAAAATAGCATAGTTCAGTTTGAGCAATTATGTTTTTAATATATAAGCAATTTAAGAAAAAATTTTTGTCAACGATAGCAAATAAAAAATATCACAATTTAACTTGCATACATACCAGTAATTTGAGATTATTTGAATCTTATCTCAACTACTACGCAAACTTTACAACACGAGATTATGAGAATGGTTTTAAACATCTATAGCGTAAAATCACTCACACAAGCCTCATAATATATTAACAATAAAATACTCTGCTTCTTCTGGACTGGTACCTTCATTCCAGAAGATATCTCTTGATAAGGGTTATGTACAGATACAAGTTGTTCAAGAGAATACACATAGTAGTTGTCTGTATTTTCATGCAACACCTAAGACATCACAAATTGCCTAATTGGAATTGAACATCATGGTAGTCCTGAAATAAATGTAAGTTTGCCAATTATATTTAATTGGCAACAAAACAGTACACACAGAGTTCCAATTTCTCCCAAATTAAGAAATGCCAATGAAATAATTTATATGCTGAATAAAATTTACATTGTATCTTTACTCATAATTAAAATATATTTATTTAAAAAATCCTTGTTGATTGTTTTCATAACGTTATTTCTTTAACTTAAGATACTAAAGTTTTGCATTAATTTTGGGTTTGCATCTCTTGTCACATATAAGCCAACCTTATCCTTCAGAAAAATAAAGTTAAGCATGCAGTTTATTGTATTTTTAAAGTTTATTTATATTTTATATTTTTTTTTAGTATTAGTACAAGTTAAAATTTTTACTATTAGCATAAGTTAAGATTTTTTTAAGAATCTTATAGATTTCCATAATATCTTGCAATTAGCACCGTAAA
Source organism: Troglohyphantes excavatus (assembly GCA_963932185.1). Classification (NCBI taxonomy): domain Eukaryota; kingdom Metazoa; phylum Arthropoda; class Arachnida; order Araneae; family Linyphiidae; genus Troglohyphantes; species Troglohyphantes excavatus. The sequence continues at coordinate 25,266,314 of OZ010670.1, read as the reverse complement.
GAATTTAGTTGAAAGTTTTAGTTACTTCGATGACATACCCACTGGTAACCTGCAGGGGCTATGTTCCCTTCCAAAATCAAATTTAATGTTCTAATTTCTCCATTAGAAATTAGTTCAATAAATATGTTATTGATTACAATTGTGCAAAAAATAATTTATTAAACAGATGATAAAGATTTTGTTGGACTGGTTCACACTGCCTATTTTTTTGTAATGTTATACCGTAATGAAAAATTTGATTCAACTTACTGTTCATTTTATTGAATAGTAAGTAAGTTGTACTCATCAAATTGAAATCCTAGCTATGTCCTTTTGTCGTGTACCTATAAGTATTGTTACTTAAGAGCACTTGTGTGCCAAACATTGGAAGTTTATTTAGATTCTTACACAGTAAAACAAGGAATGTTTTTAGATTATTTACCACTAAAACATGTAACAAAATATTCTTACCTGTTCTTTGAGAAATAGTATAGAACGTGAAATGTACAATTTTTTCATAGTTGAATCAAATCTCCACAAGTGAACAGCATTACCTAAGTTAATTTAAAAGAATGAATAAAAATACATTCTAAATTTAACTGGCAGTTATTTTTACTTGAGTTTACCCCGATTAAGATTGAAATTACATAAAAACACACTTTCAAGTAATCAAACTCAAGTGCAATGCTTACCAGGTTTAGCACCAACATAGTTTCCTTTTTCATCTGCTAAGAAAAATTGATCTGTTTCAAAACTGATTTGTTCAATGTTGAGGGTATTTATCATGATATCTTCACACAAAGGAAGGTACATGGTGCAGCCTTTGGGTTTCCATTCTTCCGTATGGTAAACATAATTGTTGTGTTGCACAGATAGGAATGTTTTTGCTGGAAGTGTAAAAAAAAGTAGTCATTCAATATGCTTAATATATAAAGCAAAGTTATTATTTTACTGCTTCTATTAATAAATATACAAATACAAATACAAATATTGACGACCAACAACAGGCTCAAGGCCCAACAAGGTTGGTCCATCTAGTACCTCTTAACTATCCCCCAATGCATATCTAACTTCTTCTTAAATTCCGTTACTCCTTTACAATTAACAATATTCACTGGCAAGTTGTTCCATTTGTCTATTACCCTATTATAGAAATAGTGTTTTCTCCCTTCCCGATTAAAATGGGATTTGTTTAACTTAAACCCATGACCTCTCGTTCTATCACTCATATTAAAATCTAAACCCTCCACATCTTCTTGTTTGATAAATTTGAATAGTTGAATCAAATCTCCCCTAACCCTTCTTTCTTCCAGAGTATACATATTCAAATTTCTTAATCTATCTTCATAATTCATGCCTGAAAACCCTTGAGCCATTTTAGTAGCCCTGTGCTGAATTTTCTCTAACAATGCAATGTCTTTTTTAAGATATGGTGACCAGAACTGTACAGCATACTCAAGATGTGGCCTTACTAAACCTCTGTACAATGGCAAGATAATATCCTTAGATTTTGATGAAACACTTCTCCTGATGTACCCCAGCTTTTTTGCTAGCCACTGTACATTGATGACTCATTTTAAAATCCTCATTTACCAACACACCCAGATCGCTTACAATCTCACTATTTTTGATTTCTGCACCCTGTAAAACATATGCAGCCTTACTATTTTTGATACCCATGTGGTAACATATCAAAATATAACAATTCCTAGTGTAGTTATAATGATACAGGTGGCACACTTTCAGTGGGGCAACAGAACTGGTTGAGACTTCATAAAAAATATTTTACACTCCTAGCCCACCACAAAGTATTAGTAATTAATTTTGCTAGGAAACACCTCTCACAATAAAGAATTTTGTTTGGAAGCTAATTAAAATATAAGTTATATCACAAAGTTTAGCACAAATGAGCAAGGATACTACTGTTACCTAATGCTACTTTCATGCAAAATCATCAGCAAGCAACTAATTTTTTTATATGTATATTAAAAATAAATTATACAACTCTTATGTATGTATAAAACTAATAAATTGCAGAACACTTGAAATATTTCTCAATAAAATATCTTAATATACATAGCACAAGTGAATGGTATGTGTTATTTTTATATAGACATATATGGTTGTACTTAATATGTCATTACAATGATTACTCCTCAAGATAAACTAAAAATTCCAATTTATTTGACTTTTTGGGGATAAAACAGATCTATATATTTTTTTTAATTATCAAGCGAAAATGTTTGAAGGAAGAATTGAAGATATTGAAAGTAATATTTAATTTATTTTACTACACTAAAACAAATTAAGACTTAATTTTTTTTTTTTAAATTGATGATTATGCAAATATTTTATTTTTTGCCTAGGCTACCACCTTCTCTAAAGGCTAGGACCTCACTATTTCGCAGTCTCTGTGAAACTTACTTGATCTGTATGGTATATTTTAATATTAATTTTTTCTCCGTTTTTAAGTGGTGTTTTGTTTTAAACCTGCGGTAATACATCACACCTACTCTGAGGTATGGCATTTGCTAAAGCCAGGCCAAATATTTCAGTTATACACTTTTAAATAAAAAACATTACATGTATTACTTACACTTTAAATAGTTTCGAGATTCAGAACACAAATAGTTACTCAATTTGTTAGAAGAATACATTCCAAGATCAGAGTAGTCTTCGGTTCTCTGTCTTTTGTAACTATTCTGGCTCCGATATGATGTGTTGTTGTTATCTCCATTGGTTGGCACACCCGCAGAATCAGAAGAAACCAAAGGTAATTCGTAATTTAATTTTTCTAAAAAAACAAAGCAGATTTGGATATATAATGAAAAGAAACATAAGTAATGTAAGACTCTCTATACAATGTTTCTAAGAAATGTAATTTCAAACTTGAGGTTAAAATCAAATGCAACAGAAATTTATTTTTAAAAAATTCAGGTAGTATTAAATAAATATTGAATTTAGCATATAAATTCATTTCATGAGACATTTTATCATACTAAAATTATTTTAATTATTACTTAAAGTAATGACATTAGGATGTTTTGTGGAAACTATATGAAATTATGAGTCTTCATAAGTTCAAATAATCTATGTGATATTTCAGCTTGCATCAGTTTTACTAATTTTGGGCACAATAGTTTTACTACCATTTAAAATTAAGATTACATGTAAAAGCAGCACCCCTTTACAGTACTGTAAGTAAAAAATTCAATTTAAACCCATAAAACACACACACACATATATATATATGGTAGAGATGTAGTATAGGACATTTGGCGATTGAGGTTTTATTTGGCGTGTTTTATAGAGGCGATAAATTTATAATATGGCAACCCCACCAGACATTGTTGGTATTTTCCGATTCTTGTGACGACTTTTAATCTGGCAACCCTATAACGTCATAGCGTTGTTTAACGGCAATTTTTCGTCGCCAAAAAAAACAAAACTCGCCAAATGTCCTATACTACATCTGTTCCATATATATATATATATAATATAATTTTAGTGCATAAAATTTAATTGCTTAAAAAGAAAATAAATTGTTTCTTATTTAGAATAAGGATCAAAGGAATAAATTTCAAACAACAATACTGATTAAAAAAATAATAATGACTGTTAGTAATTAGATAATATTGTTCTACAGATTACTTATAGACAGCTTTGAAATATCTCACTGAACATTTTAAGTAAAGAAAAAATGAACTAATGTTAAATATAGTTTAATTATTTAATTTTTAGCATTGGGGATTTTAAGTTCCATAATTTATTATTTTGATATTTCATTTTGGGATCATTTAAAATTAAAGCTACATGCAAAAGCAGCACCCCTTCAAAGCACTACAAATATTTTTTTTACCCATTCAATTTAAACCCATAAAAGCTTCTGACTTTTTACTTAAAAAAGTAATTTTACAATTATTTATTTTTAATAATATACAATCATTATATGGCATAATAATATACCATTATTATCATACTATTTTCTCAACTGAAATAATAATAAAAGTATAATTGAAAAACAAATTATTAAAAAAAATTAGAGAATTCTTCTACTAGGAGAACAAAATAATCTTCCCGGATAATTTTTAATAATTGTAAAAAAATATAAGATAGTTCACTTTACGAAATCACATTAAATTCGAAAAGCTAAATATATCAAATGAATTCGTACAAAGTTAGTTTCGGTTTTCAAATATAACCTATGACCTTTACGTATTATTAAAATTAAATGGACGAATGATTGATAGTCTATTATAATGATATATTTAAAGTGTATCTAACAAAAATTACTGGCTCACCAAAATTATCTAAGCTCATAACGGTGACACTTTTCCAGTAAACTTAAATTGTTTCTTTTCTAAAAATTCACTTTTCAAATTCGCCTGCTCTTAAACAGCAATATTAAATAAACAAAACATTACAGTTTCGTAAATACGGTTAAAGTTATGTAAAATAACTTAGATTTTAAAGGGGCTTGTCGAAAGTGTGCCAAGTTTCTAATGGAAGTGTTTTGAGTTCAGATCTCATAGTTGGTCAAATATTCGCTGTGTAGGGAAAGTATTGCACATTAAATATGTCGTGGTTTGAATGTCTCACGTTAATTTCGAAGTATTAAGTTGAAAGAGTGGGGCTTCAGTTCAAGAGTTGTTTTCGTCATAATGCCATTATTCATAATTACAAGTGCCACCAGATCCTTCCTTAGAAAGAGATCTAGAATCGTCTTCAATAGTTCATTAATTCTTTAATAATTCATTACTGAGTCATTATCTATGACTTTGCAGTTTATAGTAGTGAAAATTGATTTATTTAAACTTTTTTGTTCTTTGACTGTTGTAGATGTCGCTGCATCTGGCAAAATCAACTGTAATGCAGACCACACATCGTATGTCACCTGAGAGAATAAGCTTTATGAAATTCAATTAATTCCTTTTAAATTACTTTATGAACAATGGAAGAAAACAAAGTACAAATTCTAGCGGATTTCCAGGTTAATATACTTCTTTTTTAAAATTATTTTGTCACTTACAAATCATTTTAAACGACGCATCATTTTGATAAGAAACGTGCCTGTTGTTTATGTAATGCATCAGTAGATTCTTTGTATAGTTTCAATATTCAGTTTGTTTTTTTAAATTCTAGCCTTTCAAGATAATTTTGATCTATAAAGTGCTCAGGATCATCAAATATTATTTTACCTTTACTTTTAGATAATTTTTTTTATGTTATAATGATGAAATTCTTTTTTAGAAACAAAGCAAAGTGTTTTGTTTATTTTTTGATCGATAAATGGAATTTTAGCTTTTGTTATATTCGCTATGGTTTCTTTATTTTTTAATTAAAATTTAAGCATTTCGGTAAATATTGTTGTTTATTTTATACAATTATTTATATAATTTGGAAATTAATATGAAAAGACTTGCGTTTCATATTTTATAATTAATTTACAATATAGGTTATAGTTATTCATATTTTAAATTTAATTTACGGTATAGGTTATAGTTATTTTATTTATTCATTGTTACCATGTTAAATTACAAAGATATTTAAGAATAAATGGATAAATTTGTTATATTTATAGTAAATAATGTCAACATTTGGCAAATGAATTTGAAACTTAATGAAGGGCATAATGTGAATATATAAATTGGTTTTATTCTGAAAATGATAAGTCCACTAAGGTTGCTAATTTTTTTTAATTATTAAATTTGGTAAAACTTAAGTATAAAGAGATACTTGCCAGGAAATTGTTGATTGCCAACTTTTTGACAATTTGTCTTGTGTCACAATTCCTAAATTCACATAATATGAATAAGTGATTTTTGTTTGGGATTTAGAAATCTGGAACAGATGTAGTATAGGACATTTGGCGCGGTTTTTTTTTGGCATTGAAAAATTGCCTTTAAACATAGCATAGGGTTGCCAGATTGAAAGTCGCCACAAGAATCAGAAAATACCAACAATGTCAGGTGGGGTTGCCATACTCTACATTTATCTCCTCTATAAAATGCCAAAAAAAAAACTTGCGCGCCAAATGTCCAAAAAATTGCCTTTAAACATAGCATAGGGTTGCCAGATTGAAAGTCGCCACAAGAATCAGAAAATACCAACAATGTCAGGTGGGGTTGCCATACTCTACATTTATCTCCTCTATAAAACGCCAAAAAAAAACTTGCACGCCAAATGTCCTATACTACATCTGTACCAGAAATCTTTTCGGATCTACTTGGCGACAAATTTTAGGCAACCCACTTCTAAATATGATAGTAGGAAAATTGTTTACAAATATGAAATGATCAAAATATCTTAACATATAATATTTTTGAATGATAATTTAGGGTTAGAGAAATTGGAGGGTATTCTCAATAAAGCTCATTATTTCCTTTTCATAAACACCATAAAAAAATGTTGGGTCAAGATACTAACTTTTGTTTAAAAAAAACATCTTTGGACTAAATTGAATATTGATAATCAAATACTTGACAAATCCTATCATTGTTTACCAAGAGATTCAAGCAAGAAAAAAAAAGAATCTGCCAAGTTTGCAAGAAAGCAAGCATCTTCAAAATCAGAAAATCATTGTATGAAGGTGCCAGAAAAACCTGTTTTTGATTATCATAAAAAAAAAGAGGTAGAATAAACAAAGGAAGAATCATTCAAAACCACACAAAGAACAGGTTTTGGCCTAATGAAAGATTCTGTTTTGTAGAAAGATTGCAGAAACTTATTTTTTTTATCGAAATGGGCCAGTTGATTTTAAATGGAGGGGAAGGGTGGAATTTTTTTTGCAGGTAAAGGCTAAGAGGATGAAGTCATTGTAATGACAGGGTTCATATGGTCGTAGAAGTCTTTAGGTACTCCTTAGTTTTGTTTCATGTTTATAAGGGCCTTTCTAAAACCCTTATTATTGTGCAAAGGGCCTTAACTTTTAAGTTACTGAAGGATCTTAGAAATTCTTTTAAAGGACTATCATTTAACTAAACCTCTATTAAAAATGTTTCTTCTTATAAATTGCAAATTAAAATTCTGTATCGGAGTAGAAAATTCTAATTCTACTTTGCACCCTGTAGAGATTTATGTGCGACCTTAGAACTAACTTTTCGTTACTAATGTATACAATTTTTTGCTTATAATTTTTTTTATCAACTTTATTAAAAATAGGGTACTTATAAGGTCCTCAAAAAGTCCTTAGAAACTTCTTATTTTATTTTCCGAAAATGAGTATGAACCCTGATGTTAAGCCTGGCAGTTGAGTTAACCAATATTAATAACCATCAAGAGTAAACAATCAAAACATAATATTAAATTGCAACTTTTCATTTTTTGTTCTGTTCTACATAGCCACCACTCTATTATAATAAAATTAATCGATATCGGTCTTTTAGAAGTCCACAACTTTTGATGTAAACATATGGCTTAGCTTTTATATTTATAGAAAACTTGCTCACTATTCTGATTTATTTGTATCAATCTATTATTGGGAAAAGGAGATCAAAGACAAGGATAAAAAAGTATAAAATCTTTAGTCGTTTAAATTTTATTAATTTTTTTTTATCTGTTGAAAAAATAACTGATATTATATATATATTTTTTGTTTAACCAAACACGAGTATATTTTTTTTATAGATATATTCTATAATTATTTTTTAACTGCATCATTAACATTTTATCTGTATGTTTTAAAAGTTGTGTTCTTTAACAGTCTTGTACTGGGATTGAAGATGTCGCCGAGTGTATTATGTATCTGGAGGCTACGAATTGGATTTTACTGGTAAGTATAACAGATTTTTAACCCCTTCTGCAAAAAAAATGTGCTTCTTTGATCACTAAAAAAGCTTTAAGAACAAAAGCAATAAAACCTTTAAAAATATTAGCCCTTAAATTGCCTTTTTTATTAAATTTTTGTATACTGACACATCTAATGGTTTTTAAACATTTTTTATATAAACTTCTTTTTTTTTAAAGCATTGCTATCATTTGTATTTATAAGAGCAATTTTAATAGTAAATATGAAACATAAATTAATGAATATAAAATTAATACATAATTTTATAATTAAAAATTTTATTGATTTCATTATTGAAATGTTGCCAGGTATGCACTTGGTAAGACTTAAAGACACTCCACCTAAGCTGTTTTCAAGCACCAATTTGGTTGACAAAAGGTCTGGCATTATAGTTTCTAAAACCCGTGAATTAAATTATTTGTTAGCTTTAACCAATCAGATTGTAACTAAACATACAAGAAAAATTTAGATTTACACTGCATAAGTTTTGCTTGGGGTTGAATAATTGGATTGGAATTGTCTTTGTTGATTTATATGCTTTGGAGTGCCCCTTTATATTTAATTTTAATCATGCACTATTGCTAGAAAGTACAGAAGAAAGTCTTAATTCCAGAGATATAATATCTGTGCATTTTTCGTTATTCTATATGTTAATGAATTAGACAATTATCAGACGGAGCATAATTTTTCTGTGGGTGCGGTCTCAGCTCTTGGATTTGAAAAGTGAGCAAACACAAATTACAACAGAATTCAAGTATAATGTTGTAATTCGTTAGCTAGTAGGAATAAACTAATTATATGGTTAAAACTGTAATTCTTCCTTGTAAATAAAACTGAAAACTAATCTCAATCTAAACAAATAATTGAAATAAAAAAGAATAAATATTAAATTAAGATGAAATTAATCAAACATTTATAATTGAAAATAACGGATAACATATAAAAACATATAAAAATCAGGGATCAAGGGATGATATATTTCAAAACAAATTACACTAATAAAAAAAACTAGCCTGAATAAAATAGAACAATGTATGAAAATCGCATAATTTTTTTTGTGCTCATTTTCAATTGGTGCAATTTTAGTATTCAAATTTAGAAAAACAACTGGTTTTGAAAGAGGATGAGAGTGGACATTTTCATAAAAATGGTTGGGTGAATTTGGGGATTTTGAGAAGGGCGAAAAGGGTAGTGATTCATGCATGTTGGGGCGCAAAGGTTGGACTGCCCTTCAAAAAATGGCTGGTGTGAACACTGCCTTCTGGTTCTAGTAAATAACAGCTGGCAACTTTTTTTCTTCAATTTGACAATTTCTTTGTGACATTTTCTAGTGAAAGAAACTTGAAATTTGCTTTGAGTATGGAGTATCTGGAATGTTTATCGATTATCTAACACCGGAATTTCCCTATTCCAGACAGACCTCCAGTGGTCCAGTGTATAAAAGTGTTCAGCTAGTAATCGGAGGATTACTGGTGCGAATCCTTTTGATCGACTTGACAAAGAACAGTAAAAAAGTAGTGATCTTGCAATCGGAGGGATGCCAGCTCCACTAAAAAAATACTAGAAAGTCGTCCAGAACATCCAACAAATTACATTGGCATGTATACGGAAATGGTGCACGATAAATCTGATCGGGTTCCAGTGTCCTGACACCAATTGAGGTTTCGTCGGGTGCCAGCTCCGGTGTTATCCTCGTCATCTGACCATGTTTAAAAAATACGAGGCATTGTTCTTGGGTCTTTCCTTCAAGATATGCACTGAACCGTCGCCAATAGCCCACTGTGCAGTTCTAGTGCGACTAATTAATAGGGATGAACCGGATAGTGGTTTTGCCGGATATCGGATATCCGGCGCACATTACAAACCGGATATCGAATATCCGAACTGGATTTTGCCGGATATCCGGCAGTTTATTTTTTATGAAAATAACTTCTCATACACACTAGAAAAAACGGAAATCGGTCAAATATTGAAAAATATTTTTTTATTCTGTAATATTTCCAAATTCCTTATTTTTAAAGTAATACCAAAATTGAATAAACATTAAAAAAAAAAGAAAAAATTACAAAGGGTTATTCTATGGTGCTGCTAGCAATGGTCGTATGTTTTGTACATTTTACACTTGATTTCTGAATAATTGTAATTTTACCATATGCCCTTTCATTCCAAACATAAAAACTCAAGTTTGCTTAAACTTTTGAGACATTTATTTTTTAATTCAACTTTATATTAGTTGTGAGATGTGATGACCTTCCACCATAACAATTCGTTAAAAATATAATTTTAAAGTTAAAAATTTGAAAAAAAGTGTTTTTTTTTTAAAGTATTTATTGGTTAAAGGGAGAATCTGCATACTGTGAATACATTGGTAGAATTTTCAGGAAAATACTTAAAGCAAAAACAAAGAAAATTGATCGCCACAAAAAAAATCTTCGATGTTTTATTCATCCGGATATCCGGCATGGAAAATCGGATATCCGGCACTTTACTTCCGGATATCGGATAGTTACCGGATAGTTAAAAAGCAGCCGGATACCGGATAGTTACCGGATATCCGTTTCATCCCTACTAATTAATCAAACCAAATTCCAGACTTTCTATTGTTTTTAATGTGTGAGTTTATACTCTTTTTCTTTCTAGGATGCTATAAACTCTGTGATGCCCGAGGAATCACAGACACTCCCCTCTGAGAGAGAAGCTGAGCTTCCCATGGTGATTGGAGATAGTCCGAACATCGAAGCCTCGGGCGTCGCAAGCAGCGACAAGAATTCCAAAGCTGCACTTTCCATGCCGGTCGTCTCCATCGATGATGATGTTCAGTTGGCATCGAGGCTGTTAAACTTTTCTGTCCTGTATAAAGAAAATATGGTGCCACTTGAAGTGCCAGATTCAGAAACTGTTGGTAAGAAATTCTCATTTTAGAACTTGAAGTCCCATCGGAATTTGATGTTGTCATTTTCTAGTACCCTTTTTGATATTTTAAGAAAAAATTGGTTTTGGTTCAAAATTTCTATGTTAAGTTTTTAGTGTTTCTGTCTAGTTTTGAGAGTACTTTTCCATTACGCTGACGCAAATCTCGGCAAGCAAAATTTTTTGGCGACAACATACAGTATACTTATAAAAAAAGGTTAATAAATGTTAGTTTCAAGAAATTTTTGACGTATTAGGAAAAAGACGTGACTGATAAGAAATGGGCGCAACTTGTTTTGAAAATGTGGCGGTAAAAGGTTACCAGCAGGGATATTCCGTTTGGCATCGGTTGTATCATTTTGGTCGCCTGTGCCGGCGAAATGGAAAAGTACCCAATTTTCTTTAGAACAAGTTTGTCTTAACATTATTTAAAAAAAAATTCAAAATTATATAGTACACATGTTTACATTGTTGTAATACAACCTATGTTTCATTCATGTTGTGATTTAATAGATTTGCATGACAAGTCTTGTTAATTTACACCAACAAAAACCATTATATTCACATTTCATTAAAATCAAAGTACCCCATACGTAAAGTATTTAAAATAACTGCATGCTTTTACATTCCCATGTATTAATTAGGTATTTCTTTTATTTAATATTTTAGTTACATGTTATGAAATAATTGTTTGGGGAATACTTAACATGTCTGGGCAGTTCTGGAAATTTTAGTTTTAAATGAAACATGAGTGTGCTTTTTCAGCTTCCATAAAAACAGCATTGCATTCTGAGTTGGGTGTCCCTCCGTGTAGACAAGAGCTTTGCGGTTGGACCCTAAACCACATGGAAGAGATTGACCACATTACAGATGATGTAAGATCAGATTTTTATTGAGATATTATATTCCGAAGTAAAATGAGTCAAAGTGATCATAGTAGTACTAATCTCTGTGTTTAATGATTGTAAAAAGACATTCACCCATTTTGCTAAGACAATTTTATTAACAAACTACAAATTTGACTGGGTTGATGTCTTTACTGTAAACGAAAGTTCATAGAATATACTACAAAATAGTGATGAACCAAATATAAAATTTTACTGAATGATGAATATGCAATATTAAGCTAAATATTCGGTTTAAAAAAACCCGTAAAATTTCCTTTAAAAATAAAAGCTAATTAATTTTTTATTTGTTTTAATGGTTGTTACTCTTTGAGAATATTCTCATTAAATATTGTTTTTATAAGTATCTTTTTAATAAATTTAAATAAACAATTTGTAAATCTTGTCAATTCAACATTACATAATAATTAACTAAATAACTATAAGTTAGTGTTCTATCAGATTTCAATTGGTTATTATGTTTTTAGAACAAAGACAGAATGTCACTTCTTTTAAATTACTGTTTTCACTTCAGTATTTCAGCTGTGTGTGAATGTCTGAAATTTTTTTAAAATTTCATTTGATACAGAAAATCATTTGATTTGTTTCCTTTATAGACCATACTTTCCTCTCTACACTTACCACAGCGTACAAATCTTTTCCTCCTTGCTCCAGATCATATGAATCTGACAGTTGATGGGTAATAAATATTTGTTTCTTATTTTGCTGTGATATAATTTTTCATTAAAATTACTTAATTGTAATTTAATTTTATTACTTATTAATAGACAATCTGTCTTAACCCTTCAAAATTATAGGCTAAGACAGTTCTTTGCAATATCATATGTATTTTATTTAGATGCTCATTTAGAAATATGCTCACTGGACAATCAACGAAATAACTCAATTATTAGTTAGAAATGCCAGATGTAGTTGTTTTTCCTATTTCTTTAGTAGTCATTACCTATGACAACAATTACCCTTGGTTAAACAGCTATACAAAGCTAATGAACTGTAGCGACATCTTAGATCTGCCAACATTACATTGGAAAAGAGTATGGAGGGCACCTAATTCAATTATTTAAATTTATCAAATCAGGTATGTTTGAAGGCATAATATTTAATACATCCAACAGAACTGGAGGTCATGCTTAAAAGTTATACATTTCGCAACTTAATAGAGATGGTAATAAAGCATAATTTTTATAATAGATAAATGGAATTGTTTGCCCAAAAAAGTAGCTAATGTCTGGAGTTGGTAGTTTTAAATGAGAGCCGAATCGTTGTTGGTTGCTTGTTCGATGTGTGGGATGGGACCAAACTTGTTGGGCTTAGAGCCTGTAGTTAGTTGTCATTATTTGGTATTTGTACTCTTTAAAATGTGTGTGTTCTTTTAATTAAAATAAGTGTTCTTTTAATTTTTAATAAACATGTGCAAAACAGGCACTTTAGTTAACTATTTAATTTATGTCAATCTTATTTTTTAGAATGGGTATGAATAATCTCCTGGAGAAAAAGTTCAGGCTGCATATTATTGATACCACAAACAATAAAGAGTATGATCTGCAATTTCCTGGGTCCAAAACAGTTCTAGACGTAAGTTTATAAATTTTTAAAATGGTTTTAAAGCATTGAAAATTTATATGAATTCAAGTGTTATCTATGAATTAAATTTTCTATGGGTATTTATGGTTATATTATGGACCCTATTATTTTATATTTTTTAATATTTTGGTGCTATTTTTTTTAAATAAAAATTAAATGATTATTTACTTGTATTTTTTAAAATATTATACTCAATTGACTTGTTTTTGAAAAAGTAATTATTTATTACACTCCAATTATTTAAATAAAATAACGTCTTTTGTAGATATTGACTTTTATTTTTAACTGACTGATAAGCACGCCAACCAAAACCTCCAAAGCACAATTCAACAGATATATATATTTTTATTTATGTTCGCTCAAAATTTCTGTTTTAATTCAGTTATTTTGGGAAAAATTCTTTTTTTCCTTGGATGGGGATGTCTCACTTCTTTTTAAAAAATATTCGGTTATCTGACAATTTCAATTCACTGGACTGTATAAAATAAAATATTACCAAATTTTTTTTTTTTTTTTTTTAAATACAGAAAAATCCACTTTGGCATTTAAAAAAAAAAAAATGTTATCCATTCAGAAATATTGATTAATTAAACTTTTTTTAACAATTTCTCTGATTTCAAATCAATGACATTTCGTTCACAGCATTTGTTAGCATGGATAGAAATTGGTTTACAATATACATTGATGAGACAATATAGTTTTGTTTACCTGCATTTATTAAACTGGATGTGAGACAACCCGATGTGAGCAACAACTTGAATTTCTTGATGAATAGTAGCAGGGGTCGAAGCCGTAAAAATTAAAAAGGGAACTTGATGAATAATACCAGGGATTGAAACTGGAAGAGCTAAAAAAGGAAAACTGACTAAGAAAAATGCATTAAAAAGTAAAAAAAAATAATTTTTAATTTTAGAAACAGGTTACAAAAAAAAGAATAATTTAATATAAATTTTATATTTATTAAAACAAATTTAAAATTGGTGCCAATTTACAAAAAACATACATAAATTTTGGCGCCAATTTAAAAAAAATGTTGTAATGAGTATAAAATAAATATTAAATAATTTTAAAATTTCAACTCGTTCGTAAAATTAAAAATTATTTTTTACTTTTTAGCAAATTTTTCTTACAGTCATTTTTTTTTCTGTCCAACAATAAATTGTGTTGAATTGGTACTGTTATGATTTGAGACGCAGTGAATGCGCACCCATCGACGCATGGTGTCAGCAGCATCGCGCATTGCATGCGCACCCGTCTACGCACAGTCGGCAGTATAAATACTGTCGACGTCTGGTCATTGTCAGTTTCGAAATCATGTTCTGTTACTAGTTATGTTTACTTTTCGTTCCGGAATAATAAATATGTTTTAGTTTCTACGTCCTGTTTTACTGACCACGCTTTCCAATACCGCCATGTAACATTTGGCGACGAGGTGTGTTCGACTTTCGCGGCACGGGTGGGCGTTTCCCTGTATTCGGGTATGAGAATTGCTGTGTTTCTCCGGATGCAGGTATGAGAATTACTGCGTTTCCCCGGATGCAGGTATGAGAAATACTGCTTCTTTCTGACAGGGGGCGGATTTTTTTTTAGTACGTTTAAAAGTTTTCTGAACCCCGCTCCCGTGATGGCCGCCGTCGGCTCGATTTCCGAGTTCGATGTATCAAACCCTAGTTCTTGGGACTTGTATTGCGAGCAGTTAACATATTATTTAGAGGCAAATAATATTACTACTGCCGAACGGAAACGTGCTACCTTAATTGCCGTTTGCGGTATTAAGACAGTAGGCATTATCAGGTCTTTAATTACGCCGTCGACTATTGCCCAAAAGACTTTCGACGAAATAACAGCTGTTTTGAAAACTCATTTTAGTCCGAGACCATCCATTATATTTTCCCGGTTCAAATTTCATAAGCGAATTCAAAATCCAAATGAAGGGATTAGTGATTACGTTGCCGAGTTAAGGCGACTTGCGGAGGTATGCGATTTCGATGCAACCTTGTCGGAGAGGCTCCGCGACCAGCTCGTATGCGGGTTACGAGACGAGGGCGTGCAGAGGCGGTTGTTATCGGAAACAAGTTTAACTCTTGAGGATGCCGTTTCTAAAGCTTTGGCCCACGAATCTGCTGCTTCTCAAGTTAAAAGTATGCATTCTTTGAATTCGGGACGGGTCGCGGGTGCTGAATTCGTGGATTACGTGAAGTCGGGAAAAGGCAAAAGCGAACGTAAACAAAGATCGGAGTTCAGTAAAGGTAAAAATTTTTCAACCAAAAATGCTTGTTTTGGATGCGGAGAACAACATGAACGTGTAAATTGCAGATTTAGAGATGCAAACTGCAGGGCTTGTGGGAATAAAGGACACATTGAACGTGTCTGCCGTAAAAAAGGCCACGAGCCTAAAAATCCGAATTTCCGGAAATTACATGGCATAGGAGTGTCAGCTCATAAGAATTGTCTCCTTTGGGGGAATAGAGTAGTGATACCTGAAAGGGGACGTCAACTCGTGTTGCGGGAGCTGCATCTGGCACATCCAGGAGTGGAGCGCATGAAAGCTCTAGCTCGATGCTACGTATGGTGGCCGCACATAGACACTGAGATTCAAGGTCATGTGGCAGGTTGTCTGTCGTGCCAAGAAACGAGGCATGCACCACCACGAGCTCCCGTACATCCATGGGAAATCACCACAGTTCCATGGTCCAGGCTCCATGTGGACTTTGCTGGTCCGTTCCAAGGACGCAAGTTCCTGGTAGTTGTTGATTCCTTCTCCAAATATACAGAAGTGAAAGAAATGTCCTCAACGACTGCATCTTCAACCATTGATGTTTTAAGAGACATTTTCGCAACTCATGGCATTCCCGACGTTGTAGTCTCAGACAATGGACCACCATTCCAATCGAAGGAATATGGAGATTTTCTAGATGGAAATGCTGTTCGTAGGGTGCTGATTGCTCCTCGACGTCCTGCTGGCAATGGACAGGCAGAACGAGTCGTCCAGAGTACCAAGGACTCTCTAAGGCGTATTGTGAAGGGAACGTGGAAGAAACGTCTTGCTCAGTTCCTTCTGCACCAACATATCACGCCTTCCACCGTCACTGGTCTTAGTCCTGGGGAGCTGTTGATGGGAAGACGACTACGAAGCTGTTTAGACAGGCTGCACCCAGATTTCTTGAAAGATCAGAGGGAGAAGCAGGAACTAGCTTTTGAGAAAACTAGTGATCGACCATTGCGACAGTTCGAGGTGGATGATCCAGTAATGGTCCGAAACTACTCTCAAGGTCCAGAGTGGATTCCAGCTGTAGTGACTCAGTCGACAGGTCCTGTGTCTTATCGAGCTGCTACTGATTCTGGAGAGATAGTGCGTCGTCATGTTGACCAGATGATGCGTGCTCCACCATCCACTAGGCCTACACTCCACTTGCCATCGCAGGCTTCTGAACCAGTTATGCCAACTGTGGATCAAGAAGAGCCGGTAGAGTTGTCTAATGGCCAACCGTCAACTTCTACAGTGCCACAGAGTCCAAGTGTTCCATCTGAAAGAGTTGTGTGTCAACAAGCACCTGATCTTCCACAATCACGTCCAAGACGAACGATTCGAAAGCCAGAAAGATACAGAGACTTTGTGACGCATTAACTGGGAGGAAGGAGTGTTATGATTTGAGACGCAGTGAATGCGCACCCATCGACGCATGGTGTCAGCAGCATCGCGCATTGCATGCGCACCCGTCTACGCACAGTCGGCAGTATAAATACTGTCGACGTCTGGTCATTGTCAGTTTCGAAATCATGTTCTGTTACTAGTTATGTTTACTTTTCGTTCCGGAATAATAAATATGTTTTAGTTTCTACGTCCTGTTTTACTGACCACGCTTTCCAATACCGCCATGTAACATTTGGACTCCTTCCTCCCAGTTAATTTGTTGTTTGAATTTCTTCTTTTCTATTGGCATGACAGTTCGTTGTAGGCCAAGGCTGTCCTTCAGAATCTTCTACCATTCCACTCTCCTTTTAGCCAGGGCACTACACTTGGGAACTCTTACGATCTTAAAAGTCTTTGTTAATGCATACCGTCCACCTGACACTAACACTTGTCCCTCTTGGTTTGTAATGGTAGATCCTGAATATCACAGGGGATCCATTCAACAGATGTGTACAGCAAATTTCATGATATTAATTTTAAAATGTTTGAATTTAATTAAATTACTTCATTTTTACTAAATTTTTTAGGTAAAACTAGGGCTGCGTGATATAACTAGCATTCCTGTTCGATTTCAACGGTGGGTAGGATGGCCAGACACAATGAAGGATGAAAATGTAAGTTAATACTGAGTAAAATAAGATTTTATCTCTTGAATGTAATATCAAAACCTTAAGCAAGATGCATCTTTCAAGATGTTTTATGAGCTGTAATGTATAACATCTTTGCCTGTTTTTTTTGCAGACGAAATTAGCCGCACTGGACCTTCCTGATTCTTCGTTGGAACTGATTCTAAGTCGAGAAGAAAATGCTCCCAAATCCAAAAAACAGGTTTTTACGTTATTTGATATTCTATTGGGTTGGAGGGAAAGTTCTGTCGTATTTTAAATAAGCAGGTGATTTTTCTTGTAAATAAAAAGAACATCTTGCTAGTGAGTCAATCGGATTTTTTTT
Source organism: Troglohyphantes excavatus (assembly GCA_963932185.1). Lineage (NCBI taxonomy): Eukaryota > Metazoa > Arthropoda > Arachnida > Araneae > Linyphiidae > Troglohyphantes > Troglohyphantes excavatus. The sequence continues at coordinate 25,248,505 of OZ010670.1, read as the reverse complement.
TGTTTTTTTAGACTGCTGTATAATATAAAAGGTGCCCTTTTTTACCGTTCATCATTTACTTGTGATTTTTAAAGTGAAAAACATGTCAGTAGATAAAGTGCATTTAAGACACTGCATTTTATATGAATTTCCAAAAAGGAAGCAATGCATCGGTTGCATGTAAAAATTTATGTGCGGTATTTGGAAAAGGTATTGTAAATGTTCGTACTTGTCAAAGATGGTTTAGCAAATTTCGTTCCGGGGATCTGAGCCTCAAAGAAAGTGATCGATCTGGACGATCATCCAAGATCGATAATGATGTTTTGCGATCCATGTTGGAAAATAATCCACATTTAACAAGTCGAGAAATTGCAGAAGAGTTTGGCATTCATCATACAACTGTTGGAGACCACATTAAATCTGTTATGTTTGTGATAAAGCAAAGTGTTTGGGTTCCACATGAATTAACGGAAAAGAATTTGTCTGATCGTGTAAGAATGTGTTCATCACATCTGATTAGACACAATGTGGAGTCGTTTTTGGACAGGCTGGTTACTGGAGATGAAAAGTGGATTCTTTACGACAATATTAAGAGATAAAAATCTTACTGCAAAATTATCTAATGGGAAAAAAAATTCACGTCTTTTGAAAGTGTTTCTAAGGCAGTTGCTGACTATTTTAACTCCAAGAATGAGAACTTCTACAAAACAGGAATTCACAGGTTACCTGAAAGATGGCAACAGGTTGTAACAAACAACGGAGCATATATAATTGATTAATATTAAACACATATTTTTATAAATGAATTCAAATATTTTCTTTAAAATACGACAGAATTTTCCCTCCAACCCAATACTCTAATGAGCAGTCGAATTTAGAGACGCCCTGATAATATGATAGTTCAAGAATGGCTGATCACATTCTATTGTGCTGCAGCATTGAATTGATTTGCTGCACTGTAGCAATTCCAGTGGGGATAGTGCATCATACTCGTAACCTCAACCATTTGGCTGTATGCCAATCTTATGCATTGAGATTTTTATTTTTCCTCATTCAGAGATAGAATGCCACTCGTGTTGTCATCTTAAACTCTTAATACATCCCAATCATGCATTGCATAACACTTTAGTATTAACTGTAGCAACGACAATGCAATTTTGCCCTAAACGTAGGTTTCCAAATTCAATTGCTCAGGCCATACGTTGACTTTTTTTCATTTTGGTACTAAATACTTTTAATGTTTCATGGTTCTTATGAAACCTTTGGTGTTCTGGTAGATCCTTAAAAAGTATTTAATATTAAGAATTATTTAAAGGTTTTAAAATCTCACTAAGGTTTCAGAGGCTTGAAAAACTTTATTTTAAATATTATAGCATTGTATAACTGTTTTGTTTCGTTTACCTGCCGTTCAAAAATGATATCGAGTTGAGAGTTCTTAAGGGAAGTTGGAAGACATTAAAAATTCATGTGACACATTAAGTTTTCAATACATTCCTACATGCATATCCCATTATTCTCTTTCTCTGCATATTGTTACAGGAGTCAAGCAGTTTTGCACATTAAGAATACAATAACTTTAATTTATTAGAACCTCTGAAAATAAGATTTCAAAATTTTATTAATTTTTTTTTTATATATATATATGAAATTTTAAATCTCCCCAATAAAATCTATTTTTATTATGATCTTGACCCTCATTCAGTAATTCTGAATACACTATTCAATAAATAATAATATCCCCGAGTTATTATAATTAAAAAAATTCATAAGCGCATTTTATGCTGAGAATTCACCATTTTAAAAATCCTGTATATTAAAAAAATATCCATTGCAAGTAATATGTTCAATTCTAGTTGGTTGTGGAGCTCACTTCAAGCGAGAGTGACAATGAATTTGAAGATGCAGCAGAATGCTTTGGAGTAGATGACGATATGTTTGCATCCAGCTCTACTAAAAGAATACAGCCTCTAAGTATGGCTCAGCATATGTGTTTGTTATGCATTCAATTATCTGTTGCCAACGGCATACACCATATGCAAATTTTGTATAAGCTTTTAATTCAAATTTAACTGCAAATTCATAACATTTTAAACATAATTAAAATGATCGTTTTACTGATTATTAAGTAGTTTTATTAATTATCTAGTAATATATGATTTTGTATTACTATAAGAGTTAGGTATTTTGTTTAGTTAGGTGACCAAGCGTTTACAAGGTGCTGTTTTAACCCGACCTTTTGGCACTTAGTCTGTAAATTTATTTGTTATGCAGCCACGGTCAAACACATTGTTCGATTTTCTTTAAATTTGACAGAAAAGTTTCTTTAAGTCATTGAAGTTGACGTATATGTCAGTGTTCACTCTAGAAATAAAAAGGGGCAGGGCGCTGTTGGCAGTAAAAGGGCACCCCATTTTTGAAAAAGCACGTCTTGTGTTCAAAAGGGCACTTTAAAAAAAAATTTGGTGTGGGCGTGGCCACACATTGACACATTGGACCCGTGACCAAACAAAAAAAAGTTCCGATTTGTTTGTTGACATTGCACTAGAGCTAAATATTGGGCTATTGTTAACGGTTCTTGGCCTATCTCGATGGAAAGACCCTTACAAAATTGGTGTCTCTTTATAAAAATATTATTTAAAATCTAAAATTTAACATTTTAAAATTGTTTTCCCTAAAAACCAAATTTCTAAGTAGGAATCGGACCCCTTGCAAAACTGATAAAAAGGCTACTTAAATCCAAAATTTGGTAATAAGATGCTTAGTCTTGCAAACCAATCCCAACCTACTACCAAACCATCTTCTCTTTAAAAAAAAACTTAGAATTTCATATGCAGGCTCAGGTCACCAATAGGATTTGCAGAATGTCCCGTGCTCGAAATTACTGCGGAATCATCGCGATTTCACAACACACGTAGTTATAAAGGAGTTTGTTTTTCTACTGTCATAATTCACTTAATTCCAATTCACACGCAAATATTTTTTAATCGATGCCTTTTTTAAAGACAACTAGGGAAGCAATGATGCTTGTGCTTGACTGAAAAGGGCAATAAGGGCGGAATTTTTTCAAAAGAGGGCGGCATTTTGTAAAAAAGGGGCATGAGGGCGCTATCGAGATGAAAAAAGGGCAGGCAGGGCGGACCGCCCTTCAAAAAACGCCTAGAGTGAACACTGTATATGTTAAAATTGTTTTGGTTGCGAGATAATGTCTGTGGCTTGGAACTAGAAGGACAATTGTCTATTCTATAATGGCTTTAAAAACTATTTTGAATATATCAATTTTAAACTTCTAAATGAATTTAATAGAAACTAATGTAGTCGGGCTTCTCTAACCCTTCAACTTGAAAATTTTCATGTTTTTCGCAACATTGCAACAAGGCTGATTCCCAAACTTCGCATCCATTTTCTTCAAAACTATCAATTTTGCCATTGGTCGTTCTTGTTCCAAGCCATAAGTTTTACTGCGTTGTATCTGATTGAATACATAATAATTTTAGCTAAACATATACTCTGTCTTTTAATTCCTTCATCCATGAAAATATTGGAATAAAAAAAAAATTATAATCATGTTTTCACCCACTTGATTTTGCTGTTTTTGTCTAATAGCATCTATCCCATTCATCGTCAACACTTCCCCAATAGTACTTAACAGTACTATACTGCTTAAGCATTTATTACATTGACAACATATGTTTTTTATAATGTAATATAATTCAAGCGATATATTAATTCTTTTTCTAGTGCCAGATAATGTAGACGATGAACAAAGTGCTGTTAATTATTTTGAGAAAGAATTTGAAAGCAGGTACATTAAAAAAGATCATATTGATGTAAATAACTTTAAAATGTTTGTCTTGTTAGCCTGATTAAAATTTAAATGTAATGGCATGCTTTCTAGGTATGGTACATGCCATCCATCATTTCAAGGCAGACTATCAGAAGTGCTACAAGCTTCTTGTGATAAACCAGCAACAGAGGTAATTTTATTTTCGTATTTTAGGTTTGTATATTTTTAGTATTTACTATTGATGTCTCTTTATGAAACGTGCATGCTTTATACTTTTCAATGGTCTTAAGTATTTTTTTTTTTAGTCTGAAAGAGTTTCTTGTGAGATTTTCTCAATTTTCATGAATTTTTTTTCTATGATTTATGTTTCAATATAAATCATGTAATTTTCATTAATAATTTCTATCATAACATGTTATATAATTTTTTTTTTACATTTTGCTATTGAATGTTTTATGAAAGGTTACTGATGTTGTTAAATATTCAAATTCATTTTTTTTACAGTTTTGTAAAAGGTTCTAATTTTATAATTTAGAAATTTTTAACCAGTCACTAAAAAATTTATTCTAAACCTGCCTTTGATTTCAAGTGTGTTCCAAAAAGGAATCTTGCGACTTTTCTCTCAGAATTATAATTTTTGTTCCCAATATATATCACATTTTAATATGTATTTCAATCTCTGTTTCCAGAGGCGTCCATTAGCTATATATTTACACCATGATGCAAGTGTCTTGACAAATGTTTTCTGCACCCAGCTTTTCTGTTCAGAGACAGTTGTTAGTTACCTTACTCTAAATTTTATGACTTGGGCTTGGGATCTTACATACGAGTCCAACAAAACATTGTGAGTTGTATTTTTTCTTTAACTTATCTACAATATTAGCCTAATATTAGATATAAAATTTTTGAATCAAGTAGCGTAGATGCAAAACAGATTATATCCATTTAAACTTTTTTGCAAATGTCCCAAAAATCTTGTGAAAGTTCATTTTGAAGTTTTTATAGATAAATAGTTTTTTCCCACATTCTTTGTAAGGTAAGAATTGAAGACTAAGTGATAGAGTTTCTAATGTTATCAAAATGTCATTTTTTTAAAATTTTGGATCTGACATGTTTTGCATTTCGTGCCACTCGATTCTTGATTTGCCTGTTGTAATAAAGCATTGTTTATTAGTTATGCACTATTTTAATAAAAATGTTTTACTTTATGGATTTTAAATTTTAAGTAGATTTTATGTTAAATATATGCATACAAAATAAATTTTAATATATTTTATTCCCTTTTTAACAATTTGATCCTTCCATTATGCAATTATAGTGTAATTCAAACATGGGATTTTTTCATGAAGTAATGAAATTCTTTGATTTTTATTTGACTAAATGAATTTCATCCAAGTAATGCAATTATTAGTTTGCAGAAAATTAAATTAAATTTTTTTTTGTTTGACCAATTGCATGTATGGTAATTGGAATTGCAGGTACTTTTTTGTGGATTTAAATATGATAAAAACTTGGTTCTAAATTGGAGTGGCTAAACATTCCCTCTAATCTGACTCTACTCAATAACAGCTGGTACCCCCTTTGAACAGTTGTTTGGGGCTACTCATCCCCTCCAAACATTTTGTTTTAGCACTGGGCAATGTCAACTTGCTTTACTCAACCGAACAGTTAGTTTTGTCATCTTGACTCCATTTTGGTCAGTTTTGAGAATCTTGTATCATAATAATTTTTTTCACTGGAACCAAACCTAAATTAAATTCTACAAATAATAGTACAGAACATGTTCAAAGTCAATTAAACATTCCAAAAATGCATTTACAACTTTGTTATATATGTCCTTCGTAACAGGAAATAAAACTAAAAGATAAATTCATTTTGTCCAGAAATGGCTGCATTTCAACCTTGCAATAATTTTCCTTTCAACATAAATTTCTTTCCATACAAGGGGATCGTTAGGGGGGTTGTTATCGCTCAGGAACAAGGGTTGCCGTAGACCACAATTGAAACATTCCTGTTTTCCTGTTTTACCCTGTAAAAAGTTGTTTTGCATTTAATATTCTTTGGTACATCCTAGCAAACCCAGATGCCTCTACTTCTCATAATACTTCCCGTTAATAATTGTTTATTTTGTGAGTGCTTAAAATATAACCAATTTAATTATCTACATCAATTCTCCATCTAGTCCACAACCAGCTTAAATGCTAGTAAAAATTTTATAAACGAAGATTGAAAGTAAGGATCTCTTCCATTTTACTCGTAATATTAAATGTTGTAATATTTACTTGCAATTTATGGCCATTAAAATGTTGAACTTTCTTTTTCCTAGTTTGCTCGCTCTTCTGTCTCAACACTTGGGCATGGGAGCCGCAAGCACAGTGAGAAACTTAGCTTTGAACAGTTTACCCGCCTTTGTGATTGTTACTAAAGTGAGATCTACTCCAGAAATACTAACTGTGATCCCTGGTAAATTGAAACTTCATGTATTAAGATTTGCTACAGGGTTATGTTACAATCAATTAAGTAAATTTAACAGTGTTTTAAAATTATCTGTAATGAAACATTGTACTTTTGAGTGGAATCCTGTGTGATAGAATTAAAGACTCTTATAAGTATGCCAAAATAGAAATTTTTTCTAAAAATATGACATTAATTTTTTTAATTGTTCGTGACAGGATTTTATTTTTATTGTGAAAATGTAAATTAGAGTAATAACATGAATTTCTTGATTTTCTATAATTTCCTAGATTAGTAAACAGCCACTTTATTTTTATGGGCTCCCATATTAATATTTGAAAACATCCATTATTTTTTCAAGCCCTTATCAGTGTGGAATATTTTAAAACATATATATATTTAAATAGAATCATTTTGTTTCTCGCTACTTTTGTTACCTTGAGAATGGAATTTTTTTTTAACAGTCAACAGCTGCGATGATATGGATCCAATTAAATATATGAGTATTGTACAAGACTTATGAAAACCAACTCTATCTTCTATTAAGAATAGATTTAATCGCAACTGAAGATATGTACAAATTTTAAAACTACCCGATCGAAGGCAACCACTTTCCTCGATAGCCTAACCAGTTTTCTCTTCCAGTTCAACATGCATGGCCGTCTTCTTTCCAAGGCCGGCAAACTTGGCGTACACTTATTCTTTTTGAGGATTTGACAAACTTTACACTCACCATGATTAAATGTTTGATGTCCCATTATTGGTTATATGAAAGTATTTAAAACTTATGTGATGTTTTTTGTCTTCAAAACCATCCTATCTAAGCTGCCAAAATACAAAACTTTTATATGAATATGCCTCTAACAGAAGTTATGCCTGTTATTGATCTGTATTTACACTCAGGCATTATAAATAGTATCACAATATATGTATCACATAAGATATAAACTTATAGTATCACATAAGATATAAACTTATAGTATCACATAAGATATAAACTTATAGTATCACATAAGATATAAACTTGACTACTACTTTGTCCTTCAGGTAATGTTGGTTTGGATGATCTTATGACACGATTAATTCATGCTGTCGAAGTATTTACTAGTGAAATTCAGTCAGAAATCTGGGAAGAAGTAAGTGCAATTCTTTTGCAAAACTGTCCCCTTTTTTATTTCTATTCTAAAGTCGTTTTAATAAAATATTTAAGTCTAAAAAATAACTAACATGTTTATTTGTTTTTAAGGCTCAATCTCAAAATTACTAATTGTACCTCTATGCTTATTTGTATTATTCTATGAGAAATGTAGACAAGTTATTGTTTTGGGTGAGAATTCGCTGTTGATGTTTTCATATTCTTTGACTTTAAAGTATTGCGAATACATAATGTAACTATTTAAAACTGCTTCTGTAAATGAAATATTCATTCAAACGAAAAGAGTGGGTGCTACAACCAGATTAAAATGTTTTGTGGTATACAAGGGATGATATTTAATAATATGCCTAGCATCAAAATTGAATGCTAGAATGGCTTTCATTGTTTAATTGTTGTGGTTCAGGTGTTCAAAAACTATAATGATATATTTTTATGTGTTTTTAAGTTTAAGATCGATTAATAGTTTTAACATAAGTATACTTGTAAAAGCAAATGTAATTTAAATTTTAATGATTTCTTTAAAAAAAAACTCAATTAAAATGATTTCTTTAAAAAATTACATATTTAATTTAAAAGAATCTTTTGTATATTTTCATTTTACTTCCACTTATTGATTATTGTATTTTTTAAAATTTCAGCGTGAAAGGGAAGCTCGGGAAAACGTTAAACGAGAACAAGATATGGCCTATGAAGCTTCACTCTTGGCTGATAGGGCAAAGGTCATTATTTAATTCAATATATATTAAGAATACCAAGAAAGTGGTTACTTGTTTTATATGATCGATAAAGTAAACACTAGTTTCAGATTTCGCTAACGCTCGTAACCTTCTCGATCCTTGTTGGTTTGCTTCACAAACCAATTTTCACTTTGCTCACATTAATTCTATGCCTTTCTGAAACTTTAGTTAAATTTTCACCTTTTGACAAGATCATTTTACTATAGTTAAAATTTTAATATGTAGATGGCGCCACAATATTAACTCATTTTTAAAAACTTAATAAATTAATTAATTGCTTAATATTTTATAGTTTTGGTGCATATTGGCTCATCTACAGTTCACTCCCTTTCAAATGACACCTTGATCATAAAAATTGCTTATAAAGTTTAGGAAGAGTGATTGTGACAAAAAAGAGCTTCTCATATTAAATGTATAGATGTATTGCAAATATGTTAAAATGTAGTGAACAAATGGAAAAATCCATATAGTAAATTTTATAAACTTAAATACATATTTATATACATTTTATTAGTCCAAGCCATATTCATAATAGCAAATGAATTGTATGCAGGTTTATATTTTTTGTCATTTTTTTTATGTGATAGAATAAGTAAGCAATATTAATTGCATAATAAGCTCACAATGATTCCCATGTTTTGTTCAGACAAATAGTAAGGAAAGAGAAATATTAAAATCATGTTTTCCTGATTATTTGTTGTATTTAAGTAATTTTGTTAATATATATATTTGTTGTTGATAAATTTAAGAACTTGTGATTTCAAACAAATTCTTAACTTGCAATACTTGAGCTATTTAATACATATTAAAAAAATGGATTGTAAAAAGAATTTTGTACACATAGGAAGAGGCTCGCAGACACGAATTTGAAGAGAAAATGAAACAAGAAGAAAAGGAATTAATGAAAAAGGAAGAATTGGAACAAATGCGACAGCACGAAGAAGCAGTTAAAGATGTAAGATAACACCAGCCCTTTGGTCTATTTTATAAAACAAAAATGTGTGTACTAGACATTCTATTTTCGTGCCTTGTATTTTCTGTAATAATTGATTATAAATTTTAATCGAAACACATAATTAATTCAATTCAAGATATATTATTACACTAATAAAAATACTCATTTTTAATACAAGGTTATTAGAAATTGCACACAATAGAAACTTATAAAACCAATTTTATTATTTTCTAGCAATGGATAGTAGTTTTGACTGACATATGCATTTTCATATATAAATTCAATTACTTTTAATTTGTAACACTTTTTTAGTTAAAAAAAATAAGTGCATAAATGTTCTTTTATTATCGCATTAGAAAAACGATAGGTACATTTGACCTTAAGTAGAAACATTTGTAACAGAATTCCATAAGAAAATGAAAAATAATTATGTTTATTTTATATATATATTTTCAGATGATATAATATTTTTAACTTCACAAAATTGAAGCATTTGTATATCAAAATAAATATTGTTATTTCCAATTCAGTAATCGGGTTGTAAGAGCATATGCACTTAACAATAAACAAATCATGGAAATGTCACACTATTTATTCACTGTGGTGTAATCTTTCCAAAAGAAACAATACAAGGCACTTACTAGTGCTACTGATAAGAGTTCTGATGATAACTTTGCTGTTGTTCCATTTTTCATTTAACACATTTTAAGTTTATATAAATTATTCAGTACTAATTACGACAATATAGTAACATAATTATTTTATATGTATGTCAACTACCAAATCGATATGGCATTGTGAAGAGAGTTAAAATTCATCCTTAGATTTGACGATGCAGTGACGAACAAGCAAGTTATATAGAGTAATAATCAAATTTTCATGTTTTCTTTGAAATAAGCAGACAAGACTTATGTAGATTGATTAAACAAACGGCAATGCCATTTTTGTAAATTTATTACAACACATTATTTTCAGATTGGAATGATTACTGTATTTGTCTAAATTTTAAATATTTCGTTAATTCTTCAGTTTTTTTTTATTTTGTGTAATACTCCATGCCTTTATTTTACTCAGGCCGTAAGGAGATCTTTAGCAGAACAATTACCTGCAGAGCCATTAGAGGGCCAGTCGCCCGTTAGCCACATCCGAGTGAGATTACCGAACGGCGGCACGATCGGCCGCAGTTTCACAGCAGACACCCCTCTCTCCCTGCTGCTGGTATACATTGCCTCAGAAGGTTATCCAGTAGAGGAATACAAAGTTCTTGCCAGTTGGCCTCGCATTGATGTAAGTACATAATAAAAAGTAAATTGTGCATATGTATTATAAAATAGGAATTATACAAAACATTTTGGTACCCAATTTTTGTCAGTTATGGTAATGTGTTCAATAAATTCTATAAGTTCATCTACTATTGAAGGGATCTTTTTCCTCTGGGCTGTTAGTGCTATGCCAGTAAAATTAGAAATAAAATTCTTTTTAAAAGAAATTTAAGCAAGGAGTAATTAATTGATTTGAGATTTTAGGCTGATAAGTTTAGCATTTATTTATATAGTTCAATTTAACCTGTGAATATTTGGAATGTTAACTTGGTGATTTATGTATTTTCCCTGCAAAATTACTGTTCTCAACAAAAATTAGGATATTCATTTTTTCCAGAGTTGTGTTTATTTTCCAACTTCTGCAGATTTTTTTTTTGTACGATTATTTTATAAAATTGTACAGGTTTCAAGTAATTTGTATTTTTAAAAAATATACCTAGATCTGTTAAATAACAAAATCCTTTACATATATTCTTCTACAGACTGAAGAATTATTCAGTAAAATCTTATAATTGAATTTTTCTTTTCGCAAATTTTCTTTTTTCTGTTGCAGCAAGTTGAAGTAAAATTTAATAAATTGTAACAATGAAACAATTAGTGTACAATTTTCTTAGTTAATTTTTTAAAAAAAAGTTTTATATTTGAAACCAATTAAGGTATATATTTTTTAAAAATTGTTTTATATTTGAAATCAATTAAGGTATATTTTTTAAAATGTTGTTTTATATTTGAAACCAATTACGGTATATGTTAATGATATAACAAACAATTCAAATTTTGTTTTTCAAAAAAATTCTTATTTTTAAAAATGTTGATTAGTATGTTACTGTATTTTTGTATGCGCCTATTGCATTTTATTAAAAAAAATATTAATTGTGTTTCATTTTAGATATACCTATTGTATTATTCTTTTCAGCTCACCACCACAGATGACCAGAAAACACTAGAAGAGCTAAAACTGTATCCTAAAGAAACTCTTACATTAGAGGAAAGATGAACCTTGTCACACATTATCACTAATATATATATTAAGCATGTTTCATACCACAAGAGCAAAAGGAAAACAGCGGCTACACTATAGCTATTTGCTACAAAATTAAGTTATAACCTGTGATACCCACTTTACTGTAAAAAAAAATGCATTTTCTTAAAATTAACTCAATTGGTCTCTAAAATTTTAGCTCAACACTTTGAAAAGGTATTTTATGAACATTGTGAATTTTTATTTTGCAAGTTATTTCCGCAAGTGTTGTTATTTTCATTTGCTGCCGTCTAAAAGTACTTGCAGAATCTCTGTTCTGTCTATTGTGTACAGTCTGAAGAATGTGTAGGTTTTGTTTTTAATTTAAGGAGTGTGATTTGCTAACTTTCTTACTCATTTTGTAACATCTGTATAAAATATAGTTATTGTAGTGATGAATTATAGAAATCAAAATAAAAGAAAATGTTCTCTTCGGATATTGGATTGCCTAATTTTATATAAAAAATATTTAATAGGGATTACCCATGAATATGAATCACTATTTTCCATATATTGTATTTATTTCGTATTAATATCACTCTTGTAATATCCCAGCATAAAACCTTCATGAAAGTGTTGTTTCTAATAGCTTTATAAAATCTGCTTGTTTTTGATGATTTTAATTTACCTGCATAAAACCTTTTAAAATAACTGCATTTCCTCTTCCAATTAATTCAATGGTGAATATCTTTTAACATTTAACTTGCATAAAATGTTTAATTTCACAACTTTCATGAAGGCTGTATGTTTTTTTTTATTAAGTTGTCATAAGTTTTCTGTCATTTTCTCTTTTAAGTTGAAGAAAAGTTTGATCATATTAGGCCACAGATACAACACTTTCAATATTGAACTCTTTTTAATTGTTTTTGAGGTCATTAATAAACATATAGGAATGTAAAATCTTAATACCTAATAAAAAAATTTCATTTGCAAAATAAGGATTTCTGCTCAAATAATTTAATTCCACTAGCTAAATTCTGAAGTTTCCTATATACTAATTAGAGTTTAAATATATCTGAAAAAAAAATCTAAATTTTACTTATTGAACTAGAGTTAAATTATTGGGTTGATGTATAATGTCGGAGGCTTATTAAAATAAGTTAAAAATATCTGATATATTTATGTAACTTTAATAGCCCAAATTGCTGCTTGTGAAGCAAGTACTACAATGGATCATAGAAAGTGATCCGTCTTAATTATTAAATGAATATAAAAAAAAAAAAAAAAATTTGATTTTGAAAAATATAAAAAAAATATGTTGGTAATAAAAAGAGGCAAGTTTTATGAAAATTTTATTTGATATCACTGGTAATGAGAAAAGTATAAATCTGTGCAGGTACAACTCAATTTCTATACATGTAAATATTCATCCAAACATTGATTCTTTAACAACATTTATATGAAAGCAACACAGTATACTACAGTTCTAAAAAAATAAGTCGTCCATTCTTGTCATTAAGTGGATTTTTGTGTATACACCTGTACATTAGATATCGATAAAAGTTTGATTTAAAACACCATAAAATCTAAATAAACGAAAACAAATTTCAATTCTTCAAAATAATTCATTTAAATTACACACTTGAAAATCAAAATAAATGGATTTTATTGTTACTGAATTGAGCCAATGATAAACAATTTTAACACTTCTGCAGAGAACAAATGTAGTAATGTGTTATATTTGTTAGTTAAATATGTAGTCTAGTGTCAATAATAGTCTCAGTTCATTTTGTGCTAAATTGAGATAAAATGTATATTGAAGATATATTCAAATGAAGAATGCATTAACAGAATATTTTAAAGATTTGTAATTTTGGCTATGTATTCATTGAAGATAAAGGGGCAATTATGGAAGGGCACCCGCCTTCATATAATAAAATTAAGGAAATTTTTGTTTAAAATTTCTAAAACTTGTATTATTTAACCTTTTGAAGGCGTGTTTGATTTTAACATGGGATTCTGTCCGAAATATTGGCCACCTGCCCTGTAAAGGTTAATAATACCATCAAATATCGATTTAATATTATCGGTTAGTATAAGATGTTATTTTATCAGGAATTTCTTGAAAGCAAGGGTGGCAGATATAAGCGGGATTGCCCCCTAAACCTTAATTCTTCTGATTTTTACTGTATAACACCAATATTATTTTGGTCCTTTGTTTGTTATGATAATCAATAATTTAATTTCTATTAAACAAATAAGGAGATGTCTTAAGGATGGATATTACAGTTTTTAGAATTAAAATTGCAGTTTTATTTGAATAATCAGGATTTTCAAAAAATAGTATTGCATTTAATAGCACAATTTAAATGCTTTTGCTATTGAGAAACAGCTGAAATGGACTATTCGTTATGACACTAGAATCTTCAATTGCAGTCTTCAAAAGTGCCAAATACATACCAGATACCCTAAAACAATGTGTTAATTTATTAAAGTACACAATTGTTTGGTTTAATAATTCAGAGATATAATAACAATAATAAAAAAAATATATAAAGTAATCCCAAGTGTATTAGTAATAAAATAATAATAAAAAAAATACATAGCTACCTTTTTTCTCGTTATCTTGTAGCTTATAACACATTTTAGAATATTTAGATTGTTTGATTTGGCCACTATTTTTTTTTTTTTTTGGAAAAGATTGGAAGTGTATAATAAGAATGATGAAATTTAAATTAAAATTCTGAAAAATGAATATGTTTTAGCCTTTAATTTATTATTTCAAATATAACTCAAAATCGAATAATTCTTTTAAAATATCTTAACGTAGTGAGCTCAACCAGAATTTGAAATCAAGCTTTACAATAACAGTGCAGAAAATTTCGCATAAAACAAAACATTCGGTAAATTACTTTCACACAACGATAGATTTAACCAAAATAATAATAATAAAAAAAAATGATAAGCAATAAAAATATTCTGAAATTTTGATATTTCCATCGTTAATTTGTCAATATCACATGCGCGCAATCATTGATTCTGCCACCGTGTTGCCAGGAACCTCCTGTATATCACAGTGACGTAAATGGCGAGCAGAAGCACAACGAACATGTCATCAAGAAGACCCAGGATGCCGAATACTGCTTCAGGTATCATGTCGAGTGGAGAAATAAGATACATCACAGCCGCCACAAAGCACAAAAGTATTCGTAATCGGAACATGTACATTATACCTCCCACGGAGAAGAACTCGGAGCCGGCGTGACGGAGGAGGGTTGGCAAATCCCAGAGGTAGTCGAGCCACTGAAAAATAAAAATACATGTCAAGATATTTCTAGAAATTCTCATGTTGTGATTCATTGTTACCATGGAAAAGAATATTTTACTTGATAAATATAATCAAAAGACAGTGGCGGCTCGTCCACTACAGCCGGGCTGCACCTAAATTCAGTATTTTAAAACTAAAATCAGATATTTTACTAATTTTCTTAAATGAAGATTAGAATTGAAAATGTAATTTCTACGGTAGTAAACAAAATATCCGATAAATAGCAAGCCTGTTACCATAATGTACAATTCAGGAGGGGAAAAAACTCCATTCAATCAAAACTGCAGCCAAAAAGCAAAATTCGAAATCAGCTGCATCGTTGCCATGGCAACCTCTATAGTATGGAGATTCCTCCCCATGCTAATGCACTGCATTTGTGAGAAGGTACAGCCAAAATGAATGTTCTTGTTTTAGCTGCACTTGAGATTCGATATGCTAATTGGCTCGTCCGTGAAACGCTGGGATGGATGGGCGAAACAATAACTTACGAGAATATCTCCAAACGGAAATGGTTTTCGTGATAAATTTACTGTGTGCTGTTGTTTCAGGACATGGTCCTGCTGGTGTTTTGTTATTTAAGTTAATATTAAAATTGACCGATTCGCATGTTTAAAAGAAAGGAGGATTGCTTTAATTAAAAAAAATAAGTAAGTGTTTTCTATTTTTTTTGCATGTTATCGTTTCGTAAAAATTGAAAGGAAACTTTGATTTGAGTAGTAAATAATAAAGTATTTTCGTCGTTCATGTATAGGTTGTGGAAAATCAAAGGGGAGGGGGGGGGGGGGGGGGCATTCACATGATTTCGGCTGCACTTACATTTTCGATCATGGGCCGCCACTGTCAAAAGACATGAATACCAATACTTTGATAATTAAATTGCAATGCATATAGGCTAAAAACACCTTGCTGAATTATTAACATAAATGTGTTCTATGCATATTGCAGTTAATTACTAAATTGATAGCTAAAAGCACAATCATTGAATGTCCATGTTTGGCAAAAATGAGATATTGGTATCAGTTGAAAGTGTAGTCTCTTTTTTTTCTCCTGTACAAACATTGTATATCACTTCTAAATAATAATTTTATGGTGCAGGTTTAAAGCTGCCCCAAGTCCAAAATCCTTTTTACGTTTTCCGAATGTTTACAAAAGTGGACATACAATAATTGTGCCTATAGCAATAGCTTACATGCAATATGCTTTGGAGCTTCTAATATCAAAATAAAAAAGAAAGTTTTTATCTTTTAAAGGCCAAATGGTCATTATTTAAATTAACATAAATTTCTATACATATTGGTAAAAGAAAACTGCTTTTTTTTTCATTTATATAAAAAAGTTTATGTGTGTGCTGAAGTTTAATCACTGAGTGATTAAACTCACTAAAGTGAGATAATAGCATATTTTTTTTTTGGCAAAACTTTCTATTGTCAAAATGAAATAAAAGTTATTGTGATATTTGCAGATGTCAAATGGTGACCTTTATTATGGTACTTTATTTATGACATTTAATACATACAAACAAAATATTTGAATTTCAAAAAACAACCAAAGAAAACCTAAAAGAAAGGTTGTGTATTTAAAAAAATCATGATTGATGGCTTAACAAGTGAAAGGAGAGATATCAATAGTTTTGATAAAACCAGGGGTTCATCCAGCTTAATTTGGGGACATTTTTGGCCTTATTACATATTAAAATTCCTGAAAATCTGCCCTGTCACAAACCAAAATTTTCGAAAATCAGACATGCCATAAACCGAAATTCCCAAAAATTAGACCCTTTACATACTCGTCTTGTCTTTATTTATTAGTTACTCGCCTGTCTTTATTTTACTTGACTATCTAATTTATAAGAAAGAAATTAATTTTAAGATTATAAAATACGTCTGTATACCATAGTGAACAGTTCGACCTGTTTTCGAACAACATCTAAACAAAAGAAATTAAAACAATGGCAACTGGTTTTTAAATATTTAACTCAACTTCCTTTCAAAGCTCTTTAAATGTTTTACGTATAAAACCAATGGAAATTCATTCATTAAGCTGTTAAGTACTATATATTTAATTTTTGAGCATGTGCTAAATTTTTTTTCTTAATTTTTTGCCACACACATCAAGATTGCGGGTAAAGGTTACCATTTTCGTTAAATTTTTGCAATTTTCGCAAATGTACTAACATTTGTTGAGAAAAAGTTTTTATACTTTATCTAAACCATAATTTTTTTTTATTAAAGTTTAACTGTAAAAAAAAAAGTTAACTTACAGGCCTGGGTTCTCCTGAGAAATGGCGATTATAGTCATTGATTCCTTCCATTAATTGTGCTCTCTCTGTGGATGACAGGTCTGCATTGTTCGTGAAACACTGCAAGAGGGCTGTTACCTGACAATTTGAAATAAAGCTCTGATTAGGTTAAAGAGAAAGAAATGGCAAAAAGTATTAATAAAATTAAACAGTCTGGTTAACATCCCACAATATCTTATTACCCTCCCTTAAAATGTCTACACCAGAAAGTATTTTATCGTATTTGTGAACCATACATTTTCACTTTTAATGTTCCTTAATGCAGAAAACTCATAATTATGGAATAAAACTCAATTGACGGTTGTATTTGCTGTAAATTTAAGAAATAATTTACATAAATTAAAAAAAAATCGGGTGTGCTGGAGCGCAGCCAATATGGTTTGATGCGAAACATCATTTTAGAAGTTTATAGAAATAATTGCTTACCAACGAAAATCTTGTCAACAGTAGGAAGATAAACAAGGTCATTTTTTTCAACAACACAAGTATACCATCCAAGTCTTGCTTTGTTTAAATATATACATGATTTAGAGTCTAATTTTTTAGCGAATGAGACTAAATTGATGTCAAATGTGCTATTTGTCAGATCGTTAGTGTCAGAATGGATCCTCCTAAAAATAATGTTTCTATCACGATACATACAATTGATTTTAAAGACGTTTATGGTGAGACCTATCAGGTAATTACTATGCATATTGAACTCAAGTTTAAAAGAAACTAAAATTGCAATCCGATTAGATCTTCTTCCAAACTATATACAAAGGTATCACATTTGTATTTTTGAAATGTTTGATTTCAAAGACGCAACAGATGTCACATATCATGTGACCTAATACCTTTTGTAATTTTTTTTAATAACAATATATTATACAATTGAATTTTAAATCAAAAATGCTATTATAAAGAAACACATGCAAATACATTTATTGTAACTGAATATAAGAATCACTAAGGTTCAATCCATATGGTCTGATTATGAAGGGTTAATATCATTCACAAATAACTCAAATGCTTCATTTAAAACTTACTATTTGCCGGCAAACAGGACATCTCACAGCTCCTAGCCAGTTACCCGTTCTCCAGTATGTAATTATGCATTGGGCTGTAAATTTATTTTAACATAATTACATTACTCAGACACACGACTTAGTTTTAAAAAACTAAAACAATTTACAGAAAATAAAATCATGATCTATTTGATATTTCCATAGCCACAATTTAAATAAAAAAAATCCCCTATTTTTTAATAATATAATATTATTTGATCATAAATAAGAGAAGTTTCTGTCTGGTAACAGAGGTTAAAAATTATTACATAACATAATAGTCTGCATGAATAATATTTACCTCTGATTTCAATTATTTGCTTGCAATAAATTTTATGCATTTGCAAAATGCAATAATTGCAAGCGAGATACTATAAAGAAAATTACTTTGGTAAAAGTGAAAATATGCGAGTACGTTTAGCATGAGTCAAAGTACAAAACGCACGTAGCTTTGGTTACGAAGTACATGAAAAGTTAGGAACCACAATGATATGAATGTATTACCACAGAAAAGATGACCACAATTTGTTTCTACAGGATAGCGAGGTTCGTTCAAACATACAGGACACTGGTGATCTGAGCCGTAGTGTGTGGGTGCCGTTTGGACCATGTTGGGATCCGCATTACCTATGAGGCGATTGCTTATGAGGAGCTGCTGGGCAGTGGGTGGGTCATACCTCATGAACCATGAGCTGATGTACCTGGAAATAGAACATACATGCATGTCAGTGTTCACTCTAGAAATAAAAAGGGGCAGGGCGCTGTTGGCAATAAAAGGGCACCCCGTTTTTGAAAAGACACTTCTTGTTTTTCAAATGGCACTTTAAAAAAAAAATTGGGGTGGGCGTGGCCACACATTGACGCATCTAACCCGTGACCAAACCAAAAAGTTCCGATTTATTGGTTGACCTTGAATTAGAGCTACATATTGGGCTATTGATGACGGTTAGGGGTCTATCTCGAAGGGAAGACCCGTACAAAATTGGTCTCTCTATGAAAATATTACTTAAAATTCAAAATTTGACATTTAAAAAGTAATGTTTTCCCCAAAAACCAAATCTGTAATTAGCCCTAATCAGACCCTTTACAAAACTGATAAAAAAGGCTACTTAAAACCAAAATTTTGTAATAAAATGAATAGTCTTGCAACTTCGCACCAAACAATCTTCTCTTTAAAAAAAAACACAAAAAAAAACTAAGCATTTCATATGCAGGCACAGGCAACCAATAGGATTCGTGGAATGCCACGTGCTTGAAATTACCGCGGAATCATCGCGATTTACAACACACGTAATTAAAAAGGAGTTTGTTTTTCAATTCACTTAATTCAAATTTACACATAATATTTTTTTAAACGTTGCCTTTTTTCACAGCTAGGGAAGCAAGGATGCTTGTGCTTGACTGAAAAGGGTAAGAGGGGCGGATTGGTTTTCAAAAGAGGACAGTGTTTTTGAAAAAAGGGGCATGAGGGCGCTATCGAGATGAAGAAAGGGCAGGCAGGGCGGACCGCCCTTCAAGAAACGCCTAGA
Organism: Troglohyphantes excavatus; assembly: GCA_963932185.1. Classification (NCBI taxonomy): domain Eukaryota; kingdom Metazoa; phylum Arthropoda; class Arachnida; order Araneae; family Linyphiidae; genus Troglohyphantes; species Troglohyphantes excavatus. Next base: position 25,228,955 of record OZ010670.1, on the reverse strand, counting down.
ATGAACACTGTGCATGTAAAATATAAAGTATAAGCTATTTGTGTTGGGATTGCATGTTTTAAAGGGGTGAAATATCCTTATTCAACTAACAGTGTTCATTCTGGGGATTTTGTGTAGGACACAGCCCTTCTTATCCTTCCCAAAACCAAACAATTCACCTGACCATTTTATGAATATATTCGTACTCATCCTTTTCACTTCAGTAGCAAAAAACATAATTTTTCAAGTTTGGAGATGAAAAAATATGTATTCTTTCAGATTTACTATTAATTTTTTTAGCATTTCATAGAGAATTTTTTAGCATTTATTAGGTATTTGTTTACCAACTGACAATTTGATTACCTGCAGACAACTTGATTATTAACAATGTAAATTTTTTAAAAAAATCGACAATGACTGAAAATGAATGTTGCAAATTTATTGATTTTTTTTTAGCATTACATGCTTTTTTTTTAGTTTTAATTGAATATTTGGTTATCATCAGCTAACTAAAGTTGCCGGTCTCAGCGAAAATCAGTATTAGACAACAGTTTTTTTCAATTTTAAAGATGGAAAATGTAACACTTTCTGCATATTTAAACCAAATTTTCTCGTTTTGACTTTTTTTTTCTTCAGTTTCAATTTTGTTCTACAGTTATTTGACTATAAATTACGGGTCAATCAATTATGCCAATTAAAACGGCTATTTAAAAAAACTCTGCAATTTGAACAAATATCAATTTTGTGTCATTAAAATACCCTCAGGGAAAAAGTGACAGTTTTCTCAAATTAGCACCCAGCCCCTTTTTATTTGTAAAGTGCTTTTATTTACCATGTTACCAGGAAGCTGAAATTAGAAACACTTTAGCTTTAAGTTAAAAGTTGAACTTATTGAACTATAAGGAGTTTGGTTACCCATTCCTTTAAGAGAGGGGGGATAATAAAGTGCATAAAGCATATCATCAATCCACTGCAAGCTCTTCATGTGTGAAATTGTGTATTTTAATAACATATTTTATGTTAACAACTTTATAAAAGTTAGCTATCTAATTGAAAAAAAAATATTTCTTGCAAAAGTTACAAAAGGGTTTAATGGGTATTTGTGATGGTTCGAGATCTTCCCCAAAGGAAAACCTGGAAATTTTGAACCTTCGTCAAATGACAAGGACAAAACATAAACTGGCATCCCACACTCTACAAAATCTTCATATTTTCTGACAATTCGCAGTTTTCAAGTGCATGGCAATCCAGGATTTTCTCGGGACAATTCTCGGCTTTTGACGTAGGCACAAAATATTTGTGACATAAACCAATATTTCATATACATGCAGCAAGAATCCAGCAAAAAGGAACCAAACAAATGAATCATTTGTAGCTTAAAGATCCATAGAAAAAGAAATAAATTGCAATGTTTTAAACTGCACATATAGTGTGTGAAAGAGAATGATAAATCTTGTCTAAACTTGTTATTTAGCCTACATGAATTGTTCGCCATGTAAACAAAGCTAAGTTTGAAAATGGTAGTTAGCTAATTTACTAGTAAATTGGATTGAACCATCAGCAGTCATTGTTGCCAGTTTAAAATAAAATACTTAACTGGATTAATCTCACACAGAAAATACATAAATATGTGATTGGCGTCACAAAGCAGTTGGATTGTGAGAAAAAGAAAACGATTTGCAATAAAGTGTGCATCAAGTAAACAATGAAATTTTTTTTTTATAGTGTGGCCCGATAGCGGTTGTGTAATACTATTAAAAATTGATTTGCTGAAATAAACAAATGAGTTTGGACAAGTTAACGAATTGATTTATTATACAATCTGAAATTAGAGTAGCCTTTTATATCCAGAATCACACTATAATAAGGATCACAGCTAAAAAAAGAAAACTTCAAAAGCTTTACCAACAGAAGAAACAACTATATGGCAAATACACTTTTAATGATCCGAAAAATTGTCAATAAACTCAAAAAGTTTTTTTTTTTTTTTTGAAAAAAGTATAAATCCTTTCTAAGAAATGTTTGATTAGAAATTATTTGTGAGAATAAGATAAAAGGATTTTTAAGTGTTGTTCAATAAAATACAAAGTCAGCTGAAACAAATCAGATAAATTAAAGTGGTGTATTGGGTTACAATCTTTAGAAGAGTAATGAAGCAACTGTTACCTTTGATAAATAAAGTATGAGCATATAATAACACAAATTAAACCGGAAGCAGACCACAGAACTTCATTTCCTATACCTTCTACGATGTAATTTTCATTAATGTTCATATCCGTAGACACGAACAGTTGCTACAATTTCTTGATTCAAATTTAGTCACCTATCGAAATCAACATCATATTACATTATCATGGCAATATCCCAAATATTTAATTTGAATCAAAGAAAGACATCGCAGACAAGACAATCTAAATAAGACGTGCTACAGTTACAGTTTTTTTTATCTTAACTTTCATTTGCAGGGTTTATTTATAGTATAGAAACAAACACTATGACGTTGGTAAACCGAGAGACAATAATTTCTGGGTAGTTTCGTAAAATGGGGGTGGTGCAACAAGGAACAACTTTGGTTAAAGTGTGATTTTGTTCATTTTCCCTTTATATTTCTCAGGCTTGTGGTGACCGAATGGCTAGGGGATCGGACAAGCATCAAATGGACGCGGGTTCGATTCTAAGCATGTCTGTAACGATTTGGTAAACGAAGGGTCGTCATACTTCTTTACACGACCAAATGATACTCACAATGTGTATAGGGACTGGTGCACGTTAAATCTGATCGCGGTGCAATGTCCCAATATCTATATTGGTTTTGGTTTGGTTTGGTTTTGGTTAATAAACGTCGCACTAGAGCTGCACAGTAGGCTATTGATTAGCGACGGTTCGTGGTCTATCTCGAAGGAAAGACCCGGGAACGATGCCTCGTATTTTTGAACCATGGTCAGATGACGAGGACAACACCTGAGCTGGCACTCAACGCCTTCAATAGACGTCGGGACTTTGGACCCCGATTAGATTATCAGCACCAGTCCCGTATACACGCCATTATAATTTGTTGGATGTTCTGGACGACTTTCTAGTATTTTTTTAGCGAAGCTGGCAACCCTTCGATCGCAAGATCACTACTTTTTTACTTTTTCTTTGTCAAATCCATCGCACGGATTCGAACCACCAATCCTCTGATTAGTAGCTGAACGCCTTATCTACTGAGTAACTGGGGCTCGAAAGGAAAAGAAATATGATAAAATATTTCATTGTGTTGGTAGGTTTATTAATTAACGTTATTTTTTGTGGATGTTCTGGACGACATTCTAGTATTTTGGTAGCGAAGTTGGCAACCCTCCGATCGCAATATCACTACTTTTTACTATTCTTTAGTCTAGTCCATCGTTTTGAACCGGGGACCCTTGGATTCCTAGCTGACGCCTAATCCACTCGGCCACGGAGGCCTCATACCTATATTGAAGTTGCCCACAAACAAACCAGGTCTGCGACGTTACCACTGAGTTAGAATAATATAACTACATAACCACTGGAGCGAGGACTCAGCGTCGCCGCACACTTTACTCCTTTTTTAAAAAAAAAATCCTAGGTTTGAGTAGATTTAAAAACGTATTTCTGGCTTTCAAAATACATTAAATGTTACACATGTAATGTTTTCCCATAGTTACGGAAATGGAAGTAACAGAAGAAGCTAGCTTCTTGGCTCTTGATGAGATTTACATTCAAAATGGAGAAAATTGTCACTTGGTTCCCGAAGAAGCAGATCCTCCATGTATGCGCATGTTTTGACAATTCAAATACTTTTATGACGCTATAGGTTTACACGCAAGATATGTTTTCACACTATATAAAGTTTCCAAACGAAATTCAGGTGTAAAAAACAAATGGGAGAAGAAGTATAGTTTTGTAGTCAAAGGTTTAGAGCATTTCAAATTAAATTTTTTTTAAATAACTAGCCTTTTTGATTGCTTGCGAAAAAAAAATTGATTTAAAAGGAGTGGGGCGCCAAATTCATGCTTGTAGGTGATAACTTTAATTCAATACTTGAGCCGCACTTGCGTAGTCTAAAGAATATTAACTTCTTCTACTGGTAATAACATAAATTCGTAATACTATGAGGTAGCTTGAGGGACCGATTTACAAGTTTAGGGGCTCAGAGATAAATGACATTTAGGGCCCCGACCACTATCAAGACATACCTTAAAATAAAACTGGTAAATAAGCACACAACGCATTCAATACCTTAAATGCAAGTGTAAATACTGCAAAAGCCTTATATGATTCTTAAATTACTATAGTTATCATATATTATTGCTGTAGTAAAGATCCTTTTTATGCCCCTTAGACGCAATTGATCAACACATGAGGTGTCAAAAGAAAGAGAATTTCAGCACCCGGTGACGAATCGTACTTTTATCTCATACATATCACGAGTTTTTCTTATGTGCATTTATAATAATTTATTTGAACTTCTTTTATACAAACCGTTGATAAAGCTGCCATCTATGAACAGACCGTTACTTTTTCGATATTTTGGGCATGAGAGATTCGCTAACATTTTTCACTCGAGGGTATTTTTGTGTGTGTGTGGGGGGGGGGGGGGGGTCATGCAATAATTATTGTATATGCATGCTAGTTATATTTATTTAAGATATAAATGAAAATGTAAAATTATAAAACTTTAAATTAAGATTATTAATAAAGCCGAAAAGATTGAAAAATATTCAACAAGATATAATTTTCATTCTCAAATGTATGAATATATTAAGAAGTACGTCACAGAAGTTTATCATTTCAAAATAAAGACAGTTCAAATTATAAGCATACATACGAAAAAAATATTTTTCTTTCTAACTCTTGAAGTTTTCCATACATTTCAATATTCATTAATTTTTTAATGCATCATGAACGTGCAGGAAACAAGAAAGAGATTTAATTGGATAAAAAAAATATTTCTAAAAAAAAGAAAGGAAAACCGACTTTAAGAAAATGCGCTAAAAGGTAAAATATAATTTTTAATATTACGAACGAGTTGAAAAAAATTGAATTTTTTAATATCAATTTTATACTTATTAAAACTTTTTGAAATCGGCGCCAAAATTTAGGTATGACTTTTGTAAATTGGCACCAACTTAAAAAAGTTTAAATAAGTATAAAATTGATAATAAATAATTCAAATTTTTCAACTCGTCCGAAAAATTAAAAATTATTTTTTACTTTTTAGCGCATTTTCTCAGTCTTTTTTTTTTTTTTTTTTTTTTTTTAAAGAAAAATTAGTTTATTTTTTCCTTTTTAGTTTTTAATTTACCAGAGTCTTCGCCCCTGCTATCATTCACCAAGAAATTCAGGTAACACAATTTTTTGTGCTTACATTTTGTCTCAGAAATGTATATCGTAAAACAATCCCTATGCACGACAATAAACGCTGGGTAAACGAAATGTTATTGTTGTACAACTTCTATTAAACAATGAAAATATTATGAAATCGGATAAATTGTTTAAAAAAATTCCATTTAATCGACATTTCCAGATATATAACAGCCAATAAAACCGATTATTTTTTGGCAGATTTTGCCTAAGGGGATTTTTCTCCATCCAACAAAAAAAAAAGAATTTTCGAAATCGGACAATATTTTTTTTCAAATGGTCCGGTTAATTGAGAATTCCGGATAATTAAATGGATAGATAGGATTTTTTTTCAAATTGCTCACAAGTGAAACATCCCCTATGCAACAAAAAAAATGTGCAAATATCTAAAGTAGAAGCGAAATCCCACGCGAATATACATAAAAAAAAAACATAACAGACGAATTGATAACTTCTCGACTTGGCGCAAAATGGCGGTTTTAATTTAAAGTTTCTATCGGTTTTATTTTGAAGTTTTGGAGGGCGCGCTTGCAGTCGGTTAAAAATAGTAAAAGTTTTTACAAAGAAAATTAACAAAAAAACTATTGATTAAAAAAGAATTAGTTTAATAATAATTTTTTTTTAACTTTTCACATTCTTTTTAGCTCTATAAAAGTGCTTTTGGGGCCCCTTAAAATGAGGGTCTTGGGTAAGTGCACCGAATGCCCTGCCGTTTATCAGTCTCTGGGTTGCTTCGATCTTTGTATAAAACGCTTCATGCATACATAATATTTTATTCTCTTAAAGTAAATGACCATTCTATGTATACTGTAAAAGTTTCAGTTCGACGTTGCACCATATCTTAGTGCTCTGTAACAATTTACACCATATTATGGTGCAATCTAGGTTGAACCAAAAATCCTTGAGATCGAGAATGGGGGAGTTTCAAGCGGAGAAGAAGACCGCTGTTCCAACGAAACATGGAGGAAAATCCGCGACACCGAAGAAGTTCCGTAAGATTAGCATGGAACTTCAGTTCCTGTTTGTCATTAAGTTTTTGTCATTTAAGTTTTTCTCATGAAATAATATCTCAATAAAAAAATATTTACTTCGTATACTGAGATAGATTGTACTCACCATTTATGAAGCATTTTGTGTGTTGAAATAAAAGTATTTTCCTATTTCGCTGTGATTCTAATTATATACATATATCATATAAGTATTTTTACATTTAAATTTATTCACATACAGACAAAAAATATGACTTATTTGGAAAAACAAATATTTTCAACAAAATTTCCATTAATTACAAGCGTAGCGACTAAACAACCAAAAGCAGAGTTGTTTGCTGTAGGGAAGAAATGAAAACTACTAGTAAGTTACCATGTTAATACGTCACGTAAAACTCCCACATAGCGCAGATTTTAACAAAAAATGTTGCAATCTTCTAAATTGTAACCGAAACCTTTGCTGAATATACATACCGGGTAATCAAGGATAGTGAAGACTATATATATATATATATATTAGGTGTGCACGTTCTTGCGCTGTCTGACGAAAGGCGGGGAAAGCATATTTTGACGTCATAGTTACGCCTACCTCGCGCTTCCTGTAGGCGTGTCTAATGCTCTGGTTTGTGAGGTGCTGCCATCTATTCATTTTTTTGTGAACTATTAAAAAGTGATAATCGTTAATTTTATTTAGAATTTGCTAAATTTTAAGAGTTTAAATTATATTTTAAGGATTGTATTTACTATGTAAAAATTGCAAAAGATTTGCTTAATAAATTAAGCGTATTAAAATAATATTAGCTGCCACGAGAGCATGTCCATGAATTTTGAAAAAGTAAAATGAGAGTCAGAACTATCATGTCAATGCATTTGTATTGGACATATTAAATGAGTTACAATTTCAATCACGTAAAATACGGGGACATGACGAAACAAGGACGGATTAGTAGTGAATTATTTACAGATATTTACATTATTTTGCTAATTAAAAATTAAATCACTAGTTGTTACCCAACCTGGGATCGAACCTAAGTAGCAATGCTTGAAACACACAGCCAATCAGAATGATCAAAAACCGATAGTAAGGCGGAGCAAAAATGTGCTTTCCTTGCCCACTTTCAAAAAGCGAAAAACGAGCGCACCTTCTATGTCTTCACTATTCTTGCCGGGTAATCCCTTGTAATCTCTTGCATTAGGGTTCCGGTTGCCCAGTTGATAAAGGCGTTCAACTGGAAATCAGAGGATTTGCTAGTTCGAGCATGTGCGATGGACTGAACCAATAAAGTAAAAAAAGTAGTCATCTTGCGATCGGAGGGTTGCCATCTTCGCTACAAAAAAACATTAGAAAATCTCCCAGAACATCCAACAAATTATACCGGCGTTTCACCATAACATGGGGTAGCGAAAACGCGAATTTTGGTTCAACGTTTCACCGTAAAATTGTGAAGCGAAAATACGAGTTTTGATGCAACGTTTTCACCACTAAATGCGATATCCATGGTAGCACCGTCAAATGGTGAAACTAATAATCAAATGTTGGTTGCAGCTCAGTGGCGGCTCGCCCACTACAGCAAGTACAGCCGGGCTGAACCTAAATTCATTAGTGTATTTTAAAACTAAAATCAGATATTTTACTAATTTTCTTAAATGAAGATTATAATTGAAAATGAAATTTCTACGGTAATGAACAAAATCTCCAATAAATAACAAGCATGCTACCGTAATGCACAATTCAGGAGGGGGAAAAACAATATTCAATCAAAATTGCAGCTAAAAAGCGAAATTCGAAATCGGCTGCATCGTTGCCTTGGCAACCTCTACGTAGTATGGAGATTCCTCCCATGCTAATGCACTGCATTTGTGAGAAGGTACAGCCCAAATGGATTTTCTTGTTTTAGCTGCACTTAAGGTTCGAAATGCTGATTGGCCCGTGGATGAAACGAGAACTTACAAGAATATCTCACAACGGAAATGCTTTTCGTGATACATTTACTGTGTGCTGTTGTTTTAGGACATGGTCCTGCTGTTGTTTCGTTATGTAAGTTAATATTAAAATTGACCGATTTGCAGGTTTAAAAGAAAGCAGGTTTGCTTTAATTTTCAAAAAATAAGTAAGAGTTTTCTATTTTTTTCGCATGTTATCATTTCGTAAAAATTGAAAGGAAACTTTGATTTGAGTAGTGAATAATAAAGAATTTCCGTTCATTTATGGTTTTTGGAAAATAGGGGGGGGGGGGGGGGGGGATTCACGTGATTTCGGCTGCACTAACATTTTCGACCACGGGCCGCCACTGTTGCAGCTAAATGGGTACCAAATTTTGGTGCAAGATCGTAATAATTTTTAATATTGTATTTAACAGTTCCATAAATAAATTCGACATTTTGAATCGAAAACAAAACTGCCAAATCCAATGTTGGATACTCTGACACAAAGTAAATTAATATTATAAGGAAAATGTGCTATCAAGGTAACCAGGGGAGGATATATTTTGAGATAAAATGTCATCGATAACCTGTGATCTAAAAATGACAACCGTATCTGGTTTATGATTATCTACTTTCACGATATTAGCACTTGTATTAAACAACTCTTTTATCGCTCACCTCTAGTCTCTATGTTGAGTGCGCACTCAGATTTAGTACTTCATTGTTAGTACACTGGGTAGTACTAACATGTATAAACCTGTGATAAAATCGTGGGTTATTGTCTGTTTTGCAATATGTGTTCTATTTTCTCATGGAGTAAATGCATTGAAGGCTACTCAAATAGGTATTTTGGAAGAAAATAACGGTAAGTATATTTTATTAAATATTACGATTTGAGCCTGTTTTTTGGTGTGTTGGTATATTTCCCTGTAAAAAGACCTGTTTACCATGTCGCCGGGTCAGTATTATAACTGGATAACTACAAAATGGGTGTAACATGGGTTTGTATGGGGATTTGTATAGATAGCAGATTTGCAGTTATCCAGTTTTAGTACTAACCTGAAGAAATGCAGTCGTGCATTTTATAATTAAACTAGATATGCTGCCCGGCGTTGCTAGATGTAAAATAGTTAAAATATATCCGTAAATTTGCGTATAAAAAAAGTATCGCAATTTGTACATTAAAAAGAAATAAACTTACGAAAAACACAAAATAGGGCCATTCATATATATTTAAAATTAAAAATTAACTTTGTTCTTCATTATTGCTATTTGATAAGTTTTATTTTAGAAATTGTTTATGAATACTTGTTTCAGCTTTTATATTCCAATGGAATTAATTAAAAGAGGTTTTATTAAATTAACTTTACGCATTATTTATAAAGTTAAAAATTATTTATGAAGTTTCAATAAATTTCAAAAACAATTTTTTTCTACACCATCGCTATTTGATAAGTTTTATTTTATCAATTATTTATAAATACACCTATTTCTAATAGTATTAAACAAAAAACAGGGAAAAAATTTGAGTTTTCCACTTTTGAAGATATGTTCTAAAAATTATGAAAAAAAGGAAGTGTTTCTAAAAATTCTCATTTGTTTACCATTGGACAGTTTGCACTGCTTGGTGCTGAAATACACATGACGTCATTTCAAGATATAAGTGACTTCACGCACATTTATTATTGGTTGATCACGTGGTTTGTTATTCACCAATCACAGAGGTTAATCGACCATGCGTTTTTTTAATTTGTCAAAATTTTAATCTCGGGACCATGTCATGTATAGTGTCTATTGAAATGGTCTGTTATTTATTCCACATTCTAATTATGAGTCTAAAACTACTGAAAAAATTAATTAGTTTCAGATGCTAATTTTTTTTCTGGAAAAATACCAGTAAATTTGTCACATTCTGAATGTAAAAACCACAATCCTATCACCTTTCAAACAATGCTGAAGTTTTATGTAGTATTTAATTTTAAATTCATAGCAGTAGATAATCGTTCAAAATTTGTTTGTAATGACTTCATAATGAATATAACAGTGTAGAAAAATTGCGCAAGTTCGATCCTTGCACCTAAATAATTCAGTATGAAATAATTCTCGATATTAAATTGTATTAGTTAGTAATAACCTAATATTATTCTGTTTCACGGATTACGCAAATAAGTTTAGTTTCAATAAGAGGGGGATTGAAAATGAATTATGAGGCTTTACAGTAAAACAACGGGAAAAGAGTTTAAATTTTTCATTAACTAAATTTAAAACCATTTGTAAATATAAATTTAACATTTACTATCAATGTGTTTTAAAATTTATTTACCTTGTAACTTCAAATAAGTATTCTTATTTATTGAAAGATTTGTTCGAAATAGCCTTGCTCCTGCCTAATTCAATATAAAATTACTTTCAATATTAAATTATATTAGATAGTAATAACTAAATACTGAATTGTTTCAATGATTGAAATTTATCAATACCAATGGAATTAATAGTCATGGATTCCAGTTATACAAATCACACCCTAATCGGGAGGATAGAAAGTCATATTTTTATATTAGATTATTCCTCATTATATTGTTAATTCTTGTGACACCATGGAGAATGACTGACATAAGGTCGATTGAGATATTTAAGTTTAATGAGGAATATGAGGTTTAAAGTACATATTTACAATTTAGATTCAGGAGAAGACAAAACAGGTATTTTAATACCAATAGCAACATCGTCTCAATCTTCTTCAGGATATCTTCCCCGTGTCTCTAAGGGCAGGCAAATTTAGTGTAAAGGAGCCTGATAAAAGGATGTCGAATGCTACATATTTTTAAAAAAATAAGTTAATGGTAAATTAAAAACTACATAGCGAATTATATACTTTTAAGTTGTTACTTTGAGAAAGTGACAGTTCGGGACCTATTAGTAGTCAAATCGCTAAGTTTCCTGTCTCTAAACGTAAAACTTTTGATTCATAGAGAAGTAAGATACTATATAACATTATTTTATGCGCTCAGATTGACACACTTTATTAAAAATTGCAAATAAAACCAAACCAAAAACAATACTGTCAAATTTAAATATAATCATCTAAATTTGAGGTCAAATTTCAAAACGGGGTGGGGGGGGGGGTGGGGGGGGGCTGGCATTTCCTCTTCGTTTTTAAACTTGATATGTCCCTGTATGATCATCTGTAAAAATACTTTTAAGTCTTGTATTTATTTTCTAGAATGCAACTGTGGACCTAATGAAAGGTGCACCTTTGATACAAATGGAGAAAAGCGATGTGATTGTGATGAAGGCTTTTTATTCAATGCAAACGGAATGTGTGAAGGTATAGTAGATATTATTTCCTAAATGCAATGGACATGTTTAAAATAAATATTTCCACTTGAATAGGGAGGGTGAGAAATAAAACTCACTACGAAAAAATGGCAATTTTCGGAACTATTGAAATTTACTACTTCATATGTTTGATTTTAAATCTGGATAAAAAAGCAATCCAAGCCAACATAGAAAAGGACCTTTTCCAAATGAATGTTCACTTTTTGTTACATCATTCAACGTCTTGAATGAGCTAAAGAGCTGAAATTTCATTTGTGCAAGTTATGAAGTGGTAATAACAACATAAAACAACCGTATAAATTTAATCAATTCTATATTATTTGAATTTTTTTACTGTACATGAACTTATCTAGAGAAGTTTTAACTTCTTTAAGTCTGTTAATTATATTTAATTACATCCACAAAATTAGCTACAACTTGAGTTTCCAGGTGAATAATAACAGGGGGGGAAGCCCAATACTAAAATAAAAGCTAAAAAGAGAAAAAAAAATCGACTATAAGAAAAATGCTTTAAAAAGAAAAAATAATTTTTAATATAACAAGTTGAAAAAGTTAAATTATTTAATATAAATTTTATACTTATTATAACTTTTGAATTTGGTGCCAAATTACGAAAACATACATAAATTGTGGCGCTGGTTTCAAAACGTTGAAATAAGTATGAAATTGATATTAAATAATTAAATTTTTTAAATTTGAAAAATTAATAATTATTTTTATATTTTTAGCACATGTTTCTTAAAATTGACTTTCATTATTTTACAAAAGAACTACCCATTTTGTAGTATTATGTATTTTTAAAAGTATAAAACTTATTAGAAATATTAGCGTGCTCTTTATTTTATCTATTTGCTGTTAATATGATCTATTAATATATTAGATATAGCCTTTAAATCTAACATTAAAAGTGTTTTAATACTACTTTTCTTATTATGGGATAGGACATAATTTTATTTAAAAAAAATCATCTAGTTTAATATAGTATTTTAGTTTATTTCGTAAACAGAGAATTAACAACTTGGACTCAAACACATTTTTGGTATTTACTTTGTTTTTGTGGAAGAATTATCTCCTTATTTTTGTTCTTTTCAACAAAATATTTGGAGCACCTGGATTACAATATTAACAATATCTTTTGTAATTAGTGAAAGATAAGGCTCAAATGAAAGAAAAGTGGCACTTCGGCAGTTTTTCAATATCAAACAAAAACTTTTTCATAAGATAATTTAAATGACGCTATTAAAAGAATTAAAATTGTATATTTATTTTCTTTAGCTTTTAGTAATGGCATGACAAAATTAAATATACCCTTTGGTTTATTAAATTCTCAGTTTTGTTTCAAAAGGGTCGAAAAACTGAAGTTTTGATAATTCTAAGGAATATTAAATTCGTATTATATTTCACCAAGGTGTACTATTGCTATTTTAAGTAAATTAAAATAAGTTTATTTTAGGTAGTGCAGTAAGTTAAAAAATCAATCTACAACCCCTGTCAAAAAATACCCGATCCATGTGCATGTCTAACTCGCATAGTAAATACAAAATATGTTTATATTTCACAATACGTTTGTTTTGAACAAATCAAACGATAATGAGCATAAAATATGATAAAGTAAGAAATAAAACCAATGGCAATAGCACAGTTTATAATTAGTTTAAATTATAATAAAGCCGGATAAATTGCACCCACAAAAGAAAAAATATTCGATCAGCGAAAAGTCGAGAAAAAACAATATCCGATCAACACTATTACTTCCTTGGAAAGTTATACAGCTTTAAATAAAAATAGAAGGTGGAAACTTAGTTTTTGTATTGATGCAAATTTCAATGAACTTTTCATCCACTCTTCTCCACACGAAGATTTCACCTATCATCGCCAGTTCCAAGGCAAATACGGGATTCGTCACTAAATACAATTTTTTTTCCAGTCCACGATTCCCCAATTTCGATGATTTTTGTACTACAGGGTGCGTTCCATAAGTAATGCGACAAAATTCATAAAAAATCATTTATTCGACATATTCGTACTATAAGTTAAAAATCCTCAAAATAGCACCCTCCTGCGTCGATACATTTATGGAGGCGGTATTTCTAGGCCTGGAAGGCATCCTGGGAGGCCTTTTGCGGGAGGTCCTTTAGAGTCGATGTAACATGAGCCTGGATGTTTTCAATCGTGCCCAATGTTTCCTTTTCATGGTTCCTTTTAAGCTAGGAAACAAAAAAAAGTCTGGGGCAGCCAGGTCAGGACTGTAGGGAGGTTGGGGAACCAGTGGGGTATGGGTCCTGGCCAGGAAATCGTTGACAACGAAGGCGCTGTGGCTTGGCGCGTTCATGATGAAGTTTCCATGCGTCCTTGATGTCACTTCGGCAGTGCGAGACCCTCCTTTTCAGCCTTTTGAGCACTTACAAGTAAAAAGGTGCGTTCACAGTAGTCCCGGTAGGTACGAATTCGTGTTGGACAATGCTTTTGACATCAAAGAAGACAAATGAGCATTGCTTTGATCCTGGACTTGATCATGCCTCCTTGAACGACTTGTGCCGTCTAAGAACTTGTGATTTGGACAAGCTATCACTCCCAAAGGCCTGCTGAATTAATAGAAACGTTTCGGTGGCGGGCTTCCCAAGTTTAACGCAAAATTTGATATCGTAACGTTGCTCCATCGATCGTGCCGTGTTACATTAAGATCAAAACATGCTTCACAAAAACGCATGTCCTGACCTTTTGACAGCTCGGATCCGAGTGAGAATGGGTTAGTTATGAAGCTAATAAACCCCTCCACCTAACCCAGCAGGTTAGAGGGCACTGCGGTGTATAGTCGTGTCTGGAAAAAATTAGTCGCATTACTTATGGAACGCACCTTGTATTGCAGACGAGCTTTTTTATGTTTTCTTGTGAGAAAAGGTTTCGTTTTTTTTTGGCTTTGCAATATTTAAAACCGTTATCATTAAGACGATTTCGCACTGTTCGCTCACAGACTTCCACTTGATAGTTTGACCACTCCGAACTAAGCTGCTCTGATGTCAATCGTGGCATAGAATTTGTCAATCCTACAAGTTTTCTATCTTGTTTCTTCGTTGTAGAGCGTGGACGTCCACGTCGACGAAGGTTTTCTACGCTATTGGTAGCACGACATTTATTCCAAATGTCACAAACAGTACTTTGACGACATCAAAGCAATAATGCTACTTTTCAATGAGACATTCTGTCTTTTAAATATTTAACTATTCTGAATTTTAAATCTTTAGAAAGTGGTTTCACGGGAGCCATACTTTCGCACACTGCAAAATCAAATATGTTTTTCCATCCACGAGACCTTTATAAGTATTGCTAGATGTTCTATACGTGCGCTGCTACTTAATATGCAAATATTACGGTAAGTTTACTCCGTGGGTAAGTTTACATTTGTTTTTGCACGTGATCAGATAATTTTTTCCGACTTTTTGATTGATTGGATACTTTTTTCTTCACATGGAAATATATTTTATTAAATAAAATGTCAACGATTTTAATATTACGATATATTATTGTCCTATTTCAATAATTGGAAGTGAGCTACATTATATTTCGGATGGTATTTGTTGTTCTTTATTTTTTCCGAGTTCTATTCAGCTACTTTATAATCCACCAAGTAGGTCGTGAAACGATCGGATACTTTATGCCAGGGGTAGTTTTGGTTTTGGTTTGATCAGTTTGGAATGATTTATAAAATTGTATGAATGTGCGGTTGCACAAACAGACAAAATTACCATAATGCTAATGGTAAATAACTTCGGTCTAACAAAGAACGTAACGTGTCATTTTTTTTGAATAGTTTAAAAATATTTTTTTTCTGACTGCATTAGAATGTGACTGTGGCCCTGGCGCTAAAGGTACTTGTAAATTGGATCCTGAAGATAAAATTAAATGTGAATGTGACACCGGATATCTTATAAACAGCATCGGAAAATGTCAAGGTATATTCTACTTTTTTTTTTAATTGTTATGTATTTTTTTAAATGGTTGCGATAACATATATATTCCAGTTTAGATTGATTTATAAAATTGTATGAATGTGCGGTTGTACAAACAGACAAAATTACCATAATGCTAATGGTAAATAACTTCGGGATTTCGGAATTATTACGTCTAACAAAGAACGTAACGTGTAATTTTTTTGAATACTTTAATTTTTTTTTCTGACTGTATTAGAATGTGACTGTGGGCCTGGCGCTAAAGGTACTTGTACATTGGATCCTGAAGATAAAATTAAATGTGAATGTGACACCGGATATCTTTTAAACAGCAACGGAAAATGTCAAGGTATATTCTACTTTTTTTTAATTGTTATGTATTTTTTTAAATGGTTGCGATAAAATATATATTCCAGTTTGGATTGATTTATAAAATTGTATGAATGTGCGGTTGTACAAACAGACAATATTACCATATTACTAATGGTAAATAACTTCGGGATTTCGGTCTTATTACGTCTAACAAAGAACGGAACGTGTCATCATTAAATCAATATGCTAACAATTAAAAAATGCATAATTAAAAAAAATTCGCAAACCAATAACAAAATATAACAGTTGTTAAAGGCAAAAGTATAAAAAAATAACTATTTTTTCAGAAAAAAACCCTCAGTTTGTCATATGTTGAAATTTTTATTATTCCCGTAAGTTAAAATTGTTTAAAATAATACTTTCATAATAAATAGGTTTTCTTCAAACTCTTTAAATTCAATTTTTCGACTTTCGACAAAAAATTCAAGATATATTTTTTATACGTATTATTTGCTAAATAACAAATATAATAGTAGTATATTATTTACTTTGAGTACTTTACAGAATATATGTATATATATATATATATATATATATATATATATATATATATATATATATACTACTACTAATTTACTTCTTAATATGACTGATTATAAGCAATCCAAACCAATGGAATAAACATTAGACCCGCTCTATTGATACATTTTAAACTAACAAATTAATTTATAATTACATTTTTTTTTAACATTATTAAATAAATTTCAATTAATATCTGAAGTGGGATAACATAGAAAAGGACCAGGAGGAAAAAATGAATGTTCACTTTTTGTTACATCATTCAACGTCCTGATTGAGCTAAAGAGCTGTAATTTCATTGTTGCAAGTTATGAAGTAGTAAAACTAACATAAAATAACCGTATAAATTTAATCAATTCTATATTATTTGAATTTTTTTACTGTAAATGAACTTATCTAGAGAAGTTTCTACTTCATTAAGTGTGTTAATTACATTAAATTACATCCACAAAATTAGCTACAACTTGAGTTTCCAGGTGAATAATAACAGGGGGCGAAGCCCTACGCTAAAGTAAAAGCTAAAAAGGGAGAGGGGGGGGGGGGGGGGACGACGACGACTATAAGAAAAATGCCTTAAAAATAAAAAATAATTAATTTCTAATTTAACAAGTTAAAAAAAATTAAATTTTTTAATATAAGGAAGGATGCAATAAAACGATTTTGACCAGTAGGCAATCCGAAATATATTGACAACTGCTCGACCACTCAGTTCTGAACAAAAGGATTTTTGTGGATGGGAAATAGCTAAACGGGGGAGGGGTGTGAAAGCCTTTTTCCCTCGTTAAAGATACAATAGTCCTCCCTGTAATTCTCCCATTTAGTTAAGGGACATTTGTAGGAATGGGGATCTGAAGAGATTTTCGAAATCGGGCCTTTTCACAGGAATGAGGATATGTCTCTGTCTAACGTCATTTTTGCCTATGCCACAGATTCAAATTTATGTTTTTACTATGGAAAATTCATTAAACAAAACAAACTTCCGGTGGAGCAAATCTGTATGACTGGTGGGACATTTCTACACACTTGTAGGGAAAAATCCTTATCAACTCTATGTTAATATATAGGCCCTGATTTATATTTTATGTCACAGATCCATGTTCTGACAACCCATGCAAAAACGATGGAGTTTGCTCAATAGATGACATGGGATACAAATGTGATTGCAAGCAACCTTACAATGGAAAACAATGTGAAACCCGTAAGTTTAAATAGTTTTATACTAAAAATTTTGCGTCTGGTAAAATAAAGGTGCGATGTAACCTTTAAAGTAACTGATTATAGAAAAGAAGTAATGGTTTTATTATTTTTGTGCATATCTGTAACTGAATTGAGTAAATTTATAAGTAATTATCCAATAAATTTTAAATTTCTGGAATTTAACTAAATTAAAGTGCAGCAAGTTTTCACACAAAAAAAATGATTATACGTTAAAAATTATACTTTCTGAATGCCTTTACAAGATTTATAATTTTATATGTCTATTGTCTATGTTTTTTGTATATGTCTATGTAAAAATTTGGTTTCAGTATAAGGTTGGAACTTTAAAAAAAATAATAAGATTCTTAAATAAGACTTTACATGGTAAATAAATATTGACATTTTTAAATATTTATCAATTTCAACTATTTTTAAACATGGAAAATGAGTTAAAAATTAAAAGTTGTATTTTTTTACTTCAGAAATACGCTAAAATAAAAAAAACCAAAGCATGCGAGTTAAAATTTAAAATGAAGAAATAGACATTAGAAAAATCCTTGTTTTGCAAAGAAGCACACACATTTTTCAAATTCGTAAAATACTATATTTTAAAATAATTTACTGTGAAAAGAGATTTTTTCAACTGCGCTATTCTGTTCTATTATCGAAGAATAGTGTGCGAACATTTATAGGCAGAAAATTCTTTGTTAAAGTGTATTTATAATGGGAATATTTTAAGATTCATCTAGCGCTTTAGCTGTAACTTATGAACAAAGATAAAACAAACAACAAAAGTTGTATGAGTAGAAAATATAAATTAAACTCTCTCTTGAAGCGAAAATAAATTTACAATTGTAACAGATACAACCCTCTTGAGAGACATTACCATCCGAACTGATGCATTCAGTCACCACGTCGTGCAACCCGCTACTCGAGGACGATTGAAGCAGGTTGAGGGGGAAGTCTGTAACAGATATTATTCCCCAAGCAAGGAACTCAGCCGAAATAGAACTGTCTACTATTCCCTTCTTTTGATTGAACTCTACCAATGTATTCATACCCGTTATGCGTATCGTTATAAAATCTTTTCACTCTAACCAGAGAATAAAAATCTCCGACCTTAGCTGGTCCCGTAAAACGTAGCTCCTAGCTAAAATAACCTTTGATCGTTTCCCCCCTGAATAGATTCTTAATTAAGAAAAAGGATATACTAACATTAGCTTTAGAGAACTCTTTTTATACAATTTCAATAAAAAGGTTTTGTGGCTATAGGATCCGAAAAAAACAATACACATGACAGCAAGGTTCCGTCAACCCTTAAAACCTTTATAAAACCTGCATGTTGTTTCAAATACTTCTATTAAACCTGTAATTTTTAAAGTTTTTAATTTGCCAGCATATAACATTAAAACCCTGCATTTTTCTTCTTTGGTAATTTCGAATCTGAATTTTTCAACGTTAAAATACTAATTATTTTCTTATTTACCACACATTCAGAAGGCTGTAATTGCCAAGAATTCTTTCTTCGGTTACAGTTAAATATACTATTATTCGACTTCTTGAATATGCGAAATGAGGATTAATATGCACGATGTATCCCCACTGATTATCTTGTTTTTAATTTAAGAAGATATATAAAAAAATGCAATTCTATTCTTCAAGCTGAAGATACGAAATTATGTCATAGAAAGTGTATGCTTTAAATAGAACTAGTAACCTTTTGTCATTTTGACAGTTAAAATTAAAATGTGAAAAAACAAACTTTTATTAATTTTTTAAAGATTTAGTATTTTAGTTTCTACTTTTCCACACTTCATATTTAAATATGCACTATTTTCTTTTCAACAGAGTGCAAGTGCGACAAGGGAAAATGTGTAATGAAAGAGGGAAAATCAGTGTGCACATGTGCTGCTGAGTTTGGAGTGTATAAGTATGCTGGTAAAGAAGAGTGCAGACGTAAGTATTGTAAATTTAAATGTAAAAAAATAAATATATGAAAATAACCCAAATTAAATTAATTTTTTTAAAAAATTAAATTAAAAAAATTTAATTGTTTTAAAAGAAAATTGAATTAAATTAAAATTTAATTAATCCAAGTTTCTTTAAAATAATAAAATATCTTACTAATGTAGTAATCTTACTTGATATTATATACCGTCAACGGGGGTTACTCTACTCCATTTTTTTTTGTATTTCTCACCTTTAGTAAAGTGTTTTAGTACCATGTACTGCGGCTAAAATTATGATCTGGGTATCAATATATTCTGTGATAACTGAAGATATAATATGTAATTATTTTTAATGTAGACTTGTTTACTATTAATATTTTATTTTTTCTGTGTAGACTAAAGTAGGAAGCGGGGGTAGGATACTTTACTCCAATGTCAGAAATTTAATTTTTTCAAAAATTACGCCTGTTTGGAGTAAATAAATCTATTTAGTTTTTTCTTTTTTATATATATGTATATATCTATATATATAAAAGCCAAATCCACTGACACATTGATCACGAGATCTCCAAATCCAAAAGACCTAGAGTGCTGAAATTTGGAACACAGGTTTATTTGGAGCCCTAGGCGTGCACTAAGAAAGGAATTTTGAAAATTCGAACTCGAACTGCCAAAATAACGATTTTTAAAAAATCTCTCCACAGGCTTAACATGGGGAGAACATGTAACAATGCAATATTTCAAGATTGAAACAATGGAATATTTTAATATTTCGTAACCTATGAGGAGCATTCTGATTGGCTGATGATTAAATATCGCCACATAAATAAAAATGTCACCTAATGAATAAAAATATCACCAAATTCATAAAAAATTTCGCCAAATGAAAACAAAATTTCGACAAATGATTAAAATACCGCCAAATGAACTAAAATATGATCATATATGTAAAAATAAAATAAAAATGGCGAAATTAGTGTCATAAAATTATAAAATTTATGTCAAAACATGTAGCAGCAGTGAAAACGAAAGTATGATTATTAATAAACTAATACTTATTTTTAATTTAATATGCTGCAAGGTAATACAAATTTAAAATGTCACAAGCAAAAGAATATAGACTGATCTCGGCGGAATTTTTTTTATTTGAGCTTGTAATTTTTAGATAATTTGATAATTTGTAATAATTAGATAATTTGATTTTAATGTTTTTTAAAGTTTATTTTTGCAATACAGGATAAAAAAATCATTTATTTCAACATAATTCTTTGGATAGCTGCCTGAAAGTCTAGTTTCCACAACTATTTGAACACTAGTTACTCAGAACGGACACTTCAAATGACGAGTTGGACTTGACGACTCGAATTTTTAATGTCATCCTATTCCTTGGTTTAGGTGGGATATTTTTTCACTATTTACCTTTTAACGGCGGCTTGACATTAGGAATTCGGCTTTTGCGATAGAGGGAAATTCCTCAATAGAGCAGTAGGCAACTCTACTGCATTCTGAAGGCAGACAAATATAAAAATTATAGGCGTTTCGTTATAACATTAATCATTTAAACTCTTCCTCGAAGCTCATAGATCGGAACCCAGAATGCGATGATTCTTGGAAAATACATTGCTGTAAGCTGCAAAGTTAATTATTTCTGCATTGAGACATTGTGAATTCTTGTTCAACACTTTCCCCATTTCAAGTGTCAAGAAAAAGCGACCTGCAATTATCCTTTGTGTCGCCAACTGAACGAAATACCGATGTAGCCCCTCACGGGTACAAAAATTGTTACCCGCTCCCTTGAACCCCTTGAATACTTTGAACCCCACGTGGTAGGAAGGTCTGAGGGAGGGAGTATAAATGGTCAATTTAGTTGACGCGGCCATCCTTTCTCTTCTCAATGTTATGTTATTTATCCACACGGCTGATTTCTCTTAGAATTATTGGGGTGGAAGCGTTTACTGCCTGTCACGAAGGGTGACATTTCCCTTAATGTGGTATAAAGATCAGAGGGTAAAATTGGTTAACAAACGACCTGATCGACACGAATCATTTTCCTATACGACGGTAAGTCATTTATCGCCCCTAGCACGATTCTCCAGGGAGTAATAAGAACGAAATCGTCTACAGTTAAGGGCGACATTCCCGTCACGAGGTACAAAGGTCAGCGGGCGGATTTAATAATTGGCTTGGTCGATGCGGCCTACCTTTCTTTGTATGATGGTATGCTTATACGATGAGTTATGTGGGCGGAATCGTAAACTGTTGTTGTGGACTCCTCCCCCACCTGGTACAAATGTCAGAGGGTTAATGGGTTTGCGCCCATTGTCTGTAGTAGTCTGTAAAGGATAGGGTATCAATTTTTTTTTAAAAATTAGTTTGGCAATGCCATAAAAAATTTGATTCGTAATATTTTTTATTTTAAAAAGCTCAATATTAATACAAGTGCGGGGGGAAAATTTGAAAAAATTGCTGGGGAACCATCCCCCTAGAAAATTTATATATTGATATATAGAAATATATATATATACCCTTATAGAAATATTATATTTAAATTGGAACGTTAGGAAAGGATTTCTACAATCATCGGTATACAAAATATACCAAATTACAGTACGACATACAACAAAATATTTTTTTTATACTATGTGAAATTTTATTCAAATAAAATGAATTATCACACTATTGAGGTAAAGGAGGATATTGATGCGGTGCCATTGATTCGAATACAATTTTTATATTTTCAAATAGTTTACAGAATAATTTAATGTGTCTACTCACAGATGACAAAACAACACACAGTTACCACACAAATGTTTTTAATAGGCATATATTCACCGGTTGGTCCCTGTTGAAATCAAACATGTTTATTGTACCCAAGTCAAATTTTTTAATGCCTTTTAAATCGAAATTTCTTACCAATATCTTGTTTTTAACTAGTACAGACCGTGTTGTAAGAAAGTATGAACTTAAGTGTAACGATATTGGTATAAAGTTTGAGCTAATGCGGTGTTACCTTTTGCAACAACAAGTTTAATTAAAAATGGCTGATTGTATTGCTAAATATGGTTTCGTTAGATACGCTACGATTAAATTTGTCGTTAAAAACGACACAATTAGTTTGTCAGTTTTTCCTAACCGACGAAATATATTGTTATTTTTGACGAAATGTTTAATGGGAGCATTTCTCAGGCGTCTGTTTCGTCAAAATAACGAAAGTTCCTGCAGAAATCAATATGTATTTTTAACTTTGTGGAGCAGAAATTTATACCCTATCACGAGGATCACTTTGGTATGCATCATTGTACTCTTTTCAAATTGACTACTTATAATTTACCATACTTTTGTTGTATTGAAAATGGTATTGTTTTAATCTGTAGCTTGCTAATATATTTAAATTCAAATAATTATATTACTTGTCCATAATATTGGTTACAATTTACAGCTTGCAATTGTGGAAAAGAATCAAATTGCACAATGGATGTCAGTTTTTGGTCAACAACTATAAATTGCATATGCAAAGATGGGTATAAAGTGGAAGGTAAATCATGTAAAGGTAAACCATAATTTAACACATTTCAATTTAAGTTTAAAATTTGAAGTGCCGAAATAAGCTGGTTATTATAATGTTTCCCATTGATGCATAAATTTATACACTTATGTAAAATCTTGTATAGTTAAATTTAATCTATGCTACCTTTTTCAAGTCCACTGCTACTTATATTTATTTTGCTATGTTATATATATATATAGTAAATGTTGAGAATTATGCTATTGACATAGTTAATTGATTAATATAAAACTTCATTATTTTATAGGTCCTTGTACCAATAATCCATGCAGAAATGGCGGTACATGTGCTGATGAGAACAAAACATACAAATGCATTTGTCCCTCCGATTACATTGGAAAACAATGTGAAAATAAAAGTAATGACATCATTATATAACAGCACAGTAAAATTAACATTGGATAAAACGTTGTAGGCCAAATTTGCTAATTGGATATTACTACACAGAGAGTTCTGAAACAGTGTTGGTAGGCGTAATTGTCTGTTTAATGCAACGTCAAACTTCGCGTGTAATCGTATTTTAAACAAAAACCCAATTATATCTCCAATAGCAAAATCATATCTCTCAAATTTGCAGCAGTGTAGAATGGTAGCATACTATTATTGAGACTCATCTTTAAATGTTAGATGTAACTCAATTTTTTCTGGTAAAGACGACGCGCAATGTTAATAAAATGCTGGAGATACAAACTCATTTTAGCGGATCTCTCTCTCTGTTTAAATGTCCTCTGCAACATTGCGTTGTTTACAGGGTTTAGATAAACCGATTGGTCTAGTCACTTAAACTCGTTTATTAATTAGTTCAAACCAGTTTTGAGGGGTGCTAATCCAATTATAATTAAATGGAAACACATTACACTAAGTCTTCTAGTTATTGTATCTGTTTTATTCACGAAATTGTTTTAATTTAAGTAATTTAAAACACATATAAATTATGTTTGACATTCAAGTGTATTTTTCAATAATGTCAAATTAATAAAATAAGGTTCTGTACGAATGTAAGCTATTTGATTGCTGACGTTTAAAAAAGATTCAATATATCTTATTCAATAGTAAAAAAAATGCGTGAAATGAACTTAGATTAAATATAATGACAGTTAAAATACTCCGCCAAAATATGTACCCTTGCTTCCAATTATAGAAAGTTTAGTACACCTAAACTTTTTTAGTAAATATATTTAGTAACCTTTCGGAAATATATTTGTTAAAAATTAAATTTGAAATCGTTGTTTCATCAGCATGCTTACACCTACAAAGAAATATATATTTTCCTTAAAAAAATACAGATTTATATTTTACATTGTTTTTTAGACCCTTGTTCGACAAACCCTTGCCAAAATAAGGGAACTTGCACTGTTAGTGGAACAAGTTTCAAATGTGATTGCAACAAACCGTACTATGGTAAACAATGTGAAAAAGGTAAGGAACTTTTTATGATATTGCTTTCCATGATACACGGATTGTCAATATACAATATTCTACACTGGGTACATTGTTTGTTTTTTACTAGATCCTTGCACTACCCAACCTTGTCAAAACAATAGCACTTGCAATGTTGGAAAAGTAGGTTTCATTTGCTCATGTAAAACACCTTTCAGTGGAAAAAAATGCGAAAATGGTAAGCTGAAAAGCAACAAAAGTTATTTTAATTTTACCTTGAACCATAATTTCTTGTAACTCAACTTTAAATGTTATTAAATCTTTTCAAAGAATGTAAATGATGCAGTATGAAGAAATGACATTGATATGATATTGCCAAGTACACATACTTTTAAATTTGAAAAATATTTTAAAGCTAAAAAGTTTTGTCAAATATTTATTTGTTTAAATAAAATAGTAATTTTTCTTACGAATAATCTGGGATGATATATGTATTTTCAAATATTCTGTGTTTCGTTCTGTTAGTTAATTTTGCATAAAACTTTGTATTAGACTTACTTTTAATATGATTATCGAGTTTTCCTTCAAAATAATTAATATACTCATTTTATTAAATAAATGTTTAGTATACTTCAAAGTAAACGTGGGATGGATTTATTACAACAGAATGATGTTATCAGGGTTTTAGAATCCCAATATAGGGTTATTATTGGCTGTTTAAAGCCCAAGAGACACAAGCGGCTGCTTGAGACGCCGTTCTAAAGAGAACTGCAAAAGATTTCATTAAATAGGAAATTGCAAATAATTTTGTTCGACAATTTGTTTTCTACGTTTAGTTGTCTATATTTAAGATTTTTCTAGATATTTATTTTTTATTCTTCTATAGCACAATAAAGAGAATAAATTTCTTTATATTAAGATTATTTCTTTATCTGTGTATTGTTTTATAGAGGATTTTTAGATTATATTTTATTATATTATCTATTGATCAGAAAATTCCAACAAATATGATCCAGGTCAAAATCAGTTTTGATTGTGGCATAAAAATTCCTTATTCCTCTTGGTTCCTCTTGGCAGTGTTACTACACCAGCCAAAAAGTTTTTGATATTCGTAAACAACCTTTAATATTCGACTAACTGTTACACCGGTTATAAAAACTATCCTATTGTAATATTATAATATAATTATAATACTGTAATATTCGATATAATACTTCTTATCCTGGTTCTTCGAATGTTCGAGACGTTTGTTACTTTAAAATGTGTAATATATTTCATTTCATAAATTATTTATCTCGATTCTTAAATTTAATTTAGTGTTTCTGTCTTTTCAATAACAACAATTTTATATTCTCAAAATCTTATGGATGTGGCAATGTATGTTCTTTAATTCAACTTCAAGTAATTCGCGTTTTAAATAGTTTTATAGTATTTTTTTCTAATGTTTTGTGAAATGTCAAAATAGTGGTGAATGTGCCGTGTTAGGATCAAGGTTCAAATGAAAATTCAAAATGCCATTTTGTGAAAAATCGATGATTTATGAACAGATCGATATTTTTTATTAACTGAAAATTATCCTTCTAGTTTCAAACACATATAGATCCACATTTTTATATTTTTTTTATCAAGTTTTCAATGCACTAAATCACTTGATTAATAGCGGTATTGACCAAAAGCGTATGAATCCAGTTAAAAAAAGCATTCAAAGTCATGCGTTTAGATCCAAATGTAAATGCCTGTTAATTCTTTTAGCGTCCCCTGTAAAATTTATGAAAATGGATCTATCTGGTTTTGAAAGTAGAAGGCTCAAATAAGGAACAACATTTTGACTATAACTACGTGTTCAAATATTTAATTGAATAGCTTCCAACAATCGTTGATTTTTCAGATCCGTGCAGTTCAAACCCATGTGAGAACGGCGGAACATGTAACATTACAGACAAGTCCTTCAGTTGCAATTGTATGGGCAACTTTTGGGGTGATCAGTGTGAAAAAGGTAAGAAATCATTGGAATATCAATAGATGAATTTTACTGATCTTAATTCCCAGACTCGGTATTATTTCTGACGATTTAAGTTTTGCTCGTTCAATGCAAGGAATGGCTAAGTGGCGTAACTGTACTTGCCTGGGTCCTCCCGCAAATTCGAAAATGCAATTAGAATATTAAATTCAAAAACCAATGTGAATCCTACAAGCGAACCAGCATTCAACATGATATTAATTACTTGCATAATTCCATGCTAGTGAAAGTAGTCCTGGGACGAAATTATCTTTTCTACCTGACCCCAAAATGTTTGTTAAAAAAAATGCGATACATTTTGATGGTTTCCATACAGAAAAGAGTGCTAAACCCGAAAATAACCTTCATAACTTTAAGCGCTTTTTGCTATGTCGTCATCAATAAAGCGGGGGATGTGCAACTAACTGCACATAACTTATAGAGTTATGCACCGAATTTCTTCGAATAATCATCATATCAAAGAGTTTTCAAAACAACCACCACAACCACTGTCACGTGATCACAACGCATCACGCAATACGTCACTGACGAATTCGTGCATCACCACTATTCTGCGTGACAACACATCAATAGATCTGACGGGCGCTCCTGGCCGCTACACTGCGAGGGGAGTGTGCGGTGGTGTACTCAACGCGTCAAATAGTAACTCTGCATTCTCTGCCATCAGCGATCGTTTTGGCCGAGAGGGCTAGAGCACCTTACTGGGGATCATGAGGTAGCGAGTTCGGGCATAGCTCGATGCGCAACAACTCGGTACTATTCAACAATTCGGCTGAGAAATCAAAATGGTGCTTAATTCCATTAAGCTTTATTATGTTTACCGCTCTCGCCGAAAACAAAGAATATAAATTAGTTAAGTTAATTACGGGATATGAAAGCTTGGAAACGGTTTTAAAGTGAAGTAAATGGTATTCTTTGGGTTATTGCAAATGACCGATTTGATGTGGTAAATGAAAAGCAAATATAACGGGATATAAAAATACTTATTTCACAGAAGTTGTTTTCAGTAGAATCAATACATCATTCAGTGGAAGGGTTGGTAATTCTGAGTACGAAAAATTTACCCATCTTGGATGCGATATAGTGTTCCACTGCTTGATAGAATGCTGAACCAATGGCGAAGCATTTCTTCGATGAAAAAATGTAAGGTAAAAAAATGGATGAAAGGCAGTTAAATAATAATCATGAGAATACATACAAGTTCACAGTGAAGCCTGTAGAACTGCCGTATTGTTCTTAATGCCACATGTGGTCGGGCGTAAATCTTGTCACATGGGGAAACCATGTCCATTGATATGTTTTGGCTGTTGGGCTGTTCTTTTCCCACTTATCACTTAACTGCACAATACTCATCTGCTGAGATGACTTAACCATTCGGAAGTAAAAAATAGTGAATAAGTGAATAATACGGAAAGAGATCCCTGATATAGTAATAATTAATTTCTTTGGATGTGGTGGGGTAGCTCCTGGGATCCACCTAGTTCGTCTTTCACTAACAATCATTGAAAAAATTGTCCAAGATTGTCAAAAAATATTCAGTTTTCCTCAAGTATTAGAATGTGTGTTGCTCTTCCATTTGTTTCATTTGAGGTGCGAAACGCACTCTGAAATCATAATTTTCTATATTGCAAAAACACCTGTTTAACAGATATTTTTAATAAAATATGTTTGTCTATATTAGAAACAGTATTGTAGTTTGTTAGGTAACTTTAAGTTTTATAATTTGTTTCCTTTCAATTACATAATTATTCAGTAAAGTGATTACATAGTTGAAACATCAATTTTTTTTGAAGAATTTTCAATTCAATTTGAATGAAGAATGCATTTGCGAACATGGACATTGCAGAAAGGATTCTTCAGGACAAACAGAGTGTGTCTGCCCACTTGGGTTCGGAAAATATTCGACTCATTTATGTGAAGGTAAGATTTGGGTATATATATATATATATATATATATATATATATATATATATATATATATATATTCCGTAAATTAGATTAGACTTCTAGTATTTTTGTCCTGAATAAGGTACCAGTTAAATGGCAGGTTAGCAGTAATGTATCCCTTAGACATATCAGAATAAGTACATTAATTTTAAAGGAACATAAACCAGATAAAGAATTGTTACCATCACCGCAGATCGAACCCACAATCTTACGAAAAACGTATCAGTACAGCATGTACAATTGTACAACCTTACTCACCACAGCCATGGACGTTGCCCTCGCGGCTACCGTCTTGATTGTGACGTGCCTGCTGATGTCAATTGAGTAGCATTACTCTCCGTTCTTCAACAGCGACCCGCTGTAATGATTTGATTTGTTTTTGGCTAATGAACATCACATTGGGCTAATGGCGACGGTTCGAAGGTCTATCTCGAAGAAAAGATCCGGGAAATGTAATTTTTTGGATTGACTTCCTGTAAACGCGGCCAGAATATACTTCGGTTATTTTATCTGGTTCATGCAGTTTTTTTACATATGCTGCGTAAAGTGGTCGTCTTTGTGATGCATATGTGGTATAAGAAATTTTTTTGTGACCACTGCTAGTTTCTGACTGAAGATCAGGTTCGTTATAAGGCTTCATATGTAACACATGTAGAACTTGTTTTATATTCTGCTTACGACGATTCTCCTTACAAGACAACGTCCGAAAGTTTCGTTATAACACGAAATGATCCAAAATAGCGTTTAAGCAGTTTTTCGGATACTTCAACTGTGGCAATATATTGGCTAAAACACAGAGTTAGATTAATATGAGCTCTATCGGCTAAAGGTATGTGTAACATATGCACTGTTAATATTTTTTTTGTTACGCTCGGCTTATGCCGTTATGTGCATTCTTTAATTTCGCAAAATTTTCATAAGTGTGAAATGATATTAAATGATTGAAATAAATCGATATTTTAAAAATATATTTAACCGTACAAGGTAGGAATTAACACGGTCAGTGCACCTATTGAATTTTTTTTTAAAGTTTTTTATTTGGACATCGACATACTGTACCGTTCTTAACAAAAAATGACCATAAAATAGATATTTTGTAATATTTTTTCAAAAACGCCGAAAAGTGTTTAATATTAGGTGAACAAGTTGTATAATTTTAAGAATTTAAACAATTATGATGCATTGCAATATGAAACTTGTGAACCTCAGTTGGACAATATGATTGCATTTTATAACTCCCAGAACCATATAAAATTGGATATTTATGATAAATTTCTATATAAATTATGTACTTTATTTATATAATTGTAATATTTAATGATAAATATTCATTAAATAATTGCAATTTTACGTAATTTATAATTAGTAATATTAATAGTCTTATTGAATCATTTAATTTAGAATGCAATTGTGGAGAAAGAGCTAACTGCACATTCGACGGAGGACTGTTATCGGATGGTAAAAAGTGCATATGCCCTTTTAATTTCCAAGAAACTAAAGGGAAATGTAATGGTACGATGCAATTAATTTAATGTTCTGTTTTGATTTAATGTTTTGTGTTAATTTGATATTTTGTTTTAATTTATAATGTTTGTTTTAATTTATAATGTTTGTTTTAATTTATAATGTTTGTTTTAATTTATAACGTTTGTTTTAATTTAATATTTTTTAATTTTAATTTAATGTTTTGTTATAATTTAATGTTTTGTGTTAATTTAATCTTTTGTTTTAATTAAATGTTTTATTTTTAATTTAATGTTTTGTGTTAATTAAATGTTCTGTTATGGTTTAATGTTCTGTTTTAATTTAATGGTTTTTTTTAATTTTAATTTGATGTTTTGTTTTAATTTAATATTTTATTTTTATTTAATGTTTTGTTTTAATTTAATATATTGTTTTAATTTAATATTTTTTAATCTATTGTTTTGTTTTAATTTAATGGGTTTTTAATTTGATGTTTTGTTTTAATTAAATGTTTTGTGTTAATTAAATGCCTTGTTTTTATTCAAGTTTTGTTTTAATTTAATGTTTTGTTTCAATGTATTAATATTTTTTTATAAATTATTTTGTTTTAATTTAATGTTTTGTTTTTATTTAGCTCTTTGTAACCAAAATTTAAAAAAAATAATGACTCTGATGAATGTTGCACATGAAAAGTGGGTAGGCAGTTGATAAATGGCATATAAACATGTTTAAAAAACACATGTCCTCTTTCTTCGGGTGTTTTGAAATTGTGTACTCACCTTTTTAAATATATATAGCATCGTTTTCAGGGACCGATTTATAAGTTTAGGGGCCCAGGGCAAAAGGATATTTGGGGGCCTCCGACCACTATTAAGACATATCTTAAAATAAAACTGGTAAATAAGCACACAACGCATTCAATACCTTTAATGCAAGTGTAAATACTGCAAAAGCCTTATATGATTGTTAAATTACTATAAAGTTATCATATATTATTGCTGTAATAAAGATCCCATTCATGTCCCCTAGACGCAATTGATCTTAACACATGATGTGTCTAAAGAAAGACAATTTCAGGGCCCAGTGACAAATCGTACTTTCATTTCATACATCTCAACGAGTTTTTCTTATATGCATTTATAATAACTTATTTGAACTTTTTTTAAAAACAAGCCGTAGATAAAGCTGCCGTCTATGAACAGACCGTTACTTTTTTGATTTTTTGAGCATGAGAGATTCGCTAATATTTTTCACTTGAGGGTGTGTGTGGTGTGTGTGTGGGGGGGGGGGGGGTAGGGTGGTGTTCATGCAATAACTATTGTACTATTGTACGTGCATGCTACTTATATTTATTTAAGATGTAAATGAAAATGTAAAATTATAAACCTTTAAATTAAGATTATTAATAAAGCAGAAATTACTGAAAACTATTCAAAACATATAAATTTCATTCTCATGCTAAACTTCTAGAAGTTTAGCATTTCAAAACAAAGACAGTTCAAATTTTAAGCATACATACGAAAAAAATGATTTTTTTTCTAACTCGAAGTTTTATATACATTTCAATATTCATTAATTTTTTTATTCATAATGAATGCAGGAAACAAGAAAGTGATTTAATCGGATATAAAATAATCTTTTTTAAAAAAAAGGAAAAGGATAATCTTTTTTTTTTTAAAAAATTACCTCATTCACCGATTATTTTTGTAAATTTTACCTAAGTGGATTTTTCTCTATCCAACAAAAAAAGAATTTTCGAAATCGGACAATATTTGTTTTCAAACGGCCCGATTAATTGAAAATTCTGGATATTTAAATACCGGATAACTGGATATTTTTTTCAAAATGCTCCCAAGTGAAACACCCCTTATCCAACAAAAAAAATTATGCATAACGGTCAAATTGATAACCCCTCAACTTAGTGCGCGATTTGGCGGTTTTAATTTAAAATTTCTGGCGGTTTTATTTTGGAATTTTGGTTGGCGCGCTGTTCAGTCGGTTAAAAATAGTAAAAGGAAATTATTTGCAAAGAAAATTATTAAAAATACTATTGATTAAAAAAGAATTAGTTTAATATATATTTTTTTTAATTTTTCACATTTTTTATCTTTATAAGTGCTTTGGGGCCTCTTAAAATGAGGGCCCTGGATAAGTGCCCCGAAGGCCCAGCCGTAAATCAGGCTCTGGGTTGCTTCGATCTTTGTATAAAACGCTTCATGTATACATAATATTAAATTCGACATTTTGAATCGAAAACAGAAGTGCCAATTCCAATGTTGGATACTCTGATACAAAGTAAATTAATATTAAAACTGCGCTATCAAGGTAACCAGGGGAAGATATATTTTCAGATCAAATGTCATCGATAACCTGCGATCTAAAAATGAAAGCCGTATCAGGTTTATGATTATCTATTTTCAAGATATTAGCACTTGTATTAAACAACTCTATTATCGCTCAATTCCAGTCTCTATGTTGAGTGCGCACTCAGATTTAGTACTTCAGTGTTAGTACACTGGGTAGTACAAACATGCATAAACCTGTGATAAAATCGTGGGTTATTGTCTGTTTTGCAATATGTGTTCTATTTTCTCATGGAGTAAACGCATTGAAGGCTACTCAAATAGATATTTTGGAAGAAAATAATGGTAAGTATATTTTATTAGGTTTTACGATTTGAGCCTGTTTTGGGTGTGTGGTACATTTCCATGTAAAGACCTGCTTACCATATCGTCGGGTCAGTATTATAACGGGATAACTACAAAATTTGGTGTAACATTGGTTTTGTATGGGGATTTGTATAGATAGCAGATTTGTAGTTATTTGTAGTTCAGGATAGTACTATCCAGTTTCAGTACTATCCTGAAGAAATGCAGTCATGCATTTTATAATTAAACTAGGTATGCTGCCCGGCGTTGCTAGATGTAAAATAGTTAAAAATACAACCGTTAATTTACGTATAAAAAAGTGTCGCAATTTGTGCATTAAAAAGAAATAAACTTATGAACAACACAAAATAGGGCCATTCATATATATTTAACTAGCTGAAATACCCGTTCTACGCACGGGGAGGAAATAAGTCACAAAATAGATACAAATACTATATTTATAAGCGTAATAAATAATATTCTTAATTTGTCACCCATCAGGTGGAACCAAAGTATAAAAAGTTCAAATTTGCAACGAAATTTTATTAGCAAAGTCCCCCAAGAACTGGAAAAATTGATAATAAGGAGAAGTTGGCTGTGAAATACTGTGGATATACATACTGTACTTCCGTTGATTAACATCCATATTTTAACCTTCAGTAACCCTAATCTCATAAATATCAACCCTAATCTCATAAATTTAAAGATAAACAACTTTTATAATTGTTAATAATAACTATCTCCAAAAAACTTTTATTAGACACCTACGTCAACATGTATAGTTAAGTTTTAGAAATTGGCAGAATATTAAGAAGAAACAAACGAAAACGATTTTAAAAGTTTCACTTCACAAATTCTAGATTTTCAGATTTTTTTTCCGTGTTGGTATTGTAAACCCTATCAGTAAGCAGAATTTTGCGATTCAAAACAATTTCGAAACTTCAAAAACTAATGTTCCGTTAAATAAAAATTCGCTGCCAATTTGTAATGGTGGTACGTCCTAAAATATAGATTTTCATATTATTTCCTTTGTTGGTATGTAAACCCTACCTGCATGCGAAATTTCATGATTCTACGACAATCAAAAATGTTCCAAAACTACTTTGCCGTGAAAAAAAAATTGCAACCTATTTCTAAATATTCCACTTGAAAAATTCTTGATTTAGTCTTTTCCCTTGTTGGTATGCTAATACGTAGTAGATTGCAAAATTTAACAATTCTAAGAAAATCTAAAAAAAAATTTACAAAAAAAAATATACAAAACTAACGTAGAATAAGGGTTTTTCCAAAGACAATGAAAAAATTCGACCCAAACAAAAATAGCTTACTTTTCCTATGTAAGTTATAGTAACAACTCTGTCAAATTTTATCTTACTGGTTCCTGGGTATACGGTAGGTTAGAGTTATAAGTCAGTGGGTAACTGGCGATGATTTTTACTTTTGGCAGTTAGAGTTCGAATTTTTGAAATCCTTTCTTAGTAGGCAATTTTGGCTTAAAATGTACCACCATGCCAAATTTCGTTTTTCAGTTGTTGTAGTACGAAACATCCCGTTGCCCAATTATATTTTCATAACTTTTACATTAATTTTATTATTTTTTAACACTAATTTTCCATTATAGGTTATTATTACATATATGACCATTTTTTAGTTCATTTGGATTTTTTTTTCTTCATTTCGTTAAATTTTTATTTTATTGGCGATATATTTATAAATTTGGTGATATTTTTATAAATTTGGAGACATTTTTTTATTAATTTGAAAATATTTTGTTTTCAGCCAATCAAAATGCTCCTCATAGGTTATATAATATTAAAGTTTTCCATTGTTTCAATCTTGAAATATTGCAATGTTACTTGTTCTTCATGTTAATCCTATGGAAACGTTTTAAAAGTGGTTATTTTGGCAGTTCGTAATCGAATTTTTAAAAATCCTTTCTTAATGCGCCCTTAGGGCCCGAGGTGAATCTGTGTTCCAATTTTCAGCACTCTAGGTCTTTTGGATATGTATATTCCCAAACTAACGTTGCTATATTAGATTACCTTTCCTATTTAAGGTATAAGTAACACATTTGCCAAATTTCTTCTTCATAGGTATACGGGAAATTGGAGAATTATTTATGAGTGAATGAGTGGTTTTTTTTGCATTTATATATATAACTTTTTGACACTTTAACACTAATGTTATTATTTTTTTTATACAAATTTGGCCATTTTTACGTTACTATTACATATATGACCATAAATTAGATCATTTGGTGAAATTTGTTATTCATTTGATAAATTTTTTATTTTATTTACGATATTTTTATGAATTTCGGGATATGTTTACAAATTTGGCGACATTTGTTTGGCGATATTTAGTTATCAGCCACACTGAATGCTCTTCATAGGATATATAATATTAAAGTATTTCATTGTTTCAATCTTGAAATATTGCGATTTTACATGGATCATTCTCCAGAAAGTGCTAAAAACCTTGTCCCATCACATAATTTTTATTATTTCATATATTAAGAATTGTTTAAAAAAATTAATTGCCAAATACGCATATTACTGTTGACACCACAGTGCTTCAATCCTAATTTTTTTTTAATTTAATATAAAATTTCGAGTCTACAGACATGATAAATCATTTTCGTGACCTGTCCCACCTCGACTTTTAACATGGTATTTTCTTTCTAATTCCACAAAAGATCACATTTGTTTAATAAAATGCATATTTTCATTAAAAACGTTATTCGAAAATTTTGTAAAAAATATGAACTTTTCATTTTTATGATGTTGTTCAATTAATCAATTTAAAGTACATTGGTCCCACAAATGTCATCATGTCCGTGGACCAAATATTAACAACCGTTTTATAGGTCAACAGATGGCAACAACAATAAACATTGACACTAATAGAATTTATTCAAAAATTTTAAGTATTTTGGTAAATGGTTAGTTTGTTATCTCTTAAAGTTGCAAGGTAGTTTGCAAATAAAAGTGGATAGTGGGGGTTGGAAATATCATGCCATCAAATCTGTTGTCAAGAAATTAAATAGGTATGTTACGATATTTATATATTTTCTTTTTTTAACCGACTGCCCAGCGCGCCCACCAAAACTTCAAAATAAAACCACCAGTTACTTTAAATTAAAACCGCCAACTTGCGCCAGGTCGAGAGGTTATCAATTCGTCTGTTATGTTTTTTTTATGTATGTTAGTGCGTGATTTCGGTTCTACTTTAGATATTTGGACAATTTTTTTGTGTTGTATAGGGGATGTTTCACTTGGGAGCAATTTGATAAAAATATTCGATTATCCGGTATTTAACTATTCGGAATTCTCAATCAGCCGGAACGATTGAAAAAAAAATTGGCCGATTTCGAAAATTCTTTTTTTGTTAGATAGAGAAAAATCCACTTAAGCAAAATCTGCAAAAACTAATCAGTTACCCGGCTGTTATATATCAGGAAATGTCGATTAACTGGAGTTTTTTTAAACAATTTATCTGTTTCAAAATGTTTTCACTGTTTAACAAAAGTTTTACAACAATGTCATTTCGTTTACCCAGCATTTATTGCCATGGATAGGGATTGTTTTACGATATAGATTGTTGAGACAAAATGTCAGAACAAACTGCTGTTAGTTGAATTTCTTGGTGAATAATAGCAGAGGCGAACCCCCCCGCTAAATTAAAATTTAAAAGGGAAAAATAAAATAAATCTTTCGATAAAAAAAAGAAATACCGACTTTAAGAAAATCCGCTAAAAGTAAAAAAAAACTTTTAATTTTACGAACGAGTTGAATAAATTGAATTATTTAATATCAATTTCAAACTTATTATTACAACTTTTTGAAGTTGGTGCCAAATTACAAAAATCATACTTAAATTTTGAGGCCGATTTCAAAACGTTATAATTAGTATAAAATTGATATTAAATACTTAAATTTTTTCAACTCGTTCGTAAAATTAAAAATTTTTTTTTTCACTTTTTAGGGCATTTTCTTAAAGTCAGTTTTCTTTTTTTTTTTAGAAAGATAATTTAATTTTTTTCCTTTAATTTTTAATTTTATACAGATAGTAACATATATCCGAGTCTCAGTTACACTGCATCTTGTTAAACCTAAATTTCCATTTGCTATCAGTAACAAATAGAAGTTTCATCATGTCCGTGGAATATCATGTCTGTGGATTCGTACGTCCACGGACATGATGAAGGCTCACAGAAATTATCCGTAAAAATATTAAAATCCTCAATTATTAATAAAATACCATATATGAATGGATACTTTGCTTTTTAAATTATTAATAATGTTTTGGAATAAAAAATACACTATTAAACTTTTTTTTCACTATTTAGTCTTTTTTTAAATACTTTATTTTAAAATGTCTTCAGTTGAAAGTCTAAGTAACTAAACATATATTTTCATAAAATTAATAGTAAACATTCTTAAAAATATATATATTATTTTTGAATATGTATATATATGAAATATGTATACAAGTAATTTTAAAATTTCAAATTTTAATTTAAAAATGTATGTGCGGTCTTTAGCGGAATAAACTACTTGGCTACACTCGGTATCGAACCAAGGAACTTCTGCTTGATACGCCGATACTCTGCCAGTCAGGCTAAAGTGATCACACCGGCCTCAGCAGCAGTATCGGGTATATGAAGTGAACCCCACACTACTAACATCGAAAAAGGAGTTTTACACCCCCTTAAATACGTTCAATCGGAACAAAAATAGCTTACTTTTCCTATTTAAGGTATGAGGAACAAACTTGCCAAATTTCTTCTTCGTAGGTATACGGGAAGTTGGAGAATTAGTGATGAGTGAGTGAGTGGGGTTTTCGCATTTATATATATAGATTACATCTAAAATTAAAAATTAACTTTATTCTTCATTATTGTTATTTGATAAGTTTTATGTTAGAAATTGTTTATGAATACTTGTTTCAGCTTTTATATTCCAATAGAATTAATTAAAAGAGGTTTTATTAAATTAAATTTACGCATTATTTATAAAGTTAAAAAAAAATAAGTTTCAATACATTTCAAAAACAATTTTGTTCTACACTATCGTTATTTGATAAGTTTTATTTTATCAATTGTTTATAAATACACCTACTTCTAATAGTATTTATCAAAAAACAGGGAAAAAATTTGAGTTTACCGATTGTGAATATATGTTCTAAAAATTGTGAATAAAAGGAAGTGTTTCTAAAAATTTACATTTGTTTAACATGGACAATTTGCACTGCTTGGTGCTGAAATTCGCATGACGTCATTTCAAGATATATATGACTTCAAGCACATTTATTATTGGCTGGTGGAGATCATGTGGTTTGTTTATCACCAATCACAGAGACTATTCGACCATGCGTTTTTTTAATCTGTCAAAATTTTAATCTCGGGACCATGTCATGCATAGCTTCTATTTAAATGGTTTGTTATTTATTCCACATTCTAATTATGAGTTTAAAATTATTGAAAAAGTTAATTAGTTTCATATGCTAATTTTTTTTCTGGAAAAATATCAGTAAAATTGTTACATTCTGAATGTAAAAACCACATTCCTATTACATTTCAAACAATGCTGAAGTTTTATGATATATTCAATTTTAAATTCCAAGCAGTAGATAACCGTTCAAAATTTGTTTGTAATGACTTCATAATGAATGTAACAATGTAGAAAAATTGCGCGATTCCGATCTTTCCACCTAAATAATTCAGTATGAAATAATTCTCGATATTAAATTTTATTAGTTAGTAATAACCTAATATTAATCTGTTTCACGGATTACGCAAATAAGTTTAGTTTCAATCAGGGGGGATTGAAACTGAGTTATGAGGATTTTCAGTAGAACAACGGAAAAACAGTTTAAAATTTTTCATTAACTAAGTTTAAAACCATTTTTAAATATAAATTTAACATTTACTATAAATGTGTTTTAAATTTGTTTACCTTATTACTTCAAACAAGTATTCTTATTTATTGAAAGATTTGTTCGAAATAGCCTTGCTCAAGCCTAATAAAATATAAAATTACTTTCGATATTAAATTATATTAGACAGTAATAACTAAATATTGAATTGTTTCGGCAATAGCCCAATTGCGGGAGAAGGGAGCCAGGTTTACCATATTCTCAAAGAAGAAAACAATTGTTTATTGTAAACAATTGTAAAAGGTTGCCATGGGCCGCACTTGGAACTTTTCTATTGTTTCAATGATTGAAATTTATCATTGCTAATGGAACTAGAAGTCATGGATTCCAGTTATACAATCACACCTCAATCGGGAGGATAGAAAGTAATAATTTTATATTAGGGTAATAAAGAAACGGAAAATCTTTCCTCATTATGTTGTTAATTCTTGTGACATCATGGAGAATGACTCACATAAGGTATATTTAGACAGGCACGTAGGTAAGGGGGTGGTTCAGGGGGTTCAAACCCCTCCCATTGAAAGTCAAGAAGACAAAAAATTGAAAATCAAATTACTGTAAAAATCATAAAAATTTCAAATTATCGTATAATTTTTCTTGTTGAGTAACACAAGGAAAAACCTGGTATTTTCCGGGAGAGTCTTACCTCGGAAAATAGTTTTCAAAAGGCGTCAAAATATGTTTTGAGGTCATTTTTATCTAACTAAACCTAACATGACGTCATCGTGTTTCATTATTTAATATTTGAATTTCGACTACAAAGAGAAAATATCTTGAAACTGAGCCGTATAAACAAGTTGCTCCAAACATATATTATTCTAAACAAGGGTTCTCAAAATTTGAATTTGTTCTCTAATTTATTTCCTATTGAGGAGTGACATTTACTAATTAAAAAAAAAAGTAATGACTATGATATTGGTAACGATTCATTAAAAACAAAATGATGTTGCTGTTTCGATATTTATGTGCCAATGTACTCCTGTGTACTTAAATAAAAATTAATAAGCCTTTTTAAAAAATGGGGGAGAAGAGAGTTTTGATTTTTTTTTGGGGGAAGCTGAACCCCTCCCATGAAAAATCTATACCTACGTGCCTGGTTAGATATTTAAGTTTAATGAGGCATAATTAAGTTTAAAGTGCATATTTACAATTTAGATTTTGGATAGGACAAAACAGGTATTTTAATGCTAATAGCAACAGTTCGTTTCTATCTTCAGGATATCCACTCCGTGTATCTAAGGGAAGGCAGATTTGGTGTCAAGCACGTAGGTATAGAATTTTCATAGGGGAGGGGGTTCACTGACTGAGCAACGGATTTCTTTACTTAATCTCCCCCCCCCCTTCCCGAGGAGGTGGGGGGGTAAGGTACCTATGGAAATCAATCCGTTTTTTTTTGGGGGGGGGTCCCCCTTAGAGGGGGAATACTTAAACCCCCTCCCCCCCCCAAAAAAAAAACATCAACAAACTTCTCCCCCCCCCGCACTATTTTTTTTCCTCAAAAAAATTTATAAATTTTCATTAGTAAAAAGGAATACGTTGGCATTTGAATATCGAGGCAGCAACAGTTATCACTGTCATTAACTACTTTTAACAGTTGTCAATAACTGTACTTTTAAAATTAGTAACTCACTCCTTAATTAGGAAATAAATTTAGAGAACAAATTTAAAGTTTGAGAATCCTTATAATATGTGTGGTAACGATTAGTTTGATAATTTATAGTTATGATAGTTTAAAGATCTAATAAGCGTTTTAGTTGACCAAAACTAGTAAAGAATACTATAAATTATAAAGGCTACATGATCTAAAGTATAGTAGAAGTAAAAACACTCGAAATTGCATGGAATTGTGCAATCCAATCGCCACTGCTAATTTTAAATTAAACATTAAATATACATAATTTAATACAGAGAAAATTATTTACTTATTACCAATAAATATTAACTTCCATTAATTAAATTTAAATTGTAAAGGTCATTTTAATTCAAAGATCTAAAAGAAACAAAAAATTTATCAACTTAACGGCGCCAGGTGTTGTCCTCGTTATCTGATCATGGTTCAAACATCATCATCTACATTTTAATGTGGGCCCCGAACCGACGCCAATATTCCAATATGCAGCGAGGTACAATGCAGTGTCCGTTCAGAGGTCTAATTTAAGTTTAATTTTACAAGTTGGGCAATTTAATCTTCCCTCGCTTTCATTTGCTATTTCTTTGGGCTTAAATGTTCCGAAATCAGAGATTTTTAAAACTCGCAATTCCAAACTTCCCCAGGGGGTGCGGGGGGGAAGGAGGGGGGGGGGTGTCGAACGGAACAGAACCGCAAAGAGTAATAAAACAAGATTTATTTACGAAATAACGCTGAAAATGCCAGAACCGAAGGAAAATGCTCAGACGTTCGGCGCCAATAGATTACGCAATACTACATTTTAATGTAAAAAGTTTCATATACATATTTGATGAAAGAAAGAGTGTCTGATCTATTTTTAGAATTTAATAAAAATTAAAAAGGCGATACGAGCCGACTGGTCTGCGTCCTGGGTTGATTCGTACAAAAAGTAAAAAACGCTCGATTGTTTTTAGCGAAATTTAGATAATACTCAAAGAGCAGGTATTTTCACGGGCCAACAAAAACAATAAATTAAAAACCGTTATAGAAAACATGGGAGATGGTTTTGTTTTAGAATAAACTGGCAACTTATATTGAAGTATTTTAAGATTAACGAAATTATGTGGTCTTGGAGCATCTTAGTCTTGTCATTTTTAAGTCTTATTTTACGACCCCGTTTGACGATCTATTCCCTTTGTTATCTTTATTTCAAATTAAACCTAACATGACGTCATCGTGTTTCGGTCTCAATATCCCATGCCCACAGTGGCCCCCCCTTCCCCTCCGCCAAAAATGCTCTATTTTTATGATTTTTACAGTAATTCGGTTTTTAATTATTTTTATTTTACTTACAATGGGAGGGGTTTGAACCCCCTAAACCCCCCCTTACCTACGTGCCTGTTTGGTGCAAAGGATTCCGATAAGAGGATGTCGAACGCTACATATTTCTTAAAAATATGTAAATAGTAAATTAAATTTAAGTAATAGCGAATTATATACTTTGAAGTTACTTTGAGAAAGTGACAGTTCAGGACCTATTACAGACAACTCTCGTTATCTCGAACTCGAAGGGAAGTGTATAAAAATTCGAGATATCGAAAATTCGAGTTACCGAAAATCCTATAAAAAAGCTGTTTTGGTAAAAAATAAATACTAGTATACTTACACGACTTTATTTAACATATCTATCCAAAATAGTTTGGTAAGTATTTCTATTTTTTTTCAAAATCAATTATATTTTCCAAATGCACGATTGCTTGAAATGTCTCTGATGTTTTCATTTCCGGCCTCGATTCAATGCCCGCATAGGTCTCGAATGCACGCATAGATTTTATCGAAGATAGAGCCTCTTACAAAGTTATCTGTGGAGGAGGTTAGCATTCTTAATTATCATTCTTCTTCTGAGAGCGATCTCTCATCAAATGCTGCTATAGAGAGTGCATTGCTTAAACAAAAATGAGAAGGGGTCGAGTGTCGTCTTCATATTTTAAGTGAGTTGCTTTCCGGACGGTCGGTAATGTTCCAAGAAAGTGACTCGCACTTTACCGAAAACGCCAGCTGGCTTGAGGGACGATAAATCATTAATCTTCCTTGTTGGACTGACTCTGCGTTAAAGAGGAGGGGATACAGCCCAGGGAATCCAGTCTGGCGACATTCAAACAAAAGGGCGAGGCACAGGTAGGAATACATTGTAAGTATACCCTTTCAATAACGCACAATACCCTTTCAATAACGCACAATAAAAAAGAGAACTGATAAAGAAAAACGTGGCAATTACATATATGCTAAAGGTTCTTCAAAATCCGTAGTTTTGAGAGGAA
Organism: Troglohyphantes excavatus; assembly: GCA_963932185.1. Taxonomy (NCBI): domain Eukaryota; kingdom Metazoa; phylum Arthropoda; class Arachnida; order Araneae; family Linyphiidae; genus Troglohyphantes; species Troglohyphantes excavatus. The sequence goes on along the minus strand of OZ010670.1, from coordinate 25,186,474 downwards.
AACAAAATTTTGAGTTGTGAGGAAACTTCGAGTTATTGAAAATAACGACGAAAAACTTCGAATTAAAGAGATAAAAATACATTAAATAAGTAATGAAGGTGCAGGGAAATAGATTTTTTTCGAGATATCGAAAAATTCGAGTTATCGAAGTTCGAGTTATCGAGAGTCTACGTAGTATTCAAATCGGTAAGTTTCCTGTCTCTAAACGTAAAACTTTTGATTTATAGAGAAGTGAGATAATATGTAACATTATTTTATGCGCTCAGATTGACACGCTTCATTAGGAAATTGCAAATAAAACAAAATCAAAAACAATATTGTCAAATTTCAAAACTTAAATATAATCATTTAAATTTCAGTTCAAGTTTGGGGGGAGGGAGCTGGGCAATTCCTCATTGTTTTTAAACTTGAATTGTCCTTGTATGACCTTGTGATAAAATACTTTTAAGGTGTACGTACACACTATAAAAATCGAAAATCGGCCAAAAATTCCAAAATATTTTTTCGGTTCTATAGTATTCCTAAATTCAGTATCTTTCAGATGATACCAAGATTGAATAAATATTCCAAAAACTTTTTTATTTACAAAGAGTTATTCTATGGCCGCGCTTGCAATGGCAATATGTTTTGTAAACTTTACATTTGATTTCTGAAGAACTGTATTTTTAACATATGTCCCTTCATTCGAAACATGATAACTCAAGTTTGCTTAAACTTTTTGAGAAAATTATTTTTTCTTTTAAATTTATATTAGTTGTAAGATGTTATGACCCTCCATCGTTCAAAAAATAATTTTTAATAGAATTTTAAAGTTGAAAATTAGAATAAAAAAGTGTTTTTTTAGGGACTGACGAGGTAAAAAATTATTTAAAAAAAAACTTTAAATGCTATAATCTTTTTGGAGGGTCATAACATTAAGAAAGATACTGCGAATAATTTTCAATAAAAATTTTGCTTCTAGATTAATTACAACTTGCGCAATTACGTTTGAAAAAACATGCTAATTAACATATAAAATGCTAATTAGGTAATTAGTATTTTATTTTATTCAGGATTTTTTAAAATGATTCATCACTACTTTTAAGGTGTTTTCCTACACGAAAAAACTATATTTTTAAATTCATAAATAAAAAAAAAATGTTCAAGTGTATACATACACCTTAAGTGTTTTTTTATTTATTTTCTAGAATGCATCTGTGGACCTAATGGAAGGTGTAACTTTGAACAAAATGGAGAAAAGCAATGTGAATGCGCGGAAGGCTTTGCATTGAATAAATACGGAATGTGTCAGGGTATAGTTGATATTATATCCCAAATGCAATGGACATATTTAAAATAAATATTACGACTTAAATAGGGAGGGTTAGAAATAAAACTCACTATCTTCCTCTGAAATACTATAGAAAAAATGGCGATATTCGGAGTAAATGACATTTACTACTTAAGATGATTGATTTTAAACAATCCAAACCAATGGAATAAACATTAGGCAAGCTCTATTGACACATTTTAAAATAACAAAATTAATTTATAATTGAAAAAAGTATCAAAATTATTAATTAAATTTCAATGAATACCTGAAGTGGGGTGACATATTAAAGAACCAGGGGAGAAAAATGAGTTCACGTTTTGTTGCATCTATTTTTCAACGTCTTGTATGAGCTAAAGAGCTGTAATTTCATTATTTCAAGTCACGAATTGGTAAAAACAACATAAAACAATCTTATAAATTTCATCAATTCTAAGTTACTTGAAATGTTTTTACTGTAAATGAACTTATCTAGAGAAGTTTCTACTTTTTTAGGTATGTCAATTACGTTTAATTACATCCACAAAATTAGCTACAACTTGAGTTCCCAGCTGAATAATAAAAAGGGGACGAAGCCCTATGCTAAAGTAAAAGATAAAAAGAGCGGATCTTTTTAGCGCATTTTACTTAAAGTTGGTTTTCCTCTTTTTCAAAAGAAGTACTCAGTTTATACTATTATATATTTTTTAAATTATAAAACTTATTAGAAATGTCAGAGTTATGCTCTTAATTTTATCTGTTGTTTTAATATTTTAGATATAACCTTTAAATATAACATTAAAATTTTTTATTCTATGCGAAATTACTTTCGATATTAACTTAAATTAGAGAGTAATAACTAAATACTGAATTGTTTCAATGATTGAAATTTATAAAAGCTAATGGAACTAGAAGTCATGGATACCAGTTATACAAATCACACGTTAATCGGAAGGATACAAAGCGATATTTTTATAATAGAGTAGTAAACAAACGGAAAAGCTTTCCTGATTAAGTCGTTACTGCTTGCGACTGTTACGTTCTAGTTTAGGATTAAATAGAATTAGTTACTTGATTTTAAGTACAATTGACTTAGATTGGAAATGACAAAATGAGACATGCTACAGGAATTATTTAAGAGAGCTAACTGACTGAACGAACAGCAGTTAGTCAGGTTTATTGTATATCGACTCTTGACAGATGGTGCCATCTGGTGAGGCATCAGAATACTAATATCTAACAGCGACATCAAGGGGAATGACTGACATAAGGTAGATTTAGATGTTTAAGTTTAATGAGGAAAAGTGCAAATTTTCAATTTATATTCTGTAGTCTGTAGAGGAGAAAACAGGTAGCAGTAGTCTGTCTCTCCCTACTTCAGGACATCCCCTTCCTGTCTCGAGGGGATGGCAGATAAGGGATGCCACTTACTACGGGACCCCCAAACATAGATAGCTATCCTTTCCAAGGTCGCTCAATATTGGGACGCTACATGCACCATGGGTCGACGTTAAACGTGAAATTGGGACGTTAGACGTGAAATTGTGACGTTAAACGTGAAATTGCGACGTTAGACGTGAAACTGTGACGTTAAACGTGAAATTGTGACGTTAAACGTGAAATTGTAATGTTAGACGTGAAATTGCGACGTTAGACGTGAAATTGCGACGTTAGACGTGAAATTGTGACGTTAGACGTGAAATTGTGACGTTAAACGTGAAATTGTGACGTTAGACGTGAAATTGCGACGTTAGACGTGAAATTGTGACGTTAAACGTGAAATTGCGGCGTTAATCGTGAAATTGTGACGTTAAACGTAAAATTGTGACGTTAAACGTAAAATTGTGACGTTAGTTTTAAAGAGCAATTGGATAGGCATTGGGGGATCGTTAACCAGTCTTGCTGAGACTAGAGCCTGTAGTTGTTTGTCAGTATTTGTACTTACTATTTTTTCTGTCTTAATTTTTTAGAATGTGATTGTGGTCCTAAAGGAAAGTGCAGCTTTGATGAAAAGACTAGTAATAAAATATGCATTTGCGATGTAGGATATATAGAAATAGCAGATGGAACGTGCCAAGGTACATTTTACATTATTTTTTGGAAATATGGAAAATTTCAGTATTACCAAGATTTTTGCCAATAATTGCCGCTCCCGAGAAAAAAATCCTAGATCTGCCACTGAAGCTTTCATCAACCAATCAGATGTCTCATAAAGTGTACATGCGCAGTTCTTGTACAAAATTTGCAGTTTGTTAGAAAATAGGGATTTCCAAAAAGAATCCGCTTGGATTATTTCGATCTTCAGAATATTTATATTATTTGGAAGCTCCGAAAAAACGTCTGTCTGTGGTACAGAAATGTCTGAAATTTTAAACATAAGTATTATTCAACCTCTAACTATGCACCCAAAAGCCACACTTTTAAAATTTTAAATAGTTATTTTTTTTTTAAAATTAATATTTAAAGTTTCTATCCAATAGAAATCGTAGGGCCGTAGTGAGGAAGAACTGCGCATGCGCTGTGTAGGAATTAAGAACGGAAGGAACTTAAGGGGAAGTACCTCAATCACTCTATCGTACAAGATTCTATAGTTTAGTCGATAGAGTGTTGCCCTTCGGAAGAAATGATCGCGGGTTCAAGATTTGATGGGGGTAATTAATTTTTTTTAATGTGTATGTCTTAACGGGTTTCCAACAACGCGAGACCAAACAACTAGTTAGTATTATCTACAGTTATATCTGTTAGTAATACAAATATCTAGAGTTGCTTCTTTTATCAAACACAGATTGGTCATGGTATGCGTTTCAGACCGCTGAGTTTTCATTTCATTTACAGTTTTACATCGACGGATCATATAATCTGCGAGATGTGTTCCGCGTACTATGGTTTAAAACTAAATTATTTATAAATTGATATGATTGAAAATAACGTTGATTTACATTTTATGTCACAGTTCCGTGTTCTGACAACCCATGCAAAAACGATGGAGTGTGCTCAATAGTTGGCATGGGATACAAATGTGATTGCAAGCAACCCTACAGTGGAAAACATTGTGAAACCCGTAAGTTTAAATAGTTTTATACTAAAAATTTAGCTTCTGGTAAAATGAAGGTACAATGGGCTTTAAAATAACTGATTATTGCAAAAAAGTAATGGTTTTATTATTTTTGTGCATATCTGTAACTGAATTGAGTAAATTTACAAGTAATTACCAGATAAATTTTAAATTTCTGGAATTTAACTGAATTAAAGTTCAGCAAATTTTCACAAAAAAATATAATTATATTACTTTAAAAATTATACTTTCTGAATGCCTTTAAAATATTTATAATTTTATGTCTATTGTCTAAGTTGGAACTTTTAATAAATTAATAAATTAAAAGTTGTATTTTTTTTATTTCGGAATAATATAACACATGCGAGCTAAATTTAAAAATGACGAATAGACACTAGAAAAATAAAAGTATTTTTCCGTATTTCGTTGTTGTTGTTACTAGTCCTTCGCTGGCTAGCGGCAGCTAGACAGCTTCCATGAGTCACCACACCCTAAAAAAATCCAAGGCCTGCAAAGGATCCGTCTCGAAAAAGTCCCTGGTGAGCCGAAAACAAGACAGAATGTGTTCCCGGGTCGCACTCTCCACTCCACACTTGGAGCATACCGGAAACTGCTTAACGCCGTTTTCATAAAAACAACCTCGCAAGTGGCCACTAGCAAATCTAGACAATGCCGACTGATCGGCTCTATCACAAGAGAGGCCAATAGATCCACCAGGGCTGTCCCGCTAATACCACCCATGGGGTGGGGGGACCCTCCACACCTTTAAGTCCTTGATTTTCCTGATGGAGAAAAGTTCATCAAATGTGAGGGAGGAGTCAGAGCGAAATGGTTCCACCGAGCCTCTCTTCGCCAAGTCGTCGGCAATCTCATTTCCAAAGATATCGACATGGGATGGAATCCATTGGAGGTGCACCTCATGGACCGGACTGAGGAGTCCCAACATGTTCAAAATGGAGAGGTCAGTACGATCACCGACGTTGTTCCAGTCTCGCAAGTGTTGTATAGAACTTCTACTATCCGATAAAATCCAGATAGCTCTGAAATTGTCCTCCTCCAAAATGGCCTCAAGTCCGGCCTCAATAGCCAGCAGCTCACTTCTAAATACCGAACAATTATTCGGGTTTCTTGTTTTAATTCTTTTAATTTCTCTAGGAGTTTTAATATAGACTCCACTCCCGGATCGGTTGTCTTCGTTTTTGCTGCCGTCAGTATAAATTTGAATATCTTCCACAGAGATTTCGTTAATGATCTCAAGAGCCAACTGTCTCAAAAGAGCCGGGTCAGTGTTACCTTTCGTTACGGGCTGCATCAGTTCAGTATGAAAGAAAACTCCTCCCAAACCCCTTCGTTGGGCCGATACTATTTTTAAGTGAGTGTCTCTCAACTTCCCAATTGATTAAATTCGAAACCGTGGCTTGGCTCATTGGACTGTTTCTCTTTAGCCTTTGGTTACTCCGCCACCCGTTTAGAAAGTCCGCAGTACGATTGTGAGGGCCATAACTAATTAATTTGTTAAAATACTTCACCAAACTGACTCCACCTCTGAAGCTCAGAGGCTGCAAATGTATTTCGTTGAAATTCTAATTACTATAAGCAACTTATATATAGGTAAAATATAAGTATTTTTTGTATTTAAATTTATTCATATATAGAATAAAAATATTACTTATTTGGCAAAAACCAATTTTATAATTTTTTTTTCTCATAATTGCAAGTGTAGCGACTAAACAAACAAAAGCAGAGTTGTCTGCTGTATGGAAGATATCGAAACTACTAGTAAGTTTCCCACTTGATACGTCAAGTGAAACACTCGCATTGGTCTGTTTGTATTAATTAACGCTAATGAGAATAATCGAATTAAACTCTTGAATTCGATTATTTTCATTTGCATCTAAATTGAAACAAAAATGACGTAATTATTAGTCAATAATTATTTTTGCAGATCCTTGTCATGCAAATCCTTGCGAAAATGACGGAGCTTGTGTTGCCGTCGAAAATTCTTACGGATGTATTTGCTTTGATCCCTATCATGGAAAACATTGTGAAAATGGTAAGAATAATTATTAACCCTCCAAAGTCCTCTCAATGATTCAACATATTACACTACACTGTATCCACTCAGGCGACAACATAACGACCAGTTCCTTTGGTTACCTGTTCTTTAAAATAATCGCGAACAGCATGATCTTGTATTTAAAAAACATATATATTTTTAACAGATTATGATTTTTTCCCCTCTATGAGCACAAAAAATTCTGGTGAAAAAAAACAGAATTAGGAATAACTGTTCCGTTGAAAGATCGCAACTGTCAAAGATGTTCTTGGAGTGCAAAATATTAATTTAAATAAACGTCTTAAAATAGAGATTTTTTATGATCTTTTACATTACATGTTCTACTGGGAAAACTGGAGATATATGAACGGATATAAACGTCCGTATTCGTTATGTGATTAAGTTATGTGATTAAGTTGTCCGGAAATAATTGCAAATTTTCAAAAAAAATAAAAAAATCAAATATTAAACTGTAACTCAATATTTCGTTTTTTTTTATGTAGAAAGGTTGCAGTGAGAGATATACATGAACGGATATATACGTCCGCATCCGTTAGGTGGTTAAGTTGTCCGAAAATAATTGCAAATTAAAATATATATATATATATAAAATATTAAACTGTAACTCAATATTTCGTTTTTTTTATGTAGAAAGGTTGCAGTGAGAGATGTACATGAACGGATATATACGTCCGTATCCGTTATGTGGTTAAGTTGTCCGGAAACAATTGTAAATTTTCGAAAGAAATCAAATATTTAACTGTAACTCAATATTTCCTTTTTTTATATAGAAAGGTTAAAGTGAGAGATATAAATGAACGGATATACAAGTCCGTATCCGTTAGGTGGTTAAGTTGTCCAGAAACAATTGCAAATTTTCGAAAGAAATCTACTATTAAATTGTAACTTAATATTTCCTTTTTGGTTTTTTTTATAAAGAAAGGTTGAAGTGAGAGAGATACATACACGTCCGTATTGTTAGGTAGTTAAGGTGTCCGGGAACAGGATTTAAATCGTGTTACGTCAAACCCAATAGCTTTAGGTGCAAATGGAACTTATACTTAATAGAGAGACACATATAAAAAAATTATTTTAATATATCGACGAAAATCATCTTACCTCAGTCTTAAAATATACATGAAATATTTTTAATCTGTCAACTGAATTTACTGTAAAACTTTCGAATTGTCATTAAAATTAACAAAAAATATCAAAATTCGAAATTGTTTTGTTTGTTCGACAGAAGTTTTGAAACGTTACAACATTCCACACAAGTGTGTCTGCATAAATAAAATATTTTTTTGATTTAGTATGTTAAAACGATTGATTTCGTTCTAAAGAATTATTAAAATAACTAAATTAAAATACAACTTTAAAAAGAAGCATTAACATAAGTTAAATAAAGTAAATACCTACTTTAGACCGCCTCACCCTATACTCCTCAAAGAGGACTGATTTGTAAAACCGGCAGGTTTACTGCTTCGAGCATGGATCCTTCATAGTAGAGAAAACATAATGTTATAATCTCGCTAACATCAAAGTGAGGCCAACATGTATGGCCTCAGACACGTGGTTAATGACGTCATTCCATTCATACATTTTCACTGTTACACATTTCCCAGTTCATCAGCCAATCGCGAGTATTTTTTAATTCATAATTTTGAAAAGAAGTCACGTGTCTGAGGTCATTCGGTCTGAGATGTTGGTTTCACGATTATGAAATTATATTCGCCCTACTACAGTCCATTCATGCTCGAAGGTTTTCTGCGCGTGCATTAAAGGCCGTATGACGTAAATAGTTTCACGTTTTCGTTACTGCTTCCGTTATATTACTTCGTTTATAGTCCACTTCGCCCTATATTCAACTCTTATCCGGAGCCGATTTTAAAGACGTTACACTTAATTTTTTTTGAATTTTTATAATAGTTGAGGGTTTGAATTAACAGTTCTTTTTCTGACAGGTCCATGTACAAACAATCCATGCAAAAATGGTGGAACTTGCAGTTTAGATGGGAATGCCTTCAAGTGCGATTGCGCAACTCCCTTTTCAGGAACGACATGCGAAACAGGTAAACGCACCCAAAGTTGTACATAATTCTCTTTAAATTAAATAATTCCTTTTTTGATCAATGTTCATAGTCATGATTGTTAAATAATATTAACTTAAACTATTTTAATAACAAGATCCCTGCACCGTGAACCCTTGCTGGAATGGCGGAACATGCCAATTGGACGGAAGTACTTTCAAATGCGAATGCAAAGCTCCGTACTTTGGAAAAACCTGTGGTGAAGGTAAATGACTTTAATTACTACACAGAAACAAAATGTGCTTAAAAATGAGTACATGGACACTAATTTTTCTTTGAGTATAATTTCATCGTAAATAACCGATGATGTACTAAAATTCAAGTAATCGTAATTTTGCAAAAATGAGCAGTATTTTTTAATATTGCTAATATCAGCTTCTGTTTAAGTCATCTTAGTAAAGTTGTAACAGATACAATTCCCCGTACAGGAACTCTTCCAAAATGGAATTGTCTTCCATCCCTTTCATTTTATTAGTACCCAACCAAATGTATCCTTCCGCAAAATATAAATCTTTGTAAACCGTCTCACTCTAATCAGAGAGCAAGTAATCCCCGTCTTTTCCGGTCACGAAAATTCAGCTCCTCATTAAATTAATATTTAATTGTTTTTATCATGAATTCCTTTTTTAATAAGACGCAAATGTTAATCATAGCATAATAGAAGTCTTGTTATAAAGTGACCTGGCAAACTTAAAATATTTGCTTAGCAGATGGTTTTCCACATTATTTGAAGTCGATTGCTTAAATGGAAACTGATTAATCACGACTCAACTATCTTGCTTCCCCTTCTTTTTGCTGTGCCTTTTTAACATTACTTCTGTTTATAAGTACTTTGTGTCGCTCTGGTAATACTACGTATAAGGCACAGGACTTCGGTGCGGACGACATCGGGTAGATGGATTGGGTTCGATTCCCGGTAAGTCCTGGTTGTAATTGCTGAAATTTATTGAAAGTGTTTTATGAAGGCACCCTACGTAGGCAAGCTATTGTTCATTTTACTCATTTTTGAGTAAATGTCTTTTTCATAATTGAAACTTATGTATTCGGAGCTATGATAAGCATTGAATGTAATCAAAAATGAGTAAATTTAACTTTTTTTATGTACCTATTTTTAATAGTTTAGTGTTATGAAGTTATGAAAATAAATATACATTATTAGTGATATTTTTTTTCTTTTTCTAGACCCCTGCACATCCGCCCCTTGCTTGCATGACGGCACATGCGAAGTGAAGGACAGTTCATTTGTATGCCACTGTATTGACCCACATTTTGGAGCCACGTGTGAAAATGGTAAAACTTCGGGAATAATAAGTAGACGTTTAGTTATTTATTATTTTAATTATTTATTATTTTAATTATTTATTATTTTAATTATTTATTATTTTAATTATTTATTATTTTAATTGTTTATTATTTTAATTATTTATTATTTTAATTATTTATTATTTTAATTATTTATTATTTTAATTATTTATTATTTTAATTATTTATTATTTTAATTATTTATTATTTTAATTATTTATTATTTAAATTATTTATTATTTAAATTATTTATTATTTTAATTGTTTATTATTTTAATTATTTATTATTTTAATTATTTATTATTTAAATTATTTATTATTTAAATTATTTATTATTTTAATTGTTTATTATTTTAATTGTTTATTATTTTAATTATTTATTAATTGAATTATTTATTATTTGAATTATTTATTATTTGAATTATTTATTATTTGAATTATTTATTATTTGAATTATTTATTATTTGAATTATTTATTATTTGAATTATTTATTATTTGAATTATTTATTATTTGAATTATTTATTATTTTTATTATTTATTATTTGAATTATCTGCATCTACATCTATAGATCCCTGTACTGAAGAGCCCTGTGCAAATGGAGGTAGATGCAAACCCCATAAAGATTTTTCATATACATGTGATTGTATTCCTCCTTACTTCGGTCCTCAATGTCATTTAGGTAAGGTTATAATATTTTTATTATTTAAAAATAAACTATACATTTTTATCAAAATGAAACAAACTTTTCTAAAGATATGAGAAAATAATTAAACATTGCTAGTAAAATACTTTACAAATATAACATCTGCCAATTTTCTGTAAAACAGTTGTATTTTTCATATGGGATATTAATACCGTATGACAAAACATTGGTGAGTATCATATTTGTCACTACCACTTATCCTAAGTCCGGAAGAATTTTGATTAAATAACAACTTTTATTTCAGTTGTAATTCGTTCTTTTAAAAACAAATTTATAAACTTGTCTAAAATTTAAAGTGTTTTGTATAGCTTTTAAATTGGAATAATTTGTGAATCTACTGAGATAAATAAGAACTGGAGAGAAGACTAAGCGACCGACAAAGTAGAAAATATAGTCCATTTTCTTTATTTTTGGCATAGGATGAAATGCAGATATCCCAGTTTTAAAACCACAATTCCGGCTTTAAAAAATACATTAAATGTTAATTATTTAATGTTTTGCCATACTTGATTTCTTATTTACAAGAAGAGAAAAATATTAATTAATCAAATACTCAAGACTGACGCAACGCTACTACAGGCGCACAGGCTAAGGTAGAATGTTTTTCTACTTTGTTGAGAATATTGGTGCGCGCGCCACGGTATATACCACGGTATATATATCGCGACACGGTATATACCACTGTACATATCTCGCGCCACGGTATATACCACGGTATATATCTCACGCCACGGTAAAATATATCCCCCCCCCCCCCAATAGGAGTTCTCACACTAGTTTTTATTTAGATTGAGTTGGTAAATCTACTGAGAATTCGTCAAATGTAACTTAATGAGAATTAAAAAAGTTTATTGATAAAACTGGTGAAGAAATAAAAAAAAAATAGGGATGCTAACTTTTTATTGATTAATTGCTTGAGTTTATTTTATAAGGTATTTTTTATTCCACAGATCCATGTACTGATAATCCTTGCAAAAACAATGGTACTTGCGAGCTGACCCATTCAAATTTCAAGTGCATTTGCGAATCTCCATACTCGGGACAATTATGCGAAATTGGTAAGCATTGTAATTTTTGAAGTAAATTATAAACTTGCTACTACTCATGTAAACTCAATATTTATGAATGGTAATGAAATATTATATTTAATATATGAATGAATATGACAATATTTATGAATGAAAAATGTACACTTTTTCTTCAGATCCCTGTATATATTATCCTTGCAAAAATCACGGTAATTGCACAATTGAAATATTTTTTTTAATGTAGCTGCCGTTTTGTATAGCTACATTATACTTTTTTTTAATGCTATTCGTCATCCCCCTTGACGTGAATAGGAAAGTGCCAGGATAGAACCTATGCTTTAATTGCGAAAGCGTGTGAATGCGAAATTTAAATATATTCCCATTAATATCTTCAATCACATTATGACTTTACGTGCGTAGTAAAACCTCTGTGTCAAAAAAAATGCCAATTAGCCTCGCTGAATCTTTTTATTGTGATCCGAGGGTTGCCAGCTTCGCTACAAAATACTAGAAAAGTCGTCCAGAACACCCGCAAAAATTAACGGCGTGTACTAACTGGTGCACGATAAATCTGATCGGGGTCCAAAGTCCCGACGTCTATTGAAGGCGTTGGGTGCCAGTTCAGGTGTTTCCTCGTCATCTGACCATGGTTCAAAAATAACGAGGTGCATGCATGAAAATGTGTGTGAATCTGTATGTGTTCCCAGGTCTTTCCTTCGAGATAGACCCCGAACCGTCGCCAATAGCCCACTGTGCAGCTCTAGTGTGACGTTATTAACCAAACCAAACCAAACCAAACCAAACCAAACCAAAACCAATATTTTATTATTAGTTTTTGATGCGTATCGTCTTTGGAAGTGTAAAGAAAACATAAAATTACTCACGTCATACGGCTTTGTGTGCGCAAGCAGAAATCCTGTCGCTTTCGATCACGGAGTAAAGTTTTCTTTACTCCTTGCTTTCGATAGTCACTCTGCTTTGAATGTAGATTAAGAGGAGGTCATGGGGTAAAAGGCTTCGCTTTATATATAAGCGTAAATTTGTCTTTATTGAACTTATATTAGGGTATGTCCATAAATGAATCCACACCTTTTCTCCATATTTTTTTATCTTTTTCCCCCTATATCACAAACGGTCATACTTTACCATACCCCATTTCTTCCTTCTGTTGCATGTCATGTTCTTCTATCATAGACGTAGGAAAAGGGGAGGCTCAAGTCCTCCCTCAAATTAAAAAAATTCTACCAAAATTTTTTAATATCTTAAGAAATTTAGGTAAATTCCTCAGTAATTCTTAATGATTAATTAGCATAACTGCTAATTAACGTTTATTTTTTTATATATTTAAATATATTTAAGTGAAATGTTGCTTGTATATTAATGTGACATGTGATTGCGTTTAGATTGTGACTGCGGCCCAAACAGCACCGGTTGCCACGTGGAAGATGGGAAGAAGGTGTGTGGGTGCAAGGGGGGTTTTGCTCAAGGAGAGGATGACATGTGTCAAGGTACATACACTACTCCACTTCTATCACTTGGTTTAAGGAAGAACAGATTGTTCTTCGTAAAATAAAGAATTGTCTATAACAGTAAAAGAAAGAGTGTGTGTGTCTGTGGTACGCCAAACGCTATCTTTCACTGCTCGTATCTTCGAGCATGGATCCTTTGTAGTAGAGGAGTCATGGCGTCACTCTCGCTAACGTCAAAGTGAAGCCAACATGTATGGCCTCAGACAGGTGGTTAATTACGTCATTTCATTCATAAATTTTCACTATTACACATTTCCCAATTCATCAGCCAGTCACGAGTATTTTTTCATTCATAATTTTGAAGAGATGGCACGTGATATGGGTCTGAGATGTGGGATTCACGATTATGACGTCATATTCTCTACTACTGACCATTTATGCTCGAAGGCTCGTACCAGAGAGTATTAATCTATGGCTCGGACGTGTCTGAAAATTTATATATAAATACTATTCAACTCGAATTGTGCACCTGAAGCTAGAAATTTTAAAATTCTCGATTATATCCGTTTGTTTTCTCGATTGTATCCGTTTATAGTGGTTTTAGAATATATATATTTTTAAGTGGCCTTTAAAAAATAGTATATACATGGTAATAAAATAATATTGTTATAAAATCATAAGATCTTGACTACAATGAAATTCTTTAAAATAACTAACAACATTAGACTTAAATGTGTGCTTTTATTAGTATTGCCTTATAATATGAAAATATTTTGTTAATAAGGTTTCTTTTGAAAAGCGTTGTCATATGTATTGTTTTCAGTAATAAGACAAAAAATCGTCTCCAAAGAAAATAATGACAGATTGGCTCACCTTCCTTTAAGGAAATTGGTGATTATCATAGATTGATTGAACAATTCTTAATTGTAGACATTTTCATGAAATTTTATATGTACACCAATACGATGTTATACGGACATTTAATAGAATCCTTATTTTATAGAACTCTTCGATAGCCAAATAAATTAAATATATTAATTTTCGTTTCTTATATTCTATTGCATGTTAGCTTGTGATTGCGGAAACCATGCATACGATTGCGATTTCAAAAACGGGAGAAAATCGTGCTATTGCAGCTTAAACTACGCTGAGTTGGATGGAAAATGTGAAGGTATATAATATTTTATTTTTTATTACGATGTATGATATATTATAGCGTTATAAAACTGAGGTTTTAGGGTCATCATATTCGACATTGCTTCACTGTTTATACGCGGTTTGACGCCTTCTTATTAAAAATTTTTAAATGCTTGTGTGTGTTGAAAAAGATATATAAAAAATTAAAATTAAAAACCATATAGGGGGCTGACATTGTTCGGTTATGTGGATTTAGGTTTTGCTCAAAAACGACTTATGTGGTTTTGTATAAAAGAAGAGATGTTGTTAAAAGTGCAAGATCTAAAAAAAAATATTTTGTGTGTGCAAAACAACTCTTTGAAATTCATAAAAATATTTCAATTTATTCAATACGAAAAATAACAATAAAACATCTTTTGGATATATCCTAGATGAAGTTTTCATGAAGTTTTTCATGGAATATTTTGGTTTCGGAATTAAAATCTAGCAAAACAATTTGTGGAACGTAGAATTTCGTAAAGAATAATACATAGTTTGTTGTATTGTGCTTTTCATTTTATTACAAAGGCTTTTATAATATAAGTTTATTTTTTTTTATTATTAGACAATTTATTATTTATTGAAACTTCTTTCCACTTTTGTCCAACAAAAATGTATAAAAATTCCTCGTTTTTATAAAGTAACTACTTTTTTCAAATTTATCAGAATTACCATATGAACTCGGATGTAAAAACCAAACTATATTCAAAGCGATCTTAAAATTCATATTTCATAAAAAAGCCAGCACATGTGAAGTGGATGGCTCTTATAATATTATCCAAATCATTAAAAAAACGTTTTGTGGTACGAGAATTTCGATGGAGGGTTCTAGAAATTTGCGAATTTTGATGGAGGGTTCTAGAAATTTACGAATTTTGATGGAGGGTTCTAGAAATTTGCGATTTTTGATGGAGGGTACTAGAAATTTGCGAATTTTAATGGAGGGTTCTAGACATTTTCGAATTTTGATGGAGAGTACTAGAAATTTGTGAATTTTGATGCTATAAATTTGGAGTACTATAAATTTGCAAATTTTGATGGACGGTTCTAGAAATTAGTGAATTTTGATGGAGGGTTCCAGAAATTGGTGAATTTTCATGGAGGGTTCCAGAAATTTGCGAATTTTTATGGAGGGCTCCGGAAATGTTGCAAAATTTAATGAAAAGCTCTGGAAATGTTGCTAATTTTGATGGAGTGTCTAGAAATTTTCGAATTTTGATGGAGGGTACTAGAAATTTGTGAATTTTGATGAAGGGTACTATAAATTTGCAAATTTTGATGGACGGTTCTAGAAATTAGTGAATTTTGATGGAGGGTTCCAGACATTTGTGAATTTTCATGGAGGGTTCCAGAAATTTGCGAATTTTCATGGAGGGCTCCGGAAATGTTGCAAAATTTGATGAAAAGCTCTGGAAATGTTGCTAATTTTGACGGAGTGTCTAGAAATTTTAGAATTTTGATGGAGGGTTCTAGAAATTTGAAAATTTTGATGGTTCCAGAAATTAGCGAATTTTGATGTAGGGTTCTAGAAATTTGAAAATTTTGATGGTTCCAGAAATTAGCGAATTTTGATGTAGGGTTCTAGAAATTTTCAAATTTTGACGGTTCTAGGAATTATCGAATTTTGATGGTTCTAGAAATTTGCGTGATGTACAATGGATTTTTTAATTACATTTTTTTCTTGTATCTCTGTTGTCAGAGTGTGTGTGCGAAGAGGGCGGTAAGTGTGAATTTGAAGAGGGAATGAAAAAGTGCTCCTGCTTTCCCCACCAAAGGTACTTCCAAGGAAAATGCAAATGTAAGTACTGAAATCATCTGTGGATGCTTTTCTATAAGTGCTGACGAGTAGCAGCACCCCATAAAAAAGTCAACAAAAAACCCTTCATTAAAATTGTGAAATTGAAAATTAAAAAAAAAAGTTTTTAATTTTTTTGCGTAAAACCTTTAAATCTGCATTTTACTTCAAATAATTTCAATGCTTAAAAATTAAAAGGTTTGATTTTTTTTATGTTTATAAAATATATGAATACAAAAACCTTTAATTTCATAATTTTTTTTACTGCCTTTTTTGCTGGGGCTGTGACCAATTTATTAAAAAAAACATTTTTGTTCATCAAAAGACAAAAAAATATCACGTTTTTACAAAATTCAGTTATAAGTCAATCATTATTGCCAAAAAACGAGTAAAACAACACTATTTTCGTTTATTCTAAAATACGTGTGAAGAGAAGGTATTTTTCTCCGTAGCTAACGCCCTCTATCGGCTGGTCTCAGAAATTTACAGTTTAATAATATCATCGTATTTTCAATAAATAAATGCAAATATTTCAAATTGATTGTTTTTGGCGGACTACCAAAGCATTTCCCTTTGTTCAATGAAAGTTCAGTCTTGTATTTAACATAAAGCTTTGTTGAGATTTCAATTTAAACAGAAAATTTCAACCCTACATATACCGTGCTACTTAAAGAATAAATCAAACAAATTTCCTGAACTGATTCAAATCTATCAACTAGCAAAACAAGAATGGTTTGATGAAGTGATGCCAATAGCTTATTGGTATAATCAAATTTGCGTTACTTGTGTAACGTATAAAACCCCAATATTTGGCACTCAATGAGTTATAGAAATTTTCTTTATTAACCTGACAATATAAATATTTGATATTTTGATTTATTTTTTTAACGGAATAGATAGATATATAAGTCTTTATTGTAGTGGACCGTAGCCGATATACGATAGTTGGCAATATAATTTTACAAAATTAAAAAACAAATTTTGAACAAAATTACCTATAAAGACAAAAGTAAATTACACAAGCAATTGGAGTTAGGGTTTTAGTCTGTTATTCGGAGTCCATTGCAAGCTCACTGATCAAGTCCTCCCAAAATTGTAGAGATATTGCGTAATAATAAAAACAAAGATATTTTTTGTGAAATTTTATGATCTTGGCTATCTTGGCGATATGCCGTAGTCCCACGCGACGTCACAGAAAGGTTTTAACTTTTTTTTTGTTGCTTTTGTCTCATTTTTCTTGTATGTAAGAAAGTATGTAAGGAAAAACAATAAATGTGTAACATTTAATGCATTTATGAAATCTATAAGTGTGATTTTAAATCTACCTAAACTACACTGTTAAAAATTTCAGTTCAACGTTGCACCACATCTTGGTGCTATGCAGCAATTTACACCGGGAACACATATTATGGTGAAATCTGGGGGTTGAACCAAAAATCCTTTATTGGAAAAAAGCGGAGGTTTCACAAATAGTTGGTTCAACCTCTTCAACTGCAACCGAAAGGAATCCCCTTCCAGAAAGACAACGTCGGATACATTTACAAAGAAATGTAAAAAGTTGTGATATTGCGATCGGAGGGTTGCCAACTTCACTACAAAAATACTGCTATTAAAATGCTAAAAAAAATCATCGAATTTTGAGTTTTATGCAACGTTATGAGTTTTGGTGCAACGTTTCACCACTAAACGGTACAAAGTCACACCGTAAAATGTTGAATCTAAGCACCAAATGTAGGTTGCAGTTAAATGGGAAGAAAATTTTGGTGCAATGTCGTAATAATTCTGTGTATGCAAAAGGTTGGTTTGGTTTGGTTAAATAACGTCGCACTAGAGCTGCACTGAGGGCTATTGGCGACGGTTCGGGGTCTATCTCGAAGGAAAGACCCGGGAACACATACACATTCACACACACACACATTCATACATGCACCTCGTTATTTTAGAACCATGATCAGATGACGAGGAAATACCTGAACTGGCACCCAACGCCTTCAATAGACGTCGGGACTTTAGACCCCGATCAGATTTATCGTGCACCAGTCCCGTATACACGCCGTTAATTTTTACGGATGTTCTGGACGACTTTTCTAGTATTTTGTAGCGAAGCTGGCAACCCTCCGATACAAGACCACTACTTTTTACTTTTCTTTGTCAAGTCTATCACCTGGCATCGAACCGGGAACCTTTGTATTCCTATCTGACGCTCGGCCACGGAGGCCTCTGTATGCAAAAAGACTATTTTTTTCTATATTCGCTCAAAAAGGAATAAAGCTGTCGCTACGTTTAGTCCTCACTCCAGTGTATATTTTTGTTTTAGCTCAGTGATGTGAAAATAACCAAAATCTCTGTTTCAGACTGTTATTGTGGACAGTATTTCCAAGAATGCCGATTCACTGACGATGGCGAAATTATATGCCAATGCGAGGAAGGGTATTTCAAAGATGGCATCTATTGTAAAGGTGAGGATGATAATTAGTTAAATTTCAAGACACATAAAGTACACTGATTGCATGCCACTTAAAATATCAGTCTTAAGAAGTTTTTATTAGACACTTTGAATTAGCTGATGACGGTCTTTCCAAAGGGAAAGCAATATACACATTTTAAAGTAATACACTGTTAAAATTTATTACGACCTTTCACCAAAATTCGGTACCCATTTAGTTGCAACAAAACATTTGGTGCTTAGTTTCGCCATTTTACAGCATGACGTTGTACCACTTAGTGGTGAAACGTTGCACCAAAACTCATAAAGTTGCATAAATCTCAAAATTCGAGTTTTTTTTTGGTAGTTGTATTTTTGTATCGAAGATGGCAACCCTTCGATCGCAAGATTAATACTCTTTACTTTTCTTTGTAAATGTCAAAGAGCGGGCTCGAATTTGGAATCCTCTGATTCAACTGGGCCACGGAGGCCCTTGTTCGCCGTTGTCTTTATCAACTGGGCCACGGAGGCCCTTGTTCGCCGTTGTCTTTATCAACTGGGCAACGTAGGCCCTTGTTCGCCGTTGTCTTTATCAACTGGGCCACGGAGGCCCTTGTTCGCCGTTGTCTTTATCAACTGGGCCACGGAGGTCCTTGTTCGCCGTTGTCTTTATCAACTGGGCCACGGAGGTCCTTGTTCGCCGTTGTCTTTATCAACTGGGCCACGGAGGCCCTTGTTCTCCGTTGTCTTTATCAACTGGGCCATGGAGGCCCTTGTTCGCCGTCGTCTTTATCAACTGGGCCACGGAGGCACTTGTTCGCCGTTGTCTTTATCAACTGGGCCACGGAGGCCCTTGTTCGCTGTCGTCTTTATCAACTGGGCCACGGAGGCCCTTGTTCGCCGTTGTCTTTATCAACTGGGCCACGGAGGCCCTTGTTCGCCGTTGTTTTTATCAACTGGGCCACGGAGGCCCTTGTTCGCCGTTGTCTTTATCAACTGGGCCACGGAGGCCCTTGTTCGCCGTTGTCTTTATCAACTGGGCCACGGAGGCCCTTGTTCGCCGTTGTCTTTATCAACTGGGCCACGGAGGCCCTTGTTCGCCGTTGTCTTTATCAACTGGGCCACGGAGGCCCTTGTTCGCCGTTGTCTTTATCAACTGGGCCACGGAGGCCCTTGTTCGCCGTTGTCTTTATCAACTGGGCCACGGAGGCCCTTGTTCGCCGTTGTTTTTATCAACTGGGCCACGGAGGCCCTTGTTCGCCGTTGTCTTTATCAACTGGGCCACGGAGGCCCTTGTTCGCCGTTGTCTTTATCAACTGGGCCACGGATGCCCTTGTTCGCCGTTGTCTTTATCAACTGGGCCACGGAGGCCCTTGTTCGCCGTTGTCTTTATCAACTGGGCCACGGAGGCCCTTGTTCGCCGTTGTCTTTATCAACTGGGCCACGGAGGCCCTTGTTCGCCGTTGTTTTTAATCAACTGGGCCACGGAGGCCCTTGTTCGCCGTTGTCTTTATCAACTGGGCCACGGAGGCCCTTGTTCGCCGTTGTCTTTATCAACTGGGCCACGGAGGCCCTTGTTCGCCGTTGTCTTTATCAACTGGGCCACGGAGGCCCTTGTTCGCCGTTGTCTTTATCAACTGGGCCACGGAGGCCCTTGTTCGCCGTTGTCTTTATCAACTGGGCCACGGAGGCCCTTGTTCGCCGTTGTCTTTATCAACTGGGCCACGGAGGCCCTTGTTCGCCGTTGTCTTTATCAACTGGGCCACGGAGGCCCTTGTTCGCCGTTGTTTTAATCAACTGGGCCACGGAGGCCCTTGTTCGCCGTTGTCTTTATCAACTGGGCCACGGAGGCCCTTGTTCGCCGTTGTCTTTATCAACTGGGCCACGGAGGCCCTTGTTCGCCGTTGTCTTTATCAACTGGGCCACGGAGGCCCTTGTTCGCCGTTGTTTTTATCAACTGGGCCACGGAGGCCCTTGTTCGCCGTTGTTTTTATCAACTGGGCCACGGAGGCCCTTGTTCGCCGTTGTCTTTATCAACTGGGCCACGGAGGCCCTTGTTCGCCGTTGTCTTTATCAACTGGGCCACGGAGGCTCTTGTTCGCCGTTGTCTTTCTTGAAAGGGATTCCTTAGCTTGTTGATGTAGCGACAGCAAAAATTTCGGTTGCAGTTAAAGAGATTGAACCAATTATTAGTGAAATCTTTGTTTTTTTTCGATAAAGGATTTTTGGTGCAACCCAGATTTTACCATAATATGGTGTGGTGCAACGGTAAACTGAAATTTTTAACAGCATTCGTTCATAAATTTAAAAGGGTATAAAGTGTCAGATGACTGTCAGAGTACACTGCAAATAAAAAGTACTTAAAAATGAGTATCTGAACCGACTAGTTTTTCTTTAAGTATAATTGTATCGTATACAGATCTACTGACATACTCAAATGCAAGTAACCGCACTTCCTCAAAAATAGCGTTGTAATTTAATATTTTCTAATCACAGCTACTCTTCAAGTAATCAAAAAGAAATAGTAGTTCAAAAGATGATTTTCCACATTATTTGATTTATGAGCAAATGAACAATGACGTACTCAAATTTAAGTAATCGTACTTTCTCAAATATGAGTAGTGTGATTTAATATTGCTAATTTCAGCTTCTGTTCAAGTCATCTTAACAAAGCGACCTGACAAACTTAAAATAATTTTTCAGAAGATGTTTTTTCATATTATTTGATGTCGATTGTTTAAATGGAAACTGAATTATTACAACTCAATTATCTTACTTCCCATTCTTTTGGCGCACTTTTTTTTAAAACATTTATTCTGTTTGTAACTTTTTAATGTCGCTATGATACTTTAACAGATAAGGCCATGAACTGTGGTGGTGAGGTTGTGGGTTCGATTCCCGGTAAGACTTGGTTGTAATTGTCGATATTTATTGAAAGTACTTTATGAAGGCAAGCACTCATTTTTGAGTACGTCTTTTTTAAATTGAAACTCATGTGTTCGGAGCAATGATAAGCATCGAATGTAATCAAAATTGTAAACCGTTTAATGAATAAAAAATTTTTTTTTTTAGAAATCAACGTTACAGACAACGAAAATATTACCGCTACTCCTTTCATAACTGGACTAACTACCAATAAGGATGGTGAGTAATAAATTATTGAAAAGGGTTTATTTCAGAAATAAAATAGTTGTATAGTACATTTGTATAATTATAGTAAATTAATTATGTTATTTAATATATTGCATATTATTAATTTTATGTTTATGATAAAAATAAATTTTATTTTCTAATGCATTTAAAGGTTTCAATCTTTTAGTTTTCACTGAACGATGAAATTGGTCAGGAGATTTATATCATCACCTTAGAATTTTATGATTTTTAGTGTGTGTATTGTCTTTCCCAAGCAAAGAAAAAAAATCTTGAATTTTTTTTATATTAGGTTGGAGGGAAAGTTCTGTCGTATTTTAAATAGGCAGGTGATTTTGCTTGTAAATAAAAAGTACATCTGGCTAGTGAGTCAATCGGATTTTGTTTTTGTTTTTTTAGACTGCTGTATAATATAAAAGGTGCCCTTTTTTACCGTTCATCATTTACTTGTGATATTTAAAGTGAAAAACATGTCAGTAGATAAAGTGCATTTACGACACTGCATTTTATATGAATTCCAAAAAGGAAGCAATGCATCGGTTGCATGTAAAAATTTATGTGCGGTATTTGGAAAAGATATTGTAAATGTTCGTACTTGTCAAAGATGGTTTAGCAAATTTCGTTCCGGGGATCTGAGCCTCAAAGAAAGTGATCGATCTGGACGACCATCCAAGCTCGATAATGATGTTTTTTTGCGATCCATGTTGGAAAATAATCCACATTTAACAAGTCGAGAAATTGCAAAAGAGTTTGGCATTCATCATACAACTGTTGGAGATCACATTAAATCCGTTGGGTTTGTGTTAAAGCAAAGTGTTTGGGTTCCACATGAATTAACGGAAAAGAATTTGTCTGATCGTGTAAGAATGTGTTCATGACATCTGATTAGACACAATGTGGAGCCGTTTTTAGACAGGCTGGTTACTGGAGATGAAAAGTGGATTCTTTACGAGAATATTAAGAGAAAAAAATATTACTGCAAAATTATCTAACGGGAAAAAAATTCACGTCTTTTGAAAGTGTTTCTAAGGCAGTTGCTGACTATTTTAACTCCAAGGATGAGAAAAAACAGGAAATCACAGGTTACCTGAAAGATGGCAACAGGTTGTAACAAATAACGGAGCATATATAATTGATTAATATTAAACACATATTTTTATAAATGAATTCAAATATTTTCTTTAAAATACGACAGAACTTTCCCTCCAACCCAATATATCACTTTTGATTTGGGGTTTACGGGGGCTTAAATCGAAAGGTTGGAGTAGAGTAAATATAATTTTTCGCAAATATTTCAGCATTATTGCTTCAACTGTGACTTTCTTTTATCTGAATCCTCATGCAATTTTTCTTTAATAAAACGCAACATATATTCCAATCTAACATAACATTTCTTGAAAAATCAGGTTTTTAGTAAACTGTTTTCCGAACCCTGATATCACACTGTAAAAAAAAAATGAGTACATGAACTTACTCGTGTTTCTTTGAGTACAATTGCATCGTAAATGTGCGATGACGAACTCAAATTTAATTAACCGTACTTTTTCAAAAATGAACTGTAATATTGTTAATCTCAGCTCCTGTTCAAGCCATCTTAACAAAGCGACCTGACTAGCTTAAAATAGAAGATGATTTTTCACATTATTTAGTGTCGATTGCTTAAATGGGAACTGAAAGTACAAATCAATTATCTTACTTCTCATTCTTTTGACGCACCTTTGTAACATTTCTTTTGTTTATAATTCTTCAAGTCGCCTTGGTAGTTTAACGGATAGGGCATTGGGCTGCGGAGCCTGGGGGCCTGTGTTCGATTCCCGGTGTAAGTTTTGGTTGTAATTGTTGTTTATTATTAAAAGTTATTTATGAAGGCAGTCTATGTAGGTTAGCATGTGCTCTTTTTATTAATTTTTACTTATTGTACTCATTTCTGAGCACATGTTATTTTCAAAATGAAAACTTATGTTTTGAGAGCCACTATAAGCATAGAATATACTCAAAAATAAGTACATTTTACTTAATTTTGAGTACCTATATTTATCAGTGAATCTAGATTTTTTTTAAATACAGTTTATTGTAGTTACATCCTTGAGAAAATATGTACATCTTTGGGAAAATTGAATGTTATAATGTATCTATTTTACGTTTTTATGAAATAAAATTGTATGTTGCGCATAATGTAACTTAGTTAAAGCAATTATTCACTGATATTTATGATTTTTTTTTACACCACTCCGACAGGTTATTATGAACTTATATATAATAACTGAAATGAAAAACACACTCGAGAATTGTTCTTCCTTTTAATAAAATTATACATACAATCAAATATTGGGAAATTTTGGGTGATGGAGGATAAATTTTCGTTTTTTTCCCTTGAATTGCGTTTTTCTTTCTTATTTAGAGCAAACTAAAATGTTATTTTAAACTACATTATTTACGTTTTTAGAGTGTTCTTGTGGTGTCAATTCTATAAGTTGTCAACTTGTTTATCAGGGAAGGAAAGTCTGCAAGTGCAAAGATAAACATGCTCAGAGAAATCAGACATGCGCAGGTAAGCATCCATGATTTGTGTTTGAATGCAATTTCTGGATCTCAACTCTTCAATTGTACCATACTACTTTTGTAATTTTTGAATATAATTTTTTTAAAAGTAAGTCACATTATGAATATAAAAATTCTTTAATTTTCCCTGTGCACACATACATAATTTGTTAAGAGATCTTCGAATAACTACGAATTTTTATACTAGAAGTAGATAGGAATTTTTGTTGGACTATAAATGGGCTGATCACGGGCCATTGTCTCAACAAACACATGAAAACTATGAGAGTGGTAGTTGATAACATATGAACACTGTAACAAAAAGGGCTTGAAAATTAGTATTTGGGCCTACTCGTTTTTCGTTGGGTACAATTGCATTGTAAATGAGCGATAAGGTACTCAAATTAAAGTAATAGTACTTTCGCATGGTTTAATATTGCTAATATCAGTTTCTGTTCAAGCCATCTTAACAAAACAACCTGGCAAACTTAAAATATTTTTTCAGAAGATGATTTTTCGCATTATTTGGTGTCAATTGCTCAAATGGAAACTGAGTTATTACGACTAAATTATATTACTTCCCATTTTTTTGCCACCCTTTTTTTTAACATAACTTCTGTTTATAACTTCTTCTCGTCGCTCTGGTAGTACAACGGTAAAGGCCCAGGACTTCGGTGCTGACGACATCAGGTAGACAGACGTATTGGGTTTGATTCCCGTTAAATCCGGGTTGTAATTCTTGAAATTTATTTAAAGTGATGTAGGAAAGGCAGCCTATCTAGGCAAGCAACTGCTTTTTTATTCATCTTTACTCATTTTTGAGTATATGTCTTTTTCCAAAATGAAACATGCATTCGGAGCTATGATAAGCATTGAATGTACTCAAAAATGAGTAAAATGAATAAAGAGACCTCATAGGCTGCCTTCATAAATCACTTCAATAAATTTCAACAATTACAATCAGTACTTATCGTGAATCGAACCCACCGAAGTCCAGGGCCTTATTCGCTGTACCACCAGAGAGCAACGTGAAGAAGTTTTAAATAGAAGTAATGTTAAAAAGAAATGACAAAATAATGAGTAGTAAGATAATTGAGTCGTAATAACTCAGTTTCCATTTAAGGAATCGACATCAAATAATGTGGAAAACAATCTGCTGAACAAATATTTTAAGTTTTCCAGGTCGGTTTGTTAAGATGGATTGAACAGAAGCTGATATTTAGCCGTATTACACCATACTGCTCATTTTTGCAAAAGTACGATTACTTAAATTTGAGTACGTCATCGCTCATTTACGATGCAATTGTACTAAAAAAAAAAACGAGCACGCCCATGTACTCATTTTAAGCAACATTTTTTACAGTGTAACATGGTTCACAAATATGACGTTGTGTTCCCGTGTCTTTTCTTAGGATTGCCAATCGCCCAATTGGTGTCGCCAAAGACATCGCCAATAGCTCATTGTGCATCTCTAGTAAGCCTTTATTCCAACTACTTAAACTTTATACTCTTTTTTGTTCCAGCCACGTGCAATTTCAGCGACGGTTGCTCCAACGGCGGGAAATGCAAAAGGGAAGGCGCCGCCTACTTCTGCCAGTGCACTGGTGCCTACACCGGGGACAGGTGTGAGACCGACTTGTGCGAGTCCTCGAGGTACAGGTGCGAGGAACAGATGAGAGGAGAGTGCAAACGAAGAGGGGACACGGTAGTGTGCGAATGCCCGGCGGGGAAGACGCTGTCTTGGCTGTCTCACATGTGTGAAGGTTACAATTTGTTCTTCTATGTCCACACTATACTCGGGGACAATCTAAGTTGAGCCTAAAGCAATTGAATATCTATACATATCAAAGCTTAAGTTTCAGGTTCAACTTAGGTTGTCCCCAAGTATAGACATTCTACACTCGGGAATTACCTAAGTTGAGCCTAAAACAATTGAATATCTGTACATATCATAGCTTCCGCTTCAGGTTCAACTTAGGTTGTCCGCGAGTACAGACATTCTATACTCGGGGACAACCTAAGTTAAGCCTAAATCGATTGAATATCTATACATATCATAGCTTCCGCTTCAGGTTCAACTTAGGTTGTCCACGAGTACAGACATTCTATACTCGGGGACAACCTAAGTTAAGCCTAAATCGATTGAATATCTATACATATCATAGCTTCCGCTTCAGGTTCAACTTAAGTTGTCCACGAGTACAGACATTCTATACTCGAGGACAACCTAAGTTGAGCCTAAATCGATTGAATATCTATACATATCATAGCTTCCGCTTCAGGTTCAACTTAGGTTGTCCACGAGTACAGACATTCTATACTCGGGGACAACCTAAGTTAAGCCTAAATCGATTGAATATCTATACATATCATAGCTTCCGCTTCAGGTTCAACTTAAGTTGTCCACGAGTACAGACATTCTATACTCGAGGACAACCTAAGTTGAGCCTAAATCGATTTAATATCTATACACATCATAGCTTCCGCTTCATGTTCAACTTAAGTTGTCCCCGAGTATAGAATGTCTGTACTCGGGGACAATCTAAGTTGAACCTGAAGCAATTGAATATCTATACATATTATAACTTCCGCTTCGGGTTCAACTTAGGTTATCCTCAAGTATAGACATTCTAATAATTTTGTTGTTTATCAGTAAACATATTACTATTATTTCTGCCCACGGGGTAATTTTATTTAAGGTCCTGATCTCTCCGTTAGGATATACAGGATTTCCTTCAACAACCATACGTGGGATACCGAGAATATACACATATAATGTTTGTACAGGCCATTTGAAGTGATACACATTAGTGAAAGAAAAAGGTGGCGGTGATTTGGCGAGATTTCACTGGAAGTAAGATAGCAATCTTAAAGTAGGTACAAGCAAATTCAGCTGGCAGTGCGTTTCAACGTGGATAAGCTTTATTGAACACACAAAATTTAAAATATAAAAACTGAAAATAATAACAGTTTTTGCAGTTGTCAGATGCAGTACAAGTTCCAAATCGATAAAAATGCAACTATTTCCACTTCATAGGTAAATTAAATTATAAAATAAATTATCGCCAAGTACTGGTACAAAGTAGTGCTTAGGAATAGCGCCAAATACTTCGCCAGTACCTACTTTTTAAGCGATTACTTACTTCACATTGCAAACCGGTTTTGGACTTGATCGCACCTCCACCTTCTTCTTTCCTCCGTGTTTCTGCCCCTTGGATTTTTTTCATTTTGTAAATATCTACTTTTGCATTGTGACAGTTACAATGAGTTTAATCAGTAGTATGAGTATGATCAATTAAATACAATGAGTGAAAATGAATAAAAAGAGCAGTTGACTTACCGGGAATCGAACCCATATCCTCAAACAACGAAGTCCAGTGTCTTATCCGTTGTACTACCAGGGCGACGTGAAGAAGTTATAAACAGAAGAAATATTAAAAAAGATGTGTCAAAAGAATAATGAACTAAAATAATTGAGTTATAATAACTCAGTTTCCATTTAAACAACCGACATCAAATAATGTGGAAAACCATCTTCCGAACAACTATTTTAAGTTTGTCAGGCCGCTTTGTTAAGAAGGCTTGAACAGAAGCTGAGATTTGCAATATTAAATCACACTTCTCATTTTTGAAAAGTACGATTACTTAAATTTGAGTACGTTATCGCTTATTTAAGATGCAATTGGTGTCAAATAAAAATGAGTATGTTCAGGTACTCATTTTAAGCACCTATGTTTTGCAGTGTAACTTAAATAGGTTGAAGGAGCAGCGAAGGCGTATAAAATCCTATTAGGAAGTTTAAACTTATGGCAGGTGAGGAAATATCTAGAGTTTACCGAAGACGCATGAAGAAGTAGGCCAGGCAGGCGCGCAAACAAAGTATATTGGCGAATTAACCCTTCGTTAAATATAGTTTGTTAAAATACAAATGCAACGTTAAAATACGCAATAAAAGTCCGTAATAATCCGGACATGTTTCGGGAGATACATCACCCTTCATCAGCGGAAAATGTAAAGTCTGTGTGTAATGAAATATAAATAAACCGAAGCAATCTAAAATGTTGCCAAAGACCAAAAAACTAACTAAAAACTATTACAAACGGTTGGAGTTAACTATTGTGTGCCAACAAGCGGGAAACATTTGGACCGCAAACGTTTCATTGACAACCGAATCAATATTACTAAAAATATGAAACGCCTCCAGGAAGTCAAGTTCAAATGGAGATTTAGGTTTGCAAATTAAATGTGAGTTAGAAAAATTAAATATATGACCATGTTCCCAAGAGTGCTTGGCAATGGAGGACTTCTTTATTTCTTGTTTAACAGTATGTGCTTGGTGCTCCTTGATACGAAATCTTAATGCTCTCCTTGTTTGACCAATATATGACATGCCACATTGACATGAAATACTGTATATGCCCCAGTTATTAAGATCGTCAATAGGGTCTTTAAGTTGTGTGAACGTGATCTTATTGATAGGTGAAAATATGGAACGTATGTCGAACCTACCGAGAATTTTAGAAATTTGATGGCTGATCTGGGTGGGGATACTATGGTAAAACAACTAAAGACTTAGATCGCTCAGATAGACTAGAATTTTTAAATGGATTTTTAAGTTTATGTAGGGCCTTATCAACGACGTTGGGTGAGAAACCTCGATCCACGGCGACGGCTCTCAAATAATTAAGTTCAGTCTGGAGTGAATCGGGTGTAGAACAGATGTTAAGAGCACGATTAACAAAAGTGTAAAATGCAGCCATTTTTTGTTGTATGGGGTGGCAGGACTTAAAATGAGGGGGCAAAGAAACTGCGAAGGGTTTTCTATATACGGTGGTGGATAAATGGTCATCTTTACGAGTAATTAAAACATCAAGGAAAGGAAGAGTATTGTTGGATTCGGATTCGGCAGTGAATTGTATTTTAGGATCTATGGAATTTAATACAGGGAGAATTCCGTCAACTTCTCCGGTGGAGTTGTTTAATAGGGCGAAAGTGTCATCAACATAGCGGATCCAAAGGGGAAATTTAATAATGGTGAAAAGTTTTTCTTCAAAATAATCCATATATATATCACTGAGTATGGGTGAAAGAGGGCTTCCCATAGCCAAACCCTCCGTTTGTCTATAAAAATTACCTTCAAATACAAAAGTGGTTTGCCAAAGACAAGTCTTTGTAAGGGAAATCAAATCATCTATTTCAAATTGTGTGAAATGAAAAACTCTGAGGCGACCTTCAAGGCACTTTAATGCGCCTTGAATAGGAACGTTGGTAAATAAAGATTTTACATCGAAAGACACCATGTGGAGATCTTTGGCGTTTATGTCTTTGATAAGTGAAACGAATTGCATAGAGTTTTTAACAGTATATCTATTGGATTTCAAAAGAGGTGAAAAAATGGTGACAAGATATTTGGCTAGTTTGTATGAAGCCGTACCTATATTAGACACAATAGGACGAAACGGGATATCAGGTTTGTGAACCTTGGGTAGAGCATATAACCTGGCTGTATTGGATATGGACGGAATAACATAATTTTTAGAGGAAATAAAATGGATGTCCTTTATTATTGATTTGATCACCTTAAGTTCATTCTGTGATGGATCACGTTTAAGTCGGATGTAAGGTCCCTCAGAGAGCAGGGTAGTAACATTTTCTGTATAAAGGGTTCGGTCTAAAACCACAATTTGTCCGCCTTTATCAGCCCTGGTTAAAACAATGGACAATTCCCACATTTTTTTATATTTTTTTATTCTATTCGGACAACCGAAAAAGAGTCATCCATCGCAAAATTTTCACTTTCCGATTCGTATTTATTTTTTTATACGACTTCAAAGTTGGTCTTTTTTAAAGTGCGCGAAATCAGGCCAAAAGCGCGCGAAGGGGCTGTGACGTACCAATACCCTAAACACCCGCGGCGAAGGAGAAACCGAGACACCTGGTACCATAATCTTCGCTAGGTCTCGGGCGGAAGAAGCGAACCACACCGTCGCGAATTTGCATCATATCTTCCCTTATAGTCCAAAAACTGTGTAGAGATATTGGCGCAATAAAGACAAGTTGTAGCGATTGTATACAAATAAATATAATATAACGGACACAATTTATCCTTGTAATTGGGGAGCCAAACATTCGAAACGTGTTTTGTCACATAAGGCGGTTCGTGGGGAAACGCCAGATAAGTTTTTCTAAATGCATTTATTGGTTCTTGAATATATTTAAATCTTCAGAAAAAATTCCATTTTGACAAAATTTGTTACAGGCGAATAAAATAGGTTAGTTCTGTAAAAAATTTGGAGGTGAATTCGGGGGTGTAATAATTTTATTTTCGGATATTTTGGACAAAACTTGAATGGTTACTAATCAATTTTGCATCACCAACTCGAAAAGTTCCAAACAAAGCCCCACAGTTGCACAGATACGTGAAATATTCATATCCTGATGAACTCTAGTATAACAACTAGTAATGTATCAGTGACTGACTGATATATGTATTCGGATAACTGCGTCAGAAAATGCTTACATTAAAGAATGATTCTGAACAGCAGTCATGCACCCACGCAGCCGATTATCTATTCTATTTGCAAACCAAGATCAAAATTCGCAATTGATTCAAAAGTCAAGTATTAAAAGTTATCTCTTAAATACAGGAAAAAATCCAACTACATGTAAATTATGCAGCAAACAATTCGGAAATAAGTCAAAGCTCACTTGTTAATTCATGCAGGAAAAAAGCTGTACAAATGTGAAGTATGCAGTAAAAAATTTACTCTTCGGAATCCTATCTCAAGCGCCACCTTTTTGTGCATACAGCTGAAAAACCACACTCGTGAAGTATGCAACAAACATTTTACTAGGTAGATTCTAACTCAAGCAGAACTTTCTCTTGCATACAGGAGAAAAACCACACTCGTGCGAAGTATGCAACAAACAATTTGGAAATAAGTCGAATCTCAAAGCTCACTTGTTAATTCATGCAGGAAAAAAACTGCATAAATGTCAAGTGTGCAACAAGCAATTTACTCGTGGCGCTGATCTCATGCGGCACCTGTTCTTACATACTGGAGAAAAGCAGAACAAATGTGAAGTATGCATCAGTAAAACATTTACTCTTTTAAATCCCATCTCAAGCAGCACCTTTTTGTGCATACAGGAAAAAAGCTACATTCTTATGAAGTATGCAACAAACATTTTACTCGTAGATTCACTCTCAAGCAGCACTTTCTTTTGTATACAAGAGAAAAGCCGCTCTCATATGTGAAGTATGCAACAAACGATTTGCTGATGGATTCAATCTCAAGCTGCACCATAAACTTGTTGATTGAGGGAAATAAGACTACCGTCAACTATTAAGCATGTGTGTGGGGTTTTTTTTCAGGAAAGAAAATAAACTTCAAACTTTATGCCCTCTATCAAATGCAGTAATATTGAAAATAACGTCGAACTTAAATGTTAGATGATATATTTAAATGATAAGTATAAAGTTATATTAGAAAAACTTGCAAACGGTGAATACATAGGTCTCACATTAACAACAAATGCCGATTTAGAACGGACCTATATTTTATATTTAGCATATAATATCCGAAACAAGGGAATCGAATAGTTCAAGAAAATTTTTATGTTTGACATTCAATACAAAGGTAAAGAACGTATGCAATATTAATTATTTAGTGTGTTAAATTATTTTAACTTTATGATGTAAAAATTCGCATTTTTTTCAACCATCCTCAATCTCCAAATACAAGGAACGGTCATCGGAAAGTAACGAGAAGAACGCTTTATCCCAAATACGCTGATCTGTGTTTAGAGTATTCATACGTCATAATCGGAGCAGCCAATAGCGGAGAGATTCGAGAAGGAGTCAAATTTTGCGATTTTCCTTTCGTTATACTTAACAAAGTAATTTTTTTTGGTGATTATCGCGTGGATATTTGAAATCAGCATGGTTTTCTCATTTAAAAAAAGTAGTTTTTACTCATTTTTAGAAAATGTGGGAATTGTCCATTGAAGGATTTGATTTTAATTCCTTGAGAGTGGATGTTTCATATTTATTCATATATAGTTTGTGCTTAGTTGATCTGTTTTGCTTGTAATATGTTATATGCGTTTGTTCGAAAATCTTTAAGATGTACTTCCAACTGTTACTAATCTCCAATTGTTTCATACATATTTATATATCTAATTTATTTATAATATATTTCAGCAATGTGTGAATATAAAACATGTCTGTATGGAAGATGCCAAGTTACAGGAAATAGTTCTTATATTTGCATGTATGTAAATATATTATCTTATCCCAATCCCATAACAAATGCAATTTTGTTTTTGTTAAACCAAATTTGTAACGTAGGCATAATTTCACTGAATGAAAAACGCACACAAGCATATGTGGACCTTTTTATACCACTTTAATAGATAGGAGATAATTTAGCATTTTGAATGACTTAATTATCGTCAAAAAATTGAGTTTTAAAATAATAAATATTTAAACATTTTAAAATAACTTTCCTTCATAATTTTACGTGTGTAATTAAATGAGAAGCGTTCATAAAAAATCAAACATGCCAAAAATATAAAATAGATTATCATTGAATTATTAAAAAAGATTATTTTTATCCGTTTTCTCAAACAAAATAAATAATATTTCCAAAAATATTCTTTTCATTTTAAAATTTTAAAATCCGGAGGTCCATAGCAATGCATGAACCTGCCAATAATTTTTGCGGACTTTCTCGATTTGCCGAATTTATGACATGTTTGTTTTTGCATCCACGGCGCACGCTCCTCCAAAAAAAATTCAGTAAAAAATAATTAGTCTATATTTGTTTAATACATGTGTAATATTGTTTATTTTTAATCTTTTGATCTAAACCACTCTCCCAGATTTCGATTTCAGTTTAAAAGCAATAGTAATCCCAGCCCAAACTTCTTAGATATCTGTTGGTTTATTGCAGGACTTTTTGTGATCAGTGTAATACTAGTAGTTCCGTCGAGCATGTAGTAGAGTGAATATCACGTCATCATCGTAATGCAAACATCTCAGACCTAATTCCTTTCAAAATTTATGAATTAAAAAACGTTCGGGAATGATTTGGTGATTTGGAAATAATAGTAAATGTGCTACTTCATGAAGTACAGGATACGTTTATGAATGAACTAGAAAAAAAATATGAATCGATGACGTAATAAACCACGTGTCTGAGGCCATACATGTTGGCCTCACTTTGATGTTAGCGAGATTATTACCTTATGATTTCTCTACTATGTGGGATCCATGCTCGAAGAGTAGTTCTGGAAACAATAGACCACGTGACCAACAAAATAAAATAAATAAAACTCTTTAAAAAAAAGCATTTGAAAAAACAGACGCCGTACTTAATGAAACATTCAAGAATTAACATATTAAGAAAATTGACAACGCGTTTGATCGTAACCTCGTAACAAACAATACTACAAACACACAAAATGCCGAAAACAGGGAGCTAACGCTAGGTCTCATATAGCTTATTGTAATTATATAACTTTCTATTGTTTCAGATGTGATGAAGGGTTTACTGGACGACACTGTGAATCAAGTTTAAGGATCGAGTACCGTAAGTCCCGTGTATTTTCATTATAAAATAAAAGTTTTGAATTTTTATGTATATATACCACTAAAAATAACCTACCTTTGGGAAACATTTTTCGAGTACAAAGCTTTAGAAGAACGTTTTTAAAACCCTCTTAGTAAAAAAAAAAATTCAAAGAAAGGGGCCTCCAGTTGCCCAATGGATAAAGGCGTTCAGCTGGTAATCAGAGAATTGCTAGTTCGAGCCCGTGCAGTGGAGTTGACATAGAAAAGTGAAAAAAGTAGTGATCTTTCGATAGGATTGATGCGAGCTTCGCTATAAATATACTAGAAAGTCGTCTAGAGCATCCAACAAATTATACTGAGGTGTATACGGGGCTGGTGCACGGTGAGTCAGACCAGGGTCAAATGTCCTGAAGGCTATTGAGGTTGCGTCGGGCGCCAGCTCAGGTGTTGTCCTCGTTATCAGACCATGCTTCAAAAATACAAGGCATTGACCCGGGTCTTTCTTTCGAGATATGCCCGGAACCGTCGCCAATAGCCCTCTGTGTAGCAGCTAGTGCAAGTTAATTAACCAAACCAAACCTAAAAAAAAAATTGTATGAAATATAAATCAAACCTTGCTGCAGTGAAAACAAATTTACAGATTCGATATTTCGCTTTTTCTTAAGAAAGTTCAAGGTTTATAATAGAGCGGCAGAGGGCCTCACTTCCATGATAAGATGATCTGTCCATAGAGTAATGATACAAATAGAGGAATGAAAATGCTGATTTCCGTGTGTCCATCATTGAAACCACGTGATATGTGGAAATGCCAATTCATTCATGCGCCAATATTATTTGGCAGGCCTTGGCGACTTTAAGAACTAAACGAGATCGAAGTATTGTAATATAGTTTTGTGTTTAATTTTGTATTTAAATATCATTTTTTTAACGAGTGGCACAATTTAAGGGAGTTTAACAGATATATTAAGGAGATTTTTCTTACTTTGTAGTTTTGAAATAATTGTTTTTATGTAAAAAATTTACCATAAGCGAAGTTCTTTCAATTGTTATTTCGTATACTTCAATAAGAAAATATGAACAATAAAACCTGAGAAATATAAAGAGTTTCGCTTCTTCGAGTATTGAACACAAATAAAATATTTTCGTTTCGTTAATGAAGAGGAAATATTTAGCGCATATTGTTTGAAAATAAGTAAATACGTACATATCATAGAAATGTGTAAGACCTAGAAGGAAGAAGCCGATTGAAGCCGATGAAGCCTGCATGGGCGCGAAAATGGGTTGAGTTAGGCACATGGCTGCCAGATTAGCGACTTTTATCGCTTGCTTTTGATGCTGTTTCAATTATATTTTGACTACAGTTGGCGAGCTATTTTACGTAATAATTGGATTATAGTATACGAGTACGCAAAAGTATATTTATTGATTATAACTATAAGACCGACTTATAAGGCCGAAGTTATCGTAATTATTTGTTAATTCGCTTATTGATAATTATTTAATTAATTATTCTTACTCTAATTAATAAATTAATCTAATTATTTAAAATATAGTTTAATTAACACAGTTTAATCTAATTAATAGTATAATCTAATAAATAAAGTATAATCTAATTAGTATTATAATTAATAAAGTGTAGTCTAATTAATAAAGTATATAATATAATTAATAGTTTAATTAATAAAGTAATATAATTAATAGTTTAATTAATAAAGTAATATAATTAATAGTTTAATTAATAAAGTACGTAATATAATTAATAGTTTAATTAATAAAGTATATAATATAATTAATAGTTTAATTAATAAAGTATAATCTAATTAATAGTTTAATTAATAAAGCACAGTTAGTCTAATTAGTAAAGAGTATTATTGCATAATAATTTTTGTATATATTTTCTTCAAATTAAAAACTTAATCACACAATTTTATATTAATAGTTATAATATAATTAATAGTTTAATTAATAAAGTATAATCTAATTAATATTTGAATTTATAAAGTATGTAATATAATTAATAGTTTAATTAATAAAGTATAATCTAATTAATTGCCTAATTAATAAAGTATAGTTAGTCTAATTAGTAAAGAGTATTATCGCCACTGGCTAAGTGGTACTATACATGCTAATTAGTACCAATTAAAATATAGTTTTTAAAAGTTTATTACAATTAAAAAAATATTTATGTTGTTAATTATTAATTATTTTAATATTAATTATTTTTTATTAATTAAGATAGTAATTAATATTAAATTCCTTCAATTAATTATGGCAATATTTTAGGCATTGAGCCATAAAATAACTAAAATTACCGTTAAAAGTTAAATATAGCCACTCATGTGGACGTATAAAACTTCTAAAAAATAATATTTCCCCATAAAAGCAAGATAAACAACATTTTTTCTCACTATCTACAATATTTCCGTGATTTTTTGCAATAATCAGCATTATCAAAAGAGTTGTATTTAGAGCGCAATAAATTTTTAAATAAAGCGATTTTAGTATGGAAACTCCTATCTCCCGTCACTTTTTTGAGTTGAGTTGGCGAAAGCCGCCATACCTTCATTTCCCCTATTGGCGAAACCGGCT
The DNA here is from genome assembly GCA_963932185.1 of Troglohyphantes excavatus. Lineage (NCBI taxonomy): Eukaryota > Metazoa > Arthropoda > Arachnida > Araneae > Linyphiidae > Troglohyphantes > Troglohyphantes excavatus. Next base: position 25,150,233 of record OZ010670.1, on the reverse strand, counting down.
TTCAGCCTTCCAGCAACCCTATTAGAGTTCAGTGGTACATATATGTTAAGAAGTTGAATACGGATAGAACTCCTTATCACCAAAAAAATTTGACGAAATTTGAGCCAAATTTGAAACTCCTGCAGATGTCTGAACGCCAAATGTGACAGCACTATAACCACGTGATGTTGGTTTTTCTTTCAATGTTGACACCGCGTCCTTATGAGAGTCTGGTATTGAAGGCGCTCTCTATTTAATATTACAACTCTCTGGTTTATAATAGAGTGGCCTCACTTCAATGATAAGATCATCTGTCTCTGTAGGCTGGCAACATCATATCAGTCTGGGATTCACACAAGTGACAGTGAAATCAAAAACATTTTTTTTAAAAATTAATAATCTTAAACCAAATGTAATTATTAATAGATTTGTACAATGTAAATAAATATATTCTAATACTTTTATGCTCGTTAAAAAATATTTTTAATTTGTGATAATTACAACGGCATTTTTTTTTTTTTTTTTTTTGAAAGTCAGTAGTTTTTATTTTTTTACATTTTTATTTTGCTTGGTTTTGGTTTGGTTTTGGTTAAATAACGTCGCTTTAGAGCTGCACGGTGGGCTATTGGCGACGGTTCAGGGTCTATCTCGAAGGAAAGACCCGGGAACGATGCCTCGTTATTTTGGAACCATGGTCAGATAACGAGGAAACACCTGAACTTTCACCCAACGCCTTTAATAGACATCGGGACTTTGGACCCCGATCAGATTTATTGTGCACCAGTCCCGTATGCACGCCGTTAATTTTTGCGGATGTTCTGGACGACTTTTCTAGTATTTTGTAGAGAAGCTGTCAACCCTCTGATCACAAGATCACTACTTTTTACTTTTCTCTGTCAAGTCCATCGCCTGGCATCGAACCACGAATCTTCGTATTCGCAGCTGACGCCTTTAACCGCTCGGCCATGGAGGCCTTTTATTTTGCTTGAGACGTTTGAGGATAATACAAAGTCGAGTACAATATTTTATTATCATTTTCATATATTCCAGAATGCCATTTCACCTTGAGATCCCTTGAGAAAAAACAATGCATCCCAATTTCATTTGTACACTTAAAAATGATTTAATTTGCCGTTCCGGAAAAAAATATATATACTCCGGATATACTTTAAAAAAAAAAAAAAAAAAAATCCGATCCCGCCCCTCCCTCCCGCAGAAAGGTTTTCGCATCACTTATTTAGCCCAGGGTCCCACTAACTTTAAATCAGGATCTGAATACCATACGGGCCTCCGTGGCCGAGTGGATTAGGCGTCAGCTGGGAATCCAAGGGTCCCCGTTTCAACGTTTCAAAACCTTGCGATGGACTAGACTAAAGAATAGTAAAAAGTAGTGATATTGCGATCGGAGGGTTGCCAACTTCGCTACCAAAATACTAGAATGTCCAGAACATCCACAATAAATAGCGGCTTGTATACGGGACTGGTGCACGAAAAATCTGATCGGGGTCCAAAGTCCCGACCTCTATTGAAGGCGTTGGGTGCCAGCTCAGATTGTCTTCGTCATCTGAGCATGATTAAAAAAAATACGAGGCGTCGTTCCCGGGTCTTTCCTTTTAGATAGGCCCCGAACCGTCGCCAATAGCCCACTGTGCAGCTCTAGTGCGACGTTAATTAACCAAAAAAAACTGAATACCATACAGTTAATTTCATTTGAACCGATTCAAAACTCATAGCTCGTCGTCTCCTGTGATCATTCCTCAATCGGAGGGAACGATAGGTATCCTCGATAAATTGCAACTCTACACCAAGCAGTTTCTGTGTCAAATACATTGTCTCAATTATGAACAATTTATTTCAGAATTTATAATTAAACTTTTTGGTTAAAAGTGGAAAGTGAATGGACTACAAATATCAATTCATTTCAGAACCATGTAACTTTTAAATTGTTTAAAAAATTGGTTACATTGATTAATTATTTTATAATTCTTTATATTAATAATGAGCAATATTGCATGATAATAGCGAATTATTGATGTGCAGATGTGAAAGGTTTATGATTGAATGACATTTAAGAACCTTATTTTCTTCTAACAGAGACAGCACCTGTGATGAATCTTTTAATTATTGGTATCGGAATTGTCATTTTCTCTATTGGCTCTATCATAGCTGCTTGCTGGGTTAAAAAGTAAGTATGGAATTATTACATAAGAAACATATGTTTTTTCGAAAGTAAATATTATACGAGAAACATAAATAAAACACTTGTATTTATCACCATTTAAATTGTCGAAAGATAAATTATTTGATTTCTACAAACAAGTAAAACTACAGACACGCTTTTAAACACGCTCCTTTTTGAACAAATTTTCGTATTTTTTGACAATACAGATACATGCTATATGCTTCGATTAAATATTTCGTCTAAACCAGGATATTCGTTTTGTCATTCTTTTAATGAAATTTATTTCTTCAAAAATGATGACAATTTCATAAATAGGGGTCGACTAGAACTGCAGACGTTTCGGTCCAGAGTCCAACGCTTTACCGACCATTCCATGATGTGGCAATATACGTTTAAGAACCAAAAATTAGCTGACGCCCCGAAAAGGGACGAAAATCCATCTGAGTAAATTACTTCCGTAAAAAATTTGTAGGATTTCTTCAAAGTCACGTGTATTTTAATGACGAAACGATTTTCAAATACACTCAAACCTGTTTTTGTGTGGTCTTTTTTGTGCGATTTTTTGTGCGATTTTTTTGTGCGATTGTTTAGTGCGGTATATGAACATTTCAATCAAATTGGAACATAATTGATTATCTGGCTACCGAGACATATACAAGCGTCTAGTGAAACAACAGTCGTCGCAAAAACTGATCACCGACTGGTAACTGAAAAAAAGTCAACTCTAAGCGAGTGCGAGGTAGTATCTTCAAGTGACGAAAGCGATTTTGAACCAGTTTACCGCAAGAAAGTTCGTGTATTGTCAGACCACGAAGGATAATGGATATACGTTTTGAAAAGTTTGGTATGTGTAAAATAAGTACATATGTAAATAAAATATTTAAAAATGTTCGCATATGTATTTTCTAAATCAGATTCCAAAAGGTTTGGCGAGATTCCAAGTTTCTGTCAAGCCTCGTGTCTTGATTTCGTTTAAAAAAGCAATTCCTAGTTATTTCGTAAGGTTTTGAGTTATTTTCTACGTGAGACTTCTTTTATGCGGTTCCTATCCACCGCATAAAAAAAATATTTTTGAACTGTGTTGCGAAAACTATTTTGTATAGCTACTCGTTAAGTTTTGTGCAAATTTTTTTATGCTTTTTTTTATTCGGTCCCTATCCACCGCACAAAAACAGGGTTGAGTGTACTTAATAATATAAAAAAAAATTTGAAAAAGAATTGTAATGCAGATTATGTAAAACCAAATATCAATAATTACATTCTTTTTTTTTTTTAAAAATTGTAAAGGATTTCATTCATAACGTTTAATTAATATGTCAAATAAGTGCTAACAAAAGTTATATAAAAGAAATTTTGTCAAATGTAATTTACACATTGGCACTTAAAACTACTATTTTCTATTCGTTTAGAATAAGAAGTATATAAATATTTTCATTAGTATACTAGGTATTTATTCTTTAAATTCCACTACTAAAAAAGTATTTTAATATATTTTTTAACATTTAGCGAAAAGAAATTCAAATAATCTCTATTAGTGCACATCTCTGTAACACCATCTAAAACCTATCCACCGCACAAAAACAGGTTTGAGTGTATAACGAAAGTAGCTTTGACGATCGTAAAATTCTAAAAAAATATAGTGTTATTTCTGAGAGTGCATATGCACGAAGACACTTTCCCATGCATAACCTGTATCGAGGAGCACGATTACCGAACTGGAACGTCGTCATTAGTGACCCCATATGCTCTATGGAAATCTTCAAAGTTTTGATTTAAAAATTCATAAAGATAACAAACTGGATAAATTTTTGTGGAACATCGGATTTCTTCGAATATATTTCCGTCAGATAGAAACTGTTAGGCAGTTTAGTGAGTAGGGTCTAACACTTGCTGATGTTTGTTCCACGGAATGGGGATTTCATTTAATTATTCAGACAAAGTACAAATAATCGATGTACCTGTCCACAATATAAGTCAAAAGGATAGTAATATAAAACAAGCGCTTTCGATTTGTATATATTAGCGACAACCCCACCAGATTTTCTGGCCAAGAGACCCGGTCGGGCTCGCAACGCTAAGCCAACAAAGAAGAAATAACGCCAACTCGTCAAAGCAGCCAACAACAAACGAACGCCCGACAGGACTAAGCTTATATATACGCTGCACAACTTCCAATGTTAAACCGCGTCCATAAAACATATTCCAGAAGCCGAACTACATTTCGTAATAACTACTATACACCAGAATAAACTCGGGGGAATGTATGATATTTTAAATAAAATTAGTTAGTACAAGCAACAATAAAACACACAAGTACATTAAAAATAATAATTACATAAAAAAAATCATTCACCTATAAATTGAACATCATTGTAAAGAAGTGAAAGTAAAATATTTACAAAGCAAAAATTGGCAGAAAAATTAAATATAAAAATATGACGAAACATTCTAAATTTCATTTTGTCAAGATATATTCATTAAAAACCTCATAAAAAATACGTAATACGCGTATAACTAGAAAGGCATTGTAAGTAGTTATACAATAAATCTACTAATTTTAATAGCATAGCATCTAAAAAAGAATAGAATTATTTTTTCTACGTTAATTTTAATACCTTTATATATTATTATTATTCTTTTTTGTTTCTAGGCTTAAGAAAACCATTACAGAAGCCAATAAATCGGGACATACGTAATAGGAGAAAGAACACTTCCTTCCTTCTAATGCCAATATTCTTCACAAAAAAAAATCCATGAACTTTTTATTATTTAATTAGGTTATCAACTTGAATAAAGGTGTATTTTTATTTTGACTCTGATTTTATCTTTCTCTTGTAAATAAATTAAACGTTTTAAAAAAAGATACAGTGACTTTAAGAGAAATGCACTAAAAAGTAAAAAATAATTTTTAATTTTACAAAAACGTAGAAAAATATAAATATTTAATTTACATTTTATTCTAATTACAACGTTTTGAAATTGTAGCCGATATTTAGGTATGGGTTTTTGTAAATTGGCATCAACTTTAAAAAGTTGTAAAATGTATAAAATTAATATTAGATAATTCATTTTTTTCAACTTGTTCGTAAAATTAAAAACTATTTTTTAGTTTTTACTTCATTTTCCTTAAAATCTTTTTTTCTTTTTTTAAAAAGAAATATTTTAATTTTTCTCTTTTTAGTTTTTAATTTAGCAGGGGGCTTCGCTCCCTGTTTTTTAACTTTCCAAAATTTTCAATTGTTTAAAACAATTTATTAATATTAATTTATCTTAATGTAATTCATTATTGTCAAGATATTAAGATTTTATAACAATATATATACTATATCTTTTTTTTAAATTGCCGATTAAAAGAAATAGCTTTTAAAACTTTTATAAACGAAAAGCTAAACGGAATTTTAAAATTTTAAGCCTCAGATGCACAATTAAAGGTTGTATAGTATCTATAAACAAACTTTCACACATGTCCTTGCTGCGAGCATGGATTCCTCATAGTACAGAAATCATAAGGTTATAATATCGCTAACATCAAAGTGGGGCCAACATGTATGGCCTCAGGCACGTGGTTTACTACGTCATCCATTCATAAATTTTTTCTAGTTCATTCATAAAAATATCCTGTACTTCATGAAGTAACTCATTTACTATTATTTCCAAATCACGAGTCAATTGCGAACGTTATTTCATTCATAAATTTTGAAAAGAAGTCACGTGTCTGGTGCCATCAGGTCTGAGATGTTTGCATCACGATGATGACGTCATATTCGCTGTACTACGTTCCATTCACGCTCGAAGTGTCCGAGCAGTGAAAGTGTTAGTGTTTTGTGTGCAGTTTAGTTTGCGTATAAGTATAGTGTTTTGATGCCACACACTTAGTATTAGAATTAGTGATGATTTAGTGGATGGGTCAGTCAGTGGCGAGGGCATTCGTATTTATATGTAGAGATAAATGATTCAGCTCAAGAGTTGTTTGAACTATTCCGTGAACTAAGTCTGTGTCTATAGAGTGATTAATATATGTGAAAAATATTGGGATTTTATCCAAAACTATTTTGCCTAACACTATTATATTCAATAACGTTTCGTTCGCAATAAAATGCTCCATTTTTTTTTGAAGACACAATCTTCGAGCATGGATCCTTCATAGTAGAGAAAACATAATGTTATAATCTCGCTAACATCAAAGTGAAGCCAACATGTATGGCCTCAGACACGTGATAAATTACGTCATTCCATTCATAAATTGTCACTGTTACACATTTCCCAATTCATCAGCCAATCGCGAGTATTTTTTAATTCATAATTTTGAAAAGAAGTCACGTGTCTGAGACCATTCGGTCTGAGATGTTGGTTTCACGATTCTGACGTCATATTCGCTCTACTACAGTCCATTCATGCTCGAAGGACACAACTGCTTTCGGCGTAACTGTGTGTGCTTCACAACTTCCCAATTCATTGCGAACCCTTATTAAATATGAGTTCACTCTTCTTAGAATACTTCTATACTATATTGATGAAATTTTGCACACTTGACCTTTACAGCAAGGGAAAAGTCACTGTCTACATGAAATTTTGAACAATCACTTCCATAACTCTTTTACCCCATTGGTTTTATCTAATTGAAATAATCTAACAATGGAATATTTCAGCATTGTAACGTATCTTACATAGTAAGCTATGAGGATGTATGTATAAACGGTGCATTCTGATTGGCTGGTGAGGAAATATCGCCAGTATACAACCAAACGTAGCCATAGGAATAAAATTTTCGCCAAATAAATTTAAATGTCGCCAAATAAATATAAATGATGCCAAATCAATAAAAATGACGCCAAATCAATAAAAATGACGTCAAACAAATACAAATGTCTAAAATTAACCCAAATATTATCATATATGTAAAACTATCACCAAAATGGCAAAAGTATTCTCAAGATGATAAATTATTACCGTGTTGCATGCTTGACCTTCAAAACTAGAGGAAAGTAGTCTGTGTAAGACTTTGAAAAACCACCCCATCACTCTCCTTAATTAGCAGAAATGATTTTTTACTAAAACCGCCAAATGGCGCCACGGTGAAGAAATTCGCCAACAATCTGCGTAAAGTTATATATATATAAAGGGTGTCTGTGGGTTTGTTTTTGATACAAATCAACAGCTTCGTTTCGAAGCAGCAGTTTTATATTCCGGGCAACGCCGGTTACTTCAGCTACTCTATTATTAAAAAAATATGGAAATTCGAGGAAATTTACATGTTTGTGAAACATCCACAATTCGTCATAAAGAAATGAATGAAATAAAAAAAAATTAAAAGATACGTTTCGAAAAAAATTATTGAGCTTTCAAAATATTCATGGAATCGACTAAAAATTCGATGTAAAAGTGTTGATTAAAGGGATTCTGAAACCATGATTTTTGCTTAATGGGATTCTAGTTTTAACTTCATATTCTATACTAATCAGTAAATACTAATGTGTAAATAAACTCCAAGTTATTTGTTTCTTTAAAGCGAGACAATTAATTATAATGTACGGTTTACTGTTTGGCATTGTTTTTTTTCTATTGTCATGGATTTGCACAGTGTGTGATGAAGGTGAGTAGAAAATAGAAATAATAAATTATGTTCTAACCCTTTGAGCTCGGGGAACGTTTGATATTCCGTTTATTTTTCGGAACAGTTATATTCCGTTCTCGTTCTTTTAACATGCGCATTCTATAATTTAGGGTAATTAAAATACTTCAATACCCAAGTGATGTCATACGTTTAAATAGAGTTAAATAAACAAAATTTAACGAAACCAAAGCGTTTTTTATGTTCAAGTCCATCCAGAGTTCTCGTTCAATTAGGATGAACAGGGTATAAAGAACAGATCGTTATTCATGTGACTGTGAATCAGATTTCGAGTGCAAAGGGTTAAGTTAAAATTCTTAGTAAGTGATTTAATGCTTTTGAAAATCACAGAAGATGTACACAGTAGGTTTTCATAATGTATATATAGAGATGTTATAAATTTAGTTTCTTTAAAGTTTTTAATCTTTTTTTGTTTTGCGAAAATTACAATGATTTTTTTTTAATCTTTTTGTATATAAATTATTTTATGGGATAATACACCCATTGCCAAAATAAATTGCATTTATAAAATGAAAGAATTTTTAAAACAGTAATATTAAGAATTCTCAGTAATGAAAAGGGAAACATGAAAAAAAATCCACACTTTTAATTATAACACATAGAAGTGTGTTAACAATTAACATGTCGTTTAAAAACAAACTATTAAACATATGCAAAAAACTTCTTTTTGCTAATTTAAGGTTTGGATGTAAGTAAATAAAACAAATTAAAATGATCTTATTCAATGTCGAAAAATGACGATTGATTAAGACTAACTAATATGGTTTGAATTGTTTTAAAAATAAATCAAACACCATCATTTTGAAGTTATTTTAAATAGCAGACGTAATACATAAATGTTACAAGGAGCCTGTAAAATAAATAAATACATAAATGTAACGCAATACATAAATGTAACGTAATACATAAATGTTACAAGGATATATATATATATATATGTTTATGTTATTAGATGCAGTCGTTATAGATTTTAGATAGGTTCAGTTCGGGATTTTGAAGTGGCGTGGATCGAGTTTCGGCCTCTTTGTTTATTTTTACGTCGTCTCTTGAAGATTAAATTTTTAAAAGATGATACTCGTTCGTGCCGAACAGGAAATCCTGTCGACTTATGTGATGTTTATTATTTAGATGCAGTCGTTATAGTTTTTAGACAGGTTCCGTTTTGAAAGTATAAAACAAATGCTGAAATATTATGTTTACATTATTTATTGTTCCTGACAGCAGAGCAAGACCTCCTAGCTTCGAGGTTACATCGTGAATCTGTATATAATACGGAAAACTTTGAGAAGGAGAATGCACCCTGGAAACATCTGGTTTGGCTTTTAGAAGTTGCGTGGGAGTGAAAGCAGTCACATGTGTAATGGTGACTCATCCGAAATCTAAGAGGGGGATATTGCCTCTTGAGATTAAATATGTTGGGTGCTTTGGTACTGGGAAAAGGGGGCGATATCCAAGTTTAAATAAAGTTAATTAAAGTAATTTTTAAAGTGGGGAGAAGAGTTATAAAATATCTTACATATATATTATTTTTTTTCCTTTAAAAGAAGTTGAATGTGGAGTAAGCCATGCAAATAAAGACATTCACAGTCGAATAGTTGGAGGGATTGATGTTGAATATGGAGAGTTTCCTTTTATAGTAAGAATACAGTTGTTTAATTATGAATTCATACATTTCGATAAAATCCTTAGGTATTTGAGTTGTAGCGGACAGGAGAGTACATTCACCTTTCTTTATGCCATATCTCCCCAACACCTCCCAAAGATAATTACAAAGTGTTTACATCTCATATCTAATCAGACATTTCCAGCCAATGCTTAAAATACAGTTGAGAATGACACTTTAGAAATTTTTTGGCAAAATTTGGCAGACGCGTTGAAAATATTTATGTGATTGTCTACTACTTTCCAAAATTTAAGAACTCGGCAGTAAATGTGACATAAATTCTAATGTATAATTTGCAACATTGACAACATCATTGATTAGGCTATTGATATTGTGAGCGTCAATATCAATAGCTAAGCACAAGTCCGTTTTGTTTCGAGTATTAAACAAATTATAAAATCTGTGTGAGGAACATCAGATTAAATCCTTGCATTTCTTTTTCAATGGAAAAACATCTGCTTTATTTTTCTTTCGAATTCCAATAATTTATCGACATCATACGGATCATCTTGAACTATCTTCTAAAAGAAATATTAATAAGCGACCAATTAAGTTATAAAGTTTTTTTTATATAAACTTTTAAAACATTTGTTCTTTATATAACATTATATTTTTTTAATTTGAGTTTTTTAATGTAATTTTTTTTCTTCATAAATTAGTGGTTTTGAAGTAGGTTGCTTAAACATATCAATCATTGTTCTAAATATTGAATGAAATAAAATTGTCATTTAAAGTAAAGGTAAATACCATTATACGGAATTCAAATTTGATGGTTAAAAGTGTAAATATTGTAAACTTGATATAAAATAGAACATTAATTATCTGCCAAACTTCCTCTCCCCGATAAAAAACGATAAATGCCAGTTTTATTATTATTTTGATTATTTTAGAATTAGCAAAGCCAATAAAAAATGCATGGTTTTCATTAAAAGAATTTAAATTATTGCTTTCTTTATGGTCACGTGCATAGTCCATTAAAAATTTTATAATATTTCATTATCTTTTCAAAACGCAAAGTATTTTCAGTGAAAATTTAAATATATATAAAATGCAGCCGAATTTTCAATAGATTAAATTGTTGTCACTCAACTTTTGCCTGTAAAATTTTATTGAAAAATTAGTTTTTAAACAATAAAAACTATTTGTGGTTACAAAGTTTTAAAGTTAGCCTATATTTGTTACAGGCTAAAATCTAGTGGCCAAACTTCCTTTCCCCGATAAAAAACGATAAATGCCAGTTTTATTATTATTTTGATTATTTTAGAATTAGCAAAGCCAATAAAAAATGCATGTTTTTCATTAAAAGAATTTAAATTATTGCTTTTCTTTATGGTCACGTGCATATAGTCCATTAAAAATTTTATAATATTTCATTACCTTTTCAAAACGCAAAGTATTTTCAATGAAAATTTAAAAATATAAAATACAGCCGAATTTTTAATAGATTAAATTGTTGCCACTCAACTTTTGCCTGTGAAACTTTATTGAAAAATTAGTTTTTAAATAATAAAAACTGTTTGTGGTTACAAAGTTTTAATTAAAATTATCCTATATTTGTTGCAGGCTAAAATCAATGCCTGTGATAACTTTTAACCGTATAATTTCATTTTAATAAACACCGTAAATGTTTTTGTCTAAACGAATGTATTACTATTTTTTTTTGTTAGGTATCAATTATGGTAAATAAAAGTCACAAATGTGGAGGGGTTATCATAAAGAAGTTATGGATACTATCAGCAGCTCATTGTTTGACTTGGTAAGTACCATGATTCGATTGTTAAAACTTTACACTTAATAAGAGTGATTAAATATAAAATTTAAGTGGTTAATCTTAGTAGGAAGTTTAACGGCTGCATTTCGTATACAATTCATTCAAAAACACGATTATAACTCTAAATACAGCATTCCTTAAGACCAAATATTGCATTATTTATTTATTTTGTGATTTCTAGTGTTTGAAGGATTCAGTTTTAAAACTTAGTCGACGTTTATGCAGTGTATGTAACCTACTACACTGTTAAAAATTTCAGTTCAACGATTACACCATATCTGGATACAAAACAGAGGTCTGCAGCAAATTACACCATATTATGGTGGTAGATTAAACCAAAAATCCTTTATCGGAAAAAAGCAAAGGTTTCACTGATAATTGGTTCAACCTCTTTAATTGCAACCGAAATTTTTGCTGTCGCTACATCAACAAGTCGCTACATCAATCACCGGATAACCTATTTTTAATTATTTTTTTTGCAAAAGTGGAATTGATTTTTTTTTTTTTTTAATTCGAACAATATTTTTTTTCTAACGCTGCTGTTAATTTAGAATTTCGCATAGTTCAATGCTGGATAACCAGATATGTTTTTCAAAAGGTACCTAAGTAAGATATCCCTATCCAACAAAAAAAAAAGAATTTTTCAAATATCTTAATTAGAACAGAAATCTTGCGCGAACGTACATTTAGTAAAAAAAAAAATACATGTCGGTCAAATCGATAACCCCTCTCTCTCTCTCACACACACGCACGCACACACGCACGCACGCACACACACACATACGCACACGTACGCACGCACACACACAAACAAACATACGCACACGTACGCACGCACGCACACACTCTCACACACACACGCGCGCACATGCACACGCACACACGCACGCACACACACACACATTATATTGGCAAATAATTATCTCTTTTTTCACTGTTAAAACTAAGTACTTAAAAATATAAGTAAAATAAACTCATTTTTGATTACATTCGATTCTTATCATGGCTCCGAATACATTAGTTTCATTTTTGGAAAATTTACTCAAAAATGAGTAAAAATGAATAAAAAGAGCAGTTCCTTTCATTTGTATACTGTCTTCATAAAATGACGAAACATCTTAACACGTTTAAAGCAAGTAATTTACTCAAAAACGTGGCATCCTTCGAGCATGGATCCTTCATAGTAGAGAAAACATGTCTTTGTAACCTCGCTAACATCAAAGTGATGCCAACATGTAGGGCCTCAAATACGTGGTTAATGACGTCATTCCATTCATAAATTTTCAGTGTTACACATTTCCCAATTCATCAGAAAATCGCGAGTACTTTTTAATTCATAATTTTGAAAAGAAGTCACATGTCTGAGGCCATTCGGTCTGAAATGTTGGTTTCACGATTATGACGTCATATTCGCTACTACAGTCCATTCATGCTCGAAGGATATTATCAATATTAAATCACACTCCTCATTTTTGCGAAAGTACGATTACTTAAATTTGAGTACGTCATCGCTCATTTACGATACAATTGTACTTAAAGAAAAACGAGTACGTCCATGCACTCATTTTAAAGCATTTTTTTTTTTGCATTGTTTAATGTCTCCGAAATATCAGTATGAATTGAGCAATTATTTTTAATGTCTTTTAATGAGTTATGGGAAGTTAACCTTTCTTCTTAGGCATGAAACTTTACTGTACGGTCACCCTTGGCGCGATTTTTTCCACATTTAGCGATAATTTTTTTTGAAATGGCACCACCCCCCCATCCGAACCGACAAGGAATTACAGCAACCCTAATGGACAACAGCCGCCAAAATGGCGAATTTTGGCGAGATTTTGAAAAAGTCGCCAAGAGTGACCGTACAGTGAATTTTTACCCATATTTTTTTACAGTGTTTAATTTCGCCGAAATATGAGTAAAAATTGAGCAATTATTTTTAATGCATTTTGATGAGTAATATGAAGTGAACCTTTCTTCTTAGGCCCGAAGCAACAGATTACACTGTGCGGGTCGGGGAGCACGATCGAAACGAGCAGGATGAATTTCAAGCTGATTACCAGGTCGAAAAACTATTTCGTCATGACGGGTGGAATCGATCTGTGGTACACATAAATGATATAGCATTATTAAGGCTTTTGGAACCAATAGAGTACAACGAGCATGTCATTCCAATCTGCCTTCCGAGGACGGACCAAAATTTCACTGGACATAATGCGACTGCGATAGGATGGGGATTTCTTAGGGAAAATGGTTAGGTGGTATATACATTTTGTACTTTATGGTAATTTGTGCGCAAAACATTGCATAGAACTACACTGTTAAAAATTTCAGTTTAACGATGTACCACATAATGGTGCAAAACAGAGGTCTGCAGCAAATTACACCTCATATTACGGTGGAATCTGGTCAAACCAAAATCCTTTATCGGAAAAAAACGGAGGTTTCACCGATAATTGGTTCAACCTCTTTAACTTTTTAACTCTTTTCTCTTTCGCTACATCAACAAGCTGAGAAAAATCCCCTTCAAGGAAGACAACGACGAACAAGGCCTTCCGTGGCCCAGTTGACAAAGGCGTTCAGGCTATGAATCATATGATTCCTAGTTCAAGCCATTTCTGTGCAAAGATCGGCCCGACTTTACAAAAGAAAAGTAAACAAGTTGTGATCTTGAGATCGGAGGGTTACCAGCTTCTCTACAAGAATACTACTACTAAAATAATAAAAAAAATCGAATTTTGAGTTTTATGCAACGTTATGAGTTTTGGTGCAACGTTTCACCACTAAATTGTATCCGTGGAAGCACCGTAAAATGGTGAAATTAAGCACCAAATGTTGGTGTTACATCTAAATGGGTATAAAATTTTGGTGCAAGGTCGTAATAATTTTTAACAGAGTATTTCATCAATTTCTGATCGATTTAACAAAAATTTCAGAATGGGATGTTTATTGGGGTATGTCGTTTAATATTAAAAAATGTCAGGTCTTGCACATGACACCCAAAAACAGAAAGGCCACTTGTTATCTGTAAATTACTGAAATTAGGGCCAGTGATATTGTTAGTAATTTCAGAGTGTTAGTAAATTTGGGATTTTAAATGGAAATATTTATGTGGGATAGCTAGTAAAAATACGAATATAATATTGGAATTCATTAAAGGAAATTTGATATTTAAATCTAAGGATTTAATTTTAACACTATATAGGAATTTGACTAAGCTTAGTATTGAATATACAGTACAATTCTGGTCGCCTTATCTTAATGTTAGAACAAATATAACTCAGGGCCAGGGAAATTTTTCACAATACTTCAGAAATGAAAAAAATTTGTTAAATTTTAGATTTATTTTTGTATTAAATTTATTAGAATCGACTATAATATATGTAATGATATATATATGTAATGATATAGTTTAAGGAGGAAGAATCATGGTTGAGGATTTTGGCCCTGTTTCTGAATACACAGTTCAGAAACAGGGCCGAGATTTCACATCACAAAAATTTCTTAATCTCTTCAGAGTCGATCGGAAGAAGAACTATTGAGCTGACAGTTACAGAAAAGAATGTATCTCCCAGAGGGAGATATCGCTTATAAGCATAGGGATTTTTGACATAGACACAGGGATTTTAGGGAAGTTCTTGAGCTGAAGATACCAGCATGAAAAATGGGGAAACTTACTGGCAAGATTCCAATAGGGAATTACTGTGGCGCAATAGAAATTCGAGTTTCGTGTGGGAATGGAATGTGAATCACGAGATGTTTACAAAAACTCGGAGCCGAATCGAAGAAGATGTGTTATAAGAGAGGTGAAACCACATGGGAAAGATGATGTCTGGGAAATGTGAGTTTTATCGATAGGGATAAAGTTCTATATTTAACGTGATGGCAGAAAAGGTTCGAACTTAAAATACAACTATCAGGGGTTATTTAAAATGGGGTTGGGAGTTAGAAAATCTATTTCATATATATATATATATATATATATATATGTTACAGTGAAAGACCGAAATCTGGAGAATGTCGACTTTCACATAGTCGCTTGGTGTATGTCCGAAATATTTGCTAAATACCCTTATTTCTGACTTACACCGGCGAATGTTGACATTCACCATGCACTAATGGTGAATGTTGAACAAGTGTTAGATTTATATTTTCTTCTCCGTATTTCAGTCGCGATAAAACGTCACAAGGGTGACATAACGTTTTCGCCTCTCTTTCTGAGAGGAGTGACCAAGAACTTAAAACAAACAGTACAATCTAAATGAGAAAAGAAAATAATAGTAATTAAAAACTTACTTAATTATACAGTACATTCTAAATAAGAAAAGAAAATAATAATAAAAAACTTACTTAATTATGTGATTCAAATCTTATTTATTGCAACAACTTAAACTATTATGACACGTTGAATTGCATAAGAGCCCCTTGCTTTTACAACTGCATTTATTTGTGGAACACTTCCTTTTGCAATGACAGCGTGTATAGCCTTGCCCCCCGCTTCTCGAATTAGCTGCAGCTGCTTCTCGCAGCGACATTTCTTGAAAAGAAATCTCATCTATGGAAAGTAACTTTTCTTTACAAATTACGAATTAATTACGTGTGTAAAGCTGCTTGACATTCACCATGCACTAATGGTGAATGTTGAACAAGTGTTAGATTTATATTTTCTTCTCCGTATTTCAGTCGTATAGGGTACCATTTTTATTTGCCAGTTTATAGAAGTCGGTGTCTTCTATTCCAACAACAACCGCTAACACATTTCGGCTATCTGTACGACCACGATCGACATCAGGGACTTGTATTCGTACAGTATCACCAATTTGAGCAGGAGGAAATTGTTTTTGTCAGGTTCGTAACATTTTTGTTGCTTGCAGTAGAAGATTCTCTTTCGCGGCCGCTCTTTTTATAGAAATTAACTCGTGTTTTTCAGTCAGAACTTGATGTGAAGACGTGGTAGATTGCAGGTCCTCTTCAATATTTTTCTTTGGAATATGGTTTTCGGTATGACCACCGCTCAATTTTTTTTCAGAAGTATTAGCAGTTTCTTCAAGCTGTTCTTCGGTTTCAAAAGTATTGGCAATTTCTTCGAGTTGTTCTTCGGTTTCAATATTTACGATTTGTTCGCTAGGCAAAAAAGACGATGCTATGCCTCTTTTTGCTTTAACGCCAAACAGGGCTTCATAAGGACTTTGGCGTATTCCTTCGTGGTATGTAGTGTTTTTGGAAAATTGAACAAAGGGTAAACCATTTGACCATTTATTTGTATTGTTATCGTTCATCCACGCAGTTAGCATATTCTGTATATCCTGATTGGCCCTTTCAACTGAGCCTTGTGTTTGACTGTGACGAGACTTTCCATGAACTATCTTAACATCTTTTCACATAGCGCATATTTCGGATATGACTTGATTACTGAATTCTCTACCATTATCTGATTGCAATATTGCTGGAGCATCAAATGTTAAAAATATTGGAAGAACGTGATACGCTACTTCTTCAGCTCTCTTATTTTTCAAAGGTCGTAGCTGGACAAACTTAGTTAAATGATCTTGATACACCATTATGAACTTATATTCGCCATCTCTGTTTGACTGCAGATCTATCAGATCAACTTGACAACTTGAGTTTAACTCAGAACTGACCATTGGTTTCACAACAATACCTTTCTTAGGTGCACTGTGTTTCATTTGACACTGTTTGCATAAATTTAAATACAACATTACAACTTCATACGTAATATTTTTGTATTTAACTTGCAACTCTGTAAGCATACGTGTTCTTCCTCCGTGGCCTATTCTGGTGTGAGTTTCATATAGTATACTGAACAATTCCTCATTAGTAACATAATACTGTATATTCGTTTCTCCTGGTTTTAATGGTACAATTAACTTCTCTTCACCATTAATTTTTAAAACGTCTTAATCGTCTGTAATCCAAAGGTGTGTTGCACTTAGTTTTAGCAGAAACCACTTCAGAAAGTATTTTTAGAGTACTTTTCTCCTCTCTTTTCGACCTTCACCAGCGCATATCTGTGATTGTCGACATACACCGGTGAGGGTCCGAATGTACAAGAATGTAATGAAATATTCGATCTTTCACCGACGAATTTGGTATATGTCGACATTCACCGGTGAATGTCGACATTCTCCAATTTCGGTCTTTCACGGTAACATATATATAATATATAGAAGTAAGCACTAAACATTGATTAGTATGTGTTTGAAAGTGTGAGAATCGAATGGGTAGTAACGGTTCTTACCCGGCAAATCGAACAGAATCATGTGATTTTCTCCTACTTGTACGCAAATCGGACAAAATAAGAAACACATTTAACGCAAGTAGGACATAATCTTTAATCCTATATATGGGTTAAATGATTCTTATTTTTTTATCTCTTCATCAGGAATTTTATCTGACACACCTCAAAAGATTATTGTTCCTGTTTTAAGCAGAGATGAGTGCATATCGTTGATTAAAGAAGCAAACAAGTCGGTGACATTTGCACCAGGGGTCATGTGTGCTGGTTACAAGGAAGGTGAGCAAGACTGCTGCCAGGTAAAGTATAAAAAAGTATATAATTTACGAAGCATGGCAATCCCTGTTACGTCAGAAACCCTATACTACGTAGGGCTCCAGAAAAGTTGGGAATTTCAACTTCTAAACATCCCCGGGTTGGGAAAATTTATGCATGAAGAAAATTAATATTCTTAGCAAATGAGAGTTGGGGAAGATTAGAAATTTCCTTTGAGGTTATAGAATAACATTTAAATCCAAGCAAGTCGCTTACAGTAAAGTTAAGTATGGTTATTCGCATTAAGGCGTAGAAATATCCTAAGCACTTTTACCGAAATGAATGTGCTAGAAACCTAACTGATAAAATAACAGTTTTATTTATGAAAAAATTATCATTGCAGAAGTCAGTTGAATTTGCAAGTCGAAGAAAGGGTTAATTGACAAAAATCACTTTCCCAGATAAACAGCTTTTTCCACTGACAACAATCTGGAAGAATAGGGTTATTTTCCGTTGAGCATCCACTATTTTTTGCCACAGAAAAAAAAATTGTCAATATACTTTTCCTATTCATCGATCGTGAGCATGATTAGTGCTTGTAGGTTAACATAATTGGCGAGTTTTCGCACATTTATCATTTTGGTTCTCTTAATGAAATCGAAGTATTACAAGTGATAAATATATTTTTTTACTGATCTGGATATGACTAAATAAATCAAGCAGACCCACGGAATTTTGAGGGAAGACGAATATGTACTTAAAGCTTTCATCTACATTAAAACTAGTTTTTTTTAAAAAAAAATGTTAGTAAGTCCCTTCCTTTACTCGCCCCTTCAATTATTACTGTCTTGTGAAATACTATCGGATATTTAATTTTTTAAACATTTCCTCTATCGACGTTGGGCAAGGCTTTTATTTTTAATTTGAAAATTTAAATATATTCTGCTATTAGTTTACTAAATGTATTTCACTTTTTTTTATGAAAGTTCAAACAAATAAGTTACAGTTATATGTCCACATATTTTTTTTTTATGGTTTGTTGATTTACAAATTAAGATCGGAAGATGAATTTAATAATATGAATATTCTAATTGTTTATTAATGGTTATATATCTATCTATTTTTTTTTCGTTACAGGGAGATTCTGGTGGACCCCTTGTTGAGAAAATGGACGACCGTTTTATTTTGATAGGAATTATTTCGGCAGGCGTTGGATGCGCGCAGCCTCTATTACCTGGACTGTATACTGATGTTTCGTATATGCTTGATTGGATAGAAAACATAATAAGTGAAAACAGCGGAACAAACCAAACAGTAAACGTAGAAGAAAAAAATAGCGAGAGTAACCGAACAGTAAACGTGGAAAATGACAACGGCGATGCAAACAGCACAATAAGCCCCGCACAAAATAGAAACAGCGACGGTAACCCTACAGTAAACATGGAAAATGACAACGGCGATGCAAACAACACAATAAGCCCCGCACAAAATAGAAACAGCGACGGTAACCCAACAGTAAACATGGAAAATGACAACGGCGTTGCAAACAACACAATAAGCCCCGCACAAAATAGAAACAGCGGAACGAACGGACCAGTAAACACAGAAAAAGTAGAAAGCAGAGAAACAAACCAAACTTCAAACACGGAAAAAGTAGAAAACAGAGAAACAAACCAAACTTCAAACACGGAAAAAGTAGAAAGCAGAGAAACAACCAACCACTAAACATAGAAAAAGAAGGAGAAAAGGAGAGTTTTCAAGACGATACCAATACAACCAAGAAAATAAAACGGAAATTAGGCTCTGGTCTACATTTTATAGTTTACGATAAATTTAAAAAGTAATTTATAACAGAATTTTACAAAATCTATTAAAATAGTTAATTTTCTTAAATTTGAAATAAAATTATGCTTTTTTTCCCAAAATTCTTAATTTATACCAGGCATATAGGTAAGAGAATTTTGTTCAAACCCCTCCCATTGAATTGGCAGATAAATTAAATATAATGAAACGTTCTAAATTTCATTTTGTCAAGATATATTCATAGAAAACCTCAATCAAAATACGTAATACTGATATAACTAGAAAAGCATTCTAAGCAGCTATAAAAATGTTTAATTGCATAGCATCCAAAAAAATATCAGGGTAGAATTACTTTTGTAACGTTAATTTTAATACCTTTATATTTTTATAATTATTTTTTTACAGTTTCGTTTCGAGGCAGCTGATTTTTTTCTGGGCTTCAGCTGCTCCCTTATAAAAAAAAATTGGAAATTCGAAAAATGTACATGCTTGTGAAACATCTACAATTCGTCATAAACAAATGAATTAAATAAAAAAAAAATACGTTTCTGAAAAATTCATTGAGCTTTCAAAATATTCATGGAATCGACAAAAAATTCGATGTAAATGTGTTGATTAAAGGGATTCTGAAACCATGATTTTTGCTTAATATGACTAGTTTTAACTTCATATTCTATACTAATGTATAAATAAACTACAAATTATTTGTTTCTTTAAAGCGAAACAATTCATTACAATGTACGGTTTACTGTTTGGCATTGTTTTTTTTCTATTGTTATGGATTTGCACAGTGTGTGAAGGTGAGTAGAAAATAGAAATAATAAAATATGTTTTAACCCTTTGAGCTCGGGGAACGTTCGATATTCCGTTTATTTTATGGAACAGTTGCATTCCTTTTTCGTTCTTTTAGAATACGCATTCTATAATTTAGGGTTAATAAAATACGTTAATACCAAAGTGATGTCATACGTTTAAATATAATTAAATAAACAAAATGTAACGAAACAAAAGCTTTTTTATATTCAAGAACAGCATTCAGTTCTCGTTCGATTGGAAGAACTGGGTATAAAGAACATATCGTTATTCATGTGACTGAGAATCAGATCCCGAGTGCAAAGTGTTAAGTTAAAATACTTAGTATGTGATTTAATGCTTTTTAAAATCACAGAAGATGTACACAGTAAGTTTTCTGAATGTATATATAGACATGTTATAAATTTAGTTTCTTTAATGTTTTTACTTTACTTTTTTTTGTTTTCGGTTTTCCGAAAATTGCAATGATATTTTTTAATCTTTTTGTATATAAATTATTTTGTGGGATAATACACCCATTGGCAAAATAAATTGCATTTATAAAATGAAAGAATTTTTAAAACTGTAATATTAAGAATTCTCAGTAATGAAAAAGGAAACATAAAAAAAAATCCACAATTTTAATTATAACACAATAGAAGTGTTTAACAATTAACATGTAGTTTAAAAACAAACTATCAAACATATGCAAAAAAACTTCTTTTTTGCTAATTTGAGGTTTGAATGTTAGTAAAACAAATTAAAATGATCTTATTCGATGTTGAAAAATGAAGATTGATTAAGACTAATGACTATGGTTTGAATTGTTTTAAAATTAAATCAAACAACAACGTTTCGAAGTTATTTCGAATAGCAGACGTAATACATAAATGTTATAAGGAGCAATAAATATATATATATGTATTATTTTTTTTTCCTCTAAAAGAAGTTGAATGTGGAGTAAGCAATGTAATGAAAGACGTTGACAATAGAATAGTTGGAGGGGACGATGCTGCCTATGGAGAGTTTCCTTTTATAGTAAGAATACGGTTGTATTATTATGAATTCATACATTTCGATAAAATCCTTAGGTATTTGAGTTATAGCGGACTGGAGAGTATATTATAATTAATTAGTATATTATATTAATAATTAGCTCCAAATCATCTACTACGTCAAAGAAATGGTTTTTAACTCCACATTTTACTACTTCCTAATACAGCTTGTTAAAAGAAAACGTTGTTTTTGTTTTATGAGTTGCCACTCGGCAGTTTACAAATAATATACAAATATTAATGAATGCTGTGGTTGCCGTCCGATGAAGAGTACAAATTAATGAGTGCCGTGGTTGCACGTCCAATGAAGCGGAGCGCTGTCACCACAAGTACATCACCTTTTATTATGTCATATTTCTCCAGCACCTCCCAAAGACCATTCCAAAGTCTCACATCCAGTCAGAAATTTCCAGCTATTGAGACCCTCAAATTCCGATAAACACTAACTCAAAAGGTTGGTTTGGTTGGTTGGTTGGTTGGTTTTGTTAAATAACGTCGTACTAGAGCTGCACAGTGGTCAATTGCAGTGGCGGATTTAAGACAAAAGGCCCAGGCGGCAAAAATGTTTGAAGGGGGCCCGTTTTCTAATAAATAATTTAGGAGCAAACATCCCAAAAAGTGTTTTTTCTAAAATTTCTAAAAATAGGATTATTACATCTTTTGAACTTGCTTCCGAATTTTCTATAGAACTTAACTATTTTCTTTGTCCAAAACACGTTTTATCCTTTGAATTTATCTAGCAAAGTTTGGAATCTGTATATCAGTCAATATAGTAAGAAAAAGTTATTTGCGTTTTTTCCCACGAACTTATTACAAAAGCCCATTTCATTAGGAAAGATGTTATGATTTGTAATTGATTTTTAGAATATAGAAATATTTACTTACTTGCAAAACAGTAAAATATGCCGATGTAAAAAACATCCTACGTTTGTTATTAGTACTAAAAAAATTACTTCCTAAATTTACCGTCTTACTCTGAAATAAGAAGCTGTGAAATGGAAGCTGTTCGATCTCATAAATTAGGATTTTTTTCAAGTAGTCCCCTACGACCTCACGGGGAAATGTAGCTGTAGTGTAGTCCATTCTAAACCTTCTCACAAGCATAAAATGGCAATACTCATGTCACAACGGAAAGAGCATCTATCAACCAGTACGGCCAAGTGTTGCTTTGCTACAATTCCGACTCACGGATGCCTTTCAAACGAAGTTGGCAACAGAACAGGTGCTTTGGACACCTCCCTGTTTGGACAAAAGGGCATTTGACTAATGATACATACAAATCGTCTTCGAAAGGAAACTATTGAAAAAGGTTTGCAAGCGATTTCATTGTCAAAGCTACGACAATTCATTCTTCTCCTGTTCTTTTCGAAACGACCTCTTTCCCATTCCAAGCGCACGTAAAACACGTTTGTGAATAAACAAGGGTTTCCTTTCCAAGGCGGATTTTTGTACAAATTCTCTATTCCTGCAATTGGTATTTAAAATGAGATTGATTTTTTTAAAAAAAAGGAGAGGGGATTATTATATTAGGGAGGGAGACTCAGCCCCTTCAAAATATTTCTTGAAGGGGGCTCTAGACCTCTAGCCTCCCTAAGCGTATGCCCGAGATTGCTTAAAAAAATTCATTACTATAGGCACAAAAGCACTGATAGGGGCCATCACTCTCGCAAAAAAATAGATTAAAATAATTAAAAAATCCCACATATACAGTTAATTATTCTTTTAAAAAACAAGAAATTACAAGTTTTTGGAAAAGTTGCTGTAAAGTTATGCAAAATTGCAGTAAACGAATTTTAAAACACATAGGCAATTTTTCTACAATAAAAGATGAGGCTCATAAATCCAGGGCTCTTAGCTCCAGACTAACGTGCCTTAATGATAAATCAGGCCCTGTTCAACCCAAACTTCATAGTTTATTAAATGAAATAATTTCAACGATTTGTCTTACGCTTTTAAATAGACCCTAAAGCATCAATTCGAGTTTCTAGATACGTGTTTGATAAGTGTTATATATTTTTATAGCATAGGGGAATACTATAAAATTGTAACTTTTCTATATTATTACCACTCTCTTTCTCTCTCCCCCCCCTCCCCCCTTCAGCTCTGTGACAAAGGGTCCCGTGCTTTGCGTTGGGGGCCTTTTGCCAACAAGAAAAAACTTAATCTGTCTTTTAATTTCTAAATCCCTTTTTTTAAAAAAAATATTTAGATTAGACCGTTTTGCTACATTTTTTAATTTAAAATAAATATTTAAAATAAATATTTTAAATAATGATTAGAAAATGCCGTTCTCATGCTCTATGCACTTAAACTCCGAGTTTAATTTTCGAGAGTCATTGTTTAGCCCCACTCCTAAATAATAATAATCTTAAAATCTATTAAAAATATTATAATTCTTAAATCTATATTATAGTTCATGGATTCTTGCAGCTACCTTCGCACAGGGCCCTGCGTCTCGTAAGAGGCCCCACGTTTGGTCTGTTTACAAAAGCAGGGCCCTGCCCCCGCGTCGTAGATGATTTGGGGGCTGCTCAGAAACCTTAAGAACAAGTGCTGTTTGCACGGACTTATTCGATAATGGGGCCCTGTAAAGAGAAGGAGTGGGCCCGGGCCCGTTGAAGAAGGGGCACCTGTCTACTCGTATGCATAAGGATAAAGGAATCCAAACAGATAATATCAGTGAAATGTTTAGTAAAATTAAAATATGTTAAAAAATAAAAGAAACAATTATTTCTCTTCCTCCCTTTTCTAATTTTTGGAGTCGGGGGGCCCAAAATGGACCCAAGACAAGGGGGCCCAGGCGGCAACTGTCCATTTGCCGCCCGTTAAATCCGCCACTGCGCAATTGGCGACGGATCGTGGCCTATCTCGAAGTAAAGACCCGGGAACGATATCTCGTATTTTTGAACCATGGTCAGATGACGAGGACAACACATGAGCTGGCACCCAACGCCTTCAATAGACGTCGGGACTTTGGACCCCGATCAGATTTATCGTGCACCAGTCCCTATACACGCCGATAATTTTTGTGGATGTTCTGGACTACATTCCTAGTATTTTGTAGTGAATATGACAACCCTCCGATCACAAGATCACTACTTTTTTTTACTTTTTTTAGTCAAGTCCGTCGCATAGGATCGAACCGGGAACCCTTTGATTCCAAGCTGACGCCTTTATTCACTGGGCCACGGAGGCCCCTAACTCATTCCAGACTTTCAACAGACAAAACTACATGTGTTTCTCGCGTTCTCCTTGTCATAATTGTAACGCCTTTACTTTACCTTTAAATGTAAATCTTTAATTGTTAGGCTTTCACCATGAAATTTATTTTTTACCTAACTTCCACGCTGTTAAAAATGGTTATGGCCTTGCACAAAAATTAGGTACCCATTTAGCTGCAACCAACATTTGGTGCTTAGTTTCACCATTTTACGGTGCTACCACGGATACCCCCCCACCCCAATTATAAACCCTAACAATGACCCAGGTCACACACGCAAGTTAATTTCACGTTCGAATGACAAATTTCATTAACACGAACACGTGGTAAGAATGATTAACCACACATGTTTGTTATTCTTACCTACTTCTAAAGCAGCATATATATATAAATGCTTTATTTAAATTAGAATAGTAGGCAAAGAAGGCCAAACTTCATATTCAAATATGATAGAGCACCATTATACTTCCATACATAGGCGTGTCATTCATTTGAGGGTTCGTAAAAGGTGAGTTCATTGTGCCACCTTAGTCAATGCAAACTTAAAAAATGGATTCTTAAAATGCAGTTGCTTAACTTCATGAATGTTTTGAAATTGTTTATGTTATGCCAGACTTAATAAATATTATAGAGAAGTTATTGCATTGTGAATTTTATTCAAAGTCGACGCACTGCTTAAAATACAGTTGAGAATGACACTTTAGAAATTTTTTGTCAAAAATTGGTAGACGCGTTGAAAATATTTATGCGCTTGTTCAATGCTTTTCAAAAGATAAGCACTCGGCAGTAAATTTGACATACATTATAATTTATCTTTCGCAACATTGACAATATCATTGATTAGGTTATTGATATTGTGACCGTCAATACCAATAGCTAAGCACACGTTCGTTTTGTCTCGAGAATTAAACAAATTATCAAATCTGTGCAAGGAACACCAGATTAAAACCTTGCATTTCTTTCTCAATGACAAAATATCTGCTCTATTTTTCTTTCGAATGGCAATGGTTTATCGACATCAAACGGATCATCTTGAACTATCTTCTAAAAGAAATCTTAATAAGTGACCAATTACGTTATAAAGTTTCTTATATAAACTTTTAAAACATTTGTGATTTCTCTCTCTATATATTTTTTAATTTGAGTTTTATTTAATGCACATTTTTTTCTTCATAAATTAGTGGTTTTGAACTAGGTTGTTTAAACACATCAATCGTTGTTCGAAATATTGAATGAAATAAAATTTTCTAAAGTAAAGGTAAATACGGAATTCAAATTTGATGGTTAAAAGTGTAAAGATTGTAAACTTAATGTTAAATAGAACCTTAATAATCCGCCAAGCTTCCACTCCCCGATAAAAAACGATAAATTTCAGTTTTATAAATATTTTGATTATTTTAGAATTAGGAAAGCCAAAAAAAATGCATGTTTTTCATTAAAAGAATTAAATTTATTGCTTTTCTTCATGGTCACGTGCATAGAGTCCATTAAAAATGTCGTAATGTTTCATTTTATATCTTTTCAAAACGAAAAATCTTTTCCATGAAAATTTAAAAATATAAAATACAGCCGCATTTTCAACAGATTAAACTGTTGCCACTCAATATTTATCTGTAAAACTTTATTGGAAAATTAGTTTTTAAATAATAAAAACTTTTTGTGGTTACAAAATTTTGAAATTGGCTTATATTTGTTACAGGCAGTGCCTGTGCTAATTTTTAACGTATTCCGTTATGCCGTGTTTGATTTAAACGATAACGCACCAACTAACAAACGAAAAAACTTTAATTTTTTGAAAATATATAAAATAAGATTATTTTTTCTAATGTCTTAAATTAGATATATGTGGAACCGTATAATTTCATTTAATAAACAACGCAAATGTTTTTGTCTAAACAAATGTATTGCTATTTTTTTGTTAGGTATCTATTCTCTTACATAAAAAACACAAATGTGGAGGGACTATCATAAAGAAGTTATGGATACTAACAGCAACTCATTGCGTGACTTGGTAAGTACCATGATTCGATTGTTAAAACTTTACATTTAAAAAGACTTATTAAATTTATATCTATAAGTATATACCTCTTAGTAGGAAGTTTAACGGCTGCATTTCGTATACAATTCATTCAAAAACACGATTATAACTCTAATTACAGCATTCCTTAAGACCAAATCTAGTGCGACGTTAATTAACAAAACCAAACCAAACCAAACCTTAAGACCAAATATTGCATTATTTATTTATTTTGTGATTTCGAGTGTTTGAAGGATTCAGTTTTAAAACTTATTCGACGTTTATGCAGTGTATGTAACCTACTACACTGTTAACAATTTCAATTCAACGATTACACCATATTATGGTGCTGGATTGAACCAAAAATCCCTTATGGTAAAAAGCAGAGATTTCACCGATAATTGGTTCAACCTCTTTAACTGTTCTCTTTCGCTGCATCAACAAGCCGAGGAATCACATCCGAGAAAAACACCGACGAACAAGGGCGTCCGTGGCCCAGTGGATAAAGGCGTTCAGCTATGAATCAGAGAATTCCTGGTTCGAGCACGATCGGTGGACTTGACAAAGAAAAGTAAAAAAGTTGTGATCTAGGGTTGCCAGCTTCGATACAAAAGTACTGCTACTAAAATACTAAAAAAAAATTATATTTTGAGTTTTATGTAACGAGTTTTCGTGCAACGTTTCACCACTAAATCGAATCCGTGGTAGCACCGTAAAATGGTGAAACTAAGCACCAAGTGTTGGTTGCAGCTAAATGGGTACCAAATTTTGGTGCAAGGTCGTAATAATTTTTAACAGTGTAATAGCTAAAACTGCATAGGGTAAGTTTGGGTAAAGTACGTATGGGGCAACAGTACGCAAGGGCGATTCTGGAACAACAAACTACTTTTATGAGCCGACCGCCAGCTGGCGTGCTTGTCACACCGTTGCCAGTTGTAAAAAGGAAATACATCGTGGTAACGAGGATTGAAGCAACAAAAATTAAATAGGTCACTATTTAGCAGTTTTGATACAACAAATTCCATATTTTGTTTAAGCATTTTGTGAAGCAGAAAAGAACAATCAGTTTCGTCGTTTTTTCTGTTGACAGTGATGCATTTGACCTTTTGATTAAAAAAATAACTGTAATAAAGTTCACTTGCCTGCAGAGACACGAAACATGAAATCGGGCAAAAGTACACTGTTAAAAATAGGTACTTTAAAATAAGTAAAATGTACTCATTTTTGATTACATTTGATTCTTGTCATAGCTTCGAATACATAAGTTTCATTTTTGAAAAGGACATGTAATCAAAAATGAGTAAAATGAATAAAAAGAACAGTTGCTTGCCTACATAAATTATTTTAAATAACTCCTAATAACTACCACTAGGACTTATCGGGAATCGAACCAAACCGTCTACATGATGTCCGCACCGAAGTCCACGGCCATATCCGTTGTACTACGAGAGCTACGTGAGGAAATTATAAACAGGAGTAATGTTAAAAAGGCGTTGCAAAATAATAGGAAGTAAGATAATTGAGTCGTAATAACTCAGTTTCCATTTAACTAATCGACATCAAGTAATGTGGAAAACCATCTTCAGAACAACTATTTTAAGTTTGCCAGGTCGCTTTGTTGAGATGGCTTAAACAGAAACTGATATTATCAATATCAAATCACACTCCTCATTTTTGCGAAAGTACGATTACTTAAATTTAAGTACGTCATCGCTCATTTACGATACAATTGAACTCAACGAAAAACGAGTACGTCAATGTACTCATTTTTAAGCACATTTTGGGTCAGATTTACTGTACGGTCACCCTTGGCGCGATTTTTTCCACATTTGGCGATAATTTTTTTTTAAATGGCAACCAACCCTTCTCCGACCCGACAAGAAATTGCAGCAACCCTAATGGACAACAGTTCCCAAAATGGCGACTTTTGGCAAGATTTTGAAAAAGTCGCCAAAGATGACCGTACAGTGAATTTTTACCCACATTTTTTTACAGTGTTTAATTTCACCGAAATATGAGTAAAAATTGAGCAATTATTTGTAATGTCTTTTAATGAGTAATATAATAGTGAACCTTTCTCCTTAGGCCCAACGCAACAGATTACACTGTGCGGGTCGGGGAGCACATTCGAAAACAGCAGGATGAATTTCAAGCTGATTACCAGGTCGAAAAACTATTTCGTCATGACGGATGGAATCGATCTGCGGTACACATTAACGATGTAGCATTATTTATGCTTTTGGAACCAATAGAGTACAACGAGCATGTCATTCCAATCTGCCTCCCGAAGATGAACGAAAGTTTCAATGGAGATAATGCGACTGCGGTAGGATGGGGACATCTTAAGCAAAATGGTTAGGTGGCATATATATTTTGTACTTTATGGTAATTTGTTCACGAAACATTGCATAGAACTACACTGTTAAAACTTTAAGTTTAACGATGTACTACAACTGGGTGCAAAACAGAGGACTGCAGCGAATTACATCCATATTATGGTGGAATCTGTGTAGAACCAAAATCCGTTATCGGAAAAAAGCGGAGGTTTTACCGATAATTGCTTCAACCTCTTTAACTGCAACCGAAGTTTTGCCTGTCACTACATCAAGCCGATATATATATATATATATATATATATATATATATATATATATATATATATATATATATATATATATATATATATATATATATATATATGTATATATCTTTTCCAAACCCAAAGTAATTTCCATGAACACTTAAAAAACAAAACAATTTTTACTTAATTTCAACCGATTAAGCAGCTGCCATTCAATGTTTATCCCGTAATACTGAATTAAAAACTATTATTCGAATTATTTTTTTGTAATTTTCTGGGTAATATTCCAAAACTAAACTGATACCTGATAAGGCTCAGTTTTATGCCTGTGCCCACTTTTCTCTTATTCTGTCATGCCGGATTTTGAATTAATTGGTAATAAACTAACAAACGGACAACTTCAAGATTTGAACGTTAGAAGAAGAGAATTTTATTTGTTACAGACTATTAGACATATTCAATACGTTTTAATGCGTTCTAATATTTTTTTTGTAAATATAGTGATTGTAAGAAGTAAGAAGGAAAGTAGTAAGAAGTAAGACATTGACACTAAACATTGATTAGTATCTGTTTGAAAGTGCGAGAATCGAATGGATAGTAATGGTTCTTATTCGAATGAATGATCCTGCTGTTGAAGTCCATCCCAGCTTAGATTAACACCTTCGTACGCAAATCGAATAGAGTCAAATGATTTTCTCCTACTTGTACGCAAATCGGACACAATAAGGAACACATTAAAGGCAAGGTAGGACATAATCTTGAACCTATATATGGGTTAAATGATTCTAATTTTTTTTTATCTCTTCATTAGGAAATTATTCTATCATACTTCAGAAGGTTATTGTTCCTGTTTTAAGCAGAGATGAGTGCGTATCGTTGTACAAAGAAGCAAACAAGACGGTGACATTTGCTCCAGGGGTAATGTGTGCTGGTTACAGGGAAGGTGAGCACGACGCCTGCCAGGTAAAATATAAAAAGTATAAAAGTTATGAAGTACCCAGCAAAAAAAGTCAGCATAAAACCTTCATCAAAATTGTCAAATTGAAGGGTGTTTGAAGGTTTTATAAAGGACATTGAAACAAAAAACTGCAGTTTTTTTTAAAGTTTTTAATTTTCCTGCATAAAACCTTTAAAATATCTGCATTTTCCCTTCATGATTAAAAATTGAAAGTTTTTTTGCAGGTTTTTATGAAGGACATTGAAACAAAAGCCTTTAATTTGATAGATCTTCAAAAATACAGTTTTTCTGCAGAAAACCTTCAATTTCAAAATTTTGATGAAGGTTTTATGCTGACTTTTTTTTGCTGGGTATGGTAATCCTGTCACGTCAGAAACATCATACTACATTGGGATCCAGGCCCGTCGCTCCGAGCCCCCCCCCCCCTTTAATAATCTGGAAATCCGGAAAGTTGGGAGTTTCAAATTCTAAAAATCCCCGAGTTTGGAAAATTTATGCTTGAAGAAAATTAATATTCTTAGCAAATGATAGCTGGGGAAGATTATAAATTGTCCAACTTGTATGATTACATTTAAATTAGACCTCAAAACGGACACTGCATTGCAATATGGGTGCAACTAATCAATGCTTATGAGAGAACTGTTTATCCTCTTTCGACGTTGGACAAATTTTTTATTTCTATAAAAATTTAAATATATTCTGCTATTATTTAACAATTTTTTTTTAATGAATGTTCGAACGAATAAATTTTAGTTATATGTCTAAATTATTTTTATGATTTGGTGAGTTGCAGATTAAGATCGGCAGATGAATTTAATAATCGGAATAATTTAATTGTTTATTAATGGTTAAGTGTTTTTTTTTTCATTACAGGGAGATTCTGGCGGACCCCTTGTTGAGATACAGGACGGCCGTTATATTTTAATAGGAATTATTTCGGCAGGCGCTGGATGCGCGCGGCCTCTATTACCTGGACTATATACTGATGTTTCGTATATGCTTGATTGGATAGAAGACATAATAAGTGAAAACAGCGGAACAAACCAAACAGTAACCATAGAAGAAGAAAACAGCGACGGTAACCGAACAGTAAACATTGAAAATTACAACGGTGATGCAAACAGCACAATAAGCACACCAGAAAGTAGAAACAACGGAACAAACGGACCAGTAAAGACGGAAAAAGTAGAAAGCAGAGAAACAAACCATACTTCAAACACGGAAAAAGTAGAAAGCAGAGATACAAACCATACTTCAAACACGGAAAAAGTAGAAAGCAGAGAAACAACCAACCACTAAACATAGAAAAAGAAGGAGAAAATGATAGTTTTCAAAACGATACCAATACAACCAAGAGAATAAAACGGAAATTAGGCTCTGGTCTACATTTTATAATTGACGATAAGTTTAAACAGTTATTTGTAACAGAATTTTATGAAAGCTATTGAAATAGTTAATTTTCTTAAATTTGAAATAAAAATTGTACTTTTCTTTACAAAATGCTTAATTTATACCGGGCACATAGGTGAAGGAATTTGGTTCAAACCCCTCCCATTGGAAGTTAACTAAAAAAAAATTTAAAAAACGAATTACTGTAAAAATAATAAAGATAGGATATCTGATCCTCTGTGAGCATAGGGGTATTGATTATACCCACTTAGCAACACGATGACGTAATATTAGGTTTACTTTGAGATAAAAATGACGTCATAACGTGTTTTTGAAGCTTTTGAAATTTTTTTTTCAGGGGTCCTACCCCGGATAATTGTTTTCAAAAGGCGGAGATGTGGTTATTTTTATCTCAAACTAACCCTAACTTGACGTCATCGTTCTTCATTATCTAGCACTCTGATTTTGGCGACAAAGGGAAAAGATCGCCAAACGGGGTCGAATAAACAAAATGCTCCAAAACATGCCATGGAAACCAGATATATTTCAGTTATAAATAATCTCAAAATTTAAATTTGTTCTCTAAATTTATTTCATACTTAGGGAGTGATTTACTAATTTTAAAACTAGTTATTGATCACTGTTCAAAATAGTTATTGACAACTGTTAAATATAGTTAAGGACAATGATAAATGTTGCGTTTTCGATACTTATTTGTGCTCAGTCACTGAATTACCCCCCCCCCCCCCCCCCACATAAAAAAATTATACCTACCTGCCTGATTTTTACAAATATAAATTTCAGCGTTAGTAAATACAAAGACGAAAAGGCATTTATCATAAATATCATTAATTATTAAGAAGCAAATAAAAAAAAGACACAAATTATAAAATTGTTTATTTGTATTAAATATAGTTACCAGTAAATTTTAAAATCCTACAAAGTCTAATTACAAGTTTCAGATTTTTAATGTTTATCTTATTTTAAAGTACACAAAGAGTGTCTCAAGCAAATGCAAATACCTAAAAGTGAAGACTTCAAAAGAGATTTTGGAATGTCAATTATAATAAAATAATTTTTTTTAAGAAAAAACAACTATAATGTTTCACAAATTTGCCAACTAGGTTTTTGATTTTGCCAAGTCTACGGGAATTTACCAATATTAGGGGACGGGGGTCTCCCTCCTGTCCCCCCTCGCCTTAGCGAGGGCCCTGTATGCGATCCTTAAGTACACCTTTTCTACCAGATTTAAAATATTTAAGGGCATTTAGGCAGAAGACTTTTGTCGTACATCTTTTTTGAATGTCTTTACCGCACGTTCTAAAGTCTATGTTGCAGTGCCGTTACGCAAAAAATATTTTGGGGGGATTGAAACAAGAAATTTCCCAATTGAACGATTCGAAATTCACAACTCAACTCTTCGAAATTCACAACTCAACTCTTCGAAATTCACAACTCAACTCTTCGAAATTCACAACTCAACAGTGCTGAAAATTCCCAGTCCCAACTTAACGACATTTTTCATCTTTTTTTAATATTCATTTTAGGTAATATTAAACAGTTCTCTCGCAAGCGTTGATTTGTTGCACCCATATTCCAATGCAGTGTCCGTTCTGAGGTCTAATTTAAATGTAATCCTACAAGTTGTGCGATTTCTAATCTTCCCTAGCTTTCATTTCTTAATAATATTAATTTACCTCAAGCATAAATTTTCCCAACTCGGGGTTTTTAGAAGATGAATTTTTCCAATGTTCGGGGTTTCCAGATTATCCCCCCCCCCCCCCACCGGTGCGACGGGCCTTGTGTGTTGTCAAACTGTCATGTCATAATGAACACACAACTCTCTTCATAGCAGTCTTACTTGGGTCCCTGCACTCAATTTGGATTTGTAGCAAAGAAAAAAAATAGGTAGACTGTATCTATCGGGATGACGGCGTGCACAGTCAAACTCAACAGTGCGTTCGGCTTAATTTTTTGAAGTCAGTTTCTTTTCTTTTATTTATTGCAGAGAACGAATAACAAAAAAAAATTAACCTTTCATAATTTTTGATTTAAAAATGTTTAGTTTGGTTACAAAATGCAGAAACAATTTAATATTTTTGATGAGATAACCAACGACAATTTATACTGCGCTAATCTTACGCTGAAAATCATTAGCAATAAATAGAGATAAGACTTCAGTAATGCTCTTTTATCATTTAAAGTTGCAGTTTTACGTAAAATACTGTTAATTTGTTGGCTTCTGTGTAATTAACCGTCATTTTCAGATAAAAACCGCTGAACGTACAAAAGCCAACGATATGTCCCAACGTATTAAATTGTTCTAATTTATGATTAAAACGAATATTCTATGTTTTATTTATCATATTTTTATAGATATAAAATAGTTTAAGATTGTTGAATGCGCAAATTATTGTTCAATCGGTATCGATCACTGTAAGTGGTTACAAATTGTCGTCTTGGCGAATTATTTTCTGCCTAGCTTTGGCATTTAGAATAATAAAAATCAGATGGTATTAAAGTTTACCATAAAATTAAAATAAATGAAAAATCATAAATTTTCAATATTTGTGTGCTTGTGCATCTGCACCGAGTATGCAAACGGATTATGGATGCCAAGTCATGAAAACTTTAATTCAACTCATATCTCCAAATACAAAACAGGTTTAAAAGTGGACTCGGAAACAAGCTATGGAGACACAAATGCGCTTTCAACTAGTGAGTTGGAATTTAAAATAATATTATCTTTTTTATATTAGCTTTTTATATTAATAAAATAATATTATAGTAAATTGTGTTTTTTTTTTGTGAAATATTTTTCATAGAGGTAGACAGAGCATCTATTTGGTTGCAAGACAGAGGTAGCTCCAACAATCCAACATGTGCCACGTCATCTGTAAGATATATTTTTGAGTGAAAATATTGTCATAATATGTAGGAACAATTAAGAAGATTGACCAAAAAGACTATCTTCGCACAACTTGGAATTTTGAATTTTCAAACGTCTTTTACGGTTTTCTGCAAACTTAAATAATTGGAGCTACCTGCTTTTTACAACAAGCCCTTCAATTGTAACGACGGTCAGATGATGAGGACAACGCCAACGCTGGCATTAACACCAACATTTGTTTGATAGAAGTAACTTCGCACTGAAGATACTTGATGGGCTTTTGGAAACTGTTTGGGAACCAAGGCGATACAATACTTCGTAATTTTCAATCATGGTCACGATAAGGATCTAATTTTCTTATGACCGAGAACATAGTGAAGTGTCGTGTAAAAGAGTTTGGACCAGTATTATAAAATAATTGTACCAGTGGTGAAAGAATTGGGTAATTTGGTGTGGAAATGTTGAATTTGAATAAATTGTCTTTTAAATTTGATAACTATCGAAATATCTTCTAAAAAAATAATTGCTGCCCATTGAAACCTGTTCCAAAAGAAAAGGAGAAGGAACGAGAAATCCAAAAAGATCCTTATAAAAACAGCATATCGAATGTGTAGAAAAAAAATGATAATCGATAAGTTTTTAAAGGACTTTTATTAATCAATTTTAAAAGTGTTAAATTAACATAAATGGATGTTTTTAATACCTGCCCATACGTAACTTTTGTCCCTTGAGCCCCAGTTTCTCAGTTGGTAATTCGTTCAGCTATTAATCAGAGGATTTGTGGTTCGAATCCGTGCAATAGAATTGACATAGAAAAGTAAAAAAGTAGTGATCTTGCGATCGGAGGGTTGCCAGCTTCGCTACAAAAATACCAGAAAGTCGTCCAGAATATCCAACAAATTATACTGGCGTGTATACGGGACTGGTGCACGATACATCTGATCGGGGTCCAAAGTCCCGACGTCTATGGAAGGCGTTGGGTGCCAGTTCAGGTGTTTCCTCGTCATCTGACCATGGTTCTAAAATAACGAGGGGCATGTATGAATGTGTGTGTGTGTGAATGTGTATGTGTTCCCGGGTCTTTCCTTCGAGATTGACCTCGAACCGTCGCCAATAGCCCACTGTGCAGCTCTAG
The DNA here is from genome assembly GCA_963932185.1 of Troglohyphantes excavatus. Taxonomy (NCBI): domain Eukaryota; kingdom Metazoa; phylum Arthropoda; class Arachnida; order Araneae; family Linyphiidae; genus Troglohyphantes; species Troglohyphantes excavatus. Next base: position 25,114,658 of record OZ010670.1, on the reverse strand, counting down.
TGCGACGTTAATTAACAAAACCAAACCAAACCATTGGCCCCGACGAGATCAAAGAACCACATATATTTCAATTTATGGGTCTAAGATCACCAAAGTTGAACTTTCTTTGTCAGGTTTCTTTCAACCGTTTTATGGTGGAGACCAGCCTGGCGCCTCGCTTGCGTGAAAAAAGTGTGCAATATTTCAATATTGCCTCACCACATTTATCACAAGTTAAATTTTTATGGATTTTTTTTACAGATGGTAATACCACAGTTGACTGTGTGGTTGGAAGAGACAGTGGAACCTGCTTGTGTGAGAAATATTATGCTCCAAAGGATGGGAAATGTGTAGGTAAAAAAAAATTAAGTATATACAGGTTCAGGGGGAAAATGGGAATTGTCCATTTAGAGTCATTGCGCTTAAAATAAAAACGCAGTTTCTTGTCTCATAGATGAGCAAATCATTTTGATCTTTAAAAACTTTTTTGATGGAATATTATAGTTATTCACGTTTTGATAATTGGAACAATAAAAATACAGCCATCTAGCTAACAGAATTCGTTGATATAGCGATTCCTACATAAAGGGGATCCTCGTAGCTTTCTCCCTGAGTTTTGGTAGCACTTTTCCTTAAACTGAAAAATAATTTTAATGTAGACACCAAAATTTTCAATTATTATCATGCACATGTATTAATTAAAAACTGTTTTATACGAGTATACATTTTGAAATATTATGTTATGGACACATTTTAATTTACTAGTATCAATAAGGCATTAACTGCTGAAACATACATTTTTTAAAGGTTGCTTTCGTCTTTTTATATTAACCTATGACAGTTTTTATGAATAACTTAAGTAATATGATGTTTTATGCTTTTTTTTGTCGCTCAACATATTACATACTGAAAGAACTGGACAAATAACTGATTTCTACAAAAATGCGTTATAAATTTTACTGGCCACGCGATTAATTTCACAACCACTGCTAAAACTAAAAACCTCTACAGTTGAACTATAATCTCTCAGGCTCGTTGCAGCCGATGAGCTGGCATTTTCAAGTTTACTTATTCAGGCCTTTGTTTTATGTATCGGCAAAAATGGAGCCGGTGATGTTAACGGCAACGTGGAGACGGTATTGATGTTTTTTTTAACACGCCTGCTAAATCGGATGATAACCTGTTCGTTCTGGCACTGATTTTTTAAAAAAAATTATAAGAGGGGACTAAAAAATTCGGGTTTTAGGTGACCATCAAATTTGTTATTCAACTCTTAATAAATACTGACAATAACATTAAAACGGCTATTTTTATTGAAAACCTTTTAAATTGTGTAACTTATTTTCCACACTTATTGTTTTCCGACTTTATTTTAAACTATCATTTTTTTCTCCATAAACAGGAATTACTCTCCTTAAGGTCTATTAATGTCGCAGCATCGTTCTTGGTAAACTTACTCATTTTTCACAATGACAGAAACACTCGAGAATAACGAAAGAAAGCTGCACGGTCACGATGAAAACAACTACAATATTGAAGTAAATATAGAGAAAATATAAACACTGCACTAGCTCTGACGAATATAGACTTACTTGAAAAAATGTAAATGAGGAAACATTAACGCCAAAAAAATGCTGCCGGACAGGCATCCGATTTATCGAGTTCAATGCCGACTGCATTTTAGTTGCCGGTGCTGGCAAATTGGCCGGACCGGATTACCTGAAAAAGTTCTAACATTGTTCCGGTGCTGGAACTGGTTCTGATTTTCTCTGTGTGTGGAAAAACAGCCAAAAGTTTAACAAATTACAATTAATAATGATGCATCACAATAGTAATATATTATAAAATATTTATATATTTTATTATGAAGTATCTGAAATGATTGCTTTAAAGTTAAATGACATTAATTGATGTTCGCAAAATGAACTGTTAGTGTGGACTTTACAGATGGAGTCTCGAATCAGTGCAATGACTTTCATTGATAGGGGGTATTGCCCAAGGAAGTTATTTCGAATCAATTCGTGTTAAGCCATAATATACATAATTCAGTTCGATTCAAACTTTCAACTGAATGCTATAGACTATTAAATTTTTTGATTTTTATTGTAGAGTGTAACTGTGGTGATTTTGCAGTCGGTTGTGAGTTTAAAGGAGACAAAAAAGAGTGCAAGTGTGCACATGATTATGCTCCAAAGAACGAAACGTGTGAAGGTAAGAAAGATAAATATAAATGTCATTTTGTGCTGTATGCAATTATAAATTATGAACCACATCACTAATAGGTGGAAGTTAGTAGTCTTACAACTTTGCAAGACTACTAACTTCCTTGTAAAACTACTAACTTCCTTGTAAGACTACTAACTTTCTTCTCACAAACCAGAAGAAGACTATACAGTCGCTGTAGAGAGCGCACCATAAGCAGGATGCAACATAACTCTATTATTCTTTTTCTGTTCTTATATTTAAACCATAATTCTCACAATTTTGCGCTGTTTAGATAAATATATGTCATTTGTACTAAATGTAATTATAAATATACTATATGTAATTATAAATTATGAACCACACAAATGTCAATAAGAGATGATGGAAGTTAGTAGTCGTACAACTTTGTAAGACTATTAACTTCCTTTTAAAACTACTAACTTCCTCGTAAGACTACTAACTTTCTTCTCACAAACCAGAAGAAGGCGTTACAGTCGCTGTAGAGAGCGCACCATAAGCAAGATGCAACATAACTCTATTATTATTTTTCTATTCTTACATTTAAACCATAATTCTCACAATTTTCAGCTGTTTAGATACATATAAATGTCATTTTGTACCATATGTAATTATTAATTATGAACCACATAAATGTCAATAACAGGTGGAAGTTAGTAGTCTTACAACTTTGTAAGACTACAAACTTCCTTGTAAGACTACTAACTTTCTTCTCACAAACCAGAAGAAGACGTTATATAGTCGATGTAGAGAGCGCGCCCTAAGCAGAGTGCATTATTTTTTTTCCTGTTCTAGATTTAAACCATAACTCTCACAATTTTGCGCTGTTTAACATTTCCTTTGTACTAATTTTTACACCTCCCTGTTTCGGCTAGTTTGAAGAAATACATTTTTCTATATCACGGGAATCTGGATAAAAATATCCCTTTTTTTAAATCAAACTTTCAACCTACCCACTGGTATACAAGAGGTACTTAGAATATCTTAAATGGTTTTATTCTATTAATATCTGATTTACGATTTACACATGAACAGAAGAAACAATAAAATACAGAAATTCAAACTAAACCTACCACTTTTTCATTTGCAAATCTTAAGACAAGATGTCTCGTCTAACACTCGTCAACAATATGTGTTTTTAAAAATATAATTGGATAATTGAGATGTTTAATATTTTGCAATGAAAAAATATGTACAAGTTCACGTTTTTAATGTAAATGTGGAATAGTTTTCTCTTAATCTCACTTAAAAGTACAGTAGGCTATTGTAATTTTATTATTTTTTTAAAAGTTCTTTTGAAATTCTGTATTCTGAATCTGTATTCTTTAAATCTGTGTGCTAAATAACCTCAAGTCTTTTCTCTTTTGAATTTAGTAAGTTATAGTTAATTAATATTTTTAGGTAAATAGTAATAGGATAATGTGAATGTTATAGACATTTTATCATAATTAGGAACACTTCAACATATTAAGAATCTACCGAAATCTGATAAATTTGACATTTAGTATACCAGTATATATACAAGTCCACCACATAATTTCATCCTTCTTGTTATTAATGTTATATTACGTCAATTAATCTCAAACTTTCAATTGTATATTATTTAAAAAATAAATTATGGTATTATTTATATTTTTTCTAGAATTGTAAAAGCTTCTTTGTATTTTTTTAGAATGTAAATGTGGAGAAAAGAGCAGTTGTAATTTTGATTCTAGTGGTAACAAGACGTGTCATTGTAGAAAAGGTTATATTTCGCATAACGGAGCATGCCACGGTAAGTTATAACACATTAGGAAAACGTCGTAAAGTGTTTGTGATACCTTGAATACTTAATTTTTAACTTAAATTTGAATTATTTAAATGGAAGAAAATCGAATCAAAATATTTTTCAACATAAACGCAACTTTTTTTTTTACCTTACATCAAATTATACACTTCAACAGTTTTTCCAACAGTTCTTCTTTTCTGAACCACAACCATATACACAGTACTCGGATTTCTTAAAGAAATGAACAGATTTAAAAAATAATAACAGTATTTGAAAGTATAAAAGGTTTAAATGTTGTGTCTAAACCAAATCAACTGTCTACTGTTAGGCCATTTTTGTATATATATATATATATATATATATATATATATCATATATATATATATCAATCATATATATATATATCGTTGAAGTGGAAGATGCACCTAACGGTTTTCTGATAATAGTTCAAAGTTTTGACTGAGAGATAGAGGGCGCTGACATTCATATTAACGAGTACTTTAAATGGTCTGCGGGTACATTCAAATGTGTGGCAGTTATAGTGGTAATTTGTTAAAGTATATGTATGATAAATTGCGTTTCATTTGATTAGTTTTAGAATTGAATGGTATTTGACGTGTGGTTTATTGACGAGTACAATTAAATGACGATATATAGTTAGGAAACTCTTCGAAATCCAATAATATTACAACACACTCTTCGAAATAATGATCACATTTTTTAGCATTCTGTGATCGTCAAGGATACTTTCGTCATGTTTGACAATCATTTTGTCATTGAAATAGGTGACTTTTGACGAACAAGAATCCTCGAATTTTGAACGAAAGTAATTTACTCAGATGCCCTTTCGGTCCTTTTCGGGAGTTTCAGAAAATGTTTGGTTCTTATACTTATACTAGCTGAAATACCCGTTCTACGCACGGGAAGGAAATAAGTTTCAAAATTGATACAAATACAATATTTATAGCGAAATAAACAATATTCTTAATTTTTCACCCATCAGGGTATTAAGCTCCATGCATCAGGGTATCACAGTATTAAAAGTACTAATTTGTAACGAAATTTTATTGGCAAGGTCCTGCAAGAACTGGAAAGATTGCTAATATGGATAAGTTGTCTATACAATAACGTGGATATATATGCGTTACTCCCGTTGATCACCATCCATATTTTAACCTTTAGTAACATCCCAAAGATTTAAACAGGAAGAACTTATAAATGTTAATAAAAATTATCTGAAAAAGTTTTATTAGACACTTTTATCAACATTTGTCGTTAAATTTCACAAATTGGTGAGATTATAAGAAGAAAAAACCGAAAAAGAATTTTAAAAGGTTCATTTGCCAAATTCAAGATTTTCATATTTTTTCTTTTTTACGGTAAACCTTATCAATATGCGAAGGGCACGGTTCCCCAGCACTTTTTTTTTTATTTTGTCCACGCACTTTTTTATTATTTAACTTTTTTTAAATTAAAAATAAGTCATATTTTTTACTGCATTGCCAAATCAATTTTAAAAAAAAATCGTACCCTATCCCCCCTAACCACTGCTACGGACGATTGACACAAACCCATTCCTCCTCTGACACTTGTACCACGTGGGGGCAGAGTCTATAACAACAGTTTTCAATTCCGCCTCATAACTCCTCGTATAGGCATACAATCATATAAAGAAAGGTAGGCCGCATCGATCAAGCAGATTATTAAACCATTCCGCCCGCTGACCTTTGTACTCCGTGAAGGCAATGTCGTCCTTAACTGCAGACGATTTCGTTCCCATTACTTTTCGGGGAATCATGGTATGGGCGATAAATGACCTACCGTGGTATAGGAAAGTGAGTCGCGTCGATCAGGTAGGTTTTTAACCCTTTACCCTCTGATTTTTATACCGCATGAAGGAAAATGTCACCCTTGGTGACAGGCAGTATACACTTCCACCCCAATAATTATATGGGAAATCAGCCTTCGTGGATAAATGACTTAACATGGAGTAGAGAGAGGTAGGCCGCGTCAACCAGATTGACCATTTATACACTCTCCCTCTGATCTTCCTACCACGTAGGGTCCAAAGTATGCATGAACCAATTATTACGGTACAGAGTGGCTGGTACCTACCCGATAGCTTACTTTTTCTATGTCCACTTTGTACGACTGGCCCGCCCGAAGGCATACAGCGAGATGTTTCACAGAAACTGAAGCTTCGACAGCCGTGAAGGCAACCCAGGCCAACCGAGAGGATGCTGGCGATCACCGGGCCCATGAAGCCGAGCGACCCGTGGTGCGAACTAACATCCACGGGCGACAACGTGTTTTAAAATTTGAACTCAACTGAAAGATTTGCTACTTTGCCTTTATTAACTTTATTACAGAACTTCACTCACAGGTAGAGTGGTAACATAACTGGCCTCTCGGCAGGTAAACTAATAAATAATGGATAACACAAAACTAACCGAGTGCACGGAGGCTAAATTACAAACTTTTATTTAGCGATGGGCTTCCTGTCTTGAACCTTTATATTATTCATACTGTATACTTCTCTTCAGTTTGATAATATATTTTTCGTATGGCTTGCACTTTTGGTCGTAACATTTTTCGTTTTGTTTTCTTTTTCACAGTTAAATCCCCCCCGGTGCGACGGGCCGGTTTTTATATTATTTTTACATATATCATCATATTTTAGTTCATTTGGCGATATTTTATTAATTTGGCGAAATGTTTTATTCATTCGGTGAAATTTTAATTTATTTGGCGAAGTTTATTAATTTGGCGACAGTTTTTAGTTATTTGGCGACAGTTTTTAGTTATTTGGCGACATTTTGGCGATATTTAGTCATCAGCCAATCAGAATGCTCCTCGTACGTTACATAATATTAAAAATTTCCATTGTTTAAATTTTATATTTTGCATTGTTACATGTTCTCCATGTTAATCCTATGGAGAAGTTTCGAAAAAGGGGTTTTACAACCCCTTAAATCCGTTCGATCGGAACAAAAATAGCTTACTTTTCCTATTTAAGGTATAAGGAACAAATTTGCCAAATTTCATCTTCATAGGTATACGGGAAGTTGGAGAATTAGTGATGAGTGATGATTGGGTTTTTCGCATTTATATATATAGATTGTCAGAATTCAACTGTGCATTCTTGACCAATTTATTTTAAATGGTCCTCATTTTTGACGAAATAAATTTCGTGTAAAAAAATGGCAAAATGAATGTTATCAGTTTGATAAAATATAAAATCGGATCATAACAGGCGTTTGTTTCATCAAATATGGGCATTCAATTTTCACAGTGCACATTTAAAATCTTTACTTATGTAAAATCTTCTTAAATAACGATAAATAATAAATATACAATGTCAAGATTGTTGTGTTTTTTACTCTACACTGTCAAAAGTGGATGCTAATTTTTGAAGAAATTTTCGATACTTTTGAAAAAAATTTCGCTCTTTTTGAAAAAAAATTCGCTCTTTTTGAAGAAATTTTCGCTTTTTTTAAAGAAATTTTCGCTCTTTTTGAAGGAATTTTTGCTATTTTTGAAGAAATTATCGGTATTTTTGAAGAAATTTTCGCTCTTTTTGAAGAAATTTTCGCTATTTTTGACGAAACAGATGCCTGCTATATGCTCCGATTAAATATTTAGTCCAACTAAGGAACTTCAATTTTTTTTTCATGACATTTATTTTATCAAAAATGAGGACGATTTTAAAAAAATTCCGGTGAACGACTCGAGCCAGTAATCCCTTGGTCCAAAATCAGACGCGCTATCCCCCCAAAAACTCTATCAGCCGAAAAGCGCGTTTGAATTGTGGCAATATACATATAACAACCAAAAAACTAGCAGACACCACCGGAAAAGATTTTGAGTAAATTATTTATGTTAAACGAGTGAAGACGTTTCGTCAAAAGTCAAGTGATTCAATGACGACACGATTGTCAAATATGACGAAAGTGGCCTTGACGATAGCAGAATTCTTAAAAATGAGTGTAATTTCTGAGAGTGTAGGTATCTTAAGCCAAAAAAAGTTTCATAAAAAAAAGAATCTTTAAAAACATATGAAAGTATCTTAAATTTTAAATAAAAATACAATATTAGAAAATAAATGGTGTTATTGTTTGATTTTGAAATTTTTTAGATTTCTAAAAGTAGTTTTAATAATTTTGTAGATAAAAATTATCAATATGTTCATCCTAAGGTGTTTTAGTTAGTGTAAAAATTAGAAAAGCGAATTTTGCTTTGCGTCATGCATCTTTGTTGGTCGTCAATATTTGTATTTGTATTTACACACTTCATGGTAAATTGGTACACACAATTTTGGAAATATGTGGGAAATATTAATTATATATAAGTAGCTTTAAACGAATGAAGAATATGTATGTTTTTGAAATAAAATATTAAATTTATTAGCGAGTGGTTTTTATTAGAAAACAATAGCAAATTTTGAAATTACATTATTAATATTGCACATTATTTTTATTATTTAAATTTTTTTATCTTTAAGAATGCGACTGTGGTGTTAATGGTACTTGTAGTTTTAATAGCGAAGATAAAAAGGTATGCGTTTGCGAAAAAGGCAATGTTTTGATTGAAGGAAAATGCATAAGTAAGTAAACGTTACGTTGCTTTTTATCTATTATATGTAATACATAAAATCCTGAATATGTGTATGAAGGTGTTTACATAAAATGCTCCGTAACTTCAAAAGGTAGAGGAGGTTTGACTGTTGTAGAGTACTTGTTTAAAAAAATTAGAAGCTTAATGCCACCAACTCTAAATCCAAACTTTCTCTGCTCAAGCTTTTATTATTAGTTATTAATTGGTATTTACTTTTTTATTGTTGGAATATTAATATGTGTGCAATATCAACCTTTTCCCCCGTTGTATATAATGAACGGCACTGAGGGACAGTTACGCCCTCTAGTGGCATGTTTATATTATGTAACTCTGTGAACCCCGTACTTCGGTGGTAGATCCTTCATCTCTCGTAATGTGTTAGTGCTTGTCCTTTTGTCTGTAAAATGTAATTGTGCCGTAATAAATGATGTTTTCCTGTTCAAACCTGTGTCTGTCCTGTGCAGTGATCCACGCCCATTTACCGTAATATTTATTACTTGGGTTTACTATTTAATTTTATTATTACTTCGGTAAGCTCAACATCACACCGCACAGTTTGAACTTCTTTGCATCATTTTGTTAGCGTTGAACTGTTCTTTCAATCCGTATCAGTTTCCTATTCCGTAATTGAGCTTCAGTGTGACATTTTGGCTGAATGTTGAAATATTCCACACATTGACACTTTCCTCTCCATACAATTTTTAGAAAAGTGATTTAACTCGTGAACTTCTCAAATGGAAGTCTAGAACTCGTTGTTAATAACCAACATAGTCAAAGCGGCTCACTTTCCTTTACACGATGATAGGTAATTTTAATCGATGTACACAAAAAACGTACTAAATAATAGTTAATGTTTGAATGTAAATACATTTGAAGGCAGTTTTCAGGGTCGAACATTCCTATTATAGTCATATAAGGCCAGAACTGTTCTAATGTGAAAACTAAAAAGTTATAGTGTGGAAACTAAAAAGTTCAGAGTCAGTGACATGGAATGTTTTTTATTTGGTTTATACCATCCTCTGTACGGCAATGTTTTTGTATACTAAATTAAATAATTATGGCATAAACAACACATCCCCCCAAACATACACACACCCATTCGTTACAGAAAATAACAAAAGTTTAACGGTCTGACCATAAATGGAAGCATTATCAACAGCTTGTTTAAAAAGAACACTGTTGAAATGAATTATTTTAAACTCCTTGAAAAAAAAAAAACTTTAAATTTATGAGATAAAAATACGATTCGTCACTAGTCCTTGAATTCTTTTAATACCTCCTGTGTTAAAGATCCGTGGCCTCTAAGAACCGTAAGAGGGATCTTTACTGCATAAATAATAAACATGATTGTGACGTGTCTTTCTTCTACAAGATTGTTGAAATGGATAAAAGACAAGATACAAGTAATGTAAGACAAAATAAACATAAGCAATAGTGGAAAATCAATATCGTACATAATGCCAGAGCTAATGGGGTACATTATATTGATTACGAAAAAAAGTTTGTGACACTAGTATTTAAAAATTACTGAACAACAGCACCCTATCTGAGATCGTTCCTACCTTCCTTGTGATTAGGGATATCTCTATAATAATAAAACAGTCCTATTACAATTGCATAATGAAAATGGTATTAACTTAGAATTACAATATATTTGTTCTGCAGAAGCTTGTTCTCCAAATCCCTGTTTGAATGGTGGTCAGTGTAGTGTTGTAGGAGAAAACTTCAAGTGTGCTTGCGAAAGTCCTTTTCATGGGAATCGTTGTGAAAATTGTAAGTGTGTAAAACGTCTTTAATTTTACTGTGTCTAACTTTGTTTATAGTCCTATTACAATATCACAATAAAAATAGTATTAACTTAGAATTACTATATGTTTCTTCTGCAGCTCCTTGTTCATCAAATCCTTGTCAGAATGGTGGTCAATGTAGTGTTGTAGGAGAAAACTTCAAGTGTACCTGCGAAACGCCTTTTCATGGGAATCATTGTGAAAATAGTAAGTGCGTAAAAGGTCTTCCATTTTACTGTATCTAACTTTGTTTATAGTCCTATTACAATAGCACACTGAAAATGGTATTAACTTAGAATTACTATATGTTTCTTCTGCAGCTCCTTGTTCATCAAATCCTTGTCAGAATGGTGGTCAATGTAGTGTTGTAGGAGAAAACTTCAAGTGTACCTGCGAAACGCCTTTTCATGGGAATCATTGTGAAAATAGTAAGTGCGTAAAAGGTCTTTCATTTCACTGTGTCTAACTTTGTTTATAGTCCTATAACAATATCACAATAAAAATAGTATTAAGTTAGAATTACAGTATGTTTGTTCTGCAGATCCTTGTTCTCTAAATCTCTGTCAGAATGGTGGTCAGTGTAGTGTTGTAGGAGAAAACTTCAAGTGTACCTGCGAAACGCCTTTTCATGGGAATCATTGTGAAAATAGTAAGTGCGTAAAAGGTCTTTCATTTTACTGTATCTAACTTTGTTTATAGTCCTATTACAATAGCACACTGAAAATGGTATTAACTTAGAATTACTATATGTTTCTTCTGCAGCTCCTTGTTCATCAAATTCTTGTCAGAATGGTGGTCAATGTAGTGTTGTAGGAGAAAACTTCAAGTGTACCTGCGAAACGCCTTTTCATGGGAATCATTGTGAAAAAAGTAAGTGCGTAAAAGGTCTTTCATTTCACTGTGTCTAACTTTGTTTATAGTCCTATTACAATATCACAATAAAAATAGTATTAAGTTAGAATTACAATATGTTTGTTCTGCAGATCCTTGTTCTCTAAATCTCTGTCAGAATGGTGGTCAGTGTAGTGTTGTAGGAGAAAACTTCAAGTGTACCTGCGAAACGCCTTTTCATGGGAATCATTGTGAAAATAGTAAGTGCGTAAAAGGTCTTTCATTTTACTGTATCTAACTTTGTTTATAGTCCTATTACAATAGCACACTGAAAATGGTATTAACTTAGAATTACTATATGTTTCTTCTGCAGCTCCTTGTTCATCAAATCCTTGTCAGAATGGTGGTCAATGTAGTGTTGTAGGAGAAAACTTCAAGTGTGCTTGCGAAAGTCCTTTTCATGGGAATCGTTGTGAAAATTGTAAGTGTGTAAAACGTCTTTAATTTAAATGTGTCTAACTTTGTTTATAGTCCTATTACAATTGCATAATAAAAATTGTATTAACTTGGAATTACAATATATATGTTCTGCAGATCCTTGTTCACCAAATCCCTGTCAGAATGGTGGTCAATGTAGTGTTGCAGGAGAAAACTTCAAGTGTACTTGCGAATGGCCTTTTCATGGGAATCAATGTGAAAATAGTAAGTGGGTAAAAGGTCTTTCATTTTACTGTGTCTAACTTTATTTATAGTCCTATTACAATAGCATAGTTAAAATGGAATTACAATATATTTGTTCTGCAGATCCTTGTTCTCCTAATCCCTGTCTGAATGGTGGTCAGTGTGATGTTATAGGAGAAAACTTCTTGTGTGCTTGCGAAACGCCTTTTCATGGAAAGCATTGTGAAAATAGTAAGTGGAAGAAAGGTCTTTCATTTCACTGTGTCTAACTTTGTTTATAGTCCTATTACAATAACACAATAAAAATGGTATTTACTTAGAATTACAATATGTTTGTACTGCAGATCCTTGTTCTCAAAATCTTTGTCAGAATGGTGGCCAGTGTAGTGTTGTAGGAGAAAACTACAAGTGTACTTGCGAAACTCCTTTTCATGGGAATTTTTGTGAAAATAGTAAGTGCGTAAAAGGTCTTTCATTTTACGGTATCTAACTTTGTTTATAATTGTTATGTTATGGTATTGTTATGTTTTGTTATGGTATTGTCTATGCTTAGTCCTATTACAAAAGCATAATTGAAATGGTATTAACTTAGCATTGCAATATGTTTGTTCTGCAGATCCTTGTTCTCCAAATCCCTGTTTGAATGGTGGTCAGTGTAATGCTATAGGAGAAAACTTCAAGTGTACTTGCGAAACGCCTTTTCATGGGAATCATTGTGAAAATAGTAAGTGTGTAAAAGGTCTTTCATTTCACTGTGTCTAACTTTGTTTATAGTCCTATTACAATAGGAAAATGAAAATGGTATTAACTTAGAATTGCAATATGTTTGTTCTACAGATCCTTGTTCTCTAAATCCCTGTTTGAATGGTGGTCAGTGTAATGCTATAGGAGCAAACTTCAAGTGTACTTGCGAAACTCCTTTTCATGGGAATCATTGTGAAAATAGTAAGTGCGTAAAAGGTCTTTCATTTCACTGTGTCTAACTTTGTTTATATTCCTATTACAATAGCACAATAAAAATGTTATTTACTTAGAATTACAATATGTTTGTACTGCAGATCCTTGTTCTCTAAATATCTGTGAGAATGGTGGTCAGTGTAGTGTTGTAGGAGAAAACTTCAAGTGTACTTGCAAAACGCCTTTTCATGGGAATCATTGTGAAAATGGCTTTCATTTTACTGAGTCTAATTTTGTTTATTGTCAATATCTTCTATCCTTCTTAAATAAAAATGTGGTTTAATAACTCTCAAAATATTGTTTCTTTTTGACTGAAAAATTAAATTTAGACATCCTACTTAAGAAACAAAACCACACATTCTTGATTTACATGAATAAGGGGTGAACCGATTAAGTTATGGGATCCCTGAAGAGGCGGACTGGTATTCAGAAACGGCCCGGGAAAATTTTAAATTTCGGCTACCGAAAAATGGGTTGTTATCAACATAATGAGCCCGTAATTTGAAAACGAAATAATAATCAATATTTAACTATTTATAAAAAAGTATTAATATGTTAATTAATACTTAATATTTTAATGATCACATTTAAATTTTATTAAAATAGCAATTTAAATAATACTCTTAAAACATTTATTTTGGCGCGTACATTCTCATATTTCGAAGCTGAAATCACATTTTCATAACTGAATATATGTTAAATTTTATGAAGAAGAAGAAATTAATCAAAATACTTTTTTTTAAATATAACATTGATACATAATACAGATAATTGAATGAAATTTACACATTTGCATTCATTTATTATGCTGACAGATTTGTTTGAATGCAGAAACAGTTTCTGCAACTGATTTTCAAAAGTTACTTCAGCTTAAATCAGAACAAATGTTTCTTCTATAATCATCAACATACTGACTTCCAAGTTTGGGAAACTTATATGCTTATTAAAAATGTATCTTGAAAAAATATATAACACTTCTTTTAAGGTAAGTAATGTAGACAGTTATAATATTTCGTTGTGAATTATAAAGTGAATCCGTAAATTTTAAATTATTGTATTAATTCTTGCCTGTACAATACTAAAAGATAAAGTGATAAGACGTATTGCTAATACTAATTTTTATTTTTGAAGTAATTGCAATGAAAAATAGCATTTGCTTTAATAATATAGTAACAGTTTGACTATTTTTAATAAATTATTTATGTGAAAAATTAAATTATACAATTTTATACGAGCCAGAAAAATTGCACCGAAAGTATATTCCAATAATGCTTGCTAATTTTGAGTGTACCGCGATTTGTTCAAAAAGTAATGTTTATTGCTTCGAGTCGCAATGCATTTTCTTTAAAAAATAGCATCACTGTTTTCATCCTAATTTTAAATACGTTTACTGTCAAAATGGTTTTGAAAAAAAAAAAAAATTAAAAATTACTTTAAATACAACTCTTTAATGATCAAAATCAGATTAAAATTAAATTATGGTTCGCTTTTTGTACAGGCCCTTGTTCTTCAAATCCCTGTCATAATGGTGGCCAGTGTAGTATTTTAGGAGAAAGCTTCCAGTGCAATTGTAAAATGCCTTTCAGTGGACACCACTGTGGGATTGGTATGTATTAACTTTTATATTAGAGAATTTGACTTTGTTTATTAGATTATTATAAGTTAGCATAGTTAGATTAGGGCAGGGGTCGGCAAACCGCGGCTCGCGAGCCACATGTAGCCCTTTGGACTCTTCTCAGCTTTGCTGTTCCACAAAATACCACGTGCGGGCTCGTGCGTGAATTGAAACTTCGTGACCCAAAATTAAAAACATTAACAAACAAACTTGGCTTACCCAAACTTTCCAAGGAATGCAAGGCCACTGTTCACATTATTGTTTGCCAGTCATTATTATAATTTAATTTTATGGACACCTTACAATTTAATTTTATCCATAAATAATACCGTTATCAAGTATGATATCAAGTTTTATTCAACGTACCTATAGTTTAACTAAGACTTAAAATTTTAAGTAAAGTTTATTAAGTTAATTTTATGGAGTGAAAGAAGGTGTAGTGTGGAGGATTGAGAAAGGTATGTTGAGATGGTTTGAACATATAAGAGAGGATGAACGAATTGAGATAGACGAAACAAATATACAAGACGAATGTGGATGGGAGAGTGGGAAGGGGTCGACCTCAGTAAACTCACCTGAATCAGATTGAGGGTGTTTTTAGCAAATGCCAGCTTAGGAGTACCTCAATTAAGTTAATAATAAAGTACCTACCCGTATAATTTAAGTTTTAAAAAATTTGGCTCTCAAAAGAAATTTCAATCGTTGTAACTGTTGAAATTTGGCTCTGTTGACTACTGAGTTTGCCGACCGCTAGACTAGGATAAACCATAGAGTAATGATACAAATAGAGGAATAAAAATGCTGATTTCCGTGTGTCCATCACTGAAACCACGTGATATTTGGAAATGCCAATTCATTCATGCGCCAATATTACTTGGCAGCCCTTGGCAACTTTAAGAACTAAACGAGATCGAAGTATTGTAATATGGTTTTGTGTTTAATTTTGTATTTAAATATCGTTTTTTTTTTAACGAGTGGCATAATTTAAGGGAGTTTAACAGATATATTAAGGAGATTTTTCTTACTTTGTAGTTTTGAAATAATTGCATTAAGTTTTTATGTAAAAAATTTACCATAAGCGAAGTTCTTTCAATTTTTATTTTGTATACTTCAATAAGAAAATATAAACAATAAAACCTGAGAAATATAAAGAGTTTCGCTTCTTCGAGTATTGAGCACAAATAAAATATTTTCGTTTCGTTAATGAAGCGGAAATATTTAGCGCATATTGTTTGAAAATAAGTAAATACGTACATATATGTTAAGAAGTTGAATACGGACAGAACTTCTTATCACCAAAAAAGAAAAAAGTGCGCCAAATTTGGAACTTCTGCAGATGTCTGTATGCCAAATGTGGCAGCGCTATAACCACGTGATGTTGGTTTTTCTTTTCAATGTTGACACCGCGGCTTTATGAGAGTCTCGCATTGAAGGCGCTCTCTATTTAATATCACAACTCTCTGGGATAAACTCAGTATAAAATGCGCTTATTTACAGGTCCATGTTTTCCCAATCCCTGTCAGAATGGCGGATCGTGCACAACTCTGAGTCAAAGCGACTTGGGATCAGGCATAACTTGTACTTGCAGAACGCCATTTAATGGGACATTATGCGAAAGTGAGTGTAAAACTGTCTTTAATAATTGAGGACTAGAAATGAAAAACGACCTAAGTACAAAAAAAATCGAAAATCTTTTTGTTACGGAAAAATGTCCTAAAGACCAAGCTAAACAAAGTGGAGAACGCCCAAAGTGCGAACTCCAGTAGTTATAGTTCAAAAATTGGAGTGAAATGAAGAACCCCCTAAGTAACAGATGCGAGTGTTTTTCATTTTTCGACTCTCCTGAAAATTTTTCTTTTTTGGACTAAGGTCGTTTTCCATTTCTAGTCTTCAATTCATAATTTAACTTTAAATGTAAAGGTTTTTCCAGTGTGTCTGTTTTCCCAAATTTCTAACGAAGTTCTTTGTATGCCTGTCCGGATATCCATGAGTGTATTTTTAAAGTTCCATTCAACATTATTTGTATCCCTCCGCAAATTTTTATTATATTTTCATAAGTTAATTAACGGTAAAACAAACACATTTTTTAAAAGTCTAACTAAACTGAAATCTAACCCCCCCCCCCCCACCAATAAAAAAATTGCTTTTGTTTCACATTTTTTTATTATAAAATAATAACAAAAAGTTGCTAAGGGGACTTAAGGGAAAACTTTAGGATTGTGGGAATAAAGATATTTGTAGTTTTAATGATTTGATAACTTGAAAATAGTTGTGATGAAAGTGTAACTCCAGAACAGAAAATGGAAAGTTAATAAATAAATGTGAGAGTTTTGGTAATTAAGACAATGAACTGAATATTTTAATACATAATATGAGCTTATATTCCTTTTACAGAATGTGATTGTGAGGATACAAGTATATGCGGCTTTGATGACAATGATAACGTGACTTGTATTTGTAATACAGGTTATTCGTTAAACAGAAACGGAAAATGTCAAGGTAATAAATAGCTTTAGCAGTTTTGGAAACAAAGATATTTTCTTAAACTACTAACTATTGCATGTATGCAACTGAATATTTTAATGCATACCATGAGTTTATTAATTTTACAGAATGTGATTGTGGGGAAAAAGGTATTTGCAACTTTGATGACAAAGATAACGTGACTTGTATTTGTGATACTGGTTATTCTTTAAATAGCAAAAGAAAATGTCAAGGTAATTAATAATTTTAACAGTTTTGGTAATTAAGACACTTTATAAAACTACTTACTATAGTATATATGCAACTGAATATTTTAAAGCATAATATAAGTTTATTAAAGTTTCAGAATGTGATTTTTGAACAAAGGTATTTGCAGCCTTAATTTTATAAAGAATGTATTTTTAACATAGATCAACAGTGATAACATGAAATGAACTGAAAATCCGTATGTTTCTTTATATGATATATTCTTGTAAAATATTAAAACAAAATATCGTTTTATTTTCAGTTTAAACAGAGAAGTCCATAAACGTTTTTGTTAATAATAATAATCTTCTTTAAAACGAATTCTAGCATTCTAATTTTTTTTAATACTTCAGAATGTGCCTGCTGCCCTGAACGAACTTGTGATTTTGATAATGAAGTAACCAGAAAGTGTAATTGTGATGAAAATCATGTTTCACATCAAAAAAGGAAATGTCGTCGTAAGTTTAAATTTTACCCATTTTACAAGGCCTTGTTAATGTATGCCTTTATTTAAAGCATACAAAAAGTTTGAAAACTTTTATCTCTCTGTTGCATATAAAGTAACCTTTTTTTTTAAAAAAAAAAAGAAAACTGACTTTATGAAAAATGCGTTAAAAAGAAATTAAAAAAAATTTAACAAGTTGAAAAAATTTAATATTTTTAAATTGGCGCCAAAATTTAAGTATGTGTTTTGTAAATTTTCACCAACTACAAAAAGTTGTAATAAGTATAAAATTGATATTAAATAATTAAACTGTTTTAACTTGTGCGCAAAATTAAAAATTATTTTTAACTTTTTAAGGCATTTTTCTTAAAAAGATTATTTTATTCTTTCCTTGTAAGTTTTTAATTTATCAAGGTGCGTCGCCCACTTCTATTATTCGCAAGGAATCAAAGAACCGTAAAACTTTAATCTTCTATATTTTAAATGTCCATAACTATATACTTTTAATATAATATCAATTTATTTAATTTTTTGATGTAAATATCAATTGACAGATAAAAAAATCAAAATTTTTTGTAATTTACAATCATTTTCAGAAGATGAAATATTTAAAGTTACCATGATTATTTTGGGAGTAGCTCTAATCATCTTCATGATTGGGGTGCTATATTTATCACGGAGAATTTGGAAGTAAGTAAAGTTTTACTATTATTATTGACAGGTTAAAGTATAATATATATATATATATATATATATATATCACGGAGAATGTACAAACGTAACAGAGAAACAAGTAGCGCTGTTTATGTACGAATTTTGAGAACTAAATATATATTATTTGCTTAAGCAAATTTGATCGAAAAAGCATTTAAATTTAAAATGTATCACGGTCTTTTGACCTACCTTGTATAATAATCTCAAAACAAAAAAAATGTAATTTAATCGTTTAGATTTATTTATTTTTTATGACATATATTTATAAGGTAGCAATAAACTGTAATGTGAAAAATATCTGCCTAAAATGGGGAACGTGTTTCTAAATTTTCAAAGTATAATCCTATCGTGAACTAATTGATGGCATGCTTAAGTACCTAGAGACACTTAAATTAAATATAAATAAATAAATAAATAAATAAATAAATAAATAAATAAATAAATGAATGAATGAATGAATGAATGAATGAATGAATGAATGAATGAATGAATGAATGAATGAATGAATGAATGAATGAATGAATGAATGAATGAATATGCTTAATAATTCATTTTAGATCATGTGAATTTCAAATGATATTATGTAAAAATATATTAGTAATAATTTAAAGTACTTTGTATTAATTTATTTAGTATTAAACGTTTTACAAGTTACAAATGGACTAGGGATTCCATATTACCAGTTTTCCGCTTTTAACTTTTTAAGAAAACTTTAAAATTGATATTTTAGTTGATTTTGGCACTAACGTCCGTCGTTTTCTAGTAAAAAAAATAAAGACATTAACTTATTTCAAATTTGTAATAAATGGACTAAAAACCCCAAATATGTTTTTTTTTTTTATAATTTTAGAAAAGCTTTGCTCGACAAAAATTCAGTCACGGAAATTTTCTAAAACTAAACAGATATTTGAAACCGTGTTAAACATTTGAATAATGTGTCTTATAGTAAAATATGTATGATACAATTTACTATACAACTACCCTAATTTTTATTTTGCAGGTTGAAAAAAGAATACGCTCTCCATTCAATCTTTAGAAGGACTTAAAACCTAAAATTGACACTTGGTAACCCCCTTAAAGATGTCAAATGAAACAGATTCATCAGTACTCATCAAAAGTGAATTTTAGATGATCTTCCAATAAAAAAAAGTTTTATCAGTTTGAGTAAAAATTCGAGTCCGAAATAAATATTTATAAAAATATATTATTTATGCCTGTTATAATGAGAATTAAATATATGGAGGTGTAATGAAATATTGTAATGAGAAAAAGTTTAAATTTTACTTCTAGTTGAATTTTGTAGTGCTTATAGATAAATATAGTTTTTCATAGATCAGAATTGATTAATTATTTCAGTAAGATTTCTACGTGGAGTATGAAATATATTTTTTTGCAGGTTATGTGATGAAATAAGGGTGGGCTACAAGTACCTGACACATTAAAAAATTTAATATAAAATCGATTAATTGGCATAAAAGTGTATGTTTTTCACTAAAATGTTTCTCACAATAGAAAGTTATTACTGAGCATGCATAAACTTTAGTTATAAATTTTGCCGTAGGTGGCTCTCTGTATCTTAAGTACATCAGAAATAATCATCAAAATTTCGAAACAATTCAGACAATTTCTGTGAATTTATTTTATGTAAATATACTACCATATTTCAATGTGTGCGCCTTTTGTCGCTTGATCCACATCCAAACAGTAATACAACCTAATACACGTATTTGCGTTTTGAAGCTATTTTCTGAAGTTTTTAAGGTACAACGCCATCTATGAGTGAAATTTGGAACTAAAAATTTTATTTGCTTACAAATAAAAACTCTTCATTTTAGACAAAACAGTCCTATTTACGTCTATTATTTGATTTTATATTAAATTTAAAAATGTGTCATGAACTTTTGGCCTATGCTGTACAGTTTTATAGAAACATCGACTTTGAAATAGAATATTTATCCATATTCATCCAATTAAGGTTTTTACTTTGTTCTAAAATTTTACGTAAATGTGGAGCTTGTTACTTTAATAATTTTTAAATAGAAACTATATCTATGGCGGTAGTTCAAAATTTCGAGGTAGTGTTCCAGTTTTTTCACTAAGGGGTAGGTAACGAACTAGGAGTCTCTAATAACCAATAAATGAAGATTTTCTGCAACATTAATCTAATCAACTGTATGGAATTTCCTAGAATTATAAGGAGAATTGAGAAAGCAAATTACTAACAATAACAATAATTACAATTTTAGTTTAATTTTTGTTCGGTAAAACACTATATATACAATTCTATTGATACTACAGTTAGTATTAATACATATTTAAAAACTTGAAGACTGTGTCGGAACTCTTTTATGTAGGTAACTAAACTAAGTAAAAATTAATTATAATGAATTTGATGATATCAATACTTATATATAAGAATGGAGTGTCTGTCAGTGGAATCGAACAAAACCCCTCATTTTGAGTTTTCTCCACGAATTAGAATACGCTGATTCCGAAAATCACATTTAAATTTTTTTTGTCTGTCAGTCTGTCTGTCTGTCTGTCTGTTTGTCCGGATTTAACTCAAAAACTACTGCACGGATTTTTATGAAACTTTTACCATTTGAACAAACTTTTCTTAGTTTAAAATCTGCACTTTGTTTCATGTAAATATCTGCAACCATTCAAAAGTTATAGAACTTTTTCCATTTTCTCTAACATTACGCCTATGGGAAATTTACATCTCGATCTTGCCTTCAAAACATTATTGTTAAAAATCACCTTTGCCACCAAAAATAGTTTTCGATAATACTGAGATAAACGATTCATTTTGATTGGCTGATGAGTAAATGTCACCAAATGAATTAAAAATGTCGCCAAGTGAATTAAGAATGTCACCAAATATTGCCAAATTAATTAAAAATGTCGCCAAATGAATTACAAATGTCACGAAATATTGCCAAATGAATTAAAAACGTCGCCAAATGAATTAAAAATGTCGCCAAATGAATTAAAAAATATCGCCAAATGAATTTAAAATGTCGCCAAATTAATTAAAAATATCGCCAAATATTGTCAAATGAATTAAAAATGTCGCCAAATGAATTAAAAATGTTACCAAATATTGCCAAATGAATTAAAATTGTCGCCAAATGTTGCCAAATTAACTTAAAATGTCGCCAAAGTCTGTCTGTTTGTTCGGATTTAACTAAAAAACTACTGCACGGATTTTTAAGAAACTTGCCCCATTTTAACAATATGGTCCCAGTTTAAAATTTTCACTTTGTTTCAGGTGGATATCTGCAACCGTTTAAAAGTTACGGAACTTTTTCCATTTTCCTATACTTTATTCCTATGGGAAATTTACATGTAGATCTTCCCTTCATAACATTATTGTTAAAAATCACCTTGGCGACGAAAAATATTTTTCGACAATAATGGCTGCCTTCTATTATTGCGATGTTTCATTGAAAAGCACAGTTATTAGGCAGCAGATTATAGGAATTGGTCGTTAACTTAAACTTCGCCAACCGAATGAGGAAGATAAACCACCAGTTTCGTCTGACGCTACGGGTATCTATGCATGTCCCGAACATTTATTTATTTCAAGATCTTAAAAGCGTCGGTGCTTAATTTCCTATCCAACGCTATTACATTTATGCCAACTGTGCTATTTGTTACGAAGTGGAACGGTGCTACAGCTTCGGAATAGGTGCTCCTAAAAGTGAACTTAGGTTTTCTATATTTATACCATGTTGCTTATTTGAAATGTTTCACTTCAGAATAATTTTATTGAAATTCAGAAATGATTATTTGAAATGATTTTGATTTATAGAAAAGTATTGCCTGTAAATATTGATGCTGGCATATTTAAAAAATTTCTATTTAACAATTCTCTGAAATTTCAGGGTATACCAGTTACAAAATAAAATAATTCTTTATTTTTCTTAGAAATAGTTATTAAAGACGACACCAAATCTCCGGCCACCAATTGGCACCCAAAAAACTTCGCCAAATACAAAAATTTATTTTCATTTGGTAGAACAGAATATTTTTTAGCTTCGATATGTTATTGTATTATCAGTACTAAAAATAATGAATGTGAAGTTTAATAATTGCATTTTTTTGTAACTGGGGTTATTTTTTCAATAAAAAACATATATAAAACTTTTTTAATAATATGAGCATTAAACGTCATTTGGCATTCAAACAACATCGCCAAGTGTTTTATTTTCATTATCTGCAAAATGCATTATTTTTAAAGACATCATATTACAGGCTTATATGAGGAAAACCGTTTTTAATTATTAATTTTTGGGGATTTTTATATTGCAAAATATATATATTTTACAAAGTTCTATGCGGTTTACAGTTTATATGCAATAGCATGTAAAGTCGATAATATAATTTTTTTTAAATAATAGGTTAAAATATCTCCATAACTACTCAAGTTAATTGAATAAATTTAGACAGGGTATAGAGAGCGATATTCGACTGGATACGCTAACTAGAAAAGTCGCGCACAGCTCTTACTTCACAAACTGACCACGTGCAACGCCGGGCCATACTGCTAGTACATAAATAAAATGTATTTTTTTATATATTTTAATGAATAGTTATAGTTATACATGGTGATAAATTTTATTTTTACACCATGAAACTTTGATATTTATAATCCATTACAGTAAATTATAAATTTGTTAAAAACATTTACATTTTGCATTGTAAATGGTCATGAATTTTACATTTTGAAAATTGTACACTTTATAATCTAACGTTGGCTATTGTAGTAACTTCAGTGTTAATTTTTTATCACTATTATTGTAGGTTTTTATTAATCTTACCATTTAAACGTAGTCACTAATAAATTTAACTGCAATTAGTAATTTGCTGTATCGCCCTTGATTGTGGTAAGTAAATTATATTTACCAATTAAAGTAGAAGATTTGACAGTGCATAAAATGACACGTGTGTTGGAACTTGCCAAGTATGTGTCATTAATGTAATTTTAAATTTACAGTTTAAATTGTAGCAATTATACTATATAAACTAAACGATTAAAATAATTAATTTTTGTACATTATGTATGTAAATGTATGATTTTTTAAATAAACAAAATTATACATGAATACAAAAGATATATATGTGAATATATATAAATGTTACAAATGGCATTGTCTGACAAATTTATTGTAAAATTTTCAGATATACATTAAAATAACCAAATAAAATAAACGTACACATTTATTTTGTTTCTTATTTAAAAATAGTTTAAATTCGTCGGAAAATTGTTTATACATTTCTTAAAATTATTCTGATACTTGTTCGGCATGCAAAGTGAAAACAATACTATAAAAATATTTTTTTCTATTATGCATACAATGTCCAATATGTATTTTTCTATTCACACAATTCAAATGAGTAAACTACTTTTATATTTAAAATAAAAGTTTCATGAGTGACAATTGTGTTAAATGTACATATAAGTCTTTGGTATTTCAATGCGGTTTACAAACCGCATTTAACTAAACCGACTATCGTGTCTGCTTCCACCACTTCTCAATGGTTGCTGAAAGAAAAATAAATATGTTGTACAAGCAACATACTACAATTATAATTCAAATACTATTGTGCTGAACGTCTATTTAAAAAACAATTCACAAATTAAAAACTTTTAACATCTAAATAGAACAAAAAGTTTTGTGTTTTGTTTATGTTAAACGTATGTCAGCAATGAAATTAAATGATTTTTTTCCCCAAAAGGCTGTTAATTATTTTGTTTGTAATAAAATACTTTATTTGTAATGCCAAGTAAAATAACGTTAAATGAAAATTTTAATGTGGCAAAATCACAAAATTTTCTATTAGGAATTAAAGTCTTAATTTTTTACTTTAATCACCTTTACTTTTGTTTCCAAGCCCAAATTTTAAATATTGTTCAACCTCAAAATTCTAGTCTTTACAATTTAAAAATTATATTTGAATTTTTAAAAGAAACATCTTTTAATAATGCGATTTATTACGAATGCAGATAACGAATTCCCTTTATTTAATTTTAATTGTAAAAAAAAAATTAACTTTAAAAAAAGTGCAATTTTATTTTAAAAAAATAACTAAAAATATATAAATATAATATGAGCATAACAAAAAAATGTGTACTGATTGACTATTTGAAGCAAAAATGCATCATTAAGAATTTTAATTAGACTAACGTGGACAGACATGGTAAAACTGTGCACCTGTCTTTTAGGGACTTAAGTCCAAAGAGAGGAAGAAAAAGTCTAAACAGAAGAAGCTGTTTAAAATCTTAAGTATAAAAATAACCGAATTAACTATTTAGCAATAATAAAAGAATCGTTATGGTTTTAAAGATACAAGTGTAGTTTCTATTAATTAATATAATCTTGTAAAAAGTGACTGTCTGTGTAGTTGCCATTGATACTTACTAAATTAATTGTAGAACTTTGGTCATCCAAATAGTTGGATTTGTACGTTTTCTTCTTTAGTCTGCAATATCAAATCGTGAAGTCAGTTAAACAAGTTCTTCCAATACATTATTAAAATATAACTTGCTTATTTTTATATTTATAGGATGTTCGTAAAATATAGCACTGATTACGAATTTTCATAAATTTACGATAAAAGAAATTCTAATTACAACAACTTTTACTATTAACTTATCATTATTTATTAAATAACGTTATTCGACAGTGTGATTTTACAAATGACTTTACACTTTATTCAAGTGCAAAGTTTTAAAGGCATTAAGATTGCACAATAACTTATTTTTTGGTGCAAGTTTTCAAATTTCGAAGTTCGGCAGTTTCTATGATTTCCCTGACAAGGAATCCAACATAAATCTTTTTAGAATAAATAGTTTTATTTAAAATAAAAAAAAATGAAATTATTTTTTATAAAAAAATCAGCATTTATGTTTTTTGTCTTTTTATTGCTCAATTTTAATTAAAATTGATTACATGTCAATATATAAAGCAAAGGAGTATGTAATATAATATGACTATTCTGTATTGATTAAAATATGCATATCAAGATCATTTTATAAATTAATAGCAAAAACCAAAAACCCACCATTTGCAAGAGACCTTGACAGTCATTAATCAGCTTATTGCAATAAGTTAGAGTGTTTGATTCTGTTTTATGAGTTTTCGTAAAAGCGTATCTGCAGTTCGACAATTAATAATCAGTTCGCTTTTTAATGTGGCTACCTGAAAATGATTTTTAATATGCTTTTCGAATCAATAAAATAGATTTTGTAGAATCGTTGAATCGGTATCCGAATATCCTTATACAGTGAAAGTTTTAATTGTATTGTGTCCTTCAAAAGAGAAATCCCGTATTGCAAGGTTTTTATTTTAGTTTTGTGGGATAATATATTCGACTCGGAGTTTCGCATGTTGAATCGAATTTCATGTTTCTATCCTTAAAATATATCTTAGGAATATGTTATTTTGCATCCGTCGGAGGACTAATACGATAATTAAAGTCTAAAAACTGCTCTGCTGAAAATTTTAGGAATGTATGCAAATTTCTTCATTTTGATAACGACAAATAACTTATAAAATTTAATTATAAAATAACCATTTACCACAGTATATCGATGAAATTAATAATTTCAGTTACAATATACTCATACCTATTTTAATATAAGTAATAACATCCAATTTCTTTAAAAAGGGGGTTAAATGTCATTTGGGTCGATGCGAGGACATTTTATTCATTTGGTGTTGAACAATTTTAATTTTCATACTAGGAACTTACATTAAGATCTAAATTAATGTCAAACAATACGCATGTGAAGAAAATAAGCATTTTCAAGGTCTTATAAATGTTTCGTGACAGATTACAAAGAAAATGTAATTAACCACTTACAAGTGATATTTGTACACCATGTACACAGATAGAAGCACCAAAGGTACCACTAATGTGGATAAAATTATCATTGCCACTTTCATTCCCGCAGGTCCTGTAAATAGATCGTTCGAAATTATTTCTGTATAAATATATTGATGATCAATCATAAGCTCAAGGCCCAACAAGGTTGGTCCAGCTAGTATCTCCTAACTATTCCACAATGAATCTCTGACTTCTTTTTAAAATCTGTTACTCCTGTACAATTAACAATATTCAATGGCAAATTGTTCCATTTGCCTATTACCCTATTATAGAAATAGTGTTTTCTCCCTTCCCGATTTAAATGGGAATTGTTTAAACCCATGGCCTCTCGTTCTATCACTCACATTAAAATATAAACCCTACACATCCCCTTGTTTAATAAATTTGAAAATTTGAATCAAATCACCACTAACCCTTCTCTCTTCCAGAGTATACATATTCAAATTTCTTAATCTATCCTCATAATTCATGCCAGAAAACCTTTGGACCATTTTATTAGCCCTGTGCTGAACTTTCTATAACAAATCAATGTTTTTTTAAGATATTGGGACAAAAACTGCACAGCATATTTAAGACAGACCTTCAAACATCTATACAATGACAATATTGTATCAGTAGATTTTGAAAAAGCACTTTTTTCTGATGTATCCCAACATTCTATTAGTTTTTTTGCTAGCCATTATGCAGTGAGGACCCATTTTAAAACCATTATTTATTTGAAAGACATACCCCATTTAACACCACATTCTGATATTTTTGTTAAATCACCATGCAATTGCTCTTTTGTTCCTCAGAATTCGCAGTCCCAGTATTGTTTTAGATCATCTTCAAAGACTTTGCCCCTTATCTCCCAACTAATGTCATCAATAAAATTAATAAATAAAAGTGGACCTAAGCCAGAACCCTGTGGCACACCCATTTTAACTTCTGTCCACTGAGAGTAATTACCTTTAATTTGTACCTGCTGACTTCTACCAATTAACCAGTTTCTTATTCATTGTAAACTTTCACCCTAAATTTGAACAGCAATAGCCAGTGGGGATTAAGTTTGGATAGTTTCCAAAAATTAATATATCCCTAGATAGGAGTTATAAGTGGAAAATAAACCTTCATGAATCATTCGGGGTTGCTTAATGGAATTATTGAGTTAGTGAGTGCGTTTTCTAAATACAGAATTCCGTAGTAAATGGAAAATAATTAACTTATTAATTTTTTCATCAAACCCACGATATAATTAATTATTATGTTTTATCAAAATTTAAGCGCTTTCTATTAAACAGAATTTCGTTCCGTTGCGACAATTTAGATGCTCATAAAAGTATATGTTTTCTGTCTAAAATTTTATCTGACTTCCATTTCAGCCACTATTATTCAAAATAAGATTTTTTTAAAAATATGTGTTTTAAGTACATTCATGAATGATTAAGAATAAATTAAAAATCTTATTCAAGATCAAGGTTACACTGAGCGGCCAAAATATTTTGATCACGCCCATTTTCATTGCGTTTTCCTATCATATACACAAAAGTGTGTTCAGAGATTCTTGTTTAAAATGTGTTGTAATTTTCTGTACTGTTATCCTTCGATTATCACTTATAAAAATGGATACTCTTATTTCCGCCCAAGCACTGTATATACATTGGAGACCAATTTTATGGCCAACCAGTCCGGTTTTTAAACATTTTCCCCTCAGCTGTTTTCGAACATTTCGCAATTGTAGTGTTTTTGCTGATGCTCACTCCATAACTATAAGCAATCACAATAATCTCACGTTCAAAGTCCGACAAATAGCGTTTTTTACACCCACCTTTCCTAACTAAACTCTTCAACTAAAGTTATAATAAAGCACTTTTTTTTAATTATCTCAGTTGCTCGCTCGAAAAAACACTGTGACGTCATAGCTCATTTACTTAAAAATGTCATATAGTCATAATATTTTAGTCACCTAATGTACAATTTACTTTACCTGCTGTAATCGGTTCATCTTCGTCACAACTGAGACCTATGTAACCCGCAGCACAGCTAAAAGTTCAAAACGAAAATAAGACAAATTGTACAGTTATATACAACATACCTATGGATAATTGTTTTTAAATAACAATGCACAATTTAGGATAATTACAAGCAAAATATATCACATTATCTGCAATATAATTGCATAGCACAATTTGTTTGCTCATTATCTCTATATAGATTTCAGTGAACATTTTCAATTAAGATATATTTTTATGAATATATTTTTTTTTTACTTTTAAAGTACAAGTTTTGAGTAAAAATGAATTTTTAATTACAATTCGCGGATATATAAATAGACGTTGTTTTTCTCGCACTTACATTTTGTAAATAATTTTACTGAATGCTATATTGAGATCAACTAACAATAAATTAAAATGAACATAAAATAGTGTGCATAGAGGTTTTCGCTTAAAATTAAACTTTTAATATATTTGACAAGGTATTTTGAAAACAAAATACTCATTATTTATTATTGTAGAATTTGAACCCCTACCCTTTACGTTAGTCAGTTATTACTTTTCATTATCTATAAACATGTATTATGTAAAGGATTTACCAAAAAAGACTAATATACTATTTAACTATTTAATTAATTGGACATAATTGCACTGCTTAACACAATTTAATACCACGTAAAACCACAGGTGCTACTTTAATATAACTATAAAAATGACTATAGAAATACGGCTTGGATAGTAAGTTTAATATTCTGGCCGCACATTAACTGATTTTAAAATTGAATCAGTTAATTTTGATTTGTTAAAAAAAATTGTATAAATTACTAAATTAAATTATGTTAATTGATTGTCATTTTACTTACTGGCATCTATACATGTCCCCCGTAACTTCACATTTTCCATGGCCACACATCTTTGCATTGCATATTTCTACAATTAGATAAAAATGAATGAAAAATACGCACTTTAAATCATTCACAAATATTCAACTAATTAACTTTATGGCCCATTTTAATTTCCTAATTTCTTTTATAAGAATTAAAACAAATAAACAAACCATGTTTATTTGAAAAGTTTATTCAAATTTATAATAATCTTGGAAAGTTTTATCGGAAATTTATTAAATGAATTATTCCTTTTTTCTGAAATATCACCATCGTGTTAAAATTGCAATGATGTTATATTAACACTAACGAAAATACATGTTCTTCTAACGACTATAACAAAAATAAGTGAGCCAATGCCCTGCATTAAAAAAAAAGATATAGTAATAGTGTTTTTTTAAAAATTAATTACTTTTTCTGGGAAAAACTGGTAGTATAAACAGGAACAAATGTTTAGTCAACCAAACTAATTAAAAGTTTTTTTTTCATTCTAATAAATGAACATATAATCTGGTACTTATTTTTATTTCTAGTATTGTAGTTTTTTCTAGTAATGTATATTAGTAGAAAACGCAAAATTGTTCAGCAGGTAATGTGTTTTGCTTATTTCGAAAATTATTATCCCTACATTAATGACGAAACCACACAACTAAATTAGATTGTAGTAAGTGAAAAATATCTCAACTAATTCAAAAATAATTCAACTATTCTAATTTATTTACTGAAATACAAATGTCACTTAAAACCTATTTATAAACAAACTTTAAAAATTTATGTTCATAGTTATTGAAGGGTTTAGATACCATTTTATGTTTTACTATTTATTACACTCTTATACGTAAACCAAAAAATTTATAATAAATATTGATGATTACATCCATAAAAAATTGTGAACTTTTCTATTTAATATTTCTGGATAAATATAAATACAAATAGTAATAAAAAATGTCAGTTGTGTGAATTTTAGGATGTTTAACTTTTTTTTACCAACACATCCACTTGATTTTGTGTCTGAATTCTCCACAGAGGGTTTGAAGCCACTTTGGCAAGGACATTCATAGCTTCCGTACGTGTTAAGGCATCTGGTTCGGTTTGGGCATGCTTTTGGCTGAAGGCATTCGTCAATGTCTACAAAAGTAAAGAAGTCGTTTTAATTGCAAAGCATCAGCTGATTTTTACATATGTAGCATGGCAGATTTATATAGGCACTGTAATTATTTGATATTGTTTATCTTCGTCTAACAAACAGTGCACGTCAGTTCTAGGGAAAATGATACACATTATAAAGCTAATATTGTATACATGGTAATTTTCTCTTTTATATTATAAATGTTTTAAAGCTTATATGCAATATTACATATAGAGTTATCACATATATTATATATAGAGTTATCACGTATTTTATATAGAGAGTTATCACATATATTATATACAGAATTATCACATATATTACCATATATAGTTATCACATATATTATATATAGAGTTATCACATATTTTATATAGAGAGTTATCAAATATATTATATATAGAGATCAAATATATTATATATAGAGATCAAATATATTATATATAGAGATCAAATATATTATATATAGAGGTTATAACACACAAATATGCAAAGACAAATGCCAGAATACTAATTATGGCTGTTTAAAAAATACCTCTAAAGAGATAAAATTTGGAAATTAAATCTAAAATACCTAGTTCAATAAATAATATACATATTAAAAATCAATAATAATAAGAATCATATATATTATTTCTATAGTAAAGATCCCTTTTACGCCCTTCATACGCAACTAATCTTAACACATGAGGTATCAAAAGAAAGATAATTTCACATGGACCAATGACGAATCATACTTTCATCTCATAAATATTATCGTTTTTTCGTAAATGCGTTTAATATAATACATTTTAACGGGTTTTTTAAACAAGCCGTTGACAATGCTGCCATCTCTGAGCGGACTGTTAAACTTAAAATTATAATTTTCTAAAGCTATACCCGCCTTTCACTTACCTTGGCATTTGTGGATAATTGTCCTCTCATCTGACAGAGGCTGATAATACCCATAAGATCTGAACCCTGCAGAACACGCGCATTCGAAATTATTGGTGTCAGAATTCACTTTTTTACAGTCAGTTTCGGAGCCGCAATTTCTTTCCTTTATGCCTTTACTGCAGGGATCCGTTGGAGTGAACATATCTAGAATTAAATTTAAAAAAAAAATCAATATTTAGTAAAAGAGTATTGATGTGGAATAGCTTTTAAATTTACACTGTAAATTTGTTCTACATTCAAACCTTCCATTCTCAAAAACTGAAGCTAAAGGAAAACTAATTTTAATACAATTACTAATTTAAAAATTAATTTTATGTATACATGCATGCATACATACATATATACATATATACATGCATGCATACATACATATATACATATATACATGCATGCATACATATATATATATATATATATATATATATATATATAAATATATAAATAAAGAAGAGTTAAGTTCGTATGTTTGTTTGTACTTTATGTAAATCTACAGTTTTTGTCCGATCTGACATTTTTCACACTTGATCTTCGAAGCAATGGGTAGATGACTGTTTACATGAAATTTCGAACAACCCATTCCCCCTTTTCTACCCCATAACTCACTTAACTCCATTGGCTTCTTAATAAAACCTAACTGCAATAATGCAATACAGTAGCGATGGAATATTTCAACAAGTAACATATTTTACGTAGTTTAGCTATGAGGATAGCTAAAGGATCTATTCTGATTAGCTGAAGAGGAGATATTGAAAATATACTTCCAAAATGTAGTCAAATAAATAAGAAATATCGCTGAATGAATAAAAAATGCTGCCAAATGAATAAAAAATTGGCCAAACTAATAAAAATTTCGCCAAATGAATAATCATATCGCCAAACGAACTAAATTAAAAAGTGTTTTCAAGATGATAAAATTAATGTCATTTTGACCACTTAACCTTCAAAAAAGGAAGGTCACTATCTATATGAGTTTTTGAAAATCCACTCCATCATCCTCCCCTTGAGAGCAGACATGATTTGTTACTGAAACCGTCAAATGACGACACGGTTAAGAAATCGGCCAACACTCTTGCAAGTTATACAAATATATATATAAAGCAGAGTGTTTTTTTTAATATTTTTATTTTTGCAAAACTGCAGTTTCATTCTGAGGCAGCAGTTTTTTTCCCGGTAAAAGCCGAGCACTTTAGCCAGTAATTACATAAAACTTGAAATAATTACCTGATTTAATGTCCTGTTTAGAAAGCACTAGTCCTGGGGGAATAAAGCAAGTTTCAGCATCAATACTCAGACATATGTTTGGATCGCTTATCAGGTTCACTTGGTCTTTTGGGTCGCTTTGGAATTGCATTTCTACAAGGCAATTCATTTTATCTGAGGAAATCCTAGGAAAAAAATTTAAATTTATGAATATTTTACAGTGAAAAGATAAACCATACTTCAAAATAATTGCTGAAGCCCCCCTCCTCTTTTATCCCCTTTTTTGCGAAATTAAATGCTAATATAAAAAAGATGTATATTAGTGTGACGCAACACTGTACAAAAAAAGTACTTAAAATGAGTATCTGAACTTACTCGTTTTCTTTTGAATACAATGGCATCGTAAATGAACGATGGCGTGCTAAAATATAATTAATCGTACTTTCTCAAAATGAGCAGTGTGATTTAAATTTTCTAATCTCTGCTTCTGTTTAAACCATCTTAACAAAGCGACCTGACAAACTTAAAATAGTTGTTCGGAAGATGGTTTTCTACATTATTTGATGTCGGTTGCTTCAATGGAAACTGAGTTATTACAACTCAATTATCTTACTTCACATTTTTTTGGTATACCTTTTTAACAAGCCTTTTGTTTATAACTTCCTCAAGTCGCCCTGGTAGTTTAGCGGATAAGGCCCTGAACTACGGTGCTTGAAAATCTGGGTTCGATTATCGGTAAGTCTTGGTTGTAATTGCCGATATTTATTGAAAGTGATTTAGGAAGGCAACCTATGTAGGCTAGCTTCTACTCTTTTTATTTATTGTACTCATTTTTAAGTACATGTCCTTTTCAAAATTGAAACTTATGTATTCTGAACCTTGATAAACATCGAATGTACTCAAAAAGGAGTTAATTTTACTTAATTTTGAGTACTTATTTTTAACAGTATGTGGAAGCACTACAAAGAGGGATTTTACATGAAATGTCATTTCTGCAGATTTTAAAATGTAAATTGGTCGCCAATAACTGAACAAATATGCCTAAACTGTTAAGTCTGATTCTGCGAACCCTTCTTCTCCCCTTGTCCCTTTCGCAGTACGTGATATGCTTCAAATCAAGATGCGTGTAATAAAATATTAAAATTTTTGTTAGTGTATTTACTTAACCTGTTACAGTTACTTGTTTAAATTTATATTTTACTCAATGGCTAGGTTTCGTATGTGTTTCAGCAATGTTCTACAATGCCAAACTACTTACTTACTAATATCTACTAAAAACCTATATATACTTACACACAATTTAAAACATTTGCAAATTGATAGTTCTGTCCATATAGCTGATGCATCTGTAAGAAAATAAAAATGTCTTTTTTCACCATCTTGAAACAAACACACGTAGTTTGGATACACATGGACTGGATATATAGTACTTTAACACATTTTGGTGTATTGGTACCACACACATATATATATATATATATATATATATATACATTATATTTATAGCATAGCCACTCTCTCTTTCAGCATTTCAATATACTTACTGATGCACGGACATCTGCCGTAATTTTGAAAAAATCTATGACAATATGTTTCTTTTGCGCAAATGAAACATATTTTGTTTGTTTTGTAGCACCATCACTCTTCTGTGGAGATACTGGTAGCATAGCTGTATAAGATGCTTTTGCTAAAATATCAAAATAAACCAGTTTTAAATAATGCTTTTTAGAATTACACAATAGCAAATAAAAAATGCTTACATTTCGGTTTTCTCTAGATATTCATTTTTTTTTCTCAGAAAGTATTGAAAATATTTAAAGATACTACGCCTAAAAGTTGAATGACATATTAGACATTTAGACTGCTACTTGGGTCTTCGACTGCGACTTTTAGTCAGGTTAAGAAATACGAAATGTTTCCGCTTTCATTCGAAACGATATTTTGCGTTTGAAAATTCAGAGAAAATATGTTTTAATGAAATGGATATTTAAAGCTGTGTGGATGATAATCAACAATTAAGATATTGTAACACACTCTACATTTTCCAATTTATCAAGCACGTTAAACATTACTACTGAACACTTTTTTAGTGTATCAGGACTCAAAATAAGCCGGTAATGCCGCGAGTTATCTTAAAATTACCGCGACAATTCTTGCTTCTCACAACAGACATTGCTGCGAGTATTTATGCACCTTTCAGAAAAAGTTTTAGTTCTTCTTTTATCACCATATGTTGTAGAAAGGATTTTCAGTGACATGAAGCAGGCAAAAAGTGACTGGAGGGGGCTTCTTTAAGGGGGTCCGATACCTTCGACATTTTTTTTTTATTTTTATACTTGTACAATCCAATTTTTTTTCTCTTTCTAAATATGCATAAAAAACCATTTTAAGACGCTCAATTTTTTTTTTAAATTGCACATTTATTTTTAAATTAAAATTTTAGTAAAATTTTTAACAATTTTAAAATTCCTACTCCTTTTTTGTTTTTCAATATTTTGAAGCAATTTTTTTTATTTAAGATCTTGAATAATATGTAAATAGATGTATGCATTCAAATTTTGATTCAGATACATCACTTTAAAAAAATAAAATATATTAAAAATTTTGGAAAAAAAATTGACGAAAAAAAATAAAATTCCATTTTAAGTGGTTTTAAAAAACAAATTATGGTAAAAATAGGAAATCTGAATGCATACATCTATTTCAAATATATTTATCTTGCTATAAACACAAAAATTATGATTTTAAGTATAATAGTAAAAAAGCCTTAGCATTTTTAGTGTTCATTAAATTTCAAAACCACGAACAGAGATATTTGCTTTTAAAGTTTACATATAGTGATACAACTATGTTATAGGAACACGTCATTAAAACATTCATAACTAAAAAAGTAATATTAATTTTTGAAGCAGTTTTTAGTGAGTTATTAAGATAAGTTTGAATATTATTTTTTAAATATAAAAAAAAAATGACTTTTTTTGCGAATTTTGGGTATCGGACCCCCTTAAATGAATGCACGCTACGTGTCTTAATCAGAAAAAGCGTAAGTGTCTTAATAAAAAAAATCGTAAGTGTCTTAATCAGAAAAAGCGTAAGTGGCTTTCCACTTTCCGATATTGAAGTGTTAGGAAATGGTTTTATACATGTAATCGTAGACTTTGCTTATAAATAATGTTTGTCTATACTCTGTAATATACTGTTATGTATTAAATATTTTTTATTATTTATTTTTTATAAATCTGATGTTTTGAAATTCAAGTTTTTTTTATATCTAGCATGAATTTTTGTTTTTCCTGCAAATATATAGTTAACAACACATAAGTCAGTTAATTTTTATTTTTTTCATTAATAATTTGTTCAATTGCTTTAAAATTCATAAAAAAGGAATTAAAACTACAATTCGTAGAATTGGTTTTATTTCGAGTTTTGCCTTGAGTTCAATAGTTTTTGCCGATAGCATATAAAAGCTCACTTCAATGTTTACTGCCAGCTTCAAAACCTTATTTCGAGTCCTGGTGTAAATACTCTATATTCCCTTCGGTGAAAAAACTGCTTTTTAAGTAGCATCGTAACTTGCATGTGCATCTACTTAAAAATATGCATTTAACAAATATGGTATTAAATGAATTTAATTTACCCAGTTCCGTGCATTTTCCGTCATCCTTATTGAAGGTCAGCATTGGAGGACATATGCAGATAACTTCAAATCCATCCATGCCACACGTGGCTAACAGTTTACTGCAATGTTCTTGATGCTGTTTAAGAGCACACTTGCCTAGAAATAATAATACTTATTACAATAATAATAAATCCTTACAATTAAAAATAACTAACCTGCCCGCGCGTTAATTATTGCATGCTCCCCCCCCCCCTCCCCGCACGTGATTACAATATTGTATAATACACATTAATAGTCATTTTTCTTGACTTAACATTGAATTATAAATATATTCTTAAAAATTGGCCCTAAAAGTGCTTACATTATTTATTTATTAAGATTTCTAACATAAATACATCATTATCTAATACACAATAGTCATTTTCTTGACTTAACATTGACTTATAAATGTAAATTTAAAACTTGGCCCTAAAAGTGCACTCATTATTTATTTATTAAGATTTCTAACCTAATTACATCATTATCTAATACACAATAGTCATTTTCTTGACTTAACATTGACTTATAAATGTAAATTTAAAACTTGGCCCTAAAAGTGCACTCATTATTTATTTATAAAGATTTCTAACATAAATACATCATTATCTAATACACAATAGTCATTTTCTTGACTTAACATTGACTTATAAATGTAAATTTAAAACTTGGCCCTAAAAGTGCACTCATTATTTATTTATTAAGATTTCTAACATAAATACATCATTATCTAATACACAATAGTCATTTTCTTGACTTAACATTGACTTATAAATGTAAATTTAAAACTTGGCCCTAAAAGTGCACTCATTATTTATTTATTAAGATTTCTAACATAAATACATCATTATCTAATACACAATAGTCATTTTCTTGATTTAACATTGACTTATAAATGTAAATTTAAAACTTGGCCCTAAAAGTGCACTCATTATTTATTTATAAAGATTTCTAACATAAATACATCATTATCTAATACACAATAGTCATTTTTTTGTCTTAACATTGACTTATAAATGTAAATTTAAAACTTGGCCCTAAAAGTGCACTCATTATTTATTTATAAAGATTTCTAACATAAATACATCATTATCTAATACACAATAGTCATTTTCTTGACTTAACATTGACTTATAAATGTAAATTTAAAACTTGGCCTTAAAAGTGCACTCATTATTTATTTATTAAGATTTCTAACCTAATTACATCATTATCTAATACACAATAGTCATTTTCTCGATTTAACATTGAATTATAAATATATTCTTAAAAATTGGCCCTAAAAGTACACACATTATTTATTTATTAAGCTTTCTTACATAAATACATAATTATGTAAATATTATAATCTAATATAATTTAAACAAACATTTAACTAATTATTAATGTTGACTATACTCTGAGTACTAAACGACAGACAAGCCATTTACAATGCCCTTACAGCCGACAACTAATTCTTTAAAATGTTAAATTACAGTTAAATACACGTTAATTAATTTATAATATTTTCAACTATGACATTAGGGTAGGTTTTTTTTGGTGGGGGGGGGGGGTACGAATTGATATCTTTCTACTTACTTTTACAAATACCGTCTGTATCGGCTTCTTCTCCTTGCTTGCAATCACATCTGAAGCCCTCTTCTTCCTCGTAGTCCTCGACACAAAGAGCATTTTTCTTTTTGCACACTTCCGTGTTTTTGCCCTCACTGCACATGAGCCTTTCTGAAATAAGCTTACAATGTAAAGTTTTTACTGGAATATCGAGTCCTTAAGGCATTAAGGCAAAAGAACTGTCACACTCCCTATCAGTGTAGACAGGAGTGTATGTCAAGCTCAAAATGAAGCGATTTAGATTTCTATTTAAATAGCCCATGAACAGCTTCCCCCAATTTCGATGTAGAGTTTCGAAGTTTAACAAATTAAATGAACACATTGGCAGTGAAATCCCCTTACGGTGTTTTTACAGTAAAAAAATACTCGTTGCAGGACAGTCAACTGCAGTATTTCGGACCAATCTGGATAATCTAAAAGTCATATTCGTATTAAGAAAATAAATGTACTTTATTTAAAAGTTATAATAAAAAAAATATTTAGTTTTAATTTACGTAGTTCTAGAAGTAAACTCTTTGTATGCATGTTATTCAGTAAATGTTCAAATTAATAGTATTATTCATATTTCGAGAACATTTCCTAAAATATATATTTTAATTAACTTTTTCACCAAAAATGACATAATTAATACGATGATTTTTTTCATGATTCCATTTTGTAATATACGATTTAGGACAAACAAAATTTCGTTTGAATGACACGTAGTTCACTTCGTAGTTTGATACGTAGTTTACTTCGTAGTTTGATACGTAGTACATTTCGAAGTTTGATACGTAGTTCATTTCAAAGTTTGATACGTAGTTCATTTCGTAGTTTGATACGTAGTTCATTTCGTATTTTGATATGTAGTTCATTTTGTAGTTTGATACGCAGTTCATTTCGTAGTTAATCGAAGCTAATGTCACGAAAAATTTTCACGTTTAATTTTATATGAACATTTTAATTTATGGTAAGTAAAATAATCTAATATCTTATTCATGCGATATTATTTTATTACATCCATAGAACTTGCAAATATTAATGCCGAAACAGAACTTACTCCTGCAAGTAACTCCATTTTGATCTAGAGTGAGTTTTCCTTCGCATTTACACTTAAATCCGAGCTTTTCATCGGACATACACTCATTGTTTGGACACACTCCATCTGGAATATTTTTAGCTGCACACAAATCTAGAAAAATAAAGATTGATTGCATTACTGATAAAATACATTTACTTTGAACTTTAACCCTTTGCACTACAATAACTATTTTTTGCGTTTTCCGTTCTTTCTACGGAACAGTTATTCATCCTTACGTTCTTTTCCCTAGAACTTGTTATGGTTATAGAAAAAAGAAACCTATTCTGTTTTGGATCTGCAAAAGAACGAGTTGGAAAAAATATCGATGTTTTTTAAACACAAGATCATGCTGTTCTCGTTTATTTTAAAGAACAATGAACCAAAAGAACGAGTCGTTATGTTGTCGCCTGAGCGGCGCCAACGGAGTGCAAAGTGTTAAGTAAATAAGACTAAATCCTTAAAAGAGTCTAATATACTAGCTAAATAAATTTAAAAGTCTGGAATTATTTCATCAATATTATAAAATTTATATAAAGGTGGACGAACAAAGGTGGACACTAAGTAAAAAAGTACACAGATATATTTTAAGTAACCTTTTGTAGTTCGCGTAAAAAGTAATTACTCAAACTGTTAAAAGTAGACACACGAAAATAAGTAAAATGTGTACTGATTTTTGAGTACATTCTTTGATGTTTCTAATAGCTTCGAATACATAAGCTTCAATTTCGAAAAAGACAAGTGTCCCAAAATTAATATATTGAGTGCAAATGTTTAAATTATTGTCTACGTAATAATAGGATGTCTTCATATATTACTTTCCATAAATATTGACAATTAAAACAAAGTATTTCTTTGAAACGAACCCAGATCTTCAGCACCAGATTCTAGTGCCTTATCTGTTACACTACCAAGGCGATATTCAGAAGTTATAAACAGAAAAATAAAATATTAAAAAGATGTTCCAAAAGAATGGGAAATAAGACCTCAACTTACCGATTGAGATAGTTTTTTTTGTTCTTTGGCAACATCTTCAATTCTGGGTTTATTTTTATTTTATAGTACACACATACTTTTCATTTCTACTGATGAAGGGAGATGTATCTCTCAAAAAATATCTAGATATTTTGTATTTTTAACGTTGTATTTGTATTTTAATACTTAACGCCTTATTCCTATTTGATAATTTATCTAATCGCAGATCAATAACCTTTTAAGAATATTTTAAATATACTATTTTAATGAAAGTTTAATTTAAAAACAATTCGTCCAATTCGCAATTGCTCTTTTGGTGAGAATACAACTCGCACACTGTAAAATTGAAAATGTAAATGAGGGTCTTTTTGTTTCTTTAAAAGAGACAGTTTCTTTTATAGTGT
This sequence comes from Troglohyphantes excavatus, assembly GCA_963932185.1. Lineage (NCBI taxonomy): Eukaryota > Metazoa > Arthropoda > Arachnida > Araneae > Linyphiidae > Troglohyphantes > Troglohyphantes excavatus. The sequence continues at coordinate 25,074,597 of OZ010670.1, read as the reverse complement.
GCATAAAGGTAATAAAGTGTTGAAAAGTCGTTTTGTTCACTGAATACTTAGATGACATACCTATACAAGTGCTTCTGGAAATATGTGTTCTTGGACATATACAAACTTCACCTTGGGGAGTTTTAACACACACGCCAACCCCGCAAGATTTCTTGCAACTGTTACCCGCATCAGTGAGAACTGTGAGATGAAAAAGAGAAGCATTAGCAATTTATAAATAACAATCATGTTCATATAACATATCACACTATTCACTTGCAATTCTGTTCTTAAAACTGTCCTCGGATAAGAAATATTTCCATAGTTCAAGTACTCAGAGCATTGCATCTAACAACGCAGATTCTTTAAAAGTTTCATTATATATAATTTAATATATTAAAACCCTGATGGTTCGTTGAAATTTCTAAGTACTCCTGTTTTCAAATAAAGTCATAAACGTGATAACGAATTTAGGGATTCCAGTTTTTTTAGTGATGCACGCAAATTTTAAATTCACAAAATTACTCCGCTTTATAATTTTTTTAATATAAAGATTCGAGGTACAACTTTGACGCTTTACATTTAATTAAATTTTAATATATGAAAGAGTGTGCAATGTGAAAAATAATTAAACTTCCAAGCAGTGGAAACGACTTTATAATTGCAAAAATCGCTTCTGCGTCAGTGATGTTTAAACTATAATAAACGAAGTACTTTAATGGTTATATCCCTTCTCTTTACCCTATATTAAATAAAGGAATAAAAATATTGCTTTTGTTTAACATTGTAATGTAAAGTTTTTATGGTTTCTATTTATTAGAGGTCTCCTGTATTCATATAAAATTATTTAAAAAAATATATTTCTGTACTTATTTGTAAATAAAGCGTCTCATGATCGTATGATATTAGATTTTAGTGGTCTCACTGTAACAGTAGTTTATATAACAGTATTGATATGAAATAATCCTTGATAACAGTGGATCAAAGGGCTGGCTGTCATTGTCTGGTTTCGTTTTATTAAAAATTCTAAGAAACATATACACATAAACTATTTAATAAAAATTAACATATCTTCTTTTGACGGGAAATGTCTTTCATATATCTCAATAGGGGTCGCTTGCTAAAACCGCATGTAACGAAAACAAGTAATACTAATATCACTTATATCTTTGAAACTTTACTAACCATGTGCCTTACTTTAGTATCGTTGAGTAGAGGAAACGAGCTATTACTCGATCACGCATGTGTCGTGTGCGCAGTATATATCACCGTTCTCTTTTCAAGCAAGACACAATTTGTAATGCATGAATACAAGTATGTTGTTTATTTGGTTAAGTCATTTCTGTACCCGAGTGCACGTACACCTTCTGCAACACGAAAAAGCCGTTTCAGTTACCCCCCTCTGCAAATGCATCCCCAACTCAGCTAGTCTGAATTTTGTAAATACTGAAAATATAGAAATGTTTTTTATACTTGTCTAAATATGTACTCTTATGTCGTATATATGTCGTATTTACTAAATTTTGGCCACGTTATAGAAAATGCAAAGATAAGTTTCTAAAATTTCGAATTTGAGTCAAATAGATGCTGTAGCCAAACAAGTTGTAATGGAAGGTTGTTGCTTTGTTATGAAAATCGTGTATTCTGGTACGAGGAATTTAATGAAGTGTAAAAAAATAAAGTTATGTGGTGTTTCATAAAATATTTGTTAAAACCATCTATTGACTGTAAAATGAAAAATATTACTTACCGCAAGTTTTGTTATTAGGCTGTAAAGTGAATCCGGTTTTACATGTGCAGCTTTCAGTTTCTTCATGGCAACTGTGTTGACAGCCAAGAGTGCTTGGTAGAGTACATTTTTTACCTATGGCATATTGCAGAATTACATAGTACAAATATAAGTGTAACATTTTAATTCATGATAGACTGTGGAAATTGTATTAAGTACTTTATAATTTGTATAAATGAAATTAAATTAACCGTTTAAATTATAAATTAAATCATATTTAAATTGCTGAAAATATATATTTACAAGTTGCATAGTTTTAGAATAAAAATTGACTAATTAATTTTTCATTTAATTTAATTTTTATATATAACTAAATGAAATAAAATTAACCGATTAAGTTTAAAATTAGATAATATTTAAATTTCTGAAAATATATATTTACAAGTAGCGTAGTTATAGAATAAAAAATTTCTGATTAATTTTTATTTAAATTTTATTATTAAATATAATTAAATATGTTTCGTTACTTTTCCTGCATGTTTTCCCATCAAAGAGGAAACCTTCTTTGCAAGTACATTTCACATTTCCAGGATCTGTCACGATATCTTCACATAACTCATTTTCACTACAGGGATGAGGTTCAGCATTGCAAAACTTTGCTATAAAAAATAAAGTTTTCATTTACTTATTGAGCAGGATATTCGAAACTCCGCACACTCTGGCTCTACAGAAATGTAACTTTGACCAACGAATAACACATTTTTAATCATTTATTGGGCCAAAAATTGAAAATGTACGTTATTTTCAATTCTTTTTATGCAATTGATATTTATCTAAATACATTTATTAATTTCTCTTAAAACTATGAGTTTAATATAAAAGTATTGTACAATAAAAAATATAATTTAATGTTTAAGGAAATTATTTAGAAAAAAAACGCACAGTGATAATGTTTGGTAGTTTTACAAGTAAGTGTTTTAAAAATACTGGTTTACTACTTTTTTCAGAATTTATTTTTCCAAATTTTTGCATCTAAAATTAAATTTTTCTAATTTATGCATTGAGTACTTTCTTCCATTAATTAATTCATATCCAAAAAGAATGCTTAAAAAGCCATAATTTTATTGTTTTAAGACAAAAAATAAATTAAAACCTGAATGTAATAACCTTTCTAATTGAGTTTTAGTAAAAAATAAAAATATATACTTACGCTCACATTCCTTTTTGTCATTTCTTTTGAAATTTTCTTTGCATTCGCAAGCTCCATTTCTGCATATTTCGTTCGGCCCAGTACATATCTTTGACTGGAGGGCACACATATCAATAACTGAAAAAAAAAATTACAAATAATGCACAATTTCAATTTAAAAAAAAATACGTATTACAAATGAATCATTGATATTTTGCGTTTTATATATTATGAGATTTTCAAAGACATTTTAGTAAAAATAGCAATTCCTATATTCTATATTTCATTCCTTCAAAACGACATAATATGCATGTATTGAGATATTTAATTTTGGATATGCATTTAATAAGTGCGGATATTTATGTACAGTAGAACTCTAATTATATGGACTTCAGTTATCCGGATAAATCATAGCGGGTCGTCAATTATCGGGATACGGATCCCTTTGAGGGGAAAAAATAAGCAAAATCCGCATTTTAAAAGTGCTTATCGGTGAATGATGTTGTTTTTAATAGTGATTACACACACGCATTGCATACTAAAGCAATATTCATTTTTTTACTAAGAAATAACCATTTTCTAATTATCCGAATATTCGATTATCCGGATATTCGATTATACGAATATTCGATTATCCTTATATTCGACTATTCGGATAGGATCTGGTTTCAATTGATCCGGATAATCGGAGTTCTACTTTATATGCATTTCAGATTCGTAATCCAATTATCCGAATATTCGTTTATCCGGATATCCGATTATACGAATCTTCGATTATCCGGATATCCGATTATACGAATCTTCGATTATCCGGATATTCGATTATTCGGATGGGATCTGGTTTCAATTGATCCGGATAATCGGAGTTCTACTTTATATGCATTTCATATTCGTAATGAGGATTTTATTATTATGTAAACATACTTCAACGACGATTTTAAATGTAATTGTTTTAAATTAATAAAAAATAATAACATACTTTTTTTTAATAAAAAAAATAAGGTCAATTTATCATATTTTTAATGTTTATTTAAAGTATGTTTCATATTATTTGTTTTAGATACTTATTCATGCAGTCATTTACGAAAATAATAATTCTTTAAAACATAATAAAATTATATAAATATGTCTACTTAAATTATAATTATTTATTATCACTAAACATACATGATGCATGTACATTATAATACTTTTATTTAATGCCTTAGAAAAAAAAATCTTACCTTCACAAGCCTTCTTTTCATAATTGAAATAGTGGTCCTTGGGACAATTGCATCGTCCAATCCTCGATGTGAAGTTGAAGACACAGCTGTCACCGGGACAAAGGGTTTTTCCCAATCCTTCCGTACACCACTGACTTTCTTCACATGTCTTGCCGCTGTATGGGTAAGTGCAGCTACATTGGGCACCATCTTTGGTCACAAGGCATGTACCTCTATTCTTACAATAGCCCTTGCATACGTCAGGTACTAATTTCAAAAATATTTTTTAAACTCAATATTGAATATGCGATACATTTATTTTCCATACTTGATAAAATTTTTAATAAATATTTTTTAATTTATTTTTTTACCATTTAAATTACTAAAGTGAGTTACTGTGCATTTACAAATGGAATAACTTATTTACTTCACAATTTATAAGGAATTAATATTACTAAAATTATGTTTTTCATCTATTTAATTAAAACGTTAAAGGCTAGTATAATTTTAGTTGATGAATTCATTTCAGTTATCTGTCATCAGTTATAACAAAATTGTATACAATTATTATTAATTATATATTACTTATATTAAATTACAGGTAACGTCATTAAAACATTGTTGGAAGCATCTTAGAAGCAACTATTGTTATGTTATTTTGCTATATTACAAAGTCTCTCAAGTTTCCCTTTTAAGTACTTACATTTCACATAAAATGTCTAACGTAATAAAAAAGTATTGAATATATATTATTACTTTTTATAAAAGTTACATTTATTTACATTACAATTTTATTGAATATAAATATAAACATTTTAATTTCATAAACTAAAATATTGAATTATTTCAATGTGAATAGTAAATGCCGCTTTTAAACGTAGTAGTTGATTTTGCCTAATATGCGAACTTAATCAAAAGTACAATACTGACTTAAATAATGTTATATTTAAATACGATTTTTTTTTATCAAGGATAATTAATATTGCCTTACCTGATACCGTGCTTGAAAATACAGGAGGGTTTGATGTTTCAATAGTAAATTCTGTCGATTGCGAAACTTGAGTAACGTTTTCTGAATTAGTGGTGTTTGAAGGAGCATATGTCGTCTCATTAAAATCATGTGTAAAATTTGACGGCATATACGTAGTTCCGTTAAAGTCAAACGTGAAGTTTGTGGGAGAGTACGTTGTGTCACTAAAGTCATAAGTGAAGTTTGAAAGAGATTCTGTTGTTCCATTTAAGTCACGAGTGAAGTTTGAAGGAAAAAACGTTGTTCCATTAAAGTATTGTGTAGAGTGGGATGGGACTGGCGTTGTTCCATTAAAGTCTTCTGTAAAGCGTGAGGGGACATGCGTTGTTCCATTAAAGTATTGTGTAGAGTGGGATGGGACTGGCGTTGTTCCATTAAAGTCTTCTGTAAAGCGTGAGGGGACATGCGTTGTTCCATTAAAGTCTTCTGTAAAGCGTGAGGGGACATGCGTTGTTCCATTAAAGTCTTGTGTAAAGCGTGAGGGGACATGCGTTGTTCCATTAAAGTCTTCTGTAAAGCGTGAGGGGACATGCGTTGTTCCATTAAAGTCTTCTGTAAAGCGTGAGGGTGAAAATGTTGTCGAATTAAAGTCATGCGTGACGATAGATGGCGTATCAGTCGTTCCATTAAAGTCAGTTGTATACTTCGTCGGTACATTAGTTGATCTGTTGAATTCTTCAGTAATGTTTTGAAGATCAGTTGTTATGTCAGGTGTAGACAGAGTAATAGTACTAGTATCAATTGTCCCATCTGTAGAAATATATTTCGTAGTCGAAGAAGCTGTGTACTTCGAAATCGGTTGATTGGTTGTAATGGTACTTAATATTTTTGTGGTAGTCTGAATTTCTGAAAGATACATTAGAAATTAAATAAATAGTTTTTTACAAAGAGGGTTAATTAAAATACATTTTTGATCCTTTAGACATATAATGCTATATGATTTCGTTTATAAACGAAATCAACTGAAACACTGCAATTCTGTATAAAGCTTTGGCTCTGTGGGAATAATTAGCAAATAAAAACTTTGTTATATATTTGTTAAATTTGCTCTTTTAAATTTATTGAAAATGGTAATTAGTGAATATAAAAAAAATATTAAGAATGAGGTTTTTTTATTCATATTTGATGATATAATTATTTTAGTTAAAAAAACTATTTTGTATGTTTTTTTTTTGTATTTTGCATATTTGTAAAAAAGGGATCTTAAAAAATAGCTTTAAAATGTATACTTTTGCAGCTAAATTGAAATATGATAAAGTATTTTTGTAATATCTAGAAACGTTGAAAAATATTTGTTTTAATTAATATTTAAATCAAGTAAATAGTTATTACATTTTATAACGTTTTACTCAAGCAAGATTACTTTCTGATATATGGTTTCCGTAATATGGTTTGCAATGTAATGGAATTGAATTATTACCATAAACCTCGTTTTTTTTTAAATACTTAAGACTCTTAAATATTTTTGAAGGATAACTTGTAAAATAGACATACAAATATATCTAACATGCACTTGTAAAAATATTTACAAAAACTATCCTCCGTACAATTAGTTTTTTTATATTAGTTAATACACAATTAATTTAACAAAAAGATTTTAATAAAAATTGCAAAATTTTTTTAAACCATTTGAAAGATATGCTAAGATTATTCTTTATAAATTAAAAATCTTTCTTTAAGGGGGTCCGATACCTTCGACATTTTTTTTTTATTTTTATACTTGTACAATCCAATTTTTTTTCTCTTTCTAAATATGCAAAAAAAAAAAACATTTTAAGACGCTCAATTTTTTTTTTAAATTGCACATTTATTTTTAAATTAAAATTTTAGTAAATTTTTTAACAATTTTAAAATTCCTACTCCTTTTTTGTTTTTCAATATTTTGAAGCAATTTTTTTTATTTAAGATCTTGAATAATATGTAAATAGATGTATGCATTCAAATTTTGATTCAGATACATCACTTTAAAAAAATAAAATATATTAGAAATTTTGGAAAAAAAATTGATAAAAAAAAATAAAATTCCATTTTAAGTGGTTTTAAAAAACAAATTATGGTAAAAATAGGAATTCTGAATGCATACATCTATTTAAAATATATTTATCTTGCTATACACACAAAAATTATGATTTTAAGTATAATAGTAAAAAAGCCTTAGCATTTTTAGTGTTCATTAAATTTCAAAACCACGAACAGAGATATTTGCTTTTAAAGTTTACATATGATACAACTATGTTATAGGAACACATCATTAAAACATTCATAGCTAAAAAAGTAATAGGAATTTTTTGAAGCAGTTTTTTGTGAGTTATTAAGATAAATTTGAATATTATTTTTTAAATATAAAAAAAAAAATGACTTTTTTTGCGAATTTTGGGTATCGGACCCCCTTAAAATGACATATTTTGTACGGATTTTTGTTACATCGTTTCCTTACCTTCACAAACTCCACCGTGTTCTTCGTATCCTTTGGGGCAAACACATGTCTTGGCGTATCCAATCAAAAACCAATTTTTTTCGAATGTACAGTTTGCATTCTTGCCGCAATTGCAGTCTGTTGATAAAAAAAATAAACCCTTGAAATAAGTATATAAAAACACAAAAAAATATCATAAAGTGCTCCTGAATATCAGATATAAATGAAATTAAACAATTATTCATACATTTATTAAAGATAAAATCCTAGCCATTATAACAGTTAATCAGATTCAATAATATTAACATTTACTCAAACCAGGTTCAGCAGACGTATCTACATTTTACCGGAATTTCTAATTTTTTCAAAAAGATGTAACTAACATACAATTGAAACTTTGACAAATAATGAGAATATTTGTTACTGAACATCATTTTTATAATATTCGTTATTTGATTTTTTTTAATAAAATATTTTTTCGGAGATTTTTTTGTAATAGCTATATTTTTTTATTACACGGATATATGCATATACTTGACAAGTAAAATAACTTTTTTAACAAAAAGGAAAACCAACTTTAAGAAAAATGCACTAAAATGTAACAAATAATTTTTATTTTACAAACGTTTTGAAAAAATTTAATTATTTAATATACATTTTTTACGTATTCAAACTTTTTGAAATCGGCACCAAGATTTATGTAGGAATTTTGTAACTTGGCACCATCTTCAAAAAGTTTTAATAAGTATAAAATTGATATTAAATAATAAAATTTTTTCGGCTCGTTAGCAAAATTTAAAAAATATTTTTTACTGTTTAGCTGAATTTTCTTAAAGTCGGTTTTCCTTTTTGTTAAAAAGATTATTATATTTTTTCCTTTTTAATTTAATTTATAATTTTTTAATCTAATAGGAGGCTTTGCCCCCTGCTATTATTCATGAAGAAATTCAAGTAAATAACTTGTGCTCATATTTTGTCTCAACAATGGGCATTTTAAAACAATCCATATCCATGCTAATAAAATAAAACGAAATTTCATTGTTGTACAACTTCTATCAAACAATGAAAACATTTTGAAATTGGAGAAAACGTTAAAACAAAATCCGATTAATCGATATTAACGGATATATCACAGCCGGATAACCGACTATTTTTTGCAGTTTTTGCCAAAGCGGATTTTTCTCTATCCAACAAAAAAAGAAATTTCGAAATCGGACAATACTGTTTTTCTAACGGTCTGGATTATTGGGAATTCCGAATAAGTAAATGCCGAATAACCGGATATATTTTTAAAAAAGTTGCCAAGTGAGACATCCCCTATCCAGCAAAAAGAGAATTTTCCAAATATCTGAATTAGCACAGAAATCTTGCGCGAAAATACATAAAAAAAATACATAACAGTTAGATTGTTAACCTCTCTACTTTTTGGCACGCTTTGGCACGGTTTTAATTTAAAGTTTTTGGCAATTTCATTTTAAAGTTTTGGTTGGCGCGCTTTTCAGTCGGTTAAAAAATAAAAAAAAATCTTTGCAAACTTTTTTCGGATTTTTCTGTTACACTCAAACTTGTTTTTGTGCGAATTTTTTTGTGCGGTATACGAAAATTTCAATCAAATTGGAACATAATTGATTATCTGGCTACCGAGACATATACCAGCGTCTAGTGAAACAACAGTCGTCGCAAAAACTGATCACTGACTACATGGTAACTGAAAAAAAGTCAATTCTAAATGAGTGCGAGGTAGTATCTTCAAGTGACGAAAGCGATTTTGAACCAAGTTCGCGTATTGTCAGACTACGAAGAACAATGGTTATACGTTTTGAAAAGTTTTATATGTGTAAAATAAGTACATATGTCAATAAAATATTTAAAAACTTTCGCATGTGTATTTTCTAAATCAGATTCAAAAGGTTTGGCGAGTTTCCTAGTAGCTGCCAAGCCTCGTGTCTTGATTTCGTTTATAAAAGCAATTCCTAGTTATTTCGTAAGGTTTTGAGTTATTTTCTATGTGAGTTTTTTTTTATGGTGTCCCTATCCACCGCATAAAAAAGTATTTTTTAATTGTGTTGCGAAAACTATTTTTTATAGCTACTCGTGAAGTTTTGTGCACATTTTTTATGCGTTTTTTATGCGGTCCCTATCCACCGAACAAAAACAGGTTTGAGTGTATAATATTCGTTTTGTTTATCTATCTTATAGGTGCACTTAATAAACGGGCACTGATTACACCCAATAAAAAAAAAATCAGATACAAACCAAAATATTAATAAAAGCATTAATTACATTATATATGTTTTATTAAATTCTATTATTATTATTAATTTAAAATGCACTTTCTAATCGTAATAATAATAAGTTCAATAAATGTGTGTATATTTTACCTTCGCATACATCATTGCCTTGATGACCGTATTCAGGAGGACATTGACATTGAAGATCTCCCGAATTATCTTTCGCACAGACTCCATTTTTACATTTGCATTCTGAAACGAATTTTGTCATAAAACGAACGAATTATTAAAGGTGCACGTACACACTTAAACGGACACATAATTGAATTTTTTAAAAAAAATTATAGTTTAAAACATCTAGTTTTTTATGTATAAAAACACTTTGATATCCATGATGATTGATAAAAAAAACTCTGAATAAAGTCACTTGCTAATTAGATAATTAGCATTTTATTTTTTAATTAGCACGTTTTTTAAACGCAATTACGTAAGTTGTAATTTATCTAGAAGCATATTTTTTGTTGAACATTAATTGTCGCAACATTCTGATTGTTATGAACTTGTTTGCAGCATGTAAAGTTTTCTTTAAAAATATTTTTTTACTTCGAAAGTAAAAAACAAAAATCATATTTTTGCTTTCAAATTTCCGTTTTTAAAATTGTAGTGGTGTACATAATTGTACGTAGTACATTTAAAATGGTAGACAAAACGTAGAGAGAACTCTATGGATGGTATGGATAGGAATAGGCTAAGGTTCTCCAGGTTAAAATCCCCCTTTTCCCCTATAAGTTAGAAAAAATGTGCGAGTTATAGATATATGTGGTTTGTCTATTGGGATAGTTTATCTAAGTTGTCCACTTCAAACAAGTCGGGATCTTTATCAAGAGTTGCTCAATTACCCATGTGTTTAGGATAAAGGGCGAATATATGTATTTCGTTGCAATCAAGAATGTCTGAACATTTTTTAATAACAATGCTAATCGTGAGACTTTAGTTTATTTAAAATCCCTTTTTTGATTAGGATAACCATTTCCAAATTATGATTAATTACATTTATTAATTAATCTAGACTTAATCAACAATAAGCCAGCTGGTGAAATGGTTGGTAAATAAATGTATAATGTAGTTAAAATAAACTGTCTATCTGTCATTAAAAAAATATTAACTGTTACAACACTGCTACCATGTTATAATAAATTGTATTACCCTTATCACAATTCTTTCCATAAAATGGCCCTGGGCAGCTGCACTTAAATTCTTTGTTTTCAACTGTGCAATTACCGTAGTTTTTACATGGCTTATCAGTACATGGACCTGAAGAAAAATGAATTAAATCAGTAAATATTAAAGTTATATAATTAGAGACTCATTTTTAATATGTTTTAGACTTTAAAATACGTACCATGGTCGCATAAATTTCCCGAGTATGGGGATTCGCAATTACATTTGAAATTTTTCTTAGTCAATTCGCATGCACCATTATTTTTGCAGGGGTTGTTAGTACAAGGATCTAAAAATGCCATAAAGAAAAATCAAATTAAAAAATAAATACTAGCAATAGAGTCAGCATATTACTGAGTTTCATTATACACCATTTTTGTTTTATTCATTAAAAGACAAACCGCCCTACCCTTCCAGAACTTTCTGCAAATACAGTATAATACTCTCAAGTTATGTAGTAGCCTTTTGTTTGACTAAATCTTTCTTTATCAGCAACGCGATGAAACATTCTCCACCAGAATCATATTAATTATCATATGATAATTTTTAAGAATTATATGATTCTATCATATCATATTTGTTAAGAATCATATTACTTATCATATGATAATTTTTAAGAATCATATGATTCTATCATGCCATCATTGTTAAGAATCATATTACTTATTATATGATTCTATCATATGATAATTTTTTAGAAATATATGATTATATCATATGATAATTGTTAAAAATCATATGATTATATCATATGATAATTGTTAAGAATCATATGTTTATTTGATATGCTAATTGTTAAGAATCTTATTATTTATCATATTAATATATCATACGACAATTATTAAGAATCATATGATTCTATCGTATGATATGATCGTATGATATGTATCATATGATTCTACGTAAAATATGATAAATAATTTTGGCTAAACTATTTCTTTATTTAACCGAGATTAACAATTATCATATGATAGAATCATATGATAATTGATCAGAAACATATTACTTATCATATGATTCTATCATAAATATTGATAAGTAATCGCCTCTAATCTCGGTTAAATAACGAAATAGTTTAGCCAAAATTTATAGTTTTCCATATAAAATAAAGACTTTTCAAACCATAACTAAATTCATTCTTAACACTCCTATACAAATCTAAAAGGGTAAGGTTTAGCGAGTTTCAATAAGATTCCTTTGAAACTCTACAGATGGCAGCACTAGAACATGATTTATTACTGCGATATGAGACTTATACAAATACAAATACTGACGACTAACTACAGGCTCCATGCCCTTGTAAACTATTCCATTTATCTATTACTCTATTATAAAAAAATAATACTTTTTACCTTACCGATAAAGTTGTGTTTTTATTACTTATACCCATAATCTGTAGTACCATTGGCTGTATTAAATGTTATGGACTTACTTAAATGACATTGAGCACCAAAATAAGGAGGAATGCAATCACATGTATAAGAAAATCCTTTGGGTTTGCAGCTACCTCCATTTGCACAGGGATTTTCAGCACAGGGATCTATAGCTGTATATGTATATGAATAATAGAGTGTTTTTAACTTTTTAGCACTATTAAATAAAAAGAATAAATTTAATAAATGTTTTTCTTTTCCGAATTCTTACCACTGTCGCATGTTTCTCCAAAATATGGTTTAACGCAATGGCAGAAAAATGAATTGTCACGCGCTTCACATGTGCCCCCATGCAAGCAAGAGACGGATGTGCATGCATCTAGATATAAAAAAAAACCTTTTTAATTGTGGGCCATAATTGCAATTATAATAATTTATCTTAAAAAAGAAATGAATTAAATTACATTTCGTGGAAATTGTTCATTATAAACAGTTATGTGTTGAGTTCGTGGTAACTGTTATTACTCCACTGGTCACATAGATAATAATATAGTTACGTAATCTCGTTATCAAAAGAATATACAGTCATAATAATTAACTAACTAATAATAATTATAACGATTTTTTTTATAATATTGAAAAATTCGATGTCTATAGAACTTCATCCCGCGCCAATACAAGAATGCTTCTAACCACGTGCGTTAAGAAAATGCGTAATGAGCAAACTTTTATTCATACAATTAGTTTTAAAATATTATTTTGTATTGTAATGCCCTTTCAATTTAAATATTAAGGATAGATAGGAAATATTGTTTACTAAAAAATAAAACTGTAAAATCTACTAAAATTAAATTGCGAATTAATAACTTTTATTTGGTAAATAGATGTATATTGTAGTTGAAATAAAATGATTTTAAACTATTTTGGCCCAAGTTTAGAAAATACTATAGAAATACACAAAATGTTTGCATATATCTGTTTATCTGCAATGCTTTAAAAATGCGATGTTTTGTTTTTATTTGTTACAACACTGTTACCACTGTGTTTTTAAATGTCTTACCTTCATCACAGTTTTTTCCATAAAACGGTTTTGGGCAGCTGCATTTATATTCTTTATTTTCAATTGTGCAATTACCGTGGTTTTTGCAAGGATTATTTGTGCAGAGATCTAATAAAAAAATATACATATTTCATAAATATTAAGTTTAAATGTGTAGAGAAGTTTAAAATCTACTTCAAAAATTGCAATACATACCATCTTCACATAATTGTCCCGAGTATGGAGATTCGCAAATGCATTTGAAATTGGATTCGGTCAACTCGCAAGTACCACTATTTTTGCAAGGATTATCAGTACAAGCATCTATTGAAAAAAAAAATACTAAGCAAGATAAACTCAAGTAATTACCTAATAAAAGTTAGCAATAAATTTTTTTTTAATTTTTGTTCTAAATCTGTTTAACAATAAAAAAATTTTTTCAAGGTACAAAGGATTAAATTGAATTACTATAAATTTTCTCCCATATTCTCCCATAGTTTTTCTTCTCTCATAGTTAAATCTAGTTAGTCTCATAGTTTTCTTGTCTCATAGTCAGACATTCTTCCATAGTTAAAGTAAAACGTGTTGCTACTTATTTCAAATTCTTCTTAAAAAATGCACTGTAAAAAAAAAGGTACTTAAAAATGAGTACCTGGACTTACTCGTTTTGCTTTGAGTACAATTGCATCGTAAATGAGCTGTGGCGTACTCAAATTTAAGTAATCGTACTTTCTCAAAAATGAACAATATAATTTAATACCGCTAATCTCAGCTTCTGTTCAAGTCATCTTAACAAAGCTACCTGACAAACTTAATATAGTTGTTCAGAAGATGGTTTTCCACATTATTTGATGTCGATTGCTTAAACGGAAACTAAGTTATTACAACTCAATTATCTTACTTCCAATTATTTTGGCACTCCTTTTTGAAATTTCTTCTGTATATAAGTCGCCCTGGTAGTTTAATGGATAAGTCTCTGGACTGCTGTGCCTGGGAATCTGAGTTCGATTCCAAATAAGTCTTGGTTGCAATTGTCGATATTTATTGAAAATGATTTATGAAGGCAGCCAACCTACGTATGTAACTGCTCTTTTTATTCAATTTTACTCATTGTATTAATTTTTAGTTGTACAATAATCTTTTTGTACAATGGGTAAGGCTCTGGATTTCGGTGCGGATGACATCAAGTAAACGGACGGATTAGGTTAGATTCCCGGTAAGTCGTGGTTGTAATTTTTGAAATTTATTGAAAGTGATTTATGCAGGCAAGCAAATGCCCTTTTTATTCATTTTACTCATTTTTGAGTACATGTCTTTTTCAAAAATGAAACTTATGTATTCGGAGCTATGATTAGCATCGAATGTAATAAAAAATGAGTGCATTCGACTTATTTTTAGTACCTATTTTTAAAAGTATAGATTTTAGATACATTGATATATTATAAATTTTGAGGACATTCTCCCATAATTAAACGCGTTGCTACTTAATCAAAATTATTTTTAACAAGTGGGTTTTGGAACAGTTTATGATGTTCTAAATAGTGTTTTGTGAAATAATATTAAAAAGACGACTGTTAAATAGAAAATAAGCATATATTATATTTTTACAGTATTATAGTGTATTTTATTGTTAATTTCTGATTATTTTCCCATACCGGTAGAACAGTTCGTATATATTTTAACATAAATGTATAGTTTATTTATTTTTATCAAATATAAAATTACTTACTTAATTCACATTGAGGACCAGAGTAGGGAGGAATGCAGTCACATATATAAGAAGAATCGTGGAGTTTGCAGTTGCCTCCATTCGAACAGGGCTTATCAGTACATGGATCTATAAATGTACAACAGATGTGGATAAATACAATTATTTTATTTTTGATTTATGTGTATCAAATTTTAAAAAAATAAATACTTTTTATTTCTAAAAACTCTTACCCTTTTCACACGTGGCTCCGAAATGTGGCTCAATACAGTTGCAGACAAATGAGGTTTCATTCACTGCGCATGTGCCATCATGCAAGCAAGGCGCGGATGTGCACGGGTCTAGGGATACGAAAATATTCATTTTTGCAATATGTCATAATTACTGTTAGATTATTTTATATCTGATTCAAATTAATCTTATAAATTATTGCTAACTAGAATTTTATCTTTGTTATGTCCTTCAAAATGGTTTTTGGTTTGGTTTGGTTTTGTTAATTAACGTCGCACTAGAGCTGCACAGTGGGCTATTGGCGACGGTTCGGGGTCAATCTCGAAGGAAAGACCCGGGAACACATACACATTCACACACACATTCATACATGCACCTCGTTATTTTAGAACCATGGTCAGATGACGAGGAAACACCGAACTGGCACCCAACGCCTTCAATAGACGTCGGGACTTTGGACCCCGATCAGATTTATCGTGCACCAGTCCCGTATACACGCCAGTATAATTTGTTAGATATTCTGGACGACTTTCTAGTATTTTTGTAGCGAAGTTGGCAACCCTCCGATCGCAAGATCACTACTTTTGTACTTTTCTATGTCAAGTCCATTTCCCGGATTCGAACCACCAATCCTCTGATTAGTAGCTGAACGCTTTACCAACTGAGCAACTGGGGCTCCCTTCAAAATGGAATAACATTAAGTCTATTTTTTACATAAACGTCTATACAATCAGCTTCATAGCGTATCAGGATAGAAATACATAGTTACACGCTTTGATGAGTCTATTTTGACACTAACGCTTTAATAAATAACACGATTAACATAAATATTGCCCCGTTCGCAAAGTCATTAAGTGTCAATTCGTGTAATACCTTGTTTTGAAGCATATCACATGCGACAAATGGAGCCATGGAGGCAGATGTAACAGTTTAGGTATCTTTGTTTAGTTATTGTGGTATTTATTGACGACCATTTCGTATTTCTAAAATCTGCTGAAATCACGTAAAATCCTTCTTGCCGTGCTTCAACACAGCCGCATCTGATTTCGTTACATGCTCTAGTCATGAAGAATTTATTTTGAATGCTACTTTTAAAATAGGCGATTTCTTTTAAAGTATTCATAACCATTCAAACATACCACAAAGGGATTAACGTATAGTATACAGCAATTATAAAATAGTTTGAGGAATCGGTTTGCGACTTATCACTTTTCTTATACACAAGGTTGTATTGAACTCAGGTTGCCAGTGTTTTCAAAATTACTACAGCAAATATCATGATCTGAAAATATACACTTGCCACTTAGTAAGTCTACTATCTAGTTCTTCCATTGAAATATTTTTACACTAGAATCCCTATATTTACCAATAAAAGTAAAGAGTTTGGCTTTGAAATCTACTCTTAGGCGTTTGGGAAATATCCCCTCTTGGTATTCTCTCGACATTACTGAATTAAACAATTAAAATATATATAATGATTTAATTGACGACTGCTCATTTTTAATTTTTTATGATTATATTATAAAAGAATGCATTATACGTACAAATTCTCAATAAATACTCAAAACTTGAAAATTAATATGTATTATTTAATATACAAAATTTTGTAGTCTATGCTGAGAATGAATACAGGAAGGACAGTAGTCAGAGTGACGACTTATGGCTCCAACTTGCTTCGAAACTTGCCAGTTATTTCTCTAACTTAGACTTCCGTCAATAAATACTTGAAATAATTAACGATTTTACAGATTAAATATTCGAATCAATAATTTCAAATGATAACTTTTGGTCTTTTTAATTATTTATAATGATAAAAAAATACGACTGTAATCAATATTCTACATTTTTGCTTAAAATTTGCAATATCCTGATCTAAAAAAACTATAAACTAGGTGCGCATTAAACAAAATTAAAAGGTCAGCACATTCAAAATTGATATAAAATGGCTCGATATATTTTTCTGTTTTAAATGCTTTTTTTGTTTAAAACGTTTTTTTCTGTTTAAATTTTTTTTTTCTGTTTAAAATGTTCTTTTCTGTTTAAAATGTTTTTTTCTATTTAAAATGTTTTTTTCTATTTAAAATGTTTTTTTCTATTTAAAATGTTTTTTTCTGTTTAAAATGTTTTTTTTCCGTTCCGGGAAATTCGAAGCATGTGGTAGTCGGAACAATTATTTGCCCTGATAATATTGCCTAATCTAGTGTAACCGTAACATTAATAGACGTATGAAAATTACGCCGTGAATTGAAATTCACTTTTACATGGTTAAACAAGAACAGCTTAAACGATTTACCGATTTGTACAAACCAAAGAATAGTTTTATGATTTCAAACATTGATTTTGATTTCGGTGTGAATAGCTACTTCTGATTCTGACTTACCGAGTTGGTCACCATTATAGTACTATTAATATAAAATTTATAACAAACTAATAACTTCTGTTATTTTCCCAAAATTCATAACACTAGTAATTAAATTCATTTGTCTTACCTTCTCCACAGGTGTTTCCAAAGTACGGAGCTTTACAATCGCATTTAAAAGAGCTTCCTTCTAATTTGCAAGTTCCGCCATTCCAGCAAGGGTTATTGATGCAGGGATCTTGTTATTTATAACAAATAATTTAAATTAATATTACTAAATATTGCTGCATCTGAACATTACTCATAAAAAAAAACGATTTAACTTTAAGCGAAATATATAGATTATATATACCTTCTTCACATGTCTTTCCTGAAAAGGGAACTTTACAATCACATTTGAAGGAATTCCCTTCCAAAGTGCACTTTCCTTCATTTTTGCACGGGTTGCCTGTACATGGGTCTGTTTCAGAGAAATATTGTTCAATTAAACTTGAAATGTTTTATAACAGCCTTGTCAAATTACTAAATATGATGTTTGACGGAGAAAATTGAATAGCCTTTGACAGGAGTGACATGTTAAATTTAGATGTACACTGTTACAAATTTAAAGTTGCAATTATTAAAAAAAAAAATCATTATTTAAAATCATTATTTAATATATCCTTCATATTCTAATGTTTTCCTTTCTTGTTAAAAATACCTTAATTAATAAATCTAGAATAAATTTTGTCTATATTGCAATTTTTGTCTATATATTGTCTATTTTGTCTATATATAAATTTTGTCTACATTTTGTATATATTGGTGCAATGACGAACTCAAATTTAAGTAACAGTACTTTTTCAAAGATGAGCAGTATGATTTAATATTGATAATCTCAGTTTCTGTTCAAGCCATCTTAACAAAGCAACCTGACAAGCTAAAAATAGTTGTTCAAATGATAGTTTCTCGGTAAGTTGATTCTGACATACCGAGGAACAGCCCCTGAACATTACTCATAAAAGAAAAATGATTTAACGGGAAATATATAGATTATATATACCTCCTTCGCAAGTCTTTCCTGAAAAGGGATCTTTGCAATCACATTTGAAGGAATTCCCATCCAGAACGCACTTTCCGTCATTTTTGCATGGGTTGTCTGTACATGGGTCTGTCACAGAGAAATATTGTTCAATTAAAGATAACATATTTGATAATAGCCTTGTCAAATTACAAAATATGATATTTACGTACATCTTAGTTAATAAATCTTGAATTAATCTTGTCTACACTGTAAAAAATGTGCTTAAAAATGAGTACATGACCATATTCGTTTTTCTTTGAGTACAAATACATCGTAAAGGTACAATTACGAACTCAACTTTAAGTAACGGTGCTTTTTCAAAGATGAGCAGTGTGACTTAATATCTTATTTAAAACAAATAATTTAAAATTAATATTACAAAATATTAATGCCTCTGAACATTGCTCATAAATGAAAAATGATTTTACTTTAAGGGAAATATATAGATTATATACACCTCCTTCGCAAGTCTTTCCTGAAAAGGGATCTTTGCAATCACATTTGAAGGAATTTCCATCCAAAACGCACTTTCCATCATTTTTGCACGGGTTGTCGGTACATGGGTCTGTTACAGAAAAATATTGTTAAATTAAA
This sequence comes from Troglohyphantes excavatus, assembly GCA_963932185.1. Classification (NCBI taxonomy): domain Eukaryota; kingdom Metazoa; phylum Arthropoda; class Arachnida; order Araneae; family Linyphiidae; genus Troglohyphantes; species Troglohyphantes excavatus. The sequence goes on along the minus strand of OZ010670.1, from coordinate 25,055,233 downwards.
GATAACATATTTGATAATAGCCTTGTCAAATTACAAAATAATATATTTATGTATATCTTAGCTAATAAATCTTGAATAAATCTTGTCTACACTGTAAAAAATGAGTACATGACTAGATTCGTTTTTCTTTGAGTACAAATACATCAAAAAGGTACAATGACGAACTCAACTTTAAGAAACGGTACTTTTTCAAAGATGAGCAGTGTGACTTAATATCTTATTTAAAACAAATAATTTTAAAATAATAATACAGAATATTACTGCTTGTGAATATTGCTCATAAAAGAAATATGATTTAACTTTAGGGAAATATATAGATTATATATACCTCCTTCGCAAGTCTTTCCTGAAAAGGGATCTTTGCAATCACATTTGAAGGAATTCCCATCCAGAACGCACTTTCCGTCATTTTTGCATGGGTTGTCTGTACATGGGTCTGTCACAGAGAAATATTGTTAAATTAAAGCTAACATATTTGATAATAGCCTTGTCAAATTACAAAATATGATATTTACGTACATCTTAGTTAATAAATCTTGAATTAATCTTGTCTACACTGTAAAAAATGTGCTTTAAAATGAGTACATGACCATATTCGTTTTTCTTTGAGTACAAATACATCGTAAAGGTACAATGACGAACTCAACTTTAAGTAACGGTGCTTTTTGAAAGATGAGCAGTGTGACTTAATATCTTATTTAAAACAAATAATTTAAAATTAATATTACAAAATATTAATGCCTCTGAAGATTGCTCATAAATGAAAAATGATTTTACTTTAAGGGAAATATATAGATTATATATACCCCCTTCGCAAGTCTTTCCTGAAAAGGGATCTTTACAATCACATTTGAAGGAATTTCCATCCAAAACGCACTTTCCATCATTTTTGCACGGGTTGTCGGTACATGGGTCTGTTACAGAAAAATATTGTTAAATTAAAGATAACATATTTGATAATAGCCTTGTCAAATTACAAAATAAGATATGTATGTATATCTTAGCTAATAAATCTTGAATAAATCTTGTCTACATTGTAAAAAATGTGCTAAAAAATGAGTACATGACCATATTTGTTTTTCTTTGAGTACAAATACATCAAAAAGTTACAATGGCGAACTCAACTTTAAGTAACGGTACTTTTTCAAAGATGAGCAGTGTGACTTAATATCTTATTTAAAACTAATAATTTAAAAATAATAATACAAAATATTACTGCTTCTGAATATTGCTCATAAAAGAAATATGATTTTACTTTAGGGAAATATATAGATTATATATACCTTCTTCGCAAGTCTTTCCTGAAAAGGGATTTTTACAATCACATTTGAAGGATTTTCCATCCAAAACGCACTTTCCATCATTTTTGCACGGTTTGTCGGTACATGGGTCTGTTACAGAAAAATATTGTTAAATTAAAGATAACATATTTGATAATAGCCTTGTCAAATTACAAAATAAGATATGTATGTATATCTTAGCTAATAAATCTTGAATAAATCTTGTCTACACTGTAAAAAATGTGCTTAAAAATGAGTACATGACCATATTCGTTTTTCTTTGAATACAAATACATCGTAAAGGTACAATTACGAACTCAACTTTAAGTAACGGTGCTTTTTCAAAGATGAGCAGTGTGACTTAATATCTTATTTAAAACAAATAATTTAAAATTAATATTACAAAATATTAATGCCTCTGAACATTGCTCATAAATGAAAAATGATTTTACTTTAAGGGAAATATACAGATTATATATACCTCCTTCGCAAGTCTTTCCTGAAAAGGGATCTTTACAATCACATTTGAAGGATTTTCCATCCAAAACGCACTTTCCATCATTTTTGCACGGGTTGTCGGTACATGGGTCTGTTACAGAAAAATATTGTTAAATTAAAGATAACATATATGATAATAGCCTTGTCATATTACAAAATAAAATATGTAAGTATATCTTAGCTAATAAATCTTGAATAAATCTTGTCTACACTATAAAAAATGTGCTTAAAAATGAGTACATGACCATAATCGTTTTTCTTTGAGTACAAATACATCAAAAAGTTACAATGGCGAACTCAACTTTAAGTAACGGTACTTTTTCAAAGATGAGCAGTGTGACTTAATATCTTATTTAAAACTAATAATTTAAAAATAATAATACAAAATATTACTGCTTCTGAATATTGCTCATAAAAGAAATATGATTTAACTTTAGGGAAATATATAGATTATATATACCTTCTTCGCAAGTCTTTCCTGAAAAGGGATTTTTACAATCACATTTGAAGGATTTTCCATCCAAAACGCACTTTCCATCATTTTTGCACGGTTTGTCGGTACATGGGTCTGTTACAGAAAAATATTGTTAAATTAAAGATAACATATTTGATAATAGCCTTGTCAAATTACAAAATAAGATATGTATGTATATCTTAGCTAATAAATCTTGAATAAATCTTGTCTACACTGTAAAAAATGTGCTTAAAAATGAGTACATGACCATATTCGTTTTTCTTTGAGTACAAATAAATCCGCACTTGACAAAAGTTTAGACATTTTCGTATAATTTTGTATGTTTTGAAATGTTCTTTCAATTTGTATAAGTTTCCTTTGCAGCCAAATAAACTTTAAAATAGTTTAGCTTCATTGTGAAATCTTCTACACTGTAAAAGAAAGTACTTAAAAATGAGTACCTGAACATACTCGTTATTCTTTGAGCACAAATACATCGTAAATGTGCAATGGCGAACTCAAATTTAAGTAACGGTACTTTTTCAAAGATGAGCAGTGTGATTTAATATTAATAATCTCAGCTTCTGTTCAAGCCATCTTAACAAAGCGACCTGACAAGCTTAAAATTGTTGTTCAAATGATAGTTTTCCACATTATTTGCTGTCGCTGGCTTAAATGGAAACTGAGTTGTTTTCAACTCAACTATCTTACTTCTTTTGACACTCCTTTTTAAAATTTCTTCTGTTTATAACTTCTTCAAATCGTCCTGTAAGTTTTACCGATAAGGATCTGGACTGCGGTGCCTGAGAATCTGGGTTCAATTCCAGGTAATTCTTGGTTGCAATTGCCGATATTTATTGAAAATGATTTCTGAAAGCAGCCAACCGACACAAGCAACTGCTCTTTTTATTCATTTTTACTCATTGCATTCATTTCTGAGAATATGTCTTTTTCAAAACTGAAACTTATGTATTCGGAGCCATGATAAGTATCGAATGTACTCAAAAATTAATAAATTTTACTTATTTTGCAGTATTTATTTTTAACAGGGTATAAGTAAATCTTGGTTACTTTTCTTGGTAAATTTTAATAAAAATTTAGTTGAAAATTTACTTAATTCAATTTTTTCGAACTTGATCAATTTTGGCAAACGTTGGGTCAGCTAAAGAGCCAGTCTCGTATTAAGAATAAAAAATTATATTTGCGTTTCCATTTAATAAATTAACTATTTTTGAAAGTATGTTGTTTATAGATAAAACTTAAATGAAGTGTTATACGCCTATATTTTAACAAAACAAAGAAACGTGAATAAAACAATTATATGTACCATTTTCGCATGCATCACCATAATATGGTTTTTTGCAAGTGCAATTAAATGATTTCCCCTTTGGTTGACAAATTCCACCATTCTTGCACGGCGCACTCGTGCAGGCATCTGAAAGAAAGCATATTAAACATATATAAATAATTCAACATAGTATTATTATTATTTAAGTAGCATCATTAATATTATTATTTAAGTAGCATCATTAATATTATTATTTAAGTAGCATCATTAATATTATTATTTAAGTAGCATCATTAATATTATTATATAAGTAGCATCATTAATATTATTATTTAAGTAGCATCATTAATATTATTATTTAAATATTAATGTGTTATTATGTGTGCTTTTTATAAGTTACCTAATCAGTATTAATAATATTTTCGAGTTTTAAAAGTAGGGTTTGGGTTATTAGTTATAAGCCAATAAAAACTCCGGAGTATAATTTTTTTTAATGAGCACAGCTTTCAATAAGATAACTTTTCGAACTTTTTTATCGCATCAGAGGGAATGATACAAGGTTAAGAAACAACTATCCTATTAGCGAACCCCCAAGACTTATTGGTTGATCTTTTTAATTAAAAATATGTTATTTAAATATTATTAACCTAACTCAACTTCAATTCAATTTCAACTAGGTTGGCTACCAAGTTAGGCATGTTTCAATGGATTAACAGGGTTAAGTCATAGTTCAATACATTGATCAATAATAAACTGTTCCACTAATCTGAATGACCTAGACCAGTGGTTCCCAAAGAGGGTTCCACAAAAAAATTTAGGGGTTCCGCGCGACAAATTTTATTTGATTAAAAAAAATAAGAATTTTGTTTAATTTATGCACATTTTCCTCGGAAAATTTACAATCGCCCCCCAAAATTTATGTAATTTTTTTTTTGTGGTGGCTTATTTTATTGGTCATAAATTTGAATTATCAGACATATTAAATAATATGGCTTGGGTATCTACACTTGCATACCTTGCTGATATATTTGGAAAATTGAACGAATTATGTTTGGCTTTGCAAGGAAAATAAGTCAACATATTGCAAACAAAAGATAAATTGGTTGCCTTTTCAAGGAAAATACAATATTGGATTTCAGCTGTGGAGCAAAATAACTTCGAGTGTTTCCAGACGCTTAGTGATTTTCTCGAAGAATATGAAGTGGATTTAGATATGGAAATCCGTGATGGTGTAAAAACACATCTGTCCAGTTTACAGCAATCACTCGTTGATTATTTTCCAAACCTAGAGAATCAAGATAATTACTGGGTACAAAATCCTTTTAAAATAAAAGAAAAACCAAAAGTATTTCATTCCATGGATTACGAAAATTTGATTGAACTGAGTTCGGATACACAATTAGAAGCCAAATTTAGAACAGTTTCATTAACAATATTCTGGTCAGATGTATTCGATAATAATCCAAATTTAGCAAAACAGGCTATTCGAATTCTATTGCCGTTTGCAACCACTTATTTGTGTGAAGCTGGGTTTTCAAAATATGTTGCGACAAAAACCAAATATCGTAACAGACTTGATGCTGCACCAGATATGCGAGTTCAGTTATCAAACCTAACGCCCAATTTTAAGAGAATCATGGAATGAAAGAAGCAGATGCATTCTTCACATGAAAGATTTTCCATTTATTTTAGTTTGTTTTGTATTTTTATTAATTATTTCTATGATGAATTTTTTTTTTTTTGAGTTTTGCTTAATTCAATAAAATCTAAAAATACCAAAATAATACTTGTTTCATTTAATATCAGATATTAAATTTTGAAAAGTCGTTGATTAAAAAATATTCAGGGTTCCGCGATCATTGGCAACAAATTTTGGGGTTCCACGACCAAAATAGTTTGGGAACCACTGACCTAGACATTTTGGAATCAAACTATATATACCAAACAATTGATCCATATCCAAACTTTTATTTTTTTAAAAATGATGAATTTATAGATGATTGGCTGGTGTTTAATGGCGCAAGAGAAACTCAAGGGCCACACTGCGAGACAATAAAATATTTTTCATTCAGCCAATAAAGCATTTTTACACATTAACAAAAAACACCTCAACGCATTTCATGTTTGATATAAAATGATGATGGAAACTGTGTCGACCGCAAAAAGTAATTTTAAGGGAGACCCAAGCTTTGAATTCTGAAAAAAATTGCTATTTTTGTTTTTTCATAAAACGATGCTATATATATATATTTAAGAAGGTGAGTACACAATTTCAAAACAGCAGAAGAAAGAGAACAAAAATGTGTTTTTTAAACATGTTTATATACCATTTATCATCTGCCTACCTACTTTTCGTCTGCAACATTTATCAGAGTCAATATTTAAAAAAAATTTGTTTACAAAGCGTTAAATTAAAACAAAACATTAAATTAAAACAAAATAATATATTAAAAAACATTAATACATTAAAACAAAACATTAAATTAAAACAAAACAATATATTGAATCAAAACAAAGCATTTAATTAACACAAAACATTTAATTAAAACAAAACATTACATTAAAAACCATTAAATTAAAACAAAAAAATAGATTAAAAAATATTAAATTAAAACAAAATATTAAATTAAAACAAAACATTAAATTAAAGCAAAACATTAAATTAAAATAAAATATTAAATTAAAACAAAACATCAAATTAAAATTAAAAAAAAAACATTAAATTAAAACAGAACATTAAATCAAAAGAGAACATTTAATTAACACAAAACATTAAATTATAACAAAACATTAAATTAAAATGAAAAAAATATTAAATTAAAACAAACATTAAATTAAAACAAAATATTGAATTAACACAAAATATTAAATTAAAACAAAATATTAAATCCAAACCAGAACATAAAATTAATTGCATCGTACCATCACATTTCCCTTTAGTTTCCTGGAAATTAAAAGGACATATGCACTTTTTACCATCCGATAACAGTCCTCCGTCAAATGTGCAGTTAGCTCCTTCTCCACAATTGCATTCTAAATGAATTAATTCAATAAGACTATTAACGTTACGAATGATAAATTACGTAAAAAATTGTAAAATTGTAATTATTTAATGAATATATGTCATTAAATATTACAAATATATAAATAACGTACATAATTTATATAAATATTTGTCATAAATATCCGATTTTATAAATATAATTACAATGGTTCTGGGAGTTATAAAATGTAATTATATTTTTCCTACTAAGGTTCATAAGTTTCATATTGCAAGCCTTTCGGACGCTACCTTTAGAGGAGAATCGTCGTAAGCAGAATATAAAACAAGTTGTACATGTGTTACATATGAAGCCTTATAACGAACCTGATCTTCAGTCAGAAACTATCAGTGGTCACAACAAATTCCTTATACCACATATGCATCACTAAGACAACCACTTCACGCAGCATATGTAAAAAAAAAACGTGCAAGAATCAGATAAAACAACCGAAGTATATTCTGGCCGTGTTACAGGAAGTCGATCCAAATACAATTCCCGGGTCTTTCCTTCGAGGTAGACCCACGAACCGTCCCCGTTAGCCCAATGTGCAGCTCTAGTGCGATTTTAATTAGCCAAAAACAAACCAAATCATTACAGCGGGTTGCTGTTGAAGAACGGTGAGTAATACTACTTAATTGGCACAAGCAGGAACGCCACAATCAAGACGGTAACCGTGAGGGCAACGTCACCGGCTGAAGTCCGTAAGGTTGTACATGCTTGATTGATACGTTTTTCGTAAGATTGCTGATTCGATCCGCGGTGATGGCAACAATTCTTAACCTGGTTTATGTTACTTTAAAATTAATTTACTTATTCTGATATTTCTTTGGGATACATTACTGCTAATCTGCCATAACTGCTACCTTGCGATCAATATTTCGCATATTATTCATTTACGAAATTGCCCAACTAATATGTGTGTCTGTATATATTAGAGGACATAAATACTAGAGGTCCTAATTCAAATTTATCAAACTGGGTGATGTTGAAGGCATGGAATTTTTAATGGGACCAAAGGTCATGGATGCAAATCGTAGTTGAATGGAAAAGGAGGCAGAAAACTATATTTTTATAAAATTATTGTACGATAAAAATATTTTAAATTTGAATTTCACTAAAAAATTCTTAAAACAAGAGCTGTAGAAAAAGTATGTTCGAACTATAAAAAAAAATACACATGGCCTACCTTCACATAAATGAGTCGAATATTTTCCGAACCCAGGTGGGCAGACACACTCTATTTCTCCAGAAGAATCCTTTCTGCAATGCCCATGTTCGCAAATGCATTCTGCATTAGTAATAAAAAAAGTTGATGTTATATTTTCAACAATGTAATCACTTTACAATTATGTAATTGAAATGAAACAAATTATAAAACTTAAAGTTACCTAAAAAAAAAAATACTGATTCTAATATGGACAATTTTTTTTCTTCGAATAACTGCTAAATACCGGTTTTTGCCCTGTAGAAAGTTACGATTTGAGAGTGCGCTTCACATCTCAAATGAAACAAATGGAAAAAAAATACAACACATTCTAATATTTGAGGGAAACTGGATATTCTTTGACAATCTTGGACACTTTTTTCAATGATTGGCAGTGAAAGACGAACTAGGTGGATCCCAGGGGCTACCACCTTATCCAAAGAAATTAGTTCTTACTATATCAGGGATCTATGTCGGTATCATTCACTATTTTTTACTTCCCAATGGTTAAGTCATCTCAGGAGATCAGTACTGTGCAGTTAAGTTGTAGTTGGGTAAAGAACAGCCAAACAGCTCTGACGGATAAGCAAAATTTCGAATCTGTAGGTCTGTTATCACTACAGGAAAGTTTAATTTATATTTTCAACATATTCCTTTTTTTTTACAAAAATATTTTTTTTTAATTATATCAGTAGAGAAGGTTTTCAAACGTCCTGCCAATGCTTTAAATATGAAAATGATTTCAAAAAAGAGATTTTTATCAACTTTTATATTATGTGTACTAATGGAAAAACTGGAGATACTCGAACCGTTTGCATCCGTCGGGTGATAACCATTCGGCAGTTCTACAAGTTGTACTGTGAACTTGTACATATTCTCCTGATTGTTATTTAACTGACTTTCATCCATTGTTTACCGTAAATTTTTCCTCGAAGCAATACTTCACCATTGGTTCAGCATTCTATCAAGCAATAGTACACTTTATCGCCTCCAAGACGGGTAAATTTTTTTGCACTCAGAATTACCAACCTGGTCACTGAATGCCACCGATGTACTAATTGTACTGAAAACAACTTCTGTTAAATAAGTATTTTTATATCCCGTTATATTTGCTTTTCATTTACCACATCAAATGGAACATTTGCAATAACTCAAAGATTACCATTCACCTCAATTTAAAACCGTTTCCAAGCTTTCGGCGAGAGCGGTAAAAATAATAAAGCGTAATGGAATTGAGCACCATTTTGGTCTCTCAGCCGAATCGTTGAATAGTACCGAGTTGTCGCGCTTCGAGCTGTGCCCGAACTCGCTACTTCATGATCCACAGCAAGGTGCCCTAGCCTTTTCGGCCAAAACGATCGCTGATGGCCGAGAACGACCAGTTTTAATTTAACGCCTTAAGTACACCGCAGCACATTCCCCTCGCAGTGAAGCGCCCGTCAGATCTACTGATGTGATGTCACGTAGAATAATGGTGGTGCACGAATTCGTCAGTGACGTATTGTGTGACGCGTTGTCACGTGTTGCCTCGGTTGTAGTTGTGCCCGTGATATGCTGATGACGTGGGCAGTGTTTGTAGTGGAAAAACTCTTTGATATGATGATTATTCGAAGAAATTTGGTAAGTTATGCGCAGTTAGTTGCACATTAGGGTGGAGTGAAAGTATAGGCAAAAATATTTTTTTTCGAATTTCAACTATTAATAGTGCGGAAAAGTTGTCATTTGGTATCATAATGACAGACCTAAAATAGTTTTATTCTATCTTTTCATCTTGAGGTTCCCCTCTGGCCTTGAATTCTACAAAATTGGCTTTTTTTTACAACACTGAAGTTTTTATTCTACAGTAATTCAATTTCTAATATAGAGGTAAAGTTTCCATTTGGTATCAATAAAAAAAAGTTAAAATAGCTTTAATTTACATATTCATTCACTTCGAAGGTCCACTTTGATCTAGGAAGAATTCACTTCTGCATCATTGCGCGTGCGCGGGTATTTTATATCTACCTCATTAAACGAATTCGTTCAAATGTACAAGACGGTAATTCATTGTCATATCATTTATCATCTTAGCGACGGTAGACAAAGATACATACATTACTTGAGTTTGTGCCTACGTTCTCGTGTATTTTCACTTCAAAATTGTGTATTGTCGAATCGATGATTAAACTGTGAAAAATGACTACCACTAGCAAAGCAAAAACAAGAACTAAATTAAAGTCCCCTGCGTTTGGATCACTAAAGAGTTTAGTAAAATTGTTTTGCCCACCTATGAACACGTGATAAAGTATTATTTATACGCGAGGCACGCTTTAAAGCCAGATGAAACGACGAAACATCTCCAAGAGCATAACTGACTATCTAACAGAAAACGGAATTTCTGCTGATAATATTGTAGCTGTCGGATGTGAAGGAACCAACGTAAATACTGGAAGAAATTGAGGAGTAATAAGGTTTCTCGAAATTTATTTTTAAAAAAAACTTACAATGGTTGGTATGTCAGCTTCATTCAAACGAGCTTCAATTATGACATATACTAGAACACGTAAACGGTAAAACTACAGCTCCTTGTGCATTCTCTGGTATTTTTGGAAAAGCATTGGCTAATTGTGAACAATTGCCAGTTGTATTATTTGAGACAATTCAAGTTAACCTACCAGAAATAAGTAGAAGAAAGTTAAATACTGAACAACATTACTAATTTGATATTTGCCAATCAGTGGCTAGCGGCCAGTGCTCCACAATTTTGTCAGGACGACAACCTGGAGCATTGATTCATTCAAGGTGTTTAACGAATGCAAATCAAATTTTGCGTTTGTATATCGCAACCGTCAACCATCACAGAATTTATACACACTAGCAGAATACGTTATAAAAGTTTATGCACCAACTTGGTTTATTATTAAGATTCACCACTCCTGAAAAGATGGTGCCAAACACGTCTTTGAAACAATAAAAAGATCTTGTTATCTCTCTTCTGAAATGAAAACTGTGATAGATCCTGTGATTCAGCGCAATGATTTCTTAGGGAGTCCAGAAAATATACTGTTAGCAATTATGACAGATGATCGAAAATTCATCAAGGAGCTTGGTTTGCATAGGATCTTGGCGGCAAGATCCATTGAACTGCGCAAATTTATAATTCCAGATTTTAACTTCGAAGCTGAAGACTACAATAATCTTATATATTGACAGAGTTTGGAAACAACGGAACATGGGAATTTCACATGAAGTTTTGAAACAAGTGGTGCTTGATGACATACCTGAAGTGTTTGAGTTCGCAAACTACCCATGTCATATTCAATCGGCGGAACGATGTGTTAAATTAGTTAAAATTGGTGCAAGCAAGAGACATGGGTTTATTAGATTCAGATTGCAGAAAACTTATTCCACAATATAACACCAAAGCAGAATATCGTCAATAATCAAGTCAATAAGTAACCCATTAAACTATGTTCAGTTGTTTGTATTGTGGTTACAGTTTTAGTTCTGAGGAAAATTCAAAGAATTTTTTTTACTAATATCTGTAGATTTAAATGATACTCTTGTGAACTATGCTAAGCTGGATTCATTTTATACTTACTTCACCTTTGTTCTTTAGTATATGGAAATATATGGTAGTATATGGACATTTGATGTAAGTTCGTACTCCGGGCGGAGCCTCAAATTATCTTTAATATTGTAAGAACTTGTTAATTTGCTTTTATGTTTAAAAAATTAACTTATATTAAAGCTAAAATTTCCACAGTATTAAATTCTGATACATTTTTCTCATCCTATAGTGCGTTACAACATATTCAATTTTTACCTATTATTGGTAAATTTCAAGGCCCGAGGGGAACCTCTAGATATTATTTGCTATCAAAATCCTTTTACCTGGTAAATAATGTATACGAAAGGCAACTTTTCCGCACTATTGCATTACATATATCAAATTTTGATTTTTTCGCTCCACCCTATTGCACATCCCTCGCTTTACTAATGACGTCATAGCAAAAAACGCTTAAGGTTATGAAAGTATACCCGACATTTTCGGTTTTAGCACCCTTTTTCTATATGGAAACCATTTAAAATGTATTTTTTTAAATATTAGGGTTAGGTAGAAAATATAATTTTGGCCCCGGACTACCTTTACTAGCAGGGATTTCTGCAAGTAATTAATATCATGTTAAATGCTGGTTCGCTTGTAGGATTGACATTGTATTTCGCATTTAATATTCTAATTACATGTTTAAATTTGAGGGAGGTCCCAGGTAAGTACAGTTACGTCACTAAGCCATTCCTTGCATTGAACGACCAAAACTTAAATCGTCAGAAATAATATCAAGTCTGGGAATTAAGTCCAGTAAAATCCATCTACTAATATTCCAATGACTTCTTACCTTTTTCACACTTATCACCCCAAAAGTTGCCCATACAATTGCAACTGAAGGTTTTGTCTGTAATGTTACATGTTCCGCCGTTCTCACAAGGGTTTGAACTGCACGGATCTGAAAAATCAAGGATTTGTAGAATGAATAATACATGAAACGATTTATAGAAGAAATCTATAAAAAAATCTCTGTTGGGAGCTTTCAATTAAATATTTGAACACGTATTTATAGTTAAAATGTTGTTCCTCATTTGAGGCTTCTACTTTCCAAACCAGATAGATCCGTTTTCATAAATTTTACAGGGAACGCTAAAAACAATTGACGGGCATCTACATTTGGATCTACACGCATGACTTTGAATGCTTTTTTAAAAAATTCATGCATTTTTGGTAAATACCGCTTTGAGAAGTGATTTAGTGCATTAAAACTTGTTAAAAAATATATAAAAATGTGGATCTATATGTGTTTGAAACTAGAAGGATAGTATTCAGTTAATAAAAAATATCCTATTTGTATTCGATCTGTTCATGAATTATCGATTTTTCACAAAAGGGCTTTTTGAATTTGCATTTGAACCTTGATCCTAACACGGCACATTCACCACTATTTTGACATTTCACAAAACATTAAAAAAAATGGTATAAAACTATTTAAAAACGGGAATTACTTGAAGTTGAATTAAAGAACATACATTGCCACATCAATAACATTTTGAGAATTTAAAATTGTTGTTATTGAAAAGACACAAACACTGAATTAAAAGAATCGAGATAAATAATTTATGCTATGATATTTATTATGCATTTTGAAGTAACAAACTTCTTCAACATTCGAAGAACGAGGATAAGAAGTATTTTATCGAATATTACAATACTATAATTATATTATAATATTACAATAGGATAGTTTTTAAAACCAGTGTAACAGTTAGTCGAATATTAAAAGGTTGTTTACGAATATCAAGAACTTTTTGGCTGGTGTAGTAACACTGCCACGAGTGGTATAAGGAATTATTATGCCACAATCGAAACTGATTTTGGCGCTCTAATTAGCACAAATCCCATTTTTGGCGTTTTGGCTACCTGGATCATATTTGTTGGAAAATTCTGATCAATAGTGCGAAGAGTGATTTTTAAAAAATAAAATACAATTTAAAAATCCTTTATTAAACAATACACAGATAAAAAAAAATGTAAATCTAAAGAATTTTTTTTATTTTATTGTGATGCAGAAGTATAAAAAATTAATATCTAGAAAAATGTTATATGTAGATAATTAAATGTAGAAAATAAATTTTCAAACAAAATTATTTGCAATTCCCTATTTAAAGAATTTTTTTGCCGCCTTATTTAGTACAGCGCCTATTAAACAACCGTCGGCTTTAAGCGCCGGCTTTAAACAACCAATTAACCCTATATTGGGATTATAAACCTTTGATAACATCATTCTGTTGCAATAAATCCATCCCACGCTTACATTGAAGTATACTATATTTTTATTTAATAAAATCAGTAGATTAATTATTTTGAAAGAAAACTCGATATTCATATTAAAAGTAAATCTATAACTAAGTTTTATCGAATATTAACTAACAGAACCAAACACAAAATATTCGAAAATACACATACCATCCCAGATTATTCATAAGAAAAAATACTATTTTATTTAAGAAAATAAATTTTTTACAAAACTTATAAGTTTAAAATATTAAAAAAAATTAAGTATGTCTATTTGGCAATATTATATCAATGGAATTTCTTCATACTGCATTATTTACATTCTTTGAAAAGATTTAGGAACACTTAAAGTTGATTTACAAGAAATTATGCTTCAAGGTAAAATTAAAATAACTTTTGTTGCTATTCAGCTTACCATTTTCGCATTTTTTTCCACTGAAAGGTGTTTTACATGAGCAAATGAAGCCTATTTTTCCAACACTGCAAGTGCCATTATTTTGACAAGGTTGGGTTGTGCAAGGATCTAGTTTAAATAACAATGTACCCAGTGTAGAATATTGTTTATTGACAATCAATGTGTTATGAGAAGCAATATCATAAAAAGTCCCTTACCTTTTTCGCATTGTTTACCATAGTACGGTTTATTGCAATCACATTTGAAACTTGTTCCACTAACAGTACAAGTGCCTTTATTTCGGCAAGGGTTTGACGAACAAGGGTCTAAAAACAATGTAAAATATAAAACTGTATTTTTTTAAGGAAAATAAATATTACTTTGTAGATGTAAGCATGCTGATGAAGCACCGATTTCAAATTTATTTTTTAACAAATATATTTTCTATATGTTGATAAATGTGTTTACTAAAACAGTTTAAGGTATGCTAAGCTTTCTATAATTGGAAGCAAACGTACATATTTTGGCGGAGTATTTTAACTGTTATTATATTTAATCTAAGTTCATTTCTCGCATTTTGTTTTACTATTGAATAAAATATATCCAATCTTTTTTAAATGTCAGCAATCAAATAGTTTACATTCGTACAGAACATTATTTTATTAATTTCACATTACTGAAAATGCACTTGTATGTCTCGGTGTATGTCATATGTCAAACATACTTTATATGTGCTTATATATTTTAAATTAGTTAAGTTAAATTAGAACAATTTCGTGAATGAAACAGAACAATAACTAAGAGACTTAGTGTACTGTGTTTCCAATAAATTATAATTGGATTAATACCGCCCAAAACAGGTTTGAATTTATTAATAAACGAGTTTGAGTGACTTGACCAATCGGGTTGTCTAAACCATGTAAACAACGCAATGTTGCAGAGGCTATTTCAACAGAGAAATACGCACTATAATGAGTTTGTAGAAGTATCGCCAGCATTTTATAAAAAATATTTACCTGAATACATTGAGTTATATCTAACATTTAAATACGAGTCTCAAGAATAGTACGCTAACACACTACACTGCTGTACGTTTAATTTTGCACACTGTAAAAAAAGGTACTTAAAAATGTGTACCTGAACATACTCGTTTTTCTTTGAGTACAATTGCGTCGTAAATGTGCGATAATGTACTCAAATTTAAGAAATCGCACTTTCTCAAAAATGAGCAGTGTGATTTAATATTGCTGATCTCAGCTTCCGTTTAAGCCAAAGCGATCTGTTAAACTTAAAATAGTTGTTCAAAAGATGGTTTTCCACATCATTCGATGTCGATTACTTAAATGGAAACTGTGTTATTACAACTCGATTATCTTATATTCTATTCTTTTGGCAGACTTTTTTGACATTTCTTCTGTTTATAACTTCTTCACGTCGGCCTGGTAGTATAACTGATAAGGCACTGGACTATGGTGCCTTTGAATATGCGTTCGATTCTCGGTAAATCTTGGTTGCAATTGTTGATATTTATTGGAAGTGATTTAAGAAGGCAGCCTACGTAGGCAAGTAACTGCTCTTTTTATACATTGTACTAATCATGAGTACATGTTTTTTTGAAAAATGAAATTTTTGTATTCAGAGCTATGTTAAGCATTGAATGTAATCAAAAACGAGTAAATTTTACTTTTTTTGAGTACCTATTTTTATCAGTGTAGTTGGAGATGTAATTGGACTTTTGTTTCAAATATGTGAAGTTTGATGTTGCATTTAACAGAAAATTACGCCTAGCAACACAGTTTCAGAATCCTCTGCATAGAAATATTCAGTAAATTTGGCATAACGTTTTATCCAATGTTTATTTTACTATGCAGTTATATAATAAAGCCTTACTTTTATTTTCACATAGTTTTCCAATGTATTCGGAGGGACAAATGCATTTGTATGTTTTGTTCTCATCAGCACATGTGCCGCCATTTTTGCATGGATTTTTGGTACAAGGACCTATGAAATAATGGAGTTTTATATTAATCAACTGACTTTGTCAATAACACATTTCTAATCATTTAGCTATATAAATATAACATATATAACATAGCAAAATAAATATAAGTAGCATTGAATTTGAAAAAGGTAGCACAGATTCAATTTAACTATACACGATTTTACATAAGTGTATAAATTTATGTATCAATGGGAAACATTATAATAATCAGCATATTTCGGCACTTAAAATTTTAAACTTAAATTGAAATGTGTTAAATTACGGTTTACCTTTGCAGGAATTATCTTCCACTTTATAGCCGTCTTTGCATATACAATTTATAGTTGTGGACCAAATAGTGACCTTCATTGTGCAATTTGATTCTTTTCCACAATTGCAAGCTGTAAATTTTGAAG
Organism: Troglohyphantes excavatus; assembly: GCA_963932185.1. NCBI lineage: Eukaryota > Metazoa > Arthropoda > Arachnida > Araneae > Linyphiidae > Troglohyphantes > Troglohyphantes excavatus. Next base: position 25,038,847 of record OZ010670.1, on the reverse strand, counting down.
AATATCATGATCATGTAATATAAATATTTGAATTTAAATATATTAGCAAACTACAAATTAAAACAATACCATTTTCAATACAACGAAAGTATGGTAAATTATATTCATCAATATGGGCTATGAAAATGCTTCAACAGGGAGGACAAATTCACATAGAGCAAAGCTGATTATAAGTAGCATGAGATAGGGATCATTGATCACAAAACAAAAAAATTTTACTAATCTGCTAATGTACTATGAAAACTATTAATTTTTTTGTGGAGTATTTATTTAAAATGTATAAACTTTGAAAGACTAAGTAACTACTAAGTAACAGTAATAATAACAAACAAGAAAATTGGTAAGAAATCACGATTTCAAAGGCATTAAAACAGTTGACTTGGGTACAATTTTGAGTCATCTGCTATAACTTATTAACCTCGTTTAGACCTCACAACATTTTCGTTTGCGTCTTGTAATATATATAATTTAATAAAAATGCATAATTCCGATTTATCCTCCGATTTCCTAGATTTATATATAACTGCAGACAATAACACTGCCATTATTGATCTTTTTGATAAACGGAATGCTTTTAATCAATTACCTATCAATAACAGTTTACGAAATATTATTATTTCCAAAATATCACGAATCAAAAGAATTTGCAATTTAGATTCCAATCTTCATAAAAATATTTCAGTTCTAACAAAAAATCTTTTGAACAATGAAATTCCATTTAAATTTATTAAACGTTTCTGTGACTCTTTATAAGGATTTTTCATTGATATTACGCTCTACTTGGAACCGATTCCCATTTGCGCTATGAGGTAACTGATACGTCTGGAAGCCGAGGGTGAGAAAATTAATGGAAAAATAGGGTGTGTCTGCCTCGTTTAGACCTCACAACATGCCTTGACTTTGTACAGTCAAGACGCTTTTTTCGTTTGCTTCTTGTAAGTTTATATATTTTTCATTTATTGTCATTAATTGATCTGTCTAATATGATGGCCTTTTTTTTTGTTTATATTCTGTATATACTATGTATATATTCTTGTATATATTTGGTAATTTTTAGTTTACTTAAATAAGTATTTAGAGCTCTTGGGGTTGGATTGGCAATTTGTTTTTAACATTGCTAATACAGAAAGAGCTCTATTTGACTTTTCAATGCGATCCTACGATGAAGTACCGTTTCGATTATGTCTTTCACTTTTTAATAAAATATTTATTAGTATAATTTTTACTTTAATAATTCATATTTTAGTTTTATCACTTGGCGTTCATTACATTTGCTATATTTTTTTTTCTATTTAACAAAAGTGATTTACTTATTTTTTTTAATTTAATCATTTTTGTGTTTTACTATATATATATATATATATATATATATATATATATATATATATATATATATATATATATATATATATATATATATATATATATATATATATATATATATATATATATATATATATATATATATATATATATATATATATATATATATATATATATATATATATATATATATATATATATATATATATATATATATATATATATATATATATATATATATATATATATATATATATATATATATATATATATATATATATATATATATATATATATATATATATATATATATATATATATATATATATATATATATATATATATATATATATATATATATATATATATATATATATATATATATATATATATATATATATATATATATATATATATATATATATATATATATATATATATATATATATATATATATATATATATAAATTTAAAGGAATGCATTATTTAAAGCTTTTTGGTTTTTTAAATTGTTTTTTTAGTAGTGGAAATTGATTTTTTTAGACGGCAAAAATAGAACACACAGTTTGAATGGTTCTTAGCCAAACGGATTTATTTACTCCAAACAAGCATTACCATTGAAAAAAACTAATTTCTGACGTTGTAGTAAAGTATCCTACACCGGCTTCCTGTTTTACTGTAATTGTAAATAAGTCTACTTTAAAAAAAAAAATTGCAGATTATCGGAATCTTTAGTTATCACAGATTATATTGATACTAAAAACGTAATTTTAGCCACATTACATGGTACTTAAACACTTTACTAAATTTGGGAAATACAAAAAAATGGAATAAAGTAAACCCCGTTGACGTTATATAACATAAAGTAAGACAAATATATTAGCAAGATATTTCATTATTTTAAAGGAACTTGGATTAATTTTTTTTTTTTTTAAATTTAAATTTAACTATTACTTACGCCTGCACTCTACTGTTCTGCCATATTTATACACTCCAAATTCAGGAGCACATGTGCACACTGATTTTCCATCTTTCTCCACACATTTTCCATTATCGCACTTGCACTCTGTTTGAAAAGAGAGAAAGTATTGTATATTTAAATATGAAGTGTGAAAAAGTAGAAACAAAATCACTAAATCTTTAAATAATATATAAAAGTTTATTTTTTCACATTTTAATTTCAACTGTCAAAATGGCAAAATATTACCTACTTTTTATATTTAAAGCATAAACTTTCTCTGACATAATTTAATTTCTTATCTACAGCTTAAGGGAGACTCGAGCCCCGAATCCCAATTTGTTTATTAATGAATTCAGAAATACAATTTTTTTTATATTAGTAGACATCTTTTTCTGAACAATAATCAAAAACCAAAATATATTTAAAAATTATTTTTGTTATTTTTTGCGTTTTTTAAGCTTGAATATACTTTTTTAAAAAACACTACTTCTCTTCAATTTTTAATTTTTTTTAATAAATTAAATAACGTCAAAGTATATACTATAGACTTTTGCAGATTTGGGTTTTAACAGTTTTCAAAAACTTATTTTAAGTTCAAAACCTAAAAAATATTAAAAATTTTATGTTTAATAATTCTTAAAAAAATAATTTATAACTTAATATAAAAATTTAATAAACATGTGTTCGGTTTCTTTTATTGTTTTGAAATTTTGTACACACATTTTAAATGAGTATAGCATCATTTTATGAAGAAAAAAAAATTCGGAATTTGGGCCTTTAAAGAATATAACTTCATTTTATTTCATATATCTTCTTATATTAAAAACAAGAGCATCTCAGTGGGATTTCATTATGTATATAAATCCTTATTTCGCATCTTTCTAGATGTCGAAGCATAGTATATAAATATGCTACCGATGAAAGAATTCTTGGCAATTGCAGCTTCCTGCATGCATTGTAAATAAGAACATAATGAGTTTTAATGTTCAAAAAGTTTAAAAGTTGCACAAGCAGAACTATTAAGAGAATGTTGTTGCTTTTGATAAGTTTTAAGAATATTTTATTAAATTTCATATTTCTCCCAAGTAATAAAATCAGCTGCTTAAAACCTTGATAAAAGTAGTAAAATTGAAGATTTTACACAGTCTTAATGCCGAAAAATTCAGATTTGAAAGTTCAAAAGAAAAAAAATGCAGGTTTTTAATGGTTATATTTTGACAAATTAAAAGGTTAAAAAATTGCAGGTTTGGAACAACACGCAGGTTTTATGTAAGTTTTTATGGTTCGTGATGGTCAGTTCATATTCCCGGTTCCGAGCAAAATATACAACACTGCAATGATTTGTTTCGGCCTTTTTTGATGGGTTGGCTAGATAAAAATTCTAATGATAATGAAAATTACAATTTAAATATTTTTTTTTAAAAAATCGTCCTTTCAAAGGACGATAGGTCAAATAATTTTCCCATAAGATCGTAAGTCAAAATACAATCTTGACGAATATTTTTTAATTTATTTTTAGTTTACATTCTTATGGGCGTTGAAGATAGCAATTTTGAATGTTTACAATCAATCCCCAACAATGTTTAATAATTTAAAAAAGATTTCAAATGTCCGATAACGAGGACAAAAATAATTTTAAATTTAGTAAATTCGTTAATTGTAAAATTTATAAAAGTAAATTATAAAATTTATAAAAGTAAATTATAAAATTTATAAAAGTAAATTATAAAATTTATAAAAGTAAATTATAAAATTTATAAAAGTAAATTATAAAATTTATAAAAGTAAATTATAAAATTTATAAAAGTAAATTATAAAATTTATAAAAGTAAATTATAAAATTTATAAAAGTAAATTATAAAATTTATAAAAGTAAATTATAAAATTTATAAAAGTAAATTATAAAATTTATAAAAGTAAATTATAAAATTTATAAAAGTAAATTATAAAATTTATAAAAGTAAATTATAAAATTTATAAAAGTAAATTATAAAATTTATAAAAGTAAATTATAAAATTTATAAAAGTAAATTATAAAATTTATAAAAGTAAATTATAAAATTTATAAAAGTAAATTATAAAATTTATAAAAGTAAATTATAAAATTTATAAAAGTAAATTATAAAATTTATAAAAGTAAATTATAAAATTTATAAAAGTAAATTATAAAATTTATAAAAGTAAATTATAAAATTTATAAAAGTAAATTATAAAATTTATAAAAGTAAATTATAAAATTTATAAAAGTAAATTATAAAATTTATAAAAGTAAATTATAAAATTTATAAAAGTAAATTAAATAAATTATAAAATTTATAAAAATAAATTAAATAAATTATAAAATTTATAAAATAAATTGTAAAATTTATAAAAAAAATTATAAAATTTATAATATAAATTATAAAATTTATAATATAAATTATAAAATTTATAATATAAATTATAAAATTTTTAAAAATTATAAAATTTATAAATAAATTATAAAATTGTCGGTATTTTATGAAGCCGATAATAAGATTGTGTATGAAAAGTGGAAATGTTTCATTCAAAGCTATTTTTCACTTTTAAAGGGTTATTAATATGAAACTTTTTTTGGTGTATTTCTGCAATGGGTTTCTTAACATTATCTTTGAGTACGATTAATAATTTTTTTTAAATTTTAAATTGTTAGTTTTTTTTAGGTTTGTGTAATATTTTTATTCTTAAAAAACCGGTGGGGTTAAATGTGTAAAGAATTGCAAAGGCAATAATATTGAACAAACTTTGATGACATCTAAATATTTATTAATATAATGAAAAATTACCAACTTCTAACAATGTACTCGTGTCATTACTAAAAAAAAATACTTGTTTTAGATAACAATTCGGGTTTTCTTTTTGTCGGTTGACTTCCATATTATTTCGAAAGCTCTAGCCCATTCTATGTCAAGATGTTTATGATTAGTTTTCTTATTGGCCGAACGATATTGTTCTGCTATATTAATCAGATGAAATGAATAACCACTTTGGAATTAAAATATAAGAGTTTGTACCGTACAATTCGCCTCTTCCATAGTAAGAGAAGTATGGCATCCAGATCCTCTATCACTTGCAGTGAAAAACAATCCATCTACGAAGAGTTTCAAGTTGCATAGAATTCTCACGTGCTGCTGAATTAATTTTTTTTTCTTCCTCCCTATTTTTAAGTAAGGTTATTGCAATGTTGTTTAACAAGTAATCCTATTAAAACTATTATTATGATTTTTTTTCTGTCAATACGCATTCTACGGGAATTTTAAACAGGTAGGTATATTAATTATTGTTAAAACTAAAATTCTTTAACCGTCAAAAGCATTAAACACATTCTTTTAAATTGCCATAATTTATAACTCACAAACTCTTTTTGATATCAAAGTTGTCTTTATTTGTTATATTCGAAAATTAAGTGATATTAAGTAGGCGCATTAAAAAAAAATTGAGCATTACAAAGTTTGAATGGCAGAGAAATAACAAAAGTTTCCTAAATTAATAAATTATCATAGAAAACAACACTTCCATTGCTTTATATAGGAAAACTAGAAGTAACGCAACATTACTTACCGGCAAGTTGAATGTTTTCCTTGAACTTTAATTTCGTATTAGCACCACTTTTGAAACTATGGCCGATTTTCGAAGAAGCATGGTCGGATTCTTCTACAAGATCTAATGCATTATAGTTTTCTTTCTCAGATCTTACAATCTGAATAAATAGAACCGCAAACACAACCATATACAGATACGTTTTTCCCATTTTCAGCGCTTCTATATAATATCATAACATATTTCTTGTGACACTATTTTTTCTAGTGTAGGTAAACAGTTAATGTGTTACCTGGGAACATCCCCATTTCTTATCAAAACAAAAACAATCGGTATCAATCTGATACCGTCGAGTTAGAATCTACTACGGATATTATTTATCCATTTTAGTTCCTAACGTCTACCCTTTATCTTAACTTTTTGGTATGATAACCAATAACAATATGCTATTGTAGGTAAAACTGATATTGTTTCGATACACGTGCAACATATAAAGTTGCTAATGAATTACTTCTTTAGTATTCATTTAAAAAAAGAAAAAAGGTACTTAGAAATGAATATCTGAACATACTCGTGTTTCTTTGAGTACAATTGCAGCGTAAATGAGCGATGACGTAATTTAAGTTGTAGTATTTTCTCAAAATGAGCAGTGTGATTTAAAATCGCTAATCTCAATCTCAGCTTCTGTACAAGCCATCTTAACAAAGCGACATGACAAACTTAAAATAGGTGTTTAGAAGATGGTTTTCCACATTATTTTTAATGTCGATTGCTTAAATGGAAACTGAGTTATTACAACTCAATTATCTAACTTCCCATTCTTTTAGCACACCTTTTTTAACATTTCTTCTGTTTATAACTTCTACACGTCGCCCTGGTAGTACAACGGATAAGGCACTAGACTGCGGTGCCTGAGGATCTGGGTTCGATTACCTGTAAATTTTGGTTTATAATTGTTGATATTTATTGAAAGTGATTTATGAAAGCAGTCTATGTATTCAAGGTACTGCTCTTTATATTCATTTTTACTCATTGTACTCAATTTTGAGTACTTGCCTTTTTAAAAAAAAATGAAAGCATACCCCTGTTCAATTCGCATCAGGTGTGTTGACCTCGTCGTCTGAGCATAATTCAAAATTACGAAGCATTGCTTAGCTGTGTTATGTCTATTAAATGAGGAATAAAATACGCATGTGCCATACCACTCATTAGAGTTTTAATGCAATTAATTTTATTTGAATGTATATGCAAATATCTATTCCTGAACTTTTGACGTGTAATGTCTTTGAACTTATCTACATGGGGTCTCATGATAAAAACACCATGTTACCTTTTGAGCATGATGCACTCCGACACTATAGCTCTTCAAATAAAGCAAAGCACGTACGGGGCGTGATTAGCGTTGTCACCTTTCAAAAAATTATTCGATTGGAATAGCTTTTTTCTGTTCGATGATAAATGTTTCTATAAAAATAAAATATTAAAATTGAAAAATATCAGTAACAAAAGCATTGGAAAAAATACTAAAAGACATTGGCAAAGTATTTTAACACAAAAAATATTTTTCTTTGAATTCAGTATACAGTTGCTCTGTCACGTTGACAACAGACCGCATTTGAACACAGAAAGATCCATGTTATTATCTAGGATGCAAACACAGCCCTTTAGAGTGTGACCTTCGAGTTATATGCAATAGACAATTACGTTGACATCACGACTAAAAAACATATATTGACTTTTATATTTCTTGTTTGCCATTAAGATTTTTTTATTGGTGTGGTTCTTCTTAATGCGAAATCTTAATCCTTAAATTCTTAATGCGAAATCTTAATTCTTAAATCCACCATTGGCATGCACTATTGGGAACATAATAATTTATTTAATTTTTTCTAACCCACTTTTAATTTGCAAACCCAAACCTCCAGTCGATCTTGGCTTCCCGGAGGCGTTTCATATTTTTAGAAATATTGATTCGATTGTCAACGAAAACATTTGCGGTCCCGGTATTTCCCGTTTGTTGGCACACAATAGTTATAACTCCAACCGTGTGAGGAAGTTTTTGTTCTTTGGCAACACTTTCAATTCTTGGTTTATTTTCATTTTACTACAGACTTTTTATTTATGCTGATGAAGGGAGACGTATCTCCCGAAACATGTCTAGAGCTTATGTATACTTTTTATTGCGTATTTTTATCTTTGCATTTGTATTTTAATATTTTTAACTCAATGTTCTATAACATGAGTTTTCATCTTATTTAACTAACAAAGACAATTTGTTTCTGTTTCCATGATTCCTAGTGTTTTAACGAGATGTAAAGAAAACATACACAACATAATTAACACAATAAAAAATACAAATATTTTATTGAGATATATTATTTGAGACCAACTTGACGACCAACCACAGGCTTAAGGTCCAATTCAACAAGGTTGTTTCAGCCAAATAGCTCATAACTATTATCTATTATATTACTAACAATTAAGAGTTTCTAGTTATTAACTAACGCATAATACGTAATTTTGAACTATAATTTCTTAAAATCTTTTAATAAAACATAACCAAAAATATTAAATTTTTTAAGTTGTTCCATTTCTCAATGACCTTACTTTGCATTGATATTTTCTACCTTTATATTTAACGCTTCTCAAAATTGACAGTTTTCAGAATATTCAAATGTATCTGATAAGTTGTTTATGATAAGTCAATGATTTCTTTCATACGCATTTTTCACGAACAATCTGTTTTGATCTTTCTATTATAAGGAGATTTATGCGACAACTGCGGATAATAATGGTTATCTATTTTTCGTTATCAAGTTTCTTTTTTAGAAATAATACTGATTATATGTCACCTCACCATTTTTAATACCAATTCATAAATTTATGTCAAAAACCCTTTATTTCACGAGTAAAATAATTTTTAAAATTGATTTTAAATGAATCCATTTGCTTAATATACGTTATCGAAAGGAAATTAACAAAACTTACAGCAGTAGTTTATTTTATACTCACTGTAAAAAAAGGTATTTAAAAATGAGTACCTGAACATACTCGATTTTCATTCTATACAATTGCATCATAAATGAGCGATGACGTACTCAACTGCAAGCAATCGTACTTTCTCCAAAATGTTAGTGTGATTTAATATTGCTAATATCAGCTTCTGTTCAAACCATCTTTAGGTGTCAAAATATGGTTTTCTACATTACTTGATGTCGGTTGCTTAAATGGAAACTGAGTTATTATGTCTCAATTATCTTATTTCCCATTCTTCTGACACACCTTTTTAACATTTCTGTTGTTTATAACTTCTTCACACCACCCTGGCAGTACAACGGATGAAGCACTGAACTGTGGTGACGGAATATCTGGATTCAATTCACGAAAAGTTTTGGCTGTAATTTTTGATATTTTTAGAAAATGATTTATAAAGGCAGCCTGTGTAAGTAAGCAACTGCTCTTTTTACTCCCTTTTGAGTACATCTCCTTTTCGAAAATGAAACTTATGTATTCGGAGCTATGATAAGCTACCTCAATGAGTACAATATGTACTAAAAAATGAGTAAATTTTACTTAGTTTTGAGTTTCTGCTTTTAACGGTGTTTGAATATATCTTTTCAGCAATGGGGCTAAACGCACTAGCTTTGAATTGATAATGATTATTTTCTAATGCACGCTTCTATGCATTTTTACTATTATTTAATTTTAACTGTTCAGATACTGAATCCTATTTTAAGGAAATATATCAATGGAGAATGTTAGATACAACATTAGATTACTTTTAAGAAAACCATTCAATTAAATAGATGTATGAGAAGTTGTAAATTGGGAAACTACTGATGAATTATTTATTTACACTTCATCCACGTCACGAAGTTTGTTACGCGATTTTCCAATTTTACAGGATGTTTGGAAAACATCGCGTTCAACACAATACCGTAGTTTTTGTGGATACAAAGCATATTTTGAACAATTTTATAGTTGTACTAGGGGTAAGGGTAGCTAACAATGAATATAATTACTATATTAACCCTTTCTCGGCATGATGAGTTGTATTTAACTCACGAATTGTTTGTCCAAGAGGTTTCGTGAGATAAATACCACAGACTACGGTATTCGTGTTGCAAATTGTATACACTCCATGTAAGCCATGCAATCTTAATATAATAGGCACATTGTACATGGCCTCCTAGACCTAAAACTTATCTTGGCCTGGATTTAAACTTATCTTGGCCTGGATTTTTAATTGAAGTATTTTGGTTGGGTATTTTATCATTGGATTGCCACCTTCCATATTGGATTCAACGTTCCGTGAGTTACATACAACGCACAAATGAAAGTCATAGAATTTTTTTAATCAAAATTTTCATACATGTTGATAAATTTAAATCATTTTAAAATCAAATGAAGAAAAAAAAAATGTGGCATCTTAGGCACTCATTTGTTTTTACTATTATAACAGAAAAAGGGTTTAATACGTTTTTTCTACATTAAAGTAAATATTATCGTTAAATGTGTAATTTTTTAATGAGATTGAAATACCCCCTCTAGAGGCTCTCTATTTTATAATAATTTTCAATAAATATTTTTCTCATTCCTCTAGTAAATAAGAACTCAATTTGTCTTTAATACTATGATTGATCGATTCGAATGTAGAAGGTACTGAATAGGATAACTGTAATTATTTAAACAGATAGTTAACGTAAAAAGATGTATTGCTGTTTATTATTAAGATTATTTTGGTCATTAACTATATAAAATATATTTATTGGTGAGATTTCCATATATATTCATAGTCAATGGTTATTTCCATATATATTTTTAATTTTAATTTTGACTCATAAGCAGTTGAACTTAATTTTTGTAACCTAACTTAATTAATAAATTCAAATGAACTGAAGTATCATGTTTATTTAAACGTGTTCCTTTTATTATGATATGGTATGAATGACATGTTTTGGTCATTTTATGAAAAATACAAACATTGAATTTATAACTTTATCATATCTTTACAAAATTATCTAAATTCAAATATATTAACAAAGATTGGACTACAGAACTTTTTTGAAGAAAAAACTTACAAAAATAAAACATTAAAACACTATTTCGTTAAAAAAATAAATAAATAACAAACAAATAATATTAAAACACTAAAAATTCTACCGATTCTCTATCCCTATCTTGCGGTTGATCAAACAAAATAATCTTGTTATATTAGAATGGTAAGAAGATTTTGTTTATACTCATTATTAGTACATTCTTCACCATCATTAGTACGTTATTCACCATCATTAGTACGTTATTCACCATCATTAGTTCGTTATTCACCATCATTAGTACATTATTCATAACTGATACAAATACTTGCATCTAATCAATTACTTGGCGGAGGATTCTTTTGTTACTCATCATTGGTATGATCTTTGTAATTTTTCTTTTTATGCATAACTTTGGTTCTGCTCCAGTTATACTCATGCTCTTCATCAGTTAGTTCAGACAGTGAAGTCCTCTGGGCGGCATTTGAATCAAATTTTCACTCATTAGTGTGATCTCTACGACTATCACTCATATTGTCGCCTGCATATTCTTGTCGATCGTATGCCTGGATGTCACCTACATATTCTCCCTGGTTGCCTTCACTATAATCCTGGTCGTGAACTCTTTGCTTACTGCCTCTGTGGGCCTTTCTTTTGTCTTGTCGGTGATCTCTTTTTTGTTTGTGTCTGCTATTCCTCCTGTCTTCAACATATTCAGCTTTAGAGGTATCATTATCTTTGCGTTGGTGTCTGCTTCTTTCGTTTTGTTGGTCAATGGTTACGCCTTGACCATTCTCGACTTTTGGATAAGCATATAAGATTGTATCAGTTTCAGGATTTCGACAAGTAGGATCACGTACAGTATTTTCATAATATTCGTCAACGTTTTTGGCTCCATCGAGTGCCTGAAGTCAAATAAATATAAAATAATTAAGAGATAAAACTATAAACGTTTGTTTGTTAGCATATTATTATTATAAACCAATAACTATATTACATTACAAAAAAAATCGATTAGGATCGAATTAGGATTTTAAGAAAGAGTTGGACGTTACAGAACTAGGTTTCAATCAAAATTTTATAAATAAAGTTGTTAAAATCATAAATATATTGCGAAATGCAATTGTTATGTTGCAATATATACGGAAAGTATTGACATCAATCTTGATATAATAAATGAGAGGAAATTAACAAAACCTTTTCCACCCTAACTAGCAGGTGTAGATTACTCGTCTCCTAATCGGAAGATTGTGGGTTCGTAACTAGACTTTAAGAGTGCAGCGAGTTCGTTATCAGACAGTTGCCAGTTTCGTTGAGCATCACGATAAAAACATCAGTCATGTATAGATGACTAAAACACGTTAATTCTGTCGTGGGCGAAGCGTACTTATGCGTAGGTGCCATCTCAGGTGTTGTCCACGCCATCCGACAATAGTTCAAAATTACGAGGCAGTGTTCGAGATTCTTTCCTTTTGGATAGATTCCAACCATCACCAATAGCCCATTGTAGCATGACGTTAATTATGATCTAGAATGAAGTTAATTAAACCAACCAATACACCAAAGTAGCATAGGTTTTGGTTAATTAACATCGCACTAGAGATGCACAGTGGGCTATTGCCGTTCGGTTCGGGGCATATCTCAAAGGAAAGACCCGGGAACGATGCCTCGTGTTTTTGAAACATGGTCAGATGACGAGAACAACATCTGAGTACCCACGCCTTCAATAGGCGTCAGGACTTTGGACTCTGATCAGATTTATCGTGCACCAGTCCCGTATATACGCCAGTATAATTTGTTGGATGTTCTGGACGACTTTCTAGTATTTTGGTAGCGAAGTTGGCAACCCTCCAATCGCAATATCACTACTTTTACTATTACTTTATCGCTACTTTCTTTAGTCTAGTCCATTGCAGGGGCTCGAACTAGCAATCCTCTGATTACTAGCTGAACGCCTTTATCTCCTGGGCTACTGCACCCCCCCCCCCCCAAAGTAGCGTATGACCTGTTTTTGAAGATATTTTATTTTTCAATTTTTTAGTCAAAATCCGTCCATCTTTTATTAATTTCAGTTTAATTTGGAAACATTTCATCAATAATTTATAGTTTCCCATTTAAATTTAATAATTTTTAGTGAATAAATAATTTCCTAATGCTCGAATTATTAGGAATGTTCTGTTCAACACTGAGCTATACACAAATTGGACCGCGCATGACTGGCTTTAGATAAAGCTTAACTGCGAAATTCGAATTCCTCCATTAGATACCCCAGAGTTAAGATTTTTAATGCTAATGTGTTGCCATTTTGATGTCCTAAATTTTAAAATTAAACATAATATTCCAAAAGATTACAAATAATAGTTATATCCCCGCAAATATGATTTTGTTTTTCGTATTATGCAATAAAAATATTTTTAAAAAGTTGAAACCAATCAATAAACACTTGAACGTTCTTTAAATAGTTTCTGGGGGTTACTAATAGTGTCGTTCAAACATTGTAACCGCGGGACAAATTACGTGAAGTCCACTTTTCTTACACGTTTGTGATGTCCATTCGTATAGCAGAAATTTGTTTGGAACAGGGTTGCTATGGTGGAAGGAAAGTATCGCTAGACTCTAGAAACACTCTGAAAACGGTGACATCAGACCTTCGAGCATGGATCCTTCATAGTAGAGAAAACAATTCTTTGTAATCTCGCTAACATCAAAGTGAGGCCAACATGTATGGCCTCATAAACGTGGTTAATTATGTCATTCCAAACATGATTTTTCACTGTTACACATTTCCCAATTCATCAGCCAATCGCGAGTATTTTTTAATCCATAATTTTGAAAAGAAGTCACGTGTCTGAGGCCATTCGTTCTGAGATGTTGGTTTAACGATTATGATGTCATATGCGCTCTACTGCAGTCCATTCCTGCTCGAAGCAGCAGACTTAAAGGATCGACAAAAGGATATAATTAATAGTTGCTATCAACTCTTGAGTAAATTAACAAATCTTACCTGATGTGATTTTACCCCTCTTTTTCGATGTAATTCAAGTGTGTGAGCATCATCTTCTTCCGTAGACTTTTCTTTAATTCTAAATATATAAAAAAAAAATTGGTAAGTTAATTAATGCATGTTCTAAACGGACTATCACAAACATAAAAAAAATTATATCGATTACTGTTAAAAAGCGTGCACATTTCTCCATTATTTGAAACGGGAATATCAATATTTTATTTTGTGGGTTTCTTTTTAAATAGCTTGAAATACATTTAATTTGAATAGCTCAAATGCAAAAACAGTTATATCCAAAAATTCTAAACATGATATTTTGGTATCAATAAAACCTCATAAAGAAGGAAAATTCATTATTTAATAATAAAAATTCAAAGTAAAGAAGTCGCTGAGAACTAAAAATAGTTATATCTAGGCTAATCAAATTTTATACACATGAAAAGCAGTTTATTAAAAAACAAAAGTGATTTCTGATTGTGTAGCTTATTTTGTTTTTTGAAATAATAATAATAATAAAAAAGATGGCGGCGCATACATTTGCAAAGTCAGTTAATTCCTTATTCCAATTACAAAAAAAGTTTTATAAAAATTAAAGTTTAGATTTTAAATCTTTTAGTAATCTGAAATTTTACCCATTTTAATAAAAAAAATTGTATTTTTTGTTAATTTTTACAAAATAATAATTGTGTGTTAATAATAGCAAAAAGCTTTTCGTGCATATATTGCTTTTGAATCTGGACAACACATTTAATCATTTTTATACTTATTATTTTCATTCATTATTGTACTTATTAATTTCATTCATTTTTATACTTATTATTTTCATTCATTATTGCACTTATTAATTTCATTCATTATTGTACTTATTAATTTCATTCATTATTGTACTTATTAATTTCATTCATTATTGTACTTATTAATTTCATTCATTATTGTACTTATTAATTTCATTCATTATTGTACTTATTAATTTCATTCATTATTGTACTTATTAATGTCATTCATTATTGTACTTATTAATTTCATTCATTATTGTACTTATTAATTTCATTCATTATTGTACTTATTAATTTCATGTATTATTGTACTTATTAATTTCATGTATTATTGTACTTATTAATTTCATTCATTATTGCACTTATTAATTTCATTCATTATTGTACTTATTAATTTCATTCATTATTGTACTTATTAATTTCCTTCATTATTGTACTTATTAATTTCCTTCATTATTATAATAAAACTCACTTTCTTATAAGATTAACACATACGATGACAGCGACAACAAGTAGAGCTCCTAAGGTACCTCCAATAACAAATAAATTTTTGCGAGAGGCCTCCTGTTCATCTAAAATATGAACGATAAAAATTATAATTCTAAATACTACATTGAAATATTACAAATACTTAGTTGAAATATTTATGGGTCATGTTGTCAATATATAAATTATCAATAATATATAATTGTCAAAATATATATTGTCAGAGCAGTTATGGTTGCAACAGTAGTGACTCGTCTGATCGGAATGTGACAGGTCTGGAATACTGTTAATATAATTTTTTTTTTTAATATGATATATGAAAAATAAATTTCGATTAAAATATTCAACTTATTTATAAACAAAATACAAAGATAATTCTTTGCATGTCTTTTAATGTAAAAAAAAATCCCAGTTCTTAAAATGTTTAAGTTAAAGAGAAATCGTTTGCAGAAAAGACAAGTAATCTGAAAAGAACGTCAATATCCTTAGAAAAAGTGAATATCCTTCGTAAACGTAAATGTCCTTATAAAACGTAAATTTAGCGATCGTAAATTTCCTTAGAAAACGTAAGTATCCTTAGAAAAAGTAAATATCCTTAGAAAACGTAAGTATCCTTAGAAAAAGTAAATATCCTTCGTAAACGTAAATGTCCTTAGAAAACGTAAATGTTCTTAAAACGTAAATATCATAAGAATCTATAAATATCCTTAGAAAACGTAAATATCATAAGAATATATAAATATCCTTAGTAAACGTAAATATCATAAGAATATATAAATATCGTTAGTAAACGTAAATATCATAAGAATATATAAATATCGTTAGTAAACGTAAATATCATAAGAATATATAAATATCGTTAGTAAACGTAAATATCATAAGAATATATAAATATCCTTAGTAAACGTAAATTTCCTTAGAAAACGTAAGTATCCTTAGAAAAAGTAAATATCCTTAGAAAACGTAAATATCCTTAGAAAACGTCGTAAAGTGTTGTTTACGGAGTGGGAGTTCCCCCTTCCTCTGCCATACACATTTTATAGAGCGAATAGAGAAAATCGACATTTACACATTCGTTAAGGCAATAATTGGTCATTTGTGATAACTCAGAAAGGGTATGACAGCAGGAATGAACATAACTTTGGTATTTGGAAAATTCAATTAAATTAAAAAAATAATTCATTTGATTATTTTGTCTCACACAGAATACGTTTCTCATGGCATAAAAAGACTAAATGAAGTTTAAAAAATAGTTATTTTGATTATTTTGTAACACAAATATGTTTATGATTAGAAAAAAAATACTGAGGAAAATGTTTATTTAATTTTAAAAGCTAATTCGCTAATTTTTAATTTAAACAATATTAAGCTTGTTGATTTTCTTAAAGCATTTATATTTTTTAAACCTAATAAAATAATGAAAGCTTACTTTTTACTAAGAGGTTCTAAACCCTGAACTTTTAAATTTTTTAAATAGGGTGAATAAACTAATATTGTTAAAATATACAGTATAAATTTACAATATAAATATTTGTAAAATTACTAGTGACATATTTTTTTATCTTTATATTAATGGATATTTCAGAAAAATTGTTGCATCTTTTATATATTACCACAACATTTTATTACAAGTAATCAAATATAGTCAAAAAAAATTAAGCTTCAATTGCAAAACTGGGATGAAAATTTAATTTATTATTTACAATTAAAATCATAAACGGTAAGAAACAATAAAAAATAAATTTTAGTAACAATCAATACATTTAAATATGTAGAAATTCATTGCGAACAAAATATAAGCAGTCAAGTAAAATAACTTATTATTTTAAATATCTACCTGAAATTACAAAAAAAAGAAAAAAACTTACCTGCAATTAATAGATTCGGCTCATTGCATGTAAACCCAGTATAATGTGATTCGCAACTGTAACGGAAAACATTAATTATTTAATGGAAATTTATTACAATTTTAAATAATCATATTAATTAGTTAGGAAAAGTGACATCTTTTGGGGATCGCATAATTTAATTTCAATCGAAACCCAGTATGTAATAGTACATGATAAGTAATAATACATACTTGCATATGAATCCATCGCTACCAGTGATATTGCAGGTCCCATGCACGCAAGGATTGGGATTACATACATCTGTAATATAATAATACATTATAATGCTATTACAATTCAACATCTTTAGAAGGATTCCAGCATAATTTCTCTCAATGGAACATGTTATGTTAAAATGAACTTTAATGGTGTCAAATTTATTATATAGAAGCTTATTGTTCGAAAATGATAGTCATCTGAATCTACTTATTTTTCCTTGAATACAATTTCATTGTAAGTCAGCGATGATGTACTCAAATTTAAGTAACCATGCATTACCAAAAAATGAGTAGTGTGATTTAATATTTCGAATATCAGTGTCCAGGCCATCATAACAAAAGCGACCTGACACACTTACAATAGTTGTTCAGCAGAGGGTTTTCCACATTTTTGTGATGTCGATGCTTAAATGGAAACACAGTTGTTGAAACTCATTTATCTTGCTTCCCATTCTTTTAGCAAACCTTTTTAACATGTTTTCTGTTTATAACTTCTTCACGTCACCCTGGTAGTGCAACGGATAAGGCATTGGGTTGCGATCCCTGAGGAGTTGGGTTCGAATTCCTTTTAAGTCTTAGTTGAAATTTTCGATATTTATTGAAAGTTATTTATGAAGGCAGCCTATGTTGGCTAATATCTGCTCTTTTTATTCATTTTTAGCCATTGTACTTATTTTAGAGTCTTTTTTTAAAATTGAAACTTATGTATTCGGAGCTATAATAAGCATCGATTACACCAAAAAATGAGTACATTTTACTTATTTTTGAGTACCAATTTTAACAGTGTAATACGAATACAAATATTGACAACTAACAACAGGCTCAATGGCCAACAATAACGGTTCAGTCAATAGTATCTCCTTTCCCAATGAACATCTAATTTCTTTTTAAAATCCTGTACAATTAATAATATTCACTGGCAAGCTGTTCCATTTGTAGATTACACTTTTATAAAAATAGTGCCTTATCCCTTCCCGATTAAAATGTTATTCGTTTAATTTAAACCTATGACATCTCGTTCTATCACCTAATATTAAAATTCAAATCTTCAAAAACCCTATGTTTAAATAAATTTAAACCGTTAAATCAAATATCTCCTAATCTTTTTCTCTTTCAAAGTGTACTTATTTTAAAATTTCTTAATCTGTCTCCATTATCCATTCCTGAATACCGTTAGAAACCAGTTTAAATAGCCGTGTACTGAACTCTCTCTAAGAAATCTATGACTTTTGTAAGATATATATAGTTTGATACATTATACTTTATCAATAAGTGTTAATATTTAGTACTATTACGAATTCACGCTTAAATGGAATATTGTGAATACATGGAAGCCTTAACACAAATTGAGAAGATAATTTTTGAAAGCCATAATTATTATATTATAAAAAAACTTGTTTATAGATTGAAATAATAAATTACCTGCACAACCTTCAACCTTAATATCCTTATTAGCTTTTGCGTGGAAGCCTCCTTTACAGAAACAATCGAAACTTCCGATACTGTTGACGCAATATGTAGTATTGGGACAAGCTGTTACTTCTAAACACTCGTCGATATCTGAAATATTATTAAAAATACGTCAGATTTTTGTGTATTTTTAAAGGTTTTCTTTTATGCATTTAAACAATAAACATTTTAACCCTCTTTGGGGGTTTACGAAAATGTCAAAATTCTAAAGTTGTTTTATCTTCAAAATAGTTTAGTTTCGATTTCCAATGTATGTATATTACACATTAATTTTTATTACTTTACTTTAATAGATTTAATTTCCAAAAAATACTTCAATACTTTAGATTAAAAAAAATAATTCAACATAAAATATTTGTATGTATTTAATCATTATGTGTATTGCTTGATAAACTGGAAATTCATTGGCGACTTAAATCGTCCAGCTCCGTCAGATGGTTAAAAGTTTTATTTTTAAAAAGAAAATACCGAGGATTTTTTTTTATACCAAATGTTTTTAAAAACACTGAGCAACAATATAATATAACTATAAGCACTTCAGCGACGACTCCCTTTGAGCGACAATGTACTTTACGGTGCTGAGCGGATGCATACAATTCGGAAGAAAGGTTGAGAAAACATTCGTCCTTGCATATGCGGGTGTCTCACGTGACGTCACATAAATGTTTAAAACTGGTTTAAACCTTTTTTCTTCTTCATCTTGTAAGTAAGTGCTAAAAACCATTAAAAGTGTAACATTTAATGTATTTTTGAATGTCAGAAATGCATTTTTAAAACTGTGCAAACCTATGCTAAACGACTTTTTTTCTACCTTCGCTCAAAAAAGTGTAAGCTTTTCAACTTTTGTTCAGAAAAGAGTAAAGTGGTCGGCCACGCTTAGTCATTGTTCCAGTGCTTATCGTTATGTTATTCTAGCTCAGTGGGTAAAACTTGATACTGGTTTAACACAAAAAGTAAGATTCAAACTAAACAAGATTAACATGCGCTACAGAATTTATTTTTTTATTTTAGTATAAAGAAAAAAGCAGGATTTCTTTACTACGAAAATATTAAGCTTGCTATTAACCTAAGTAATTGTTATTAACCTAAACTGATAAGTATACCGTAATAAGCTGTATTTAACAATGGATAACAGTACCTGAATTGTTTAATGCCATTTATGTTAGAAAACAAGTTAATAACACATAACACTCACCATTGCATTTTTCAATAACTGACTCTGAATCCCCAGCAAATTTATAAGCACCAGTTGGGTCGAAACCTGGTTTGCATTTGCAATAGAAATTGTTTCCTGACAGTTGACAAGTAGCTGAGGACCCACACAATGTGTTCGCGATAATTTCATCACAAGGATCCATCTTTTTAAATGCTGCGAAGCAAGAATAATTGCAATTATATTACGGGATATTAGTATTTGAATTGCAAAAATATATATAGAACTTTAAAACTTTAAAGGAAAGTAGCAAACATAATGATCAGAACATACATTGAATGTAACTTGAGACATTTTCAATCAAAACACGATGTGCCTGATCCATCCACAAAAATAAAATACCTTTAATTAATTACATATACTAAAAGAACATAATCGTCTGACACTCTACATATCGCTTACAAAACAAAATCTAAATATATAATAGAGACAGGGCAGGATTTACACATAGGCTACATGGGCTGCAGCCTAGGGGCCCGTACCACGCACAAAAGAGTCAACTTGCGGAAAATTGTTTTTGGAAAGATGATAATCAAAATCCTAATGAAAATATTGCACTACAATCTTCTTATGATGGAGATAAAATCTAAACTTTTAACAGATTTGTACAATGTATATACCCAAATACCTTTATGTTCTTTAAAAAATATATGTTTAATGAGCGATAATTACTAAATTTTTTTTAATCATTTGGTTTTATTTTGCTAGAGCCATTTGATGATAATACAAAGACTAGCACAATAATTTATTATTATTTTCATAGATTCCAGAATGCCATTTCACATTGAGATTCCTTGAATGAAATTTTGTATTGGGAATTTAGAAAGTACAGTTTATCCCGATTCCTTTTGAACACTTAAAAAAGATTTTATTTGCGGTTCTAGAATATATATTTTTCCAAAAAAAAAAAATCCGATCCCATCCCCTCGTTTTACTGGGGGTACATACTTCCTCCCCCATTTATAGTTGAGAGGTACAGCACCACACATTCAGCCCAGAGCACACTAACTATAATTCCGGCTCTGAATAGAGATATATTAGGTTGGAGGGAAAGTTCTGTCGTATTTTAAAGAAAATATTTGAATTCATTTATAAAAATATGTGTTTAATATTAATCAATTATATATGCTCCGTTATTTGATACAACCTGTTGCCATCTTTCAGGTAACCTGTGAATTCCTGTTTTTCCTGTTTTTTCTCATCCTTGGAGTTAAAATAGTCAGCAACTGCCTTAGAAACACTTTCAAAAGACGTGAATTTTTTCAGACGTGAATAATCAGATGGTGCAATGTCAGGTGAATACGGTGGGTGACTAAGGACTTCCCATCCTAACGCATTCATTTTTTGTTGTGTCACCATTGCAGTATGCGGGCGAGCATTATCGTGGTGGAACACTATTCCTTTTCTGGACGCTAATGCTGGCCTTTTTTCTTTGATATCTGCATTCAATTTATCCAGCTGATTGCAGTACATATCCGCGTTGATGGTTTTCCCCTGTTTCAGCAACTCGTAGTACACTGGACCTTTCCTGTCCCACCACAAACAAAGCAGTACTTTTCGTTGGTGGATACTTGGTTTTGGAACTGTTGCTGATGATGTCCCTGGTTTGCAGTAAGATTTTTTCTCTTAATATTCTCGTAAAGAATCCACTTTTCATCTCCAGTAACCAGCCTGTCCAAAAACGGCTCCACATTGTGTCTAATCAGATGTGAAGAACACATTCTTACACGATCAGA
The DNA here is from genome assembly GCA_963932185.1 of Troglohyphantes excavatus. Classification (NCBI taxonomy): domain Eukaryota; kingdom Metazoa; phylum Arthropoda; class Arachnida; order Araneae; family Linyphiidae; genus Troglohyphantes; species Troglohyphantes excavatus. The sequence goes on along the minus strand of OZ010670.1, from coordinate 25,017,177 downwards.
CAAATTCTTTTCCGTTAATTCATGTGGAACCCAAACACTTTGCTTTAACACAAACCCAAGAGATTTAATGTGATCTCCAACAGTTGTATGATGAATGCCAAACTCTTCTGCAATTTCTCGACTTGTTGTTGGTTTTCTTTTTATTTACAAGAAAAATCACCTGCCTATTTAAAATACGACAGAACTTTCCCTCCAACCTAATACATGCATACTAGAAACAGTAAAAAAGTGAAATTAAAATGCGTATTGAAATTGTACCGTGTTATGCAGCAATCGTGTCGTTTTCAACGCAAGTGGAAACCCACTAGCTTCCTATTCTATGCTAAAACAAATCAGTATCGACACTGGACATATAGCGAATTGTTGCACGTATTTTCCTATTGGGGGGTTTACTTTAAAGCCAGTTTCCTCAAAATGACTGTTTGGCTGGTTGTTGCATAACAAGGTCCAATTAAAAAAAAAGGAAGATAAGTAACTACAATTGTTTTTAAAAATCTTTCCAGTTAAAATATCTTTTCTTGCGTAATGTGTATAATTTTTATTACGAAAATTTTATGTGTTAGTTATGTACTTACTTTTCACATTCTTTCGTAGTATCAAACGTGGCGGAAGTAAACAGTACGTTGATTTTGTCATTGGTAAGCAAACGGATGGGGTGAAAATCATATTTAATTCTTCCCCCGGCTGTTTTTTGAACTGTAGTTCAACAGAGCATTCCAAGTCAGCAGAGCTCTCTCTAGATATAAGAATATTTTATTATATATATATATATATATATATATATATATATATATATTACTTTGAAAATTAAAAATTCCATATACTTTCAAAACTATACCCGAAATTTACATTAAGTTCTGAAATTACAATGGATCAATTATTTTATTCAATAAAACTTGAAACCTTCCGATTACGAAGTTTTATTACACATCCGATTTAATGCGTTAACAAGATTGTGCTTGAATCAGCAACCCTCCGATTACGGAGCTCGTACGCCAAGACACCGCACGCCTAAATGATATCAAAAGCAATCTAATTCTAAATGTGAAAGCGAGTATTCGATAAGGTGTTTTGAACTAAATTATTTATAATTTCGTACCAATTAAACATTAACTGAGAAACAATGTTGTCATAGATCCGTCTATTTTCTTTTTAGCCAATAAATTGATACTAACATGTTTGTCAGAGTGCATTTTTATGATTTCGTAATAAAGTATCAAAACAATATAGTTACAACTCACTTGCATTTAAAAATTTTAGAATCCTGGTGAAGTCTGAATGCAAACGTAAACTGAAAATAAAAATAGAATAAATATATTGAAAACTAGAAGAAATTTTAAAATATTCTAATTTTTCTAAAATCAAAAGTATATATAAAAGATATTAATTAAAATTACAAATCTTAATTTAAAAATATATATATAAATAATTTATATTACAGGAAAACACTTCTATATGGTTACTATATACACTCTTAGAAATAGGCCATCGTAAACCTAGAATACAATGTGAATGTCTTTGAATGTTAAAAGTTCATAAAAATAACTTAACTTAAAGATTGACGATTCAGTTTTACAGAACCAGTATTTAAATTTGAAATCTTGTATTTTATTTAGTTTTAAACAAATAGTCGTATTCCGTGGCTATTGCGAGTTTTAAACAAATAGTCGTATTATGTGGCTATTTTGAGTTTTAAACAAATAGTCATATTACGTGGCTATTTTGAGTTTTGAAGAAATAGTCGTATTCTGTGTCTATTGCGAGTTATAAACAGATAGTCGTATTACGTGGCTATTGCGAGATTTAAAAAAATAGTCTTATTACGTGGCTTTTACGTATGGTTAAATAAAAGTCAAAGTTAAAGTTTTAAAAAATATCTTGTCTATGATATGATACCAAATAAGGAAATAAGGCATATTTGCTGAGAAATCATAAAAAGTCGCTGCATTTCAACGATTCCCCAGAAGCTAAAACGTTTAGGGAAAATATAATAATTTTTTAAAGTATAAACTTAATTTAGTTTTTAGATCTTACCGAATCATTAAAATCTCTTGCAAGTTTGATGTAGTCCACGGAAGACTTGAGCATATCCTGACTGTGGAATACTTCATACGGTTTCCTTAAGATTTGGAACACACCAATGTAAGAGTATTCCGCTGAAAAATAAAAGATTTTTCTGAAAATTCACGATATTAAATCTACGATACTACATTATCAAATCTTGAAAGCTTTTACATTGTCACCAAAAGAATTTTTTTAAATGCCATTGTATTTTTAACACGATATTTAACACTTCATTTACTCAGCTGCTTCTTGTTACTTGTTAAAAATGATGTTTTTATAAGTATTCATATATATTTTAAGGATAAAATATTGAAAATAATTTTTTATATAATAATAAAATTCAAACATTTTATTTTGTCTGTTAGTGCAATAACGATGAATTCAAAAAATATATCAAAAATAGAAATCGTTTTCTAAAATATTACCATTAAACTAAAATATTAGCATTTAACAATAAAATATTCAAAGAAGTATTTTATATAATCGTGGGTTTGACGTAGAAGTCTCAAAATGCTGTATTGAGATATTAGGATTTTTGCTTCGGCAAAGCCATAAAAAAAATTATGAAACAGTACGTATATGTAACAGTGTTTAATTTCTTAAACACACTCGGTATTAAATTAAGAAATTTTCCTAATAACAATTTCCTTTAACATTATTCAGATAAATAAAAAAATGACTAAGTGAGTTTTTCATTAAGCCCATGTTATAATAATATAAAAGTAGATATTATCAAAACTTTAAGTTTGGCTTTTAGTGTAATAATAGATTAAATTCTTAAAAAATAATAAAAGACAGTATTTTTTCTCTTTCAAGTATTACCAGATTTCTTATTTTTCATCAACTATCTTATATTAATTAAACTGTCTGGTTTCAAAACCAGATAGATTCATATTTTTTTTCAAAATTGTTTTTTTTTTCATATATATTTCTTAATGCACTACATTACTTTTCAAAGAGGTATTGATCAATAGTGTCTGAATCCAGTCTAATTAAAATCATGGGTTTAGATCCAAAAGTACGTGACCTTCAATATTCTTGGTGTCTTTTGCAAAATTTCTAAAAATGAATCTAACTGGTTTTGAAACTGGATGGCTTAATTTAAAACTATCGCTTAGACTATTAATAACGTACATTTCCCCATTATACGATATAAGGTTAGTATGTTAAAGTTAGATTAAGTATTTGTACAAGGCATTACTATCTCTAAATTTAGGGAATTCAATAAGAGTATAGATAAGAGACTGAAGATAGAAAGTGTTCTTAGTCTTACTTTTTGTTTGGCATGTCGGTTGGTGTAATTCTATTATTGACTTAAAATTGCATTTGTATCCTGAAATAATCTTTTTAACTCTTACTTGAGAGTTTTTTTTTGTGTAATTGTTTCATTGTAGATATCATTTGAAAAGCAAACACAACCAAGAATCAGAAGAAAGATAAATTACACATTATAAAAAATATGAAATGAAAAATCACCCATTTTATCGCAATTTTCCTGTCTTTTCGTACGAAGTGGAGGACAATTGCAGGCGGTGTTGTAATATCTGTCGAGCTCACACAAACCAAGGATTTTTAAACATTTTTCATTTTCCCCTTTTACTCTGCATTTATCTGTAAGAAATAATATTATCCACTTTTAGCAACTTACTTGAGTATCAGATCTTTCAATTTCTCTCTCCGATTTTACATTATGCATTGACATTCAGAGTTAAAAATTGTTTTTGTCATCGTTAATTGAAGGGACAAGTGGAAGAAAGAGTTAACCAACAAAAATCACTTTCCACGATAAACTGATTTTTCAATAACAACAATCTTGAAGTAAAGGGTCGATTTCCGTTGAGCATCCACTATTTCTCGCCAAGGGAAAAATTGGCACGATATTTTTTCCTATTCATCGATCGTGCGTGTGATTAGTGGTGGTAAGTAAACAAAATTGGCGCGTTTTCGCACATTTGGCGTTTAGGTTTGCTTATTGAAATCGAACCATTATAAGTGAAATATATACTTTTTACTGCTCTGTATCTGCGTAAATAAATCAAGCCGAGATATACAATTAAGACAAATATGTCCTTACAGCTATCATCAATTTCAAAATTAGACTTTTTTTTTTAAATGTTAGTTACCCCTTTTTCCACTTGCCTTTATAATGGATAAAGTATATCCCTCAAGTTCAGATTTCACAACAATTTCTATAGTTTATCCATACAATTAGCAATTTTTTTTTATCAGGGTGCAACTTTTAAAAAATATATAGATGGAAGTTGTTGAGGCGTTAAGTAAAGTGAAATAAATATTTTTAATACAATTATACAAACTTAGAAAAAAATAAATTGTCTCGTAAAAAATGTAAATCAAACTTTTGTTTATGCCCTTTCAAATGATTTGGAAGACAATTGTAGGTAGTATTGGTATCTATGTCTGGGGGAAATGGGTATGTCAAGCTCACACTCATCAAAGCTATTTTTTTTAATTAAAAATTACGCACAAAATAAAGAAAAACAGGTACTTTTTTATTGATTGAAAAATTTCAAGACTTTTTGCAAAACCACTCGCTTAATTTTTTAATTTTGTTTTACCAAAGAATATGAATACTTTTTAAGCACTTACGGATACACTTTCCTCCTTGGGATTCATCTTCAACATACCCATTTTCGCAAATACACTTGAAGCCTATTTCATTAAACGAGTCCTCCACACAAATTGCGGATAGTTCAGAACATTTCTTTCTTCCATCTTCAGCTGTACACATATTTTCTCCTAAAAATGTAATTTACGATGTATGATATGCAGGGGACACATTGTTTGTATATTAAGAGAACACTGGTTCACACAAAAATTCGATATACGATATGCAGGGAACACATTGTTTGTCTATATTATAATATATGTTATAATATACATAAATTGTTTGTCGATGGTCATTGTTTGTCTATTTAACTGCACATAATAACCGCACATAAATAATAGTATGTTATTTAAATTTATATAAAAGAACACTGGTTCACACAAAAATTCCATAAATGTTTGTATTTTTTTCGGAGTTTAATCTTTTAAAATTTCGTAAATATTTTTTTACTAAGCTAAGCTTATATAAAAAGTGTTTCGAAACCCGATGAATCATTTATCTATCTCTCATTTATCTATCATCATTTATCTAATCGTACATCTACTCAATACTTATAAAAACGTTTGAACTAAAGTCGACATACGTACGCACACAAGTTTCATTTTTCTCTGTATATTTGTAGTCGCTTTCACATGAGCATAATCCATTACGACACATTTCATAAGGGGTGAGACAATCCCAATTGAGATGCATTTTCAGACACTTGCTAACATCTACCAAAAAATTGTATTGAAAAAAAATATTAGTAAATAATGATCAATGATAAAAGGAGTGAAATTTCAAATCTGGTATTATTTAAGATATATACATGGACAAATTGTTTGTCGATGTTATAATATATGTTATAATATACACAAATTGTTTGTCGATTGTCATTGTTTGTCCGTTTAACGGCACATAATAACCCATTCTTTTCTCCATGGTTTAAGGGGACACAATACCACCTAAACTATACCACCTATTCCATTCTTGAAGCAATCACCTCCATTTTGGCAAAATTATCCAAAATGGTGATATTTGTAGAAACATGTTTTGAATTGAAATTATGAAGTTATTAGTCCTACCAGATTCTCTCTCTGATGAATATTCTTTATCTGTTCAAAAATTTCTATTTTTTTTACTACTATTAATATTTGTACAATTCAGAATATAAAGAATACATAGATATACCGAGTTATGTTTTCATACTTGTTATTTCAATAAAAAATATAATCATTTTAAGAATGAGGAGAGAAGTCCCAAACGTGAGTTATCTAAAAATATGATTCCGTTTGAGTCATCGGTTGAGAAAATTTATACTCGGCAGTTGATGTGTTATATTCTGAAAATAAAGAGTTGAATTTTAATCTCAATTACCTTTACAAATCTTTTTATTTGGGTCAAAGATCTGATAGTCTTTGCAGGAACAGAAACTTTTGTTCATATCGCCATCGTACATGCAAGATACTCTGCCGCAGACTGCCATTCCATAGTCTTTACACCACTGACTCACCGTACAATTTGTCTCAAAGAAACCGTCCTTACACTTGCATACATAGTCTGTTTCATTCTTGAAGCAATCGCCTCCATTTTGGCAAGGATTATCATGGCAAACATGGAGTTCATCAACTTCTAGAAGTATACAAAAACGAAAGCAAATAAAATGCGTTTTATAAAATGCATTTTTTTTTAAATCCCACAGTTTCACTAAATTGGTACTTAATTACACACTCTTTTGCCAGTATTAAAATGATAATAGATAATAAATCTTACTAATTGTTAATAAATAGCTCTCATAGGAACTCTCTTATAAATCAAATAAACCATTAAGAATTTGGTAATGTGCCATGTCAGCTTTAAAAATTGGAATTTCATCACGAGTTGGCTACAACGCTACGTTTTTGAAACGGAGCTTTATACGTCATGTTGAACACGTCTTACAATATTTTTTAATTATAATAACCATGCATTTAAGAGTAAAATGGACGATGGTTATGTGTTTCTACTATAAAATAAATGCCAGACAACTTTCTATTTTTATCAGTACACAGACAGTGTGCTCCCAAATATATTTCAAAATAAATACTTATTAGTTTTCAATCATATAGTAATTAAAATGGCAAACCTGATTTTAAAAATATTAAAAAAAAATTAACACAATTGTCTTCTATCAGCGTAGAGACAGCTTATTTATCATCTTTAGACTAATATAATCAATGTCTAAACACACACAAAAACACTTGAGACAATTTTTAGTGTATCAGTGTCTAAACACTTCGGACTAATAGATATATGCTTTAGTGCACAGATCTGTTAATATATTTTTCTTGAATTTGATGTTAAGAGTTACTAAAATTATAAATTATAAAGTACTGAATTGAGGTACAATAATTATTCTGCTTGTCATAAACCTCAGATGATCATTGTTTCCCTTTTTTGTAATGGTACTAAAACAAATCAAACGCCTGTCATGAAATATCATTGAATTGTAATTTATAACTGAATTGTAAAGTGCATAAAGGCATCAATATATGACATAATGTAATTTCAATGACAGAAATGCTGTCAAATGCGGTTACTTTGCCCAACTTTTCAATTTTACAATAACATTTCAAACACTTTCCGTCTCAATTTCGGATATTCGCTCCATATTTCCAAGATTTGTGAATGCTAATTATGATTAGTGTATTTATAATTTGTTACAGTAATTAGTTAGTCCTTAAAATAGTGGGTAGGAGAAGTTAGCTCCACAAATGATATAACTTTGCACAAACTTTTTTTTGTCGTTTAAGGTATTATTGTGTAATTACACCCTCACTGAGGAGGATAAAAGAATAAAAATATTCGAAATACGAAATAAATAAAATTTTGTAGAAAAATATAATATTTCTTTTGTGTAGTGAAATGAGTCACAGTTTCAAATATTAAAAAAAAATTGTATGACATTCGCAAATAGAAGACTCTAAGCCATCGTCATCGCAAGTGTTGAGAACTTTCAACATGTAATAAATATATGTATCACTGACTTTTTTCTGCAATGCTTTTTCAATGTTGTAGTAAAATCTCCAAAATTGTATGTCGGGAAAAGATAAGTACTATCAGATATTATTTAATAAGTAGCGAGTGAATTTTTAGTAATTTTTAAACAGAAAATAGGTGGGTAAATTGTTTCTCGTGAATAACGGGACGTATTTGTCCAAGCTCTTTCTCCCTTTATTTTAAATTTAAAATTTTAAACAAAAATAAGCATGCCATTATCGACAATATATGCTTTACTAGATAGTTAAACCAATTCGACTTATTTTTGTTGTTGTAGAAGGCATCATGAACAAAAGTTTTACATCAACTATGTTTGCTTGTTTGATGATCCTTCAAAAAAAATCACAAATAGGAACTGATAATTTATTTTTATGTCAGCAAAAATTAATTGACTTAATAGATATACTCCATAAGGTGACCCATCCAGTGCTTTGAACGGTTCTGGGGGCAGTTTAACTTATTTTTTTATAGAACATGAAAGGTTTTTGATTGCATAAAACGGGCAAAGATACTCCTGCAGGCAAAGTCGCCCCAGCTGACGGTACTGTAAAAATAGGAATAATTATAATTTAAAATGCAACAAACCTTCATCACACGTAGTTCCATTGAACCCCAATGTGCAATAGCATCTAAAATTGTTCTTCTCAATAGAGCACAAAGCGTCATTTTTACAAATGCCTGAAGTACATGGATCTGGAAAAGGTACACTTATTTCAGAAGAGCCGAAAAATACATTCAATGAGTTGTTCGCTTTAAGTCTAGTGAGTAAATTTTATCTGAATTAAAATGTCCTTTCTCTACAAGATTCCAATTATATGTGTGGACGTATCATAGATTTCCTATCAAACCATTACATTTCATTGACCAACTTAATCAAATCCTAAAGTGAAATCGATTTCAAAAAAGCAAATATTCAATGTTACACAAATTCCTCGCACCATGTATTTTTAAACGTAATTGTTTTAACGTTGGGTGTTACAATACGCAGATATCAAACACAAAGTGTCATATTATTCTTTGTATTTTTAATACATATTCTGAAGCACTAAAATTATTTTACTATATAATAGATAACTATAACTAGAAATTTAACAAAACTTTTTTTTTTAACATTTTGCTCTGTTCAAAGTTGCATCATTCTGCACAGCAAAACATTGAAACTTAACGAATAACAAGAATATATAATTGAAGTTTCCAACAAAATATTTAATAATAATTTTAAATAGTTTGTTGGTTATCCGGCAAACACTTAAACATGAAATGCATCTGCAGATTGGTAGGATGACGTATATAGTTCTCTTCTAGGACCCGATTTAAACATTCTATTATGGCTTTTGACTCGCTTTCGTAATTTTACGCATGTTCTTCAGCCGTCTTTATTATTTTACTGAATTGCAAATTTCACAGACCGGCCGATATGAGGTGTTGGTTTGGGAGAGCAAATATGAGCAAAAACATTTTTTGTTTGTTCTGAACCCTTTTGCTGCCAGTAGTCTCATACTGAAACCTATTTACACATTTGTAGGATTATACCCAGGGGTTTCCATGGCAACTGCATGCATGAATAGGAAGCGTAGACCGCAATCTGTTGGCACATAGCGAAATTTGTAGGCTAATTTGTAAATAAATAACAGTGATTATTCCCTTAAAATCTGTTAATATTTAACTATTGCTTTGCATATAAAATCAGATGGTTTAAAATGGAAATTGGATGCTTTAAAGATTGTTCCATTGACCCTTTATGATGATGCTCAGTTGATGATTTTAGTTTTCTAAATAAGTGATTCAAAAGTTCTGTAACAAATTAAGTGTCAAATTTAGATGAGTAGAAAACGCAATTTATTAACTTTTTTTCCCCTTACGACAAAACGGTTAGGGTTGAAAGCCTTCCAAGATTTACAAAAGGCAGGATTTAAATTATAATTTAAGAAAGGTAAAGTTTAAGAAATATAACATTAATAATCAGTAAGCATTTAATGGCCACACTGTAAAAAATTACTGTAAAAATACAGCATTTTCGTAGCATAAATACAGCGCACGTTGCTGTTTTATTTTACAGAACGTTCTGTAAACACAATTTACAGCACATTGTGATGTAATCTGTTTCCAAAAATTTCTCAGAGCCCGTCTGGTGCGTACCATGTGATATTATTAACGAATCAGCTTCGAGACCAGTACTTTTAAAGAACTTATAATTTTAAGAAAGTTCACTTCGACAAAGCGTAAGTGGCGCTGTCTCAGATACTTGATTGGTTTGATTAATCAACGCCGCACTAGAGCTGCACAGTGGGCTATTGGCGACGGTTCGGGGCCTATCTCGAAGGAAAGACACAGGAACGATGCCTCATATTTTTGAACCATGGTCAGATGACGAGGACAACAACTGAGCTGGCACCCGACGCAATCTGAATAGGCGTCAGAGTATTGGACCCCGATCATATTTATCGTGCACCAGTCCCGTATCCACGTATAATTTGTTGGATATTTAAAAAAAAATCCTAGTATAGTAGCAAAGGTATCAAACTTCCGATCCCAAGATCACTATAATTTTACTTTTCTTTGTCAAATCCTCATCCAATCTACGGGACTGTTGCACGATAAATCCAATCGGGGTCCCCTGTCCTGAAGGTTATTGAGGTTGCGTCGGGTGCCAGTTCAGGTGTTGTCCTTGTCATATGACCATGGTTAAAAAATACGAAGCATTGTTCCCGGATCTTTCCTTCGAGATATGCCTCGAACCGTCACCAATAGCCCAATGTGCAGCTCTAGTGCGACGTTAATTAAAAAAAATCATCGAATCCCCTGATTACTAGCCTAACGCATTTATCCACTGGGCAATTGCTGTCCCCTCTCTCACTTACTTGTAGTCTCAAAGGTTTAGACATGTGCAGATAGCATTTTTTTTTTTTTTTGGTGCTTGAAATTAAACGTTTCGTCGTCAAGAAAGGTTTGCCATTTTGTGATGTGTTGACAGTCAAGATCGTTGATTATTTCACTATGAAAAGACATTTCCTGATATTTAGGGTAAGTCACAAGCAATTTATTATTAATATAGCCAATTTAAAGCGCACATATACTTCTGAATGTTGTTTTCTGAAAACACTTTGTCTCAAACGGCAATAATGCGACTTCTTTAGGCTTTCCAAATAATTGGGGGGTTCGAGTAATCTAAGTACTAGAATTGGAAGCTCTGTGTAGCTTTTATTATATGTATGTCAACGGAAAATACGATTACATAAGAGGATTGAGAATAAAGCCAATTTTCATTTGTGGGGATCGTTTGTCAATGCTTTAAAATCCTGTCAAATTTTTATATTTGTTCGATGTGCAAGATTTAATTAGCTTCGATTATTTACGAATGGCAGCAATCTGGGTAAATTCCTATTGCACGGTACCCCGTTGTCGCCAAGTCCAAAAATTGGCGCCATGGCCGAAAATGACGTGTGTTTTTTTTGTCGCCAAATCAAAATGGCGGACATTGCGTTGGTCGCATTGAGCTCTACAATGGGCTAATGGCGACGGTTTACAATTGATTTCGAAGCTTTGCATTGGTTAATTAACATCGCACTAGAGCTTTATATTGGGCTGTTGGTGGCATTTCGGCGCCTATCTCGAAGGTAACAATGTCCCTTCGGGCAGTCGATCATGGTACTTACAAGTAATCTGTCGGGCAGTCGTTTGGGGCATTTCGACAGCACTTTTAAGCGCACACGCGTAACGCGCGCTTAAAGTCACAGACTCCTTACGTCGATTTTGTGGTCTCCAGCCTTCGGCCTCTGACTACTCATGATCACATCCATGATCCACTCAGAGCAGTCGATCATGGTGCTTACAGGTAATCCTTCGGGCAGTCGTTTGGGGCATTTCGACAGCACTCTTTCGCACACGCGTACCGCGCAATAAAATCACAGACTCCTGACTTCGATTTTGTAGTCTCCGGCCTTCCAACTACTCAGGATCACATCCATGACAACCTCCGGGCCGTCGATCATTTGCTGCATAATGTATCCATGGTTTGACCCATAAACCCATTCCACAGTGAATTGCAGCTGGGCCAGGTCCATATGCACCTTCCGCATACCTTGCACATTCGCTTGTTAAAAAACAATCCGGCATCCATGCAGCAATCAATCACGGCACGTTTGCCTTTCATTTCGAACTCCCACAAATACCTATTATTTAAATAAACGTCGTCCGTGTATACATCTACCCACGTATACATCAAAATCACACCACGTACACATCAACCACGCGAGCCGAGCCGAGCCGAGCCGAGCCGATTCAAAAATGGCGGAACTGCGTGAAACTAAGGCTAAACTAGATACGCGAGCGTTGACGCTATAGCGTCAACGCGCGAGAATCTAGTCTAGTTAGCATATATGTAATTGCCACGTTCTTCTTTATCAGTTCTCTTTCTTATTGTGCTTTATTGAAAGGGTATACTTACAATGGATCCCTACCTGTACCTCACCCTTTTGTTTGAAAGTCACCAGACTGGATTCCCTGAGCTGTATCCCCTCCTCTTTAACGCAGAGTCAGTCCAACAAGGAAGATTAATGATTTATCGTCCCTCAAGCCAGCTGGCGTTTTCGGTAAAGTGCGAGTCACTTTCTTGGAACATTACCGACCGTCCAGAAAGCAACTCACTTAAAATATGAAGACGACACTCGACCTTCTCATTTTTGTTTAGGCAATGCACTCTCTATAGCAGCATTTGATGAGAGATCGCTCTCAGAAGAAGAATGATAATTAAAAATGCTAACCTCCTCCAAAGATAACTTTGTAAGAGGCTCTATCTTCGATAAAATCTATGCGTGCATTCATTGAATCGAGGCCGGAAATGAAAACATCAGAGACATTTCAAGCAATCGTGCATTTGGAAAATATAATTGATTTAGAAAAAAATAGAAATACTTACCAAACTATTTTGGATAGATATGTTAAATAAAGTCGTGTAAGTATACTAGTATTTATTTTTACCAAAACAGCTTTTTTATAGGATTTTCAATAACTCGAATTTTCGATATCTCGAATTTTTATACACTTCCCTTCGACTTCGAGATAACGAGAGTTGTCTGTATTTTTAGAAATATTAAGACAAATGTATAAAAACAGGTAAATGTGATTTGTTTTTATAAAATTAAATGCTTATATATATTTTTTAATATTTTTTAACATGTTTGTTTTTGCACATGCACGCTCATCAAATATTCTAGTGTTTTTTAATGGAGATACATTATTAGGGTTTATGATTAAATGTTATTGTGCATTCTAAAGTAAAGCCAATTTCTTCCTACGATCAGAATAGCAAAAAAGCAAACTTGACAAGTTTTGTATAAGTGTTATATGTCAAATATTTACCTAAAATTATTTGTTCGTATTTTTGAATTTATAATTATACATAACGATTATTCTCATATTCAATTTGAATTTATAGTTTGCTCTGTTTAAATGCCTTTTTTAAATCTATAAATTTGACTTGATATTTTTCTCTATTTAAATGCCTTTTTTAAATAAATATTTTTATAAACGAACCATTAGTGTTTGTCTGTTTTCTGAATATGATCAGAATTGTGCTGCCTTGTAATTTTTATACTCACATAAAGTAAAAATCCCTCTAACTTTTACAATAACTGCAAAAACATGTCTTTCTTTTTTCGCTTATTGCTGTATTTCTCTTGATCGGTTGCTGCATTTTTTTAAAATTACAAAGCATTTTTTTATAGTACACTAAAAAGTGTGCTATAAAAAAAAGAAAATGCTCTGTGATTAAAAATGTAATTAAAAAAATTTAACAACCGGTCAAGAGAAATAAAAGAATTTTCTTTACAGCTACTTTAAAATTACAGCACACGTGATGAAAAACTGCAGCAAAAATAGTTTACTGCAAACTGTAAAAATACAGCACTTGTGATTAAAAAGTACAGCAAAATTATTTTACAGCACACTGTAAAATTACAGCACACGTGATGAAAAACTACAGCAAAAGTTTACTGCAAACTGTAAAAATACAGCACGTGTGATTTAAAAGTACAGCAAAATTATTTTACAGCACACTGTAAAAATAAAGCACAGTGTGTTGGCGTTACTTTTACCAGCACATTGTGCTGTAATCTTATTCGGAAATTTTTTACAGTGCATATAAAATATAAAAAAGTACTCAGTAGACTCACTAACATTATGCATTTATACTAAACTAATAACTAACTGTTAAATACCGTAGCATATTCCAACTGCATTCAGAATGTGATCTTTTTCACAAATGCAATTCTTTTCACCGCTGTTGTCGAAGCTACATACTCCTTTCGCTCCACAATTGCACTCTGAAACATTCAGACGTGAAAAATAAACATTAGTAGCAAACACAGAATAAATCAAGTAGAATGTTTTAATGTGTTTTATATACTATTTAACTAATATTGATATACTATTTTACATATAATCAGACTCCTCTTGTGACAAGCCTTCCAAACTTTTTACATTCCGAAAATAAAAATTTAAGAATATATACTGGTAATTCCATTAAGAATTCCATTTAGAGTATTTTTGGGAAACATGTCCACTAGCGTGCCACATGCCACTAGCCACACACTTTATTTTATTTCAATTGCCTTGTAGCATGAAACAAAAATAGGAATTGATTTATTTTATCAAAGTGTAATTTCATATAAATAAACATTGAGATTTTTTTTACTATCGTTGATAATACTTGAAAATATTTCCATCATGCAGGAATAATTGTTTGTATTTAACAAATATAATTACATGAATATTTGCTACATGTCTACAATAAAAATAAAAACCAATGAAAAACATCAATCAATAAAAAAAATCAAGTAGGTTGTATCTATATAGACAGTCGCATGGTTTAAGCACTGATCTCTAACTGTAACTTCAAGACATTTTGTTGACTTGAAGTCGATGCAGAGGCAGCCATGATGTGCCCCACTTTCTTTGCTGCCGCAATATTTCGTATATTTTTCATGTTATAATAAGCCGACGTGTATTGCTTTTGGCTGAGTTGTTTTCTATTTTCTTTTTAAACCCATTTTAAATGAATTCTGCTGTTAAAATAGAAAGTCATTTGCAAGTCAAAGTCGAAATAAATAAAAAGCAAGAGCAAAAACTATTTGTTTGGCAATATAAAAATTAATTTTATAAGAAGAAAATATAATATGTATTTAATAATAAAAAAAAATATAAAATATAATATGTAAGAAAATATAATATTTACATTTAATATTTCTACAATGCTATGGTAATAAAAAACACCACTAAATTACTTAAAAAAATATTGGGACATAGCATGGCTGCTTTCAATTGGCTTCAACGCGTCCATAGAGGAAACAAGGTTTGAGATTTCCAGCAGTTACAGTTAACGTTCAGTGAGTTTAAGGCGCATAACGTCAAACTCATCAATAGGTTCGCGTGCAAATGTAACTTATAAATAACTATGTGACACAAATGCACCTAAAGTTTATATTTATTTAAATAAACCTCAGTATATCGTACCTACTTAAAGAAAATCGATTTTCTGCACGCACAACTATGGTAGTATTAAGCAAGTATTTTATATAATCGCTACAACTGCTGTTACGGTCAACTATACCTTAAATGTATCTCTCGCCCGGAACCGAATGTAATGACGTTAAACTTAAAAATAAAATAAAATCAATCATTCAATCAATAAAATAGAACCATATATAATAACACTAAAAACTGTTACCATCACATTTACCTTTAATTTAAGAAACTTTGAAAGGATAATCATTACTACTTTTGTTGCCTATGAAACTGTAATTTACATTTCCACAGTTACAATATATTATTATCATATTATATTACATTGTATAATAATTCATTGTGCCACCGATATTTATAGAAATAGAAAATAGACTATTTATGGTAAAAAAAAAAGTTATATTAATTTTGTATTGACTTCACCTGCACACATTCCTTCCTTATTAGCAAACTTATCATCACATGTACAAGTTTTTGCTCCTTCTTTGAAATTGCATTTTCCGTGTGCTCCACAGTCACATACTGAAATATTGAAAAAACTTTTTGTGATAGCTTACGAGTAAAGTAGAAATACATGAAATATATGGAATGTCTAGATATTCCCCACAATTGCCAATATACAAAGTATAGAAAGCTCTGGAGTGTAAAATAAAACTCAAGCACAAGTAAATAGTACAAAATTAATGCTTGTTGATGCTTTTATCTGTAGCAAGTCATTTTTACCAATCCAATTTAATATATAACAATTAAATTAAATCGCGGAAAAGGTCTATAAGATTAAAAAAATATTTTTTAACGTATATAGATATACAAGTACAAATATTGACGACCAACAACAGGCTCAAGGTCCAACAAGGTTGGTCCATATAGTACCTCTTAACTATCATCCAATGCATATATAACTTCTTTTTAAAATCCGTTACTCCTTTACAATTAACAATATTCACTGGCAAGTTGTTCCATTTGTCTATTACCCTATTATAGAAATAGTGTTTTCTCCCTTCCCGATTAAAATGAGATTTGTTTAACTTAAACCCATGACCTCTCGTTCTATCACTCCTATTAAAATCTAAATCCTCCACATCTCCTTGTTTGATAAATTTGAATAGTTGAATCAAATCTCCCCTAACCCTTCTCTCTTCCAGAGTATACATATTCAAATTTCTTAATCTATCTTCTTAATTCATGCCTGAAAACCCTTGAACCAATTTAGTAGCCCTGTGCTGAATTTTCTCTAACAATTCAATGTATTTTTTAAGATATGCTGACCAGAACTGTACAGGATACTCAAGATGTGTATAAATAGATTAATAGTTGTTTACTTACCATTACATAAAAAAATAATGGAACCAGTAGTGAACATACATAAAAAAAATCCTCTTTAATGTATAAACAAATTTAAGTAATACTAAAATATGAAATATATTTCTTACTTTCACATGTTCCATTGTTTATAGCTGCAGCTAGTATGCATTCACATGTTTTGTCCCCGTTCTTAGTAAAACTGCACGCTCCCAAACCGCAATCGCATTCTACAATACAAAATACAAAATTTTGTGCTTGGGTCATTTATTACTTTAAGACTATATTATACATATCCAAATGCATAAGAATAATTATTGAAATATCAAAAGATATAAAGCAATACGATTCTCGCTACAAAATTAAAATGTTAACGTTTATTGAAACACTGTTTGCATAAATTCCTTTTTTGTACCTTTCAAGATCTTGTGTCCGTACAAACATTTAAAGTACTAATAAACAAATTTTCACAATCCCAAGTAATTTAAATGCAAACTTTCAAATATATTTAGCAAGAGTAGCTGAAGGTATATTCAAATATTTAATATTATATTAAAAAGTTAATTACTTACTTTTAAACAATAGTGCCAAATATATGGTAACGGAATGGCGGATTTTCCTCTATATAAAAAGAATTTTCGCAATCGGATAATGTTTTATTTTCATAAGATCCTATTAATTAAGATTTCCGGATATCTTAATGCTGGACAAACGGTATTTTAATACAAAAGGATCCCAAGTGAAAAATTAAATATCCAATAAATATCAAATATCAAATAGAACAACAGTTACGCGCTAAAACATACAAAGCAAACACACACACACACATATATATATATATATATATATATATATATATATATATATATATATATATATATATATATATATATATATATATATATATATATATATATATATATATATATATATATATATATATATATATATATATATATATATATATATATATATATATATATATATATATATATATATATATATATATATATATATATATATATATATATATATATATATATATAAACTTTTTTTAGTTTTGACTCCAAGTTAGCACTAAACGCGAACTATCTCTAAGCATAGCAGAGTTGTGATTTATGTTGTTTAATATTGAATTGCAAGTCATAAAATCTGAATTACCTTCGCAGTTTCTGTTGAATTCCGCTGCCCTCTCAAAGCATTTACACACCTTTTTCCCTTCTATATAGCTGCAAGTTCCCAAATCACCACAATCGCATTCTGAAAACATACAACTTTTTAAATATCCGAAAGACGTATCCCAGTTGCAAAAGAAGCTATATATGCTTTTGAACTATTTAAAGGAAATCCAGAAAAAACGTCAGAAGATATAACTCGTTTCAACGCTGCGGGGGGTCTTTTTAAACTAAAATAAATTGTTTTTCCTCTTCATTGCCAGATAAAAATTTTGGATATATATGCTTTTGCATCTGGACATTTTTACATCTGGGATCGCTTAGCACTTAATTCATTTTTACTTGGCTAGTACTTAATTCGGTAATATATTCAGAATATATTTACAACTTTTCCTTTATGGAAAATAATAAAGTTGGCGTTTGGTGGTGGTTCCGTGGGGGTTGGCTATGCTATGCTTGCCGAACCTGCGGTTCCACATACCCGTATATCGTTCGGGAGATGTCGGGTACATAAGTCTATACATTACATTTTTTCCTCTCCTTGAACGTGAGAAACATTTGTTTTCTTTTTAAAGTACAGTTATACCCGTGTATGTTTCCCCCCAAAATCTCTGGTGCTCTTTGAAAACAAAAATAGTAACCTTAGCTTTCCGAAAATACCATTTTTATGTCTATTACTTCACTAAAACTTGTTAAATGTTATGTAAAATCTAAACTACTGGATCTGCTTCTACCATATTGGTAAACACATGGTTTGCCATCACAAAAAGGGCGAGAGTGGGTGAGGGGAAGCGGGAATTCGATTGTATAAACAACTATCCGATAGCTTTAATATCAAAAGAGGCAATTTCTATAATTTTTATCGATTAAAAATCGCCATATGTGTAAACGTTCAGTTAGTTTAGCCAGACATTTTACCAGTTTGTGTTTAGTAACTATCCTGTGGATATTTCGTCATTTTAGTATGACATTTAAAAAAAGATTTCATTTTGAAAATTAATCGAAGTCCACGGAATACGTAATGTCCATCTCCACTTTTAATTACTTTTAGTATTTAACCTCGTTACAATTAAAGTTTCTCAAAATAAAGAAAACGTAAGTTTATGCTGCCAAATAGCATAACAAATTAACGGTAAAGTGATATTATTCATTTTCTTTTAACATTATATTCTTTTTATTTGTCAACATTTTATATAGCTAAGTTTAAAAAAATCTTACGTTGTCATCACTTAGAAGTTATCAACAATTTGTTATTTCATGAACAGTTGTAGTTGTAGCATTTCATGAACGTGTTAGTTGTAGCTCAACCAACTTTTTTATGTCATAAATCAATGTGATTTTTGAAAATTCAAATCAATATAAAGACAAATCGTGTTTTGGAAAACAGTGATGGTCGGAAGCATTTATTTCAATATTAAACAAAAAAGATTTTAACATCATTCTACAATATTTAAAAAGTATTATTAGCTCTCCAACAATGTTACGAATTCATCAGTGGAATTGCAGTATTTACCAATCAAAGAAATATAAATTATAAGTGAAATCAATCGTTGACGAGCGTGAGGCTAGTATAACACGCGGTCAAAATTTCGAAAGCACAAAAGTCCCAAATAGCATACAAAAATGTAACTGCCATGTATTATTATTAATTTTCTTTTAACATAATATTATTTATTTGTCAACATATTATATACCTAGGCCTTAAAAAGAGGCTTTCTTTGTCATCATTTAGAAGTAATCAATTATTTGCTATTTCATGAAAAAAAATCAATACATCATTTTATTTAGTAACTAACTGCATATTCGTAATGAATGAATTCTTATACATAATGAACATAATGAATGAATTATTAATGAAATTCTTTCTTTATTTGTTACAGCAGCGGTTCTTAACATACTGACCCCCGTGGGATACATGGAGGTCCGGTTGGGAATACGATAATATGATATTAGTAATGGCGAAAAATACCTAAACTAAAATATAAATCAATGAAATAAGTAAAATCTAAAATGAAAACCAATAAGTCGACCATTTTATTAATTTGTCAGCTAACCTAAGAACATTACTGCTTAACGAAAGCAAACCTTTTTTGCTTAGAGTGATGAGTGATAAGAGTTATGAGAAAAAGGGGTACTTATAAATGAAAAATTTTTTCAAGGGTTAAGAGAGAGAAAAAAATTATTGACAAGCACTGCGCTAGAGATTGAATAAAAAAATATTATTTTTTAGCTATTAAAATTTTATGTAATGTTATGTGTTGCTTAGGTAATTGCACACAAATAAAATAACTTACCTGTCAGTTGATCCTCCTCCCTAAAACTCAATTTAATTCGAAAAGTATTTTTAAAACTTTGCATGGCACTAGAGGAAGCTAATGCATTATCCGATATTTCGGAATATCCATATACAACGAAATGGATACCGAACATAAAACTTATTATTATCATTAAAAAATATCTCGACATTTTCGATATAAAAAAAAAACGTAAAATGTAATTAGAATGGAGTCTCAAACCCTTTAAAATAACATCTTTTACCACAATTAAATGCTATAGATTATTAATTTACCCTAACTAAAATTTAAACGACCGTTTGAACTCGGAGTGAGAGTAGTTTTGTTAACTATCATACCAACTCCGATATCTAGGATTTGAATCTGATACCTGAATCAGATTTAATAATAGAAACATTCCTTCAATTATGGTGATAAAGGTCACTTTTATCTGAGTTATTACATCATAATTAAAAAAATGAGGCCGCCAATTAAACGTCGATTTTATTCTGCTGATAAACAAGAGGCATTGCAAAATGTTTTGCTACTAATATGAAATGAAAAAATAAATATAATGATAATTATTTTATACAAAGGTGTTGCTTATTATTATTGGCTGGTTTACAAATTTAATTAAAAATATATTTAATAAAACGAAATAC
Source organism: Troglohyphantes excavatus (assembly GCA_963932185.1). Lineage (NCBI taxonomy): Eukaryota > Metazoa > Arthropoda > Arachnida > Araneae > Linyphiidae > Troglohyphantes > Troglohyphantes excavatus. The sequence continues at coordinate 24,996,536 of OZ010670.1, read as the reverse complement.
TTAATGTTTTTACATTTAAGTCTGTTTGAGTAAAAACAATTTATGAGTTTTTTTTTATTAACAAATACTCGACTTGGCGCGAACACATGTGAGCAAAACTTGAACATGATCTTTTACACAAAACTTGATCTTTTACATACCCCCAAATATAAGAAGTCGCATAAACTTATGTATGTTGGTCAGCTGTGTATGTTCGTCGTGTTATCAGTAGACTAACAAAACAAGTCATTTAGTCTACTGATAACACGAGATTAATAGTTTTAAATTTATAATACGTATAATTAAAAAAATAATACATAGCAGTCGAGTTGATAACTTCTCTCCTTTTGGCGCGTTTTGGAGGTTGTGGTTGGCGCGCTTTTCAGTTAAAAATCAAATGATTCCTTATGAATTATTTCATCATTATTTTTTTAAAACAATAAGAAGAAAACTATTATTTTAAATTTTGAATAGACAAATGCAAAATATTTTAAATACACTAAGACACCATGGGGACAATTTCGACAATGCCAAACAAATATTTCACAAATGCTTTCGTTAAGAATATTTAGGTTTCTTTCTTTTCTGCATAAACGTAATTAATCACATAAAACAAACTCTATACAATTAATTCATTGTTAACAGCTCAAAATTATATAAATTTACTTTCTAAGTTATTGAAAATTATTTGGTCACGCTTCTAAGCATTACCAAAAGTCTTTAACATTTTAGAAATTAATCATATTTTATGGGTTGTATGCATTAAAATAAGGTATGCGTGTGCCTTGCTGGATTTAAAGGTACATATCTGGAGACAGAAGTGTTTCTTAAATAGATTCCTTCAATCATTTTGTAGTATTTTGTAACATCAGTGTCTTCTTTACTGATAAAAGAAAGTTCTTGCGTCATTTAAATTATCTGATTATTGTTTTAAGCTTCCACTTTCAGAAGCAATAACGAATGAAAGAATGCAGTTTATCTCAAATATGGCACATTGAACGAAGTTAGAAAGGAAGAGGGGTAGGTATATCATAAAGAATCGAAAGTTCATTTATTTGCTAAATTGTAAAGAAAATATTTAAGTTTAATTATATACATGTTGTAACTTATTGCGCCATTGAATTTAATAACAAAATTATTATTATTCAGTATATAACCATTATAAAGAAGTAATTGTGTTTTTTAAGCTTGTTACCTCTAGAAAGAATAACAATACTTTATATTAGGAGTGCAGTTACAAAACTTGTCTCATAAATAGACAATAGATACGACGAAAAGCAGGGAGTTTTGAACACATTTCATGATGAAAAATAAACATTATTACTAAAATATTAGAAAATATTATATTTAGAATAGGTTTTATCAGGGCCATCGTGGGGAAAAACAGGGAGTTTTGAACTCACATCAAAATTACAAAGAAACATTATAAACAATATTCAGAATAGGTTTTATCAGGGCCATCGCTTGGGCTTATGAGAAGGGGGAGGAGTGAAGCGTTAAAAATGTCAAGTCAAAAATGTGTTTTTACCATTTTTTTTTAATTTAAATTACTAACTTATTTTTGGAGTTTGGTAATTTCCCTGCCTTTCCCGGGAAAAAATTAGTTTTAGATGGAAAATTGCCAACCCAACTAGAAGTAAAATTTATTAAAAACTTTTATTAAACCGTCCCTCCATTAGTGGGTTTTATATACCCTATGTGAGTTTTTCAAGTACCAGAGACTGTTTATCCTTAATCACAAAGCACCTCGGATAACTCATAGTTATTCAGTTGATTATTGCTTCCTAGCTACCAATACTCGAACCTGTTCAAGCATTTACACGTGCTTTAAGATTTTAATGGTTAATTTCAACAGCTTAAGTTTATGATGTCACAGTATTCAGTGATACAAGTCGAAGAATCTTCATTCAAATAATTTTGAGGGCTTATGAAGTGTCGAGTAAAACGATATGTTATTTAGGTGAGTCATTCATAAAATAAAGACATCGTGATCTCTTTTCTTTCATCCTCCTGTATCTTAGGTATCTTAGGTTACGTAGTTTTCGCAATTAAATTAAAAAATATATATATATTTAAGAAATAAGAATATATATTAATAATACTTATAAATGAAGGAAATAAAGGTAAGAGGAGATTATGTGGGGTTAAAATAGAAAAACCATGTTAAATATTTATTTTCGATGAGATTTTTAAAAAGTGGTCCAAAATACAATACTCTTTCCTAAATTTTAGTTGTTATGCATGAAATTCTTTTAAACAAATTTTATTTTAAACAGCTGTTTATTCTACATATACTTAATTCGGAAAAAATGCTTAACAAAATCATAAAAACCACAATATACGAAAGTAAATAACTAATTTTATTAACATTCAACAATTCACTTTATTATAATTATAAAATAAAAAACACATTTTAAAATTAAATAAAAGGAAACAAATATTTCAACAAAAGTGCAAACAGTTGTAAATACAATTCACCGGAATGTCCATTTAAATTAATAAAGCTCAAACCCCTTTTCATAATTTCGATAAAAAATAATATTCTCTTCTTATTTCTTTCAATCATGTAAATCCATTAAGAACATTTGCATTAAAATTTTTTTTAATTGAAATTCGGTTTAAAATTATTTACACTAAATTCGAAAAAAGCAAATGTGTTAATATTAGAAAATATATTTGAGGATCGATGGTTTTTCAATAAATATAAGGAACACACATATGACCATAGCCCAGTCCAGCAATTTGTAATCGTCATGTGTCATGTTTCATGCCATGTCTTGAAAAATTATTAAAACTTATACAAAAAGTCATCGATAACAGGTGACGTAACGAAACATTCACACATGCGCATGTGCCAACTATAGAATAAAATTATTAATTTCTATTGCACAATAGTGTTCTCATTCCTCTTCATAGGCCTTATTTCTGTATTGAGTCGAACTCATCCTCCTGTCATCCACATCCAAGCGATCAGAAGACCTGGACAACGGCCTTCGACTTTGCACAGGTTCGTCGTCTGTCTGTCTAGTCGGCGACGACTTCTGGAACAATCCTGCATCCCCACGTCTGTAGTCTCCACTCCCTCGTTTATCGGAGACCTGTGGTCTCGGTATGGCAAAGTCACTGTCTCTGTACTGTCTCCTGTAGTCTCCGCTTTCATTGGCGATGGTGGCTGGGACGTTTCGTCGTTCGACTTCTGTTTCTTCGTCGGCTGGTTTGGGTTGCCTACGACCAAGTTTACCCTAAAACGTGAAAAGATTGGATGTAATGGGATGTAGGTAATTTGGCGGAGGTAAATTTGGCATCGGTAAATTTGGCGACGGTAAATTTGGTGGAATCGTAAGAGGGGTTGTCCATATATTGCATAACGCAAATAAAGGGAAGACATTTTCTGTCCTGCATGGATTTATATTCAATTCCTAAATTACGATACCCTTTGCCGCAATTATTTTATGTTGCAATTCTTCTATTTTTTGTCGCGATTCTGAAAATTGGCGCCAAGGCCATGCTTTTCACTTTGTTTGAATTGTGTCATACGCGGCATCTCGCCAGCAGTTTCAAACGTACGCACTTACCGTGCGCTAATGTCACAGACTCCTAGCGTCGATCGAACGGCCTCCGACAACTCAGGATAGCAGCTGGTAACCCCCTTCGTGCAGTCGATTATGGTACTTACAGACAAACTTTCGAGCAGTCGATTATGCCACCTAGCACTCAAATGATTTGCTTTTTAAAGAGCAATGTGTGTTGAACTAATGTGTTCACGTACGAAAGAGTAATTAGAATTTATTTTTTTACTTACATCGAGTTTTAACTTAAATTATATTTGTAGTAAAGAAAGGACCTATAAACAACATAATACCATGCAGAAACAGAAAATCTTTTACCCTACAAGTTTGTTATGCAATGTACGGTAAACCTCCCGCACGATTCTGCCAAATTTACCTTCTCTAAATTAACCGGCTCCCGATGTAATGTCATTAGAATTAGTGCATGCTTGAAAATATCGACAATCATAATATCAATTCAAAATAAGTCCTTTAAAGATTAATTTCCTTACCATTTCTGATAGTATTCCTCTTTTCCTGTGTTTTAAGTAATCGTCCCCGTCTTCAACTGACTTCTGTTTCAGTCTGAAATTTAAAATTACTTTTTAAAAAATATCTAAATATGAATACACTTTATACATATAAATTACTAACACTTCATAATAAACATCTAAACCACATTCGTTTAAGTCAAGTGCAGTTGCGTTATAAATAACCACATTCTCTTTTAGAAGATTTGACGAATAGTTTTAGAAATGCTCATATTAAACTTATCCAGTGTGTCTTACAAAAAAATTTGTTAACATCATAAACTACGGAGTTCGTTAATTTTGTGATAATAGGTTGAAATGTCCACCATGGTAGTTGTAACATATTTCTCAAAACTGCTGTCAAACTTGAGTTACCATTTTCAATAATATGAAATGTTTAAATGTGAACTTAGTAGGTTTACATCCTTACTTTTCAATAAGAATTGATTTATATACTTAATATATAAACAATTATATTCAAGTAGAAAGAGCGTAAGTCACGCTATTTTTAAGTAACGCTATTTTACAGTAAACTGTCATTGCAATTTCTACTTTATCTATGTTACCAAACATTCCATTAAAAAGATTGTGATTTATATAAAGAATGACTCATATCAATATTTGTAAAACGAATTTTAGCATTAGTTTTCTACAAAGTTTTTGCTGAGTCCCGCAACAAATGATGCTTCCACCCTCCTTTCACTTTATGATGTTGCAGTCATTTTATAGACATTCCCCCTCAAATATGCATAACATATAAATTAACGACCCATCATGTGGCCTGCCCCCATAAGTTAAAAAAAATTCAACTCTTTTATGTTTTGAAATTACTTAACATTAAATATTTTAAACCCAAAATATTGTTATGCTTCTAATAATGTGGAGTCTGTTTCTAGGTGCAATTGGCCGGTGGGTTTTTTAAGAGTCGCTCAAAATCGATTTTAAAGGGAATTTATTTTAAATACTATGGTAAATGTTTTTAAAAGTCATGTAGAATCCACATCGAATTTGTCTACATGCATTATATATAATTTTTTTAAACTTCTTTTGTTTTAATCTGTAAGAAATATACCCAAAAATACTTTAGAAAAGTAAAGAACGCTAAGCGCCCCCCCCCCTAAAAAAATCTTCGAAACTGTGGCTAAAAAAGTTGTGATATAAAAAACAAACAAGCCAAGAGCTCAACCCTGTACACCCACTCACTAGCCTTCTCCAAATAGAATACACTAGCCTACACAAATTTGGGTTTCATAATTTAAAAAAGTGGCAAATCGACTAACTTTAAGCAAATTAAAAAACTTCGTATCTCCGTTAATTTACAATTAAAAAATATATTATTGTATTAAATTAAAGGTTTCACAGATACGGTTCCACCAATACTGGTTTTATTTTTTTACGAAATGTAGTTCGGCTTCTGGAATATGTTTTACGGACGCGTTTTAACATTATAAGTTGTGCGGAGTATATATAAGCTCTACCGGTCGGGCGTTCGTTTCTTGTTGGCTGCTTTGACGAGTTAGAGTTATTTATTCTTTTTCGGCTTAGCATTGCAAGCCCGACCGGGTCGCTTGATCATCTAATAAAACATTTGAAACCATGTTAAAAATAAATAAATCTCCACTCTAGTTTGTGAGAAAACCCAAGAACAATTAAAAAGGAGTGGAGAAGTAATTTTAGTGTAAAAATGCGGTTAAAACATTTTAGTCTTCATTGGATTTAGGTGGTGGTTAAGAGAAAAGTTGTTAAGAGTAGCCATTTATTCAAGTGCACTCACTTCCTGTAGAGAACGACACAGATGATGATGGCTAGCACAAGCAGAGCACCTAAGATTCCTCCAATGAGAGCTGAATGTTTACGAAGAGTTTCTTTGAGACCTAAGAGAGGTGAATTGGATAATGCATTAATACTGTTAGTAATTCCAGGCAATCAAGGCATTGTTCTTAGAATCACGCCTTATAAGCACTGTTGAAAAATGTTGATGTTCGAGCAGTGATATTATTTGCACTTGCAGAAACATGGAGTTGATCCACCTTTCCTTCTCTACCATACAATTCCTGGAAAGAATTTCCACTTAGACAGTGTTTACATCAAAGAGCCAATCATATAGCTCCAATGCATGAGGCCCACGCAGGGGACGTGCCGAATGCGATAAACGCTGACAAAGAGGAACTCATTCCCAGCTATTCAGCCGTAGTTCCAACACGCATATCTCTCGTGCTCTTCATCTCATTGTTATGCCTTAAATTTAACTTTTAAATGTTAATTCTTAACTTTCATATTTGCATCATTAAATATTATTTATTCTCTACCTACTGTGGCATTCATCAATTTGTCCATTACCAACTAAATCAACCTTCTGAAATGGAGTCTACTATTACGTGGCCGCACCAAACCAACAAAGTGCCCCGCACACTTTAACTAGTGTTTGTTGCTGTATCTGCATATCCAATGGGAACTCTGAGTATTCACTAATGTATGTGCGAAACGAGACCATTTTCCGTATTTACACGTATCGGCGTAGTGCAGTGGTGGGCAAACTGCAGCTCGCGAGCCACATTCGGCTCTTTGGCCTCTTGTGTGTGGTTCTTGAACAAAATACCACGTGCGGGCGCGCAAGTACTACATTGCTATTGAAACTTCGTGGCCCAACATTAAAAACAACAACATAAAGCTTCACTTACCCAAACTTTCCAAGGAGATGCAAGACCATTGTTCACATTAGTGTTTGTTAGTATTGTTACGATTTCATTTTATGGATACCTTACAATTTAATTTTATCAATAAATAATATCGTTATTAAGTAAGATATCAAATTTTATTCAACGTACCTATATTAAAAACTTTAAACTTTAAATTAAGTTTATGAAGTTAATTTTAGGGTGCGTTGTGGAGTGAAAGAATATGTAATGTCGAAGATTGAGAAAGGTGTGTTGAGATGGTATGGACATATAGAGAGGATGAACGGAAGGAGATAGACGAAACAAGTATACAAGACGAGAAGAGTTCGAAGGAGTCTTCCTCAACGAACGCACCTCAATCAGATTGAGGACGTTTTTATCAAAGGCCATCTTAAGAGTACCTTAATTATCTATAGTTTAAATTTAAAAAATTTGGCTCTCAAAACTAATTTCAGTCGTTGTACTGTCGATATTTGGCTCTGTTGACTAATGAGTTTGACAACCACTGGCCTAGAGTATATGCAGAGTCGCTAGTAAATCTGCAGATACGCTGATTTTTGCACTTCCAAGGAACATATATACAAACAGGGTGCTCACAAATTCTTAAGGCATGATTAGTGTTTGGTTGTTTATGTCATTTAGTCGCATCGACATAATATTAAGACACATCTCTGGTGTCTTTGATTCACATATAGTATAAAAATTGATTGAAATTTTGCAAAACGAATACTTACTAGCAATAACTGTATTTGGTTCGTTGCATAGGAAACCGGTATAAGATGGATCACAGCTATAAAACAATATTTTTAATTAATTTTAAGCACTAAAAAATATTCTGTGGTTAAATGCATATTTTATTTAGAATGCAATGATCAAATAAATGGTTTACCAATTAAAAGTAAAGGTTTTAATAATTTAAGCTCTTGTAATCACATCAGTTTATAGTCAACTATTTATAATTTTTTTTAAAGGTTGGAAACTCTTTATTAAGGAAGTATGACACAGAATTCTCTAACATCTTCAAAAATTATTTTATTACTTTAAAAAAATTAATTTATTTTTAATCGAACGACGCTAAAATTAAATATCTACATTAAGTACCATTAATTTTGGTTTAAATCAATATTACATTTTGGTGCAAGATTGTTTGAATTTTTATTTTCAAAAACTTTCTTAGTGATGAACTTTGTCGTATTTTGTCAAATTTAAATAGATAGAAGTTGAAGATCTATTTCAGAGATAAATCAGAGTTGTTTACAATCGTAAATATTCTCTGTAAAGTTTTGAAGTTTTGGGAGTTCTTTATTAAAGAGGTACAAGATACAGAATCATCAAACATTTCCAAAATTATTTTATTACTTTAAAAAAATTAATTTCTTTTTAATCTAACGACACTAAAATGAAATATCTATGTAAATTAAAAGCTTTTTTTTAAATCTATATTAAGCGTTGGAACAAGATTTCCTGAATTGAAAGGTTTTCTGCAAAAAGGATGTAGCTCCACCCTAGGGGAATTTGGAGTTACATGTACTATCTTGTGGTAAAAAAAAACTTGTTCGTTTGGTACCAGAAAAATGTAGTTGCAATCGTTAGTTCTTGCGTTACTCAAGAAAGGAAGCTGTCTGTCTCATTAATTTGTTGCAATATAGAGGTAGCTCCTGGAGCTACCGCCATTTTTCCCCAAACGACTGACGTGCTTTTTGTTTACAGGAAGGGGTTATACAGCACTTAAGATATCCGCAAAATTAAAAGGTTAAATGTGACGCATAGAATAGAAAAAACATTTAGAAAAAAAGTTATAAATATTAGTATTAGTGAAAATATTTTTTTAAAAATAAGAACACATTAAAATCTTTTCAAATGCGTCATTAATCAATGTTTGCACTATAAAATCGTAATAAAACAATCAAGGAAGGATTTTTTCGGAGTCTTCGCTACTTAAAAGATAGTGTGCTTAAAGATCACACTATGGAACGATATGTTAACAGCAATGACTAGAACTACGAAAACTTTTTTGATTTAAAAACAAACGTTTATAGCCCATTGTTCAATACTTCAAGTCACTCTATTTGTTTGGTTATTGAATATCTCACTTTCAAATTTTAAAATAGCGAATAATATTGGTCATCAAGTTAAACTTTATTTGTTTCAATTACAAGTTAATAATGTAGGTAAAATCATGTATTTTGTAACTATTCAACCAGGAGATGTTGGACGCTAATGACTATGCATAATGCCACATGTTGGACGCTAACGACTATGCATAATTCCACATGTTGGACGCTAATGACTATGCATAATTCCACACGTTGGACGCTAATGACTATGCTTAATTCCACATGTTGGACGCTAATGACTATGCTTAATGCCACATGTTGGACGCTAATGACTATGCTTAATGCCGGTCCTTCAGACCGATATTCCGTCTGAAGGGTTAATAAATTAAAATAATCCATCCCTCTAGTGACGACATTTTGAAGTATTTTTTAGCTAAACGATTTTCCCACATTCCTTAATCAAATGTTATCCAGTTATCCAAATTTTTATATTTTTAATGAATCTTAACGGTGAATATACAGCTCTGAAGTCAGGAACTTAAATTGAGTACACCGTGTATACAATACTATTAGAATATATATGTAATAAAGTTTCATACTTGCAGGTGAATCCATCACTACCAGTTGCGTTACAGCGCCCATTAAAGCATGGATTGGGATCGCATACCCCTGAAAAATTTTAGAATGATTTCAAAATACCTTAAACATGATTTATTAAAAATTTGCGTTTAAAACATAATATTTTCATGATGTTTTTAAAAATTACTTTTGCATTAAAATTAATATTATTCTGGTAAATCTAGTTAGAAAGAAGCACAGTGCCAAAAAAAGCATTATAAGCTCCACATATTAGTGTCCAGAAATAAAAACTTTTAAAAACGTTCGTTTTAAATGTAATACTTTAAGCCTTTGCACTCCAAGAACACTTTGCGATTTGTGATCTTTCTATGGAACAGTTATTCCTATTTACGTTCTTTTCCACAGATTATTTTTATACTCATAAAGAGAAAATAATCCTAATCTGTTTTGTATTTGCAAGAGAACAAGTGATTCAAATGATTGATGTTCTAATCACAAGATCATGCTGTTCTCGTTTATTTTAAAGAACAGGGAAACAAAAGAACTGGTCGTTAGGTTGTTGCCTGAGAGGCGACATCGGAGTGCAAAAGGTAAAATCTAAAACTGTATTCCATAGAAGATGGTCACAAATATTCATATAAATCATAATTTAAGTTCATGTAGAATCTTCGGATGTTGGTAGTCGCATGTATAAATTCCTACACAAAACAGATGACTGCCATGTTATTTGTTGAGAACTCACCGAAGCAGCCTTCTTTCTTGATATCGGCATTTTCTTTCTTGCGGAAACTATCCTTGCACAGACAGTCATACGTTCCATAAAGGTTCTTACAATTTGTGGTGTTAGGACAGATATTGTCTTTCAAACACTCATCAACATCTGAAAGACATAACGATACACGCTAATTTATTCTTTAAATCGTAATTGTTATTAGTATTTATTAATTTCTTAAGCAATATAAATGGCGTAACTAAGGTAAATATTCCATCTGTAATCACACTCTTAAGAATTTTTTTTTATGTTTTGTATTAGTACGAATTTTAAAAATCGTTAAATTGAATCGGTCATTTTGAAAAGGGGCCAACTCCATTTTTTTTTCAGTTTTTTGGCGGTTCATTCCTGGAACTTTCACACTTCGGTTCCAAGTGAAAACGAGTCAAAATAGTAGAAGAACAGTTTTTCCTATAAAAATATATCCAGAGATACGCCATTATGCATCCTAGACCCATAAAGCAATCCGTCGTACCATGGAAAAATTCTAATAAATGAAAAAAAATGGATATAACAAATTATATCAATTCATTCGAGATCTTCATCAGAATTTTTTTTAGGTAATTCACGACTGGTGTATTGAAGAAGCTGCTGAAGAATTAAAAAAATCATTTAAATTACTCTTTTTTTTCCTGTTTATGTTCACACGTTGTTTATGCAGGTCTCTTGAAAATTAAATTTGTAAATATAAATATTTTTAATTAAAAAATATTATAATTTATCTTGAAAAACCTTTGTTTATTTTGAAAACGGTCATAATACGAGTCCAGATAAGAAAAAAATTGGTTTTAGACAACAATTACAGCAAGGTTTTATAAAGGATATTGAAACAAAAAACTGCAGTTTTTTTGAAATTTTTAATTTTTTTGCATAAAACCTTTAAAATATCTGCATATTCCCTTCATGATTAAAAATTAAAGGTTTGTTGCAGGTTTTTATGAAGGTTTTTTACAGTTTTTATGAAGGATATTGAAACAATAACCTTTAATTTTATAGATCTTCAAAAAAAACTGCAGTTTTCCTGCATAAAACCTTCATTTTCAAAACTTTTATGAAGGTTTTATTCAGACTTTTTTTGCTGGGTATGTGTATATATTTGGGGTATATATCTGGGTCCATATATTTATGAATGCAATAAGTTAATAAATTCAAATTATACACTTTATATCAATCACAGATTGAAACTCACCGTTGCAGTTTTGAATTGAGGAATCATCACCAGCGAAAGGTTTGTAGGCTCCTGTTGCTACGAATCCAGTTTTGCACAGACATTGGAATCCTTTTTTGTCTTCTGATTCCTGACAGTCAGTTGTTGATCCACACAGTCTGTTCTTGATGTCTTCGTCGCATGGACTAGTGACGCTAAACACTTCTGGAAGAATATTGTTTTCATGCAGATCTAGATCTCTATGTATAAAATATCAGAGCTCTTGACTAAAATCACTAAAATAACAGAACTAATATCTTAAGCTCACGACGATCTCAATTACATGTTGTTCGCATACACATGCCATTGGGATCCATTGAACTCTCTACACAATTCTTGGAAGCAGGGACATTTAATTTCAGCCATTTTGTATGTAAACATGGCTTCACTAGTTCTTGTATGTCGAAGGCAAATAGCGCCATGCCCAATTTTTGAAAAAATTATTTCATAGTTAAAAAAAAAATATGATCTGGTAATTGCTATGAAAAATTTTAGGTTTCTATATAAACTATTATAAAAAAAATATTTATTTATAACAATTATTAATATAAGCATAACATTTTTTAATAATTACCCTTTTCTGTCTGCTGTTCCATAATTAATCGTGGTGGAACCAAACAGTAGTTTGATTTTTCCATTGGCATGCACACAGAGGGAGTGGCGATTATGTTAAGTTCTTTGCTTGGCTTTTTGGTCAACTGCATTTCAAGAGAACAGTTCAAATCTGCTCCATTCTCACTAAAATACATAAATTCATAATGTAATGCGTTATGACGTCACACTCTTTCCGCTGGAGGGTAACATATGTATCTTTTTTTTTAAAAGGAAAGGTGCTTGCTTACAACGTTAGTTGAAGCGTATTGTTTTATCAGGTATGACACAATTAAAAAAAAACAGGTATGACATAATTTAAAAAACACAATTTAAATTACTTTAAACGTGCGGTGAGTTTGGGTGCTTAGAGTCATAGAGTGACGATCAGCGAAAACCGCTGTATTTGTGAAATATTCAAAATGCCGCTGTAGTAAAAGTTTTTCAAGAATGTAAACGTGATATAACATAACTTCCATAAACTTGATGTAACATAATTTCCATTGTTTCGATTCGTTTAGGTCAATTATTGCTGGTGATTTCGCATTCAATAAAAATGAATATGGAAGCTATAAAAAAAGATGTTGCAATTTGAATGTTATATATTATTTTTAAAAAAAAACTCTTTTCAGAATGAATTTATTTCAGAAATTTTACTAACCGAAAAAATATATTTGATTTTATTAATTTTTATGAACAATTTTATTAATGAAAATATTGCAATATATATGTTGTTCAAATGTTAAGGTATATTATTATCTGAAGAGTTATAGTATAAGTATATTAAAAGTTTCACTTACAAATTTATAGTTTATTAAACACCTCAAAATAAGTTATTTTAATTTTTTCAAAGTATTTAGACACTAATTACAAAACTTTAAAAGTGCAGAAATGTGATGATTTCAAATTATAAATCTGATTTATAAATAAGCGAAATTAAAAAGTAGATATCCCATACGCTCACCTGCAGTTTAGTATTTTGGAGTCCTGATAATTTGCATAAACATTTTTCAACTAAAAGAGAAAATGTATCAATGCATCAAAATAACAGCTTTATCATTATTTTGTAATCCAAATAAGAACATAAGTTTTGATCGGCGAAAAGTTAAGTTCAAAAGTACATACATAATCTTTATTTTGAAACATATATATATATAATCAAATAAGAATGAAAAGTTCTTCCAGCCGTGAGTCGAACCCGGGACCCCTTGTTCAGCGCACAAGTGTTCTACCACTGAGCTAACCAGACGACGCAAATTTCAGAAACTTTTCACTCAGAACACAGACCGGAAGAGTAGACACATACTGACACACTACATAACACATACTCTAGTAAGCGCCTCCCAGGAATATGTATGATATAATCTGTGTGTTTGTTCCATGGTTTATATTATTAAATATATATATATATATATATATATAGACATAAGACAATATACATATATAAACTATATTTATATAGATAATATCTAGTAATTACATAAAAAAAACTCATATATATCAATATATATATATATATATATATATATATATATATATATATATATATATATATATATATATATATATATATATATATATATTAAATAATAATCTTGCGTTTATACGTTAATATTCTATATTGGTGAGATAGGCTCTATATGACATATCGTCGTTCAAAGTACAAAGGGTCGTATGTCAAAAATTAATTTTTTATTGCTATATATATTTATACCTAGTTCTCTCATCTCATAACTTACCGAATCTTTAAAATCTTTGTTCAGTGTAGTGTAGTCAATTGGTAGAATGGACCTCTTGAACCTGTTATTAATCTTTAAAGACAACTCGTATAATTTTCTTTGGACTTTGAACTTCCCAATAAAAGAAAATTCGGCTAAATAAAGAAAAATATATAAGATTGGGTTGTAGTATGAGAATTATACATGTAATAAATAAAGGAGAAAAAAATAATCTCAAGACATTACGCTCTAAAAATTAACATATTTCGTTCATTTTTTTTTCATTCTGCATTAAATCTGCGTATTTGAGTAGCCAATTTAAATTAATTAAAGTGCAAACTTACCTCTTTTGTCGCACTTTTTGGTTGTTTTGTCTGCAGTAAACATTGGTGGGCATTTGCAAATGGCATTTGAATTCTCGTCAATTTCGCAAACAGACAAACGTGTTAAACAATCCGCAGCTTGCTTCTCAAAACTGCACTTATCTGTAAAAAAATTATATAAAGTGTAAAGACAAAACTGTCATCCATATTTTCTCTTAGATAGATCTCTAATCTAAAAGATAGATCTCTTAGATTCTTAGACAGATAGTTTTGTCGGAAATGTACCTTAGATTCTTCTTACCTTCTAAAAATTTCCTTAGTAGTTCATAAATAATAAAAAACTATATTTATATAGATAATATCTAGCAATTACATAAAAAAAACTTTGCTTATATAAGAAAACTTTTAATTGCATAAGAAAACTTTGTATGTCACTGCTATCACTTTTAAATACTGTTATGTGTGTACTATTTTAAAATAATACCAAATAATGGAATATAGTATATTTATACATGTATGGACTATTAATATTATATATTACTTATTATTTTAAAAATCAGTTTTATTATTGCAAGTTATATTTATTTAAAAATTGCTCTTTTAAGGTGATAGAGTTTTATAATCTACATACGTAATAGTAAACAATAAAGTTACACTATTCGTTCGATAAGTTTTAGTTTCCCTGTTAGCTAATCATTGCATACATTTTTTACTCAATATATTTGAACTATAAAGTTAGTTAAAGACCCTATTGACGATCTGAATAACTGGGGCATATACAGAATTTCATGTCAATGTGGCATGTCATATATCGGTCAAACAAAGAGAGCATTGAGATTTTGTATTAAGGAGCACCAAGCACATACTGCTAAACAAGAAATAAAGAAGTCCTCCATTGCCAAGCACTCATGGGAACATGGTCATATATTTAATTTTTCTAACCCACATTTAATTTGCAAACCCAAATCTCCAGTTGAACTTGACTTCCTGGAGGCGTTTCATATTTTTAACAATATTGATTCGATTGTCAACGAAATATTTGCAGTCCCAGTATTTGCCGCTTGTTGGCACACAATAGTTAACTCCAACCAATTGAAATAGTCTTTTTGTTTCTTTCTTTGGCAACACTTTCAATTTCTGGGTTTTATTTATTTATATTTTATTACACAGACTTTTTCATTCTCTGCTGATGAAGGGAGACGTATCTCCCGAAACATGTCCAGATTTGATGGATTTTTATTGCGTATTTTAACGTTGTATTTGTATTTTAAAATTCTATAACGCAATGTTTCTATAAGACGAGTTTTTATCTTATATAAAGTTAGAACACAACTTAATTTATATATATATATATATATATATATATATATATATATATATATATATATATATATATATATATTAAATAAGATTCGTGCGCTTATACGTTTATACTCAATTACTCAATATTGGTGAGATAGGCTCCAGATGAAATATCGTCGTTCAAAGTGTAAAGAGTCGTATGTCAAAAAATAATTTTTTGTTGCTATATGTAACATCTCGCGGTTTCCACCTGGTGGCAAAATATCTTATGCAATCAGCTAATCCAATAAAAAATACAACTATATGTGAAAACGTTCTATCATAGAATGATCACAAGGAAACGATTCTTCATTTTGCACTGCTGAATAATGATAGGGTCAGACATACTACCTTGAGCACTTTGGAAGACGATATAAAACTTGTCTCAAGAACCATAAGAATATTTGCTTATATCGAAAATTTGAAGAAATTAATTGTTTTATGGACGTTGAAATAAAAAAAAATCATTTACGACGGATCTTTGCTATTATTATTATTTTCCCAAAAGTCTTAAATAGTTCCATTCTAAAAGCATTCCAATAAAGCAAAGTTTTTCCCACTTACGTATGCATTTATTTCCTTTAGTCTTATCCTGAGCATATCCGTTTTCACATTCACATTTGTAGCCTTTGTCACTACTTGGTGCTGCAAGGCATCGGGCAGACAGCTTTTCACAAGTCACCGTTCCATCTCCTTCTGTGCACACGTTTTTAACTAAAAAACATTGTCTTACATTAGGTTGGAGTAAAGAAAATTGAAACCATATTTTTTATTTGAAAACAATACTTAAAATATCATTGCTTTAAATGAAATATTTTAATTTATTTCAATAAATGTCTTTTGCTTTTACAAGGACGTTAAAATCTGAACATTCGTTAGTCTAAATAAAATAATTGTCAGCATTGGAATCAAAAATTCATGTTCGTGGAAAATCAGATATTCCGTGAACTAGTGTAAGTAACAAGCTATCTAATTTATCATCTCTATCTAATTTATGTATATATTGATACAGATTTTTTTTTCATTTAGTCGTAGATGGGTATATTTGAAAGATTGTATATTATATAAAATTACAATCAGATTTGAAACGAACCATTTAGGGCTACTAAACTCTAAGACTAAAATGGTCCAAGGTATTTCAGGCATGAATTATAAGGATATATTAAGAAATTTGAATATGTATAATTTGAAAGAGAGAAGTGTTAGGGGAAATTTGATTTAACTGTTCGCTCAAAATTATTAAACAGGGGGATGTTGAGGGTTTGTATTTTAGTATGAATGATAGAACGAGAGGCTATGGGTGTAAATTAATCAACAAATGGAACAACTTGCCAGTAAGTACACTCAAACCTGTTTTTGTGCGGTGGATATGGACCGCATAAAAAAATTTGCGCAAAACTTCACGAGTAGCTATAAAAATAGTTTTCGCAACACAATTAACAAATATTTTTTTATGCGGTGAATAGGGACCGCATAAAAAAAGTCTCACATAGAAAATAACTCAAAACCTTACGAAATAACTAGGCATTGCTTTTATAAACAAAAACAAGACACGAGGCTGGACAGCTACTTGGAATCTCGCCAAACCTTTTGGAATCTGATTTAGAAAATACACATGCGAACATTTTTAAATATTTTATTTGCATATGTACTTATTTCACACATACAAAACTTTTCAAAACATATAACCATTATCCTTCGTAGTCTGACAATACGCGAACTTGGTTCAAAATCGCTTTCGTCACTTCAAGATACTACCTCGCACTCGTCTAGAGTTGACTTTTTTTCAGTTACCATGTAGTCAGTGATCAGTTTTTGCGACGACTGTTGTTTCACTAGACGCTTGTATATGTCTCGATAGCCAGATAATCAATTATGTTCCAATTTGATTGACATTTTCATATACCGCACAAAAAAAATCTCACACAAAAAATCGCAAAAAAAAGACAGCACTAAAACAGATTTGAGTGTATTATTAATTCGACAGGAATAATCGATTTTAAGAAGAAGTTTGGGATACCAGACTGGACCAACCTAATTGGGCTTCAAGCTTGTTGTTGGTCATCAATATTTGTTTTTATTAATCGTCGTATTTGAATATTTCTCCAGTTGGGCCAAAGCAAGGACTTAAAACTGACCCATTAACAAATCAAAAGACATATATATAGTTTATGTTATTTATTGACAAGAATGCGAGAGAAAATGGCATGAATGACTCACCAATTATTTGGGACGGGTTAAAGGGGCGGGCTTTGCTGGTTAATTTATAGTACTTCAATTACATTAAATACATAAGAGTTGTTATTAAAGTTCTCATTGATTTGACATACGTTGATTTTTCATGTAAATATCAAGATTATAAAAAAATTTAAATATGAAATTAAATTAAAAATTATATGATAAAAACACTTAAAAATACAAGTTTACATTAAGGAAAATTACAGAAATGATTATTTCAATTCTTACCTTCGCAATGTATTCCGTCCTCTGCCTGTTTGTATTTCCCACTGCAGTTGCATTTGAATCCAAGTCTCACGTCAGATTCACAATTGATGCCTGTGGGACAAGTATTTGTCTGGAGACGCTTAGCTTCGCACCGGTCTGAAAAGCAATACAAGAAATTGTAATTCAAGAAGTAGCAAAATAATGAATTTTATAATGCAAACTTATGTACATAAAACAAGTTCAAATTAACAATTCTATTCCAAACTAAAGCATATGTATTTAAACATATTAATTTGTTTAAATACATATGCTTTATTAGAAATTAATGATTTTGAGACAAAAGGATAAATTCAAGTCAATTTTGACCAAGAAAATGACTTATAAATAGACTGAATTTGAGAACCACACTGTTAAAAATTTGTACTTAAAAATAAGTAAAATGTACTCATTTTTGACTGCATTCGATGCTTATCATAGCTCCGAATACATAAGTTTCATTTTTTAACAGGCCATGTACTCAAAAATGAGTAAAATGAATCAAAAGAGCAGTTGCTTGCCTACATAGGCTGCCTTCATAAATCACTTTCAATAAATTTCAACAATTACAACCAGGACTTGCAGATAATCGAACCCAATTCACCTACCTGATGTCGTCCGAACCAAAGTCCAGGGCTTTATCCGTTGTACTATCCAAGCGACGTAAAGAAGTCATAAACAGAAGTATTGTTAAAAAGGCGTGTAAAAAAAATGGTAAGTAAGATAATTGAGTCGTAATAACTCAGTTTCTATTTCAGAAATCGACATCAAATAACGTAGAAAACCGACTTCTGAACATTTATTTTAAGTGTGCCAGGTCGCTTTGTTAAGATGGCTTGAACAGAAGCTGAGATTATCAATATTAAATCCCGCTGCTCATTTTAGAAAAAAATTCCGATTACTTAAATTTGAGTACGTCGTCGTTTATTTACGATGTAAATGTACTCAAAGAAAAACAAGTATGTTCAGGTACTTATTTCAAGTACTTTTTTATAGTGCAATATCAATGATATTTAACTAACGAAATAGCTAATTAATTTTGCTTACCTACGCAGGTACCGTTGGTATTTACAACGTGAGTTGCGGTCGGACACACGCAAACCTCTTTCTTTCCTTTCGTCACACACTTTCCAACACCACAGTCCTTGTTGCACAGCTTCGTACTTTCGCTCACACCTAAAATTAAAAATATATTTTGTATTTAAAAAAGTCAGCCAAGCACACTTTTTACTACGCAGTTACTCTTGCATGAGTCGTATGAAGGGCAAGGAATACAAACATGGCATTGACCAAACAGGTATATATTTCAGGAAATTACCTCAAAGTTTTCCATAAACCGACAATTCTTTTTGGTAGTTTATTCAGTGATAAAAGTCTATTTGGGCTAAAATTCTACGAGCTGTATACATAAATATCAATAACTTAAAACATAAAATTGATTTGGTCAGTTTGGATTCTCAGTCCTCCATATTAAGAAGTTGATTACAATTAAGGGTGATATGGTGCATAAATCTGCTAAATTCCCATGTTTTTCCTTTAATACATTTTAATTTCGCCATGTCATAATAAATATCTTTAACTTTCAAAAGTGTAATTTTTTAATGTTTCCGGACGAGAGCGGTTCCGAAAACACAAGCAGACAACTTGGTTTTAGGTATCCGGTTTAATTTTAAGTTTAAACAACCAAAAATAGGATAAATAATAATAGGGTAAATATAATAATAGGGCAAAATTAAGAAGATATTTTGTTCATATGTATCGTTTTGTATCTTTATGTTTTAATATTTCTTAAAATGCGTAGTTACTCTTTTCATTTAAATAAGATAATTGAATATTAAATAATTCATTAAGTAAGACAATTGAGTTGTAATAACTCGGTTTAATTTAATCAATCAACAACAAATAATGTTGAAAACCACCTTCTGAACAGCTCTTTTAAGTTTGTCAGGTGGCTTTGTTAAGATGGCTTGAGCAGAAGCTGAGATTAGCAATATTAAATATCACTGCTCATATTTGATAAATTATCAATTACTTAAATTTGAGTATGTCATTGTTCATTTATGATGCAATTATATTCAAAGAAATACCGAGTAGGTTCAGGTACTCATTTTTAAGTACTTTTTTTACAGTGCAAATTCCAGGCTCTTAATAAACAACTCCGTTTTCATTTTTGAGGCTATTTGAAAAAAATATTTTTTAAGAAGGTAGTTGCTTCAGTAAAACTGTTGGTTTGGTTCAATAATTTCCTTTTTTTTTTTAATTTAAATTACATATTTATTTGACAAATTTTTTTTTCAAACGCCAAGAAAACAATCAACTAACTAATCACAATCAACTAATTAACTAACTTTGAGGACGGTTGATACACTGTTTTGAAACACTGCAAAAAACCATTAAAATGTAAATAAATTAAATTAATACAATTCCAATCAGTTCGCAAAGTCAGTAAAATGTGATTTTTTTTTAAAAAAATATTTTTTTGTAAGACGTAAAAATTTCTAAAATTTATGAAAGTTTGGAGAAACAAAGTTTTTATCTGACCTTTAAGTTAATTTATTAGTTTTGTTTAAATAAGTGAGAAATACAAGTAAGTAGTAAAAATAAATTAGATGATATAGGCACATAGGAACTTACTACAAGTCTCGTTATCGTCATTCAATTTAAAGCCAGTTTCGCAGGAACATGCGCCATTGTTGCAAAATTGTTCGCAATCGGTTATTCCAGGAGAGCACGGATCCACTACAAAGTAAAAGGACATTTTGAAATAATTTTTTAAAAAATTCTAAACACAATTCAAATTTTTTTTTTCTAATGCTACTAATTTTGCGCGCCGTTTATGAATTTTTTTAAGTTGTATAAAATTTTACAGTGTTATAAAGCAAACATTTCAATTGGCATTAAACCTTTTAATACAAATTTTGAGAATTTATGGGGTAATATAGTATATAAAACTGGATTGAAATATTTAAAATATTTGAAAAATAATATGCTATCAGGTTATGTTTGTGATAGTCAATACGTGGGGGTGGTAAAAATTGTGTTTGCTTTGTTACATTTGTAAAAAAAAATAGATTTTCAGGATTTAAAAATATCTTTTAATTAGTTGTGACACTTGCATCAGTCGCATGGAATTTAGAGACACGGAAAAACAATCAAAAGAAAAATGGTCACCAAGAAATTTTATCAAAATCTAAATAATCGCAAAAAATAGAATATTATTAGTATGCCAATATGAAACTTAACAGTAGTTCTTATTTCAACGTACATTATTGGATGTTCAATATTCCCAGCAAAAAAAACTTCATACAATTTATTAAAATGGACTATTTATAAAGATATTTGTAATGCAGGTTTCTTGAAAAGGTTTATTGCTGAAAATTTAAGTACTGAAATTCTTATAGTTAAAATGCAGGCAAATCATTCATTTAATTAAAAACACATGCTGGTTCTATAAAGTTATTTGATTTAATACTGAAAACTTTAACATGCGATTTGTTAATGGAAAAATGCGAACAAACTACATTACAAACTTTATTGAATAACATTGAGATTTCATAAAGGTTTTATGAAGGTTTTATACTGATTTCATTGCTGGATAAAATGTTTCTCAAAATCACTTTAAAAAACATTTAAATACGATGTTAAAAATAAGTCAAATATATTCATTTTTGATTCACTCGTTTCACTTATTTTCACATTCGATGCTTATCATAGCTCCGAATACATAAGTTTCATCTTTGATAAGGCCATGTACAAAAATAAATTAAATGAATAAAGGAACAATTGCTTGCATTCAAAGGCTGTCTTCATAAATCACAATCAATGAATTTTAACAATTACAACCAGGACTTACCGGGAATCGAACCCATATCATAAGGCTCCGCAGCCAGTGCGTTATCCTTTCTACCACCATAGCGAAGGGGTGAAGTTATAAACAGAAATAACGTTAAAAAAGCGTAGCAAGCAAAGGAATGGGGAATAAGATAATTGAGTCGTAATAACTATGTTTCCATTTAACAATCGACATCAAATAATGTGGAAAACCATCTTCTGAACAACTATTTTAAGTTTGCCAAGTCGCTATGTTAAGATGGCTTGAACAGAAGCTGAACTTAATAATATTATACCAATCTGCTAATTTTTGAGAAAATGCGATTGTTTAAATTTGAGGACGTCATCGCTCACTTACGATGCACTTGTACTCAAATAAAAACGATTACGTGGATATGCTCATTTTTAAGTACATTTTTTTACATTGTATTTATAGAAATACTTACTATTTCGTTAAAGAACAATGATTTTAATTTCCAGCGTAAAGTGCGTGCTTAAAGATCAAATATACTAACTAGGAACTTACTTTTTGCACAAGTTTTACCCGTGTGTACGTATCCAACTTCGCAAGAGCAAGTGTAGCTTCCATCAACACCATTTTTGCACACGGACTTGGTACCGCAAGGTTTACTCTTGCAAGGATCAACTAAAATAATAAACAATTCCTTGAAAACAAGTTTATTGTAGTAATAAATTGAGGAAAAGCTTTCAAAACGAAAGTAAGAGTTTAACCACGACTACAGCTGCAAAATCTTTATTGCCAGTGGCGGCTAGTGTATGAGGTCGAAGGGGGTGGGGGGGTACCTTTTTTCGGACCCTGGCCCATGTTGTCAACGGATAAGGAAGTGTATATCCGCTCATGTATCTCTCTCACTTCAACCTTTCTATATAAGAAAATATTCAGTTACAATTTAATATAAGATTTCTTTCGAAAATTTGCAATTGTTTCCGGACAACTGAACCACCTAACGGATACTGACATTTATATCCGTTCATGTATCTCTCTCACTTCAACCTTTCTATATAAGAAAATATTCAGTTACAATTTAATATAAGATTTCTTTCGAATATTGCAATTGTTTCCGGACAACTGAACCACCTAACGGATACGGACGTTTATATCCGTTCATGTATCTCTCTCACTTCAACCTTTCTATATAAGAAAATATTCAGTTACAATTTAATATAAGATTTCTTTCGAAAATGTGCAATTGTTTCCGGACAACTGAACCACCTAACGGATACGGACGTTTATATCCGTTCATGTATCTCTCTCACTTCAACCTTTCTATATAAGAAAATATTCAGTTACAATTTAATATAAGATTTCTTTCGAAAATGTGCAATTGTTTCCGGACAACTGAACCACCTAACGGATACGGACGTTTATATCCGTTCATGTATCTCTCTCACTTCAACCTTTCTATATAAGAAAATATTCAGTTACAATTTAATATAAGATTTCTTTCGAAAATGTGCAATTGTTTCCGGACAACTGAACCACCTAACGGATACGGACGTTTATATCCGTTCATGTATCTCTCTCACTTCAACCTTTCTATATAAGAAAATATTCAGTTACAATTTAATATATGATTTCTTTCGAAAATTTGCAATTGTTTCCGGACAACTGAACCACCTAACGGATACGGACGTTTATATCCGTTCAAGTATCTCTCTCACTTCAACCTTTCTATATAAGAAAATATTCAGTTACAATTTAAAATTAAGATTTCTTTCGAAAATTTGCAATTGTTTCCGGACAACTGAACCACCTAACGGATACGGACGTTTATATCCGTTCAAGTATCTCTCTCACTTCAACCTTTCTATATAAGAAAATATTCAGTTACAATTTAATATATGATTTCTTTCGAAAATTTGCAATTGTTTCCGGACAACTGAACCACCTAACGGATACGGACGTTTATATCCGTTCAAGTATCTCTCTCACTTCAACCATTCTATATAAGAAAATATTCAGTTACAATTTAATATATGATTTCTTTCGAAAATTTGCAATTGTTTCCGGACAACTGAACCACCTAACGGATACGGACGTTTATATCCGTTCATGTATCTCTCTCACTTCAACCTTTCTATATAAGAAAATATTCAGTTACAATTTAATATATGATTTCTTTCGAAAATTTGCAATTGTTTCCGGACAACTGAACCACCTAACGGATACGGACGTTTATATCCGTTCAAGTATCTCTCTCACTTCAACCTTTCTATATAAGAAAATATTCATTTACAATTTAATATATGATTTCTTTCGAAAATTTGCAATTGTTTCCGGACAACTGAACCACCTAACGGATACGGACGTTTATATCCGTTCAAGTATCTCTCTCACTTCAACCTTTCTATATAAGAAAATATTCATTTACAATTTAATATATGATTTCTTTCGAAAATTTGCAATTGTTTCCGGACAACTGAACCACCTAACGGATACGGACGTTTATATCCGTTCAAGTATCTCTCTCACTTCAACCTTTCTATATAAGAAAATATTCAGTTACAATTTAATATAAGATTTCTTTCGAAAATTTGCAATTGTTTCCGGACAACTGAACCACCTAACGGATACGGACGTTTATATCCGTTCAAGTATCTCTCTCACTTCAACCTTTCTATATAAGAAAATATTCAGTTACAATTTAATATAAGATTTCTTTCGAAAATTTGCAATTGTTTCCGGACAACTGAACCACCTAACGGATACGGACGTTTATATCCGTTCATGTATCTCTCTCACTTCAACCTTTCTATATAAGAAAATATTCAGTTACAATTTAATATATGATTTCTTTCGAAAATTTGCAATTGTTTCCGGACAACTGAACCACCTAACGGATACGGACGTTTATATCCGTTCAAGTATCTCTCTCACTTCAACCTTTCTATATAAAAAAAGGAAATATTGAGTTACAATTAAATATTTTATTAAATATTTTATTTCTTTCAAAAATTTTGAGAATTTTATACATAATTTGAGGTTAAATTTGTCGATTTGAATTCAAATGTTTTTTTCAACTAGTTAAACTAACTTATTGTTTATATTTTATTTTTATTTTTCTACGTTATCTATTATTATAAATTAAGATTTTGGTTTTATTTCTCCTCCTTTTCCTTTTGTCTAATATTTATTTGTTTAAACTCGAATTCAATCTCAGTTTTATTCGTTTTCATATCCTTAAGTATAGCTTGTAATTTTTCAAATAGTTTATTTATATTAACTATTGAATTATGTAACTTATGAGCTATGGAATTTGGGCTCCCTCACATTTCTTAATCACGAGCAGCCAATTATCCTTGCTAAATCCGCACTTAAACATTAGAAAATGTGTTTCAACATTTTTAAAGAAAATAAACCTCACCCAGGAAATAAAAAAAGTTATAACATAGGTTTTATATTCAATCAAAACGATACCAGAGCGGAAACAAATGAGCAGCGGCCATATTGTAACTATAATAGTTGCATGTACGACAGTTGCTACGCATTGGAAACTATCGGACATGCAAATGAACTGTTTAGTTGCATGCCATTGAAAAAATCAAATTGCATACTCTCACTCAGAAATTATCGGACAAAATATCCTTTCGCTCGATTCCGCGCTAACAACTTTGGGAAATAATCGACAATTTGGCGATTTTTCATCTTTACTTTGGCGATTTCGTGAGCTGTAACGTGGCAGCCCCGAGTCGAATGCCATTAAAATAATCGCCGGATAGTTGCTGAGTGATTTCAGATGATTCAGATGATTTGCAGTGCAATTATCGCTCGTGCTCGGCTAGAATAAACAGTTGCTTTGATTTATTGAAATTGACACTTTACTGAATTTTGGGTCTCAGAAGTTCGAAAACAGAAAACAGATTGTTAAAAAAAACATTTTTAACTAGACAGCGTTGGTTCTGATTCTTAACAACCTGCAGGCACGTAGGTAAGGGGGGGTTTGGGGGGTTCAAACCCCTCCCATTGTAAGTAAAAAAAAATACCGAATTACTGTAAAAATCATAAAAATAGAGATTTTTTTTCGGACGGGGGAGGGGCGGGGAAGGGTTAAAAAAATCTCCTGTGTGCATGAGGAACTCTGGCCACCTTCAGTTAGCTTTTCAGCCACCAAATTGAAGGACATGTCAGAAAAAAGTGAATATGTATTGGTACGCCACGTTGAAATGGGTTATGGTGCGTATATAATATTCCTTTTCTTGTCAAATGAAATCAATATTTTTTTTTAGCTTATTCCATATTAAAATAAACAATGTTTTGTATAACATTCGATTGAGTTATTTAATTTATGCGCTGCTTAATTTTACTATGCCTCTTGAGATCCAACCCCATTTTGGGATCATAGGTGTAAATTCGGGTGTCAATTATTTTTAATATTTGTACAAGTCTCATTAAGGTTGCATGCTCACTTTTATTGTGAATAATAACACATTAAATGAAGGGTTGAGCTAAAAGTGTCATCAACGTTTTAGCTTTACACATTTGGCTTAACCTTTTCACATGGTCTCTGTAACAGAAAAGTTGCATTGGCTACGAGCGAATTCCTAAAAGCGTTAAGAGGGGGGGGGGGGGGGGATTCGATTTGGGAGACATTAAAAAGAATTCCCAAAGCTTTGTGGAAGGATGATTTGCTTTACAATAAGAGGCGTGTAACTGTCTAACGGAGGGATCGTTAACAATCTTCACTCAAGGCAGACGAATCGCAGATTCGAGATAGGGCCATTTTGGTGTCAAAATACTGGGAAGCGAAACCAAAGACGATCTGTAGAAACCATTAGTCAAGCGCCACATGTCCCAAACCATGTAATTACCTGTTATTCCCCAAACAGCATACTTCAGACCACGTGCGTTTTAAAAATTCTCCCCCCATACCATGGTTTTAAAGTGTCCTTAGACCAACACCACTAGATATTTATACTCTTTGGGACACATGTTGCTCCAGTCACACGTAAAGATTAAAGTTTCAGCTTAAAATATATTTATGCACACACTTTGTCGTATCTTCGTTATACGTATATCTGTAAGCCAACTCCCATACCAATATTTTTAAACCAATTTTTTTTAACTCGTTAGCGCGCATTATGTACAAATTCCATAAAAAGAAAACTAAATGTTGACCCTATAAATATTTCTTTTTCTTAAGTAAATAAAGTAAAATACCCTCTACATAATTTTATTATTATTTATTCCTGAAACCAACTCTAGGGGTAGAACATCTACAAAACATATGATTATTGCTCTCGTTATCCTAAATCAAACGTGTATATTGTATTCATTTTTGATAATTGAGGATGAGGACTGAGGACTAGAAATGAAAAACGATCTAAGTCCAAAAATGAAAATTTTTCAGGAGAGCCGAAAAAGGAAAAACACTAGCATCTGGTACATTCAACCAGCGCGATCTTTCGACAAATGTTTGAACTATTACTACTGAAGTTCGCACTTTGGGCGTTCTCCACTTTGTTTAGCTTGGTCTTTAGGACATTTTTCCGTAACAAAAAAGATTTTCGATTTTTTTGGTACTTAGGTCTTTTCCATTTCTAGTCCTAAATTATCCTTATTTAATCTTATGTTCATGATTAAAGTATACTTACACAAACACTTAGTCTTGTCATCATTATAGTTATAGTTATCTTCACATTCGCAGGTTCCATCTTTTTTTATACAAGTTTCATGCGGAGACATGCATTCGTTTTTCAGAAACTTGAGTGCACACTTGTCAATATCTGCAATGCGAATTTTTTAAAAAATATTACAAATAAGTTCAGCAAATAAGTTGATTAAAATAGTGATTAAAAGCTATTAGCTTTAGATCAATGTAAAATTGAAATGCAGTAGATTTGAAGAAGTTAGTAGATGTAATCCCCCCCAAAAAACTTTAGAAAAGTAAAAAACGCTAAGCGCCTCCCCCCCCCCCCCTAAAAAAAATCTTCGAAACTGTGGCTAAAAAAGTTGCGATATAAAAAACCAACACGCCAAGAGCTCAACTCTGCACACCTACTCACTAGCCTTCTCCCGAAAAAAAGCTGCGCTTTCTTTTCTTCGCTCGATTAAAATTTTGCACACACATAAATTTTTAATCGTGCTAAGAAAAGAAAGCGCAGCTTATTTCCGGGAGAAGGCTAGTGAGTGGGTGTGCAGGGTTGAGCTCTTGGCTTGTTTGTTTTTTATATCACAACCTTTTTAGCCACAGTTTGGAAGACTTTTTTAGAGGGGGGATTGTTTAGCTTTTTTTACTTTTCTAAAGTTTTTTTTAGGGGATATCAGTCTTTTTGTTTCAACCCACCTTTTGGAGAATGTCAGACCAATCACCATTTCAACTTTTTAAAAATTACTATTTGTTTTCCCATGTCATTAGTTAAATCAGATAATTCAAGGAAAAATTAATCACACGCGCCGTATTAAAAGACTAGTGAGAATAAATAAGACTTCGTTCCCCCCCCCACACACACACTCCTTCTTTCACCCTGTTGATATGGAAAATGGTTGCTAGTTGAGGAGTTTTTCCCTTCTCCCGCGAAGGAGTGATAGGGGAAATTATTCAATAAGTTAATTGTTTCAAATGCTTCTATCTTCATTAATAATTGACCAAGTTAAATGAAAATTGATCCGTCGATTAAAAGGATTCTTCATCAATCAGATGATATAATTTTTATTTTGTAGAGCGTATTATTTAACGAAATTTTTAACTTTTATTAGGCCGCTCTAAAACATAATTTTCTTTGGCGACCGGAAAGTACAAGGACTTCATATTTCGGTAAAAATTGCCAAACGGCGAAAAATTTGGCTTAAATTATTTAATAACTTTTTTAGCCAATTAAACATATAAATAAGTTATATTATAAACTAAAAATAACATGTGACCTTAGTGATGCCATAAAGCTATCATATAAGCTATTAATCAAAAGAAATGGTTGAATAATGTAGTGTCCAGCTTGTTTGACAAATTCGGGCTTCATAATTTGAAAAAGTGACAAATCGACTAACTTTACGCAAATTAAAAAACTCCGTATCTCCATTAATTTTCAATTTAAAAAAATATTCTTGTATTAAATTAAAGGTTTCACAGATACGGTTCCACCAATACTGGTTTTAAATTGTTTACGAAATGTAGTTAGGCTTCTGGACTCTGTTTTACGAATGCGGTTTAACATTGCAAGTAGTGCAGAGTATATAAGCTTAAGTCCTGTCGGGCGTTTGTTTCTTGTTGGCTGTTTTGACGAGTTGGCGTTATTTCTTCTTTTTTGGCTTAGCGTTGCAAGCCCGACCGGGCCGCTTGATATATCCTCCAACTTTCAGTACTTCTAAATTATAATTTCTTATTTCAATATATCTGGCTTATTTTAACTTTAATGACAAGTTTCATTATTAAATTATCATATAGTGTTCGTCTAGTAGAAAATAAATGTAATTTCTTTGAAACGCACGTTATTACTTAACTTTCAATTAACTAGTGTATTGAAACTATTTAAAAACATAAGTTAATATGTACATCAGAAAGTTAATATGTTTATTGTTCTGAAAATTAATGTATGAATGTTAATGTGATTTTCAGATTGGAAAATAAAGTTAAAATTTTTAATTTTAAACAATAGGGTAAGGTGGAGAAAAATGGATCCTGGGGTAAAATGGGTTTTTGAAATTAAATATTGAATGTTAAACTTATGTTTTGATCTCGTTCTTTTTTTTATTGTTGTTAATTTACTTTATTAATACAGTACACTTTTGCAAACAATTACCTTTATGGGTGTTTTAATGCAAGTCCAAATGTCAATTTTTCTGAGTATACAAAAAAATTGTAATAGTTTGAAACATGGAAATTTGTGTATATAAACTAGAAAAACCGAAATTAATTACGAATATTCCTGGGATTTGTATATAATAGAATCATTTTAATACATTCCAATGAAATCATCAGAAAATAATATTATTTACTTAGCTTATTTTTCAATGATGTACAAAGTGGTAAGTATGGGTTTTCGAACTATTAATGTTACAGAATAGGAATGTTTTACCAATGTAAAATGTAACTTGCGTGCAACCCGAAAATAATATATATATATATATATATATATATATATATACTGAAAACAATAAAATATATTAAATTAAAAAAATATATAAAAATAAAACACTTTAGTTAAATTAAAATAAAAAATATGGCAAAAGTGAAAAATCCAGGTAATAAAACTAAAATATGAATTATTAAAGTAAAAATTATACTAATAAATATTTTACTAAAAGGTGAAAGACATAATCAAAACGGTACTTCATCAGGGGGTAGGACCGCATTGAAAAGTCAAATAGAGCTCTTTCTGTATTAGCAATGTTAAAAAAAAATTGCCAATCCAACCCCAAGAGCTCTAAATACTTCTTTAAGTAGTCTAAAAGTTACTAAATATATACAATACAATATATTATCATTTTCCATTGTTTTCTACTTTGTTTTTATTGTATATATATATATATATATATATACCACAGAGTAGCTGAGATTTGTAATATTTTAATAGTGCCTCATTTTCGAGAAAGTGCGATTATTTAAATTTGAGTACGTTATCGCTCATTTACAATGCAATTGTACTCAAAGAAAAACTAGTTGGTTCAGGGGCTCATTTTTAAGTACCTTTTTTGTACAGTGTATGCTTTAATTGAAGAGACCGTCGGTTTACACAATTACATTTGACTAGTTGACAGTTTAGATAACTTCCCAATTTTTTAAGTCCTTATATAATAATTAAAAAAAATGAGTACGCCATTCATTTTGTGTAATCGATTCGGAAATTATAATTTCGGTGTTTGATACGTTTTATTCTGTAAATAAAGAACAAAAGTTTGATATCATCGTCGCTTACCTATACATTTTCTTTTCTTTGCGTCAAATGTTTGAGTGTCTTTGCAGGAACAGAAACTTTTCTGGATATCGCCATCGTACACACAAGGTACTTTGTCACAGACTGCCAATTTATTGTCTTTACACCACTGACTCAGCGTACAATTTGTCTCAAAGAAACCGACCTTACACTTGCATATATAGTCCGTTTCATTTTTGAAGCAATCGCCTCCATTTTGGCATGGTTTATCATCACACGTGTGAAACTCGGAGATTCCTAGAAGGATAGAAAAACATATGAGGGCAAATAAAATGTGTATATGTTACACGAAGATTAGTAAGTAAAAAAAAATTAAAGAAAAAACGTACAGTACAACGTACAGAGCGTACAATTTGTCTCAAAGAAATTTAAAGAAATTAGTTCCACAAAATCACCCAATTAGTAATTGTTCACATTATTTGTCATTAAGTAAATAGCAATAGCTAATAAAGCATTTTTGTTAACTTAAACATATTTTACTAAAAATCAAGTAAATCATTAAGAATTTGAAAATGTGAGTTATCGACTTTACTGAGTCTGAAAATTGTACATTTTTTGACAGTCTGCAACACTGTGTTCTCTTCTTTAACTGAAACTTTTTATGTTATTTTAAACATATCCTATACAGCATAACAGTTTTTAAATAAAAATCATTTAATGGTAAAATTATCGAAAGTCTATATAGCTTTCAACTACACAGTTTTTATCAGAAACTGGTTAATGGTTATGTGTTTCTATTATAAAGCCAATGGAAGTCCTTTTGCAACTTTTAATCAGTATACACACAATGTGTGTCGAACAAACTGCAAAAAAGACACTTATTTTTCAGATCCCAATCATACACTAATTAAAAAGGCAAATCTATTTTTTCTTTAAAAATAACACAATATTTATAATACAATCCAAGGTAACACATGTAACATTAAATTGCTTTATCTGTGCGTTATCTTCTTCTGACTAATGTATTTATGTCTTAGTGCACAAACGTGTTAAGTTCATATTTCTTGAGTTTGATGTTAGTGGCTTATTTAAATCCTCCATTGTAATATGTATTACTGTATAATAAAACCGGCTCTCTTGAAAGATTATTGAATTGTCACTAACTGTAAATGTGCGCAAAGAAATCAATACCTGAGATAATTTCATTTCAATAAGAAAAATCCTGTTAACTGGGGTGACTTTGTCCATTTTTCAAATTTATTTTTTTAATTCTCAACTTAAATTTCGAGCACATTCTTCTGAATATAGGATAGAAAATATTGCTTTTGCAATAGTTAATGGGTGATATTATAGTTTTTACATATTTTTTACATGAATTGGTTAGTCCATAAAAATTTAAAATTGGATTGATAAAATTAACTCAACAAAAGGAACAACTTTTCTCACCAATTTTTTTTTCTATCTTATGGTAATGGAATCATTATTGTGTAATCGCAACCTTATTGAAGTATTTAAAAAACCAGCATAAGAGAATAAAAATATTCGAAATACGAAAAAAAATTCTAATGCAGAATAATATTAAACTAGAGCATTTAATAATTTCCAAATAAGAAGTAAAACAATATTATACTGGTAAACAACCCTCTGACGCTCATTGACGTGACGTCACGTCCAAGGATCTCCAGTTTTTCCATCAATTCATCCATTTTTTAAACTCATAAAAATACTCCATTTTACAATACCTCTTTGCAATGAAATGTAAAATTCCGTTAAAAATATATAAGTGAATACCTAAGAAACCTCAGAAAAAACATTTAAACTTCCAAACACTGAAAACACCTTTACAATAACTAAAATAGAGTGAGCGTCAGTGAGTTAAAATAATTAATTCAGGCGAATTAAATGACAATAAATAAACAATCAAAGAATTCATTTGGAAATAAAGCGTTGAACAATTCAAATCACTTAAAAAACTACGTAAAAACCTTGAAATAAAAATTAAATACTCATTTTTTTTCCTATTTGTATGGGGGTTGGGTCGGTTTAAAATATTTGACCATTCTTTTTTCGTGTGACATCCGCAAGGAAAATACTTCTAAGTAACCGTCATCGGAAAAATGAGAACTTCCCCAAATAATATACCACTCACTTCTTTTACAAGAATTTTACAATTGTAAGATCTCCAGCATTGTATGTTGAGGAAAGCTGTTATTTAATAAACAATGAGCGAATTTTTAGTATTTTTAAACAAAAATTAGGTGGATAAATTCACACAGTGTTTTTTGCGAATCACAGGACGATTTTAACCATCCCCTTTATAGTGTTTAAATGTGCACTTGCAAACCAAAAAACATGCCATTATCGTCATTATGTGCCTGGCTAGATATTAAAGCCGATTTGACTTGTATTTTTATTGTAGAAGATATCACCAACAGATGTTTTACTACGTCAATTTTCGATTATTTGACTGTCTTATAAAAAATTACATATAGGAACTGTTAATTTATCTTTATGTCAACAAAAACTTATTGCTAACAATGTTGTATCTCAGAAGATTCAATTAAGTGTACTCCGAACGTACATTTTTTAAAGTATCAAACGTTTTTGAAAAAAGAGGGCAAATCTATCGTGGCGGACAAAGTTGTTCTAGTTGACCGTTACTGTAAAAATCAGAAATAAATATAATTTAAATTTTAACAAACCGTCATCACAATTTCTTCCATTATACTGTGACTTGCAATAACATCTATATTTATCCTTTTCAATAGTGCACAAACCGCCATTTTTGCAAACACCTGAAGCACACGGATCTGGAAAAGGAACAGTTATTTCAGAATAACATGTAAATGCCATAGACCATATTTTATATTATTTATAGACCATATTTTAAGTAACATTTTCTATTAACATTAACCTTAGAACGGTACCAACCCGACCAAGATGCGTAGTTTTCCCTAAGACTCTAAGTAATAGATTTCGTAGGTAACATTCTACAGTTAAAAACCTTTGTTAAAACTTCGTTAAGTAATTGTTTCAATTGAGATGTCTAGTCTAAACATAACAAAACGTAATAATGAAATAGACGTAGGGACGGGACTATTGGCACGAAAAGCAAATTCTAAATCCTGGGGGTTCGAAAAATATTTTTAATGTTGATGACAATAACAGCTTCAATAATATTAATCAGCATGTTTTAATGTTTGAATTATATATATATATATATATATATATATATATATATATATATATATATATATATATATATATATATATATATATATATGTATATATATATATATAGGATAGATGTGTTCGAAATTTTAAAACATACCGTAAACTACTATATTTGTTTACATCTAAAAAAGATTGAGTACGTAAAATGTAGCATAAAATTCAGAAATAGCTTTTTTTCTACATTTTATAATATTCAAATCTGCATAATTCTCCACATGTAAAACATTGCAACTTACAAAAAACTAAAAAGAATATAAAAATGCCGCTTTCCAAAAATATTTTTAGAATAA
This sequence comes from Troglohyphantes excavatus, assembly GCA_963932185.1. Classification (NCBI taxonomy): domain Eukaryota; kingdom Metazoa; phylum Arthropoda; class Arachnida; order Araneae; family Linyphiidae; genus Troglohyphantes; species Troglohyphantes excavatus. The sequence continues at coordinate 24,962,545 of OZ010670.1, read as the reverse complement.
TTTTAAAAAATCTCTCTGTTTGAATGCATTCAAAACATCTTAAAGAAGAAGTGCAGTGTCTTATTAACATACCCGATTTCAATAATATCTTTTGGATTTTTTTCCGTTTCGGATCATTCTGAAGTAATTTTACACATGTGCTGTACTAATCGGCATTATGAGTTTTATTTATGAGTATAATTATGAATTATGAGTACAATTTTCCACACCGACCGATAACAGCCATTTGTTCGGGTAAGAGGTACTTTCTATTCACAAAGTATTTTTCTACTCACGTTGCAACATCAATGTTTAAGATTGGGAAAGTTTAAATTTAACAATCAGTAAAGATAAACATGTCACATAAAATGTAAAAAAGAGCGGAGTGGACTGAATAAAATTATTCATTTATACTAAAGTACTGTTAAATACCGTAGCATACGCCATCATCATTCAGAATGTGACCTTTTTCACAAATGCAGTTCTGTTTGCCGCTGTTGTCGAAGCTACAGTTCCCTTTGGCGCCACAATTGCACTCTAAAAAGTTCAAACGTTAAATAATAAACATTTGTAGTAAACATATATAATAAATAAAATACAGTGCTTCAAACGCTATTATGTGATTCATATGCTATTTGTATAGTATCAATATAATCTTTAATATACAATTAGAGAAAGAGCAAGCGATGTTTCTTGTGGAAAGCCTGTTAAATATTTTAACGTTCTGCAGATTTTTTTTTTCGAAATATATTTACTCATTCCTCAGAAAACTTAATTCGAAGTATTTATAGGAAACATTCCCCAAAGCGCAATTTAAACCCACACACCTAATTTTATTTCAATTGGTTCCTTGCACGAAACAAAAATGGAAGTTGATTTTATTTTTCATTAAGGTGGAATTATATAGAAATAAACATCGCAATTAATTACAATCATATAAAATACCAGAGAATCCTAAATTATCTTAAAGCATTAACAAATTATCGGAATAAAACTAAAAATACCAATACATGAATTGGAATAAAACTAAAGGTACCGTCAAATTTATACATATATTAATACTAACTAATATAATTACATTATCATTTACCACATGACGACAAGGAATTTTGCTTCCAACTGTAAAAATCCCCCCCCCCTTTATATTTAAATATTGGCGGGAATATTATGAATTATGCCTCTCACAAAAGGAAGTCCTACTTAGAAAAAAAAGGAAGTTTACTTATAAAAAACTTAGGCATTAAGTAAGACTTCAAAACAAAACGTAGGATTTTTTCCTTTCTTTTCATAAATTATTTAAAATTCTATAGTGTAAATTTGAAAAAATTTAATATGGTAATATACCAAATTAAATTTTTATTATTATTTCTGAATTATTTTACAGATGTTTTACTATATAGCTGGAACATATCCCTATTTAACTCACCTTTGCATTTCCCTTCGTATTCAATAAAATTTTTATAACATTGACAAAGTTTCACTTCTAAATCGCCAAAGCTGCAAGCTCCATTATCTCCACAATCGCATACTAGAAAAAACAAAGGTGGCAATATCGTTTCAGAAACATACTATCACTTTAGTATTCCTTTAATGACTCGTTCGTAAAAATGTCAATTAAATGTAATATATGTGAGGTCGAAATACAGAAGATTTATTTTATTGTTTATAAAAAATACATAGAGGATGACTAAAAGAACTATACTATACTCCAACTAAGCGGAAAGTATACAAAACATATTCCATATAATACCTAGATTTCATACATTGCCCGTAACACAAACAATACTTTTATTCTATAATATATGTCTATATATACATATATACAGGGCTCGATCGAACCTATCTTTAAGGAAAAAAATACGATTCCAGACTTGGTATTGAACATATGTATGTATGTATGTATATATGTGTGTATGTGTGTGTGCATGTATGTATGTATTTGTGTGTGTCTGTGTGTGTATGTATGTCTGTGTGTGTATGTGTGTGTGTATGTATGTCTGTGTGTGTGTCTGTGTGTATGTATGTATGTATGTATGTATGTATGTATGTATGTATGTATGTATGTATGTATGTATGTATGTATGTATGTATGTATATATATATATATATATATATATATATATATATATATATCTGTGTGTGTGTGTGATTTCGAAGTTAAACAATATATTAGTTGTTTTTGATAATAGTTAAATAATAATATGATTTGTAAATATTTCAAGTCAGTTAATAATATAATGTACCTTGACATATCCCGTTTTTGTTTACAACATTTCCGTTATTACAATCACATTCCGGTTGACCACTGCTGTCGAAACTGCAAGTACCATTGAGACCGCAGTCACATTCTGTAAATATCACATAAATCAGGTGTAGTAACGTACTAACAAATAATTCATTAGTAATGTAAATAATACATTTGAACTTAGCATAAATTAAATCTGCACAATAAATCTAAATATTTTATTATTACAACTCGCTGTTATAATAAACTAAATAAAAAAATTAAATAAAAAAATTTCATATCACAATAAATAAGAAAAGTATCATTAAAATAACTTAAAATGCTGTATTTAAAGGTTATATCTAATATATTAAAACAATAGATAAAATTAAAAGCATCACGTTAACTATTTCAATAAATTTTATAATCTTAAAAATACATAATAGTATGAAAGGAGTAATTATAAAATAAACCTTTGAAGTAAAAGAAAAACAACTTTGGGAAAAATGAGCTAAAATGTTAAAAAATAATTTTTAATTTTATAAACAAGTTGAAAAGAAATTAATTATTTAATACCAATTTTTTACTTATTTCAATGTTTGAAGTCGGTGCCAAAATTTAGGTATTTTTTTTTGTAAATTAATATCAAGTTAAAAAAGTTATAATAAGTATAAAATTGATATTACATAATTCAAATTTTTCAACTTGTTAAATTAAAAATTATTTTTTACTTTTTAACGCATTTTACTTAAAGTCTTTTTTTTAAGATTATTTTAATTTCCCCTTTTTCTTTTTTAATTCAGCAGAGGGATTCGGCCCTTATTATTATTCACCTGGAAACTCGAGTTGTAGCTAACTTTTTCCCCCGCTCCAGATATTATATTTTGATCCGTTTTAATAAATGTCTGGTGAACAAAATTTCATCGTCGTACAATCTTTATCCAATATATTAAATATTATTAATATTTTAATCCAATATTTTAAATATTATACTTTATCCAATAATGCAAACATTTTTCAATCGGAGAAACTGGTAAAAGACTATCCGGTTAATCGATATTTTCGGTTATATAACAGACGGATAACCGATTTTTTTTACGTTATTGGCATAATTGGAATTTTCTCTATCCAACAAAAAAAAATTCGAAATCGGAAAATATTTTTAAAAAAAAGCCCCGGTTAATTGATAATTTTGTATAGTTAAATGCCGTATAACCGGATATTTCTTTAACATAAGGTGTCCAAATGAAACATCCCCTATCCAACAACAAAAATAATTTTTTCAAATGTCTGTATTTCAACAGAAATCTTGCTCGAACTTGCGTTAAAAAAACCCTAAAAGACCGTAACGGTCAAATTGATAACCTCTCTCCATTGGCGCGCTTTGGAGGTTTTAGTTGGCACTCTTTCAAGTCGGTTAAGTATGTTATTTATTAGAAAAATTATCATTACAAACTTTTAAGGTAAATTTAACATTTGAATGGATATTCTGTTTAAATTCTAAATCTATCATAGCAACTTTTGGCTACAAAATACCATTCTTCGAAAAACAAAAGTCATATTTCAAAAGTACATTTAAAAAAGCTTAATAACACCTTTTTAATCGAAATTTATATTAATCTTATGTTTTGTTTATGTTTCATTTTCATAATTTGGTGTAGATTGCTGTTTTCCTTACTTTGACAGATTCCTTCATGTAAAATGTGACCTTCAAAACATGTGCAATTCTTTTCACCATTACCATCAAAACTGCAGGTTCCGTTAGCACCACACCCACATTCTGTAAAATTCAAACACTGTTTAAAAATAATATACTTTCAAACGAGAAATATTCGTTCCCTACTATACTGGTTTCGTACGGTACTAATTTTCCTTGTTTAGTATCTTTGAAGAACTCTAGCCACGCTAAAAAGATGTATGTAGTCTCTGTATATCAAAAATAAATAGTGGCTTATGCAAAGATGTTGGAAATGATTGGAAAATAGTCAATTTTTAAAGTTCTCCAAACCAAAGAGTGGCTTATTGTCTGGAAGGAAAATATATTTTTTTTAAATAAAGCAATAACTTAAACAAAATAACGCTTCCCGAACTCCAACTTTTTTTTTTATTTATATTCTGAAATTTTTTTTATTAATTGTTTTTCAACAAATTCCGTTTTTTATGCAGTTGAACGGGGGTTAGTTGTTGATGAAATTAAATGTAATTGACAGACCCATAGAAGTAGACATTTCTCTAGATAAGTTCATTTACAGTAAAAAATTCTAACGATATAGAAATGATCATATCTTGATTATAACTTGGAACAATATTGATCAAGATATGATCATATTGATCAATATTGAATGATCATATTGATCAATATTGAATGATCATATTGATCAATATTGAATGATCATATTGATCAATATTGAATGATCATATTGATCAATATTGAATGATCATATTGATCATATTGATCAATATTGGAATCATATTGATCATAACTTGGAACAATAAAACTACAGCTCTTTAACTTATACAAGGACATTAAAAAAATAGATGCATCAAAAAGTGGACCTTCTTTTTTTTCGCCCCTGGTCCTTTCTTATGTTATACCACTACAAGTGTTAATTCAAATTTTTGACATTTTTTTAAATTATGAATTATTTGTTAGTTTAGAAGGGGTCAATAGAGATGGCATAATGTTTATTCTATTGTCTTGGCTTCTTTTTCAGATTTAAAATCAATTATACTAAGTAGTAAATTTCCTTTGTTCCGAATATCGCCATTTTTTCTATAGTATTTCAGAGTAAGATAGTGAGTTTTATTTCTAACCCTCCCTATTAAAGTAGAAATGTTTATTTTAAGCATTTCCATTGCTTTTGGGAAATAATATCTGCTATACCTTGACATATTTTGTTTGCATTCAGTAAAAAGCCTTCATCACAATCACATCGCTTTTTGCCATTTTCATCAAATTTGCACGTTCCATTACTTCCACAGTTGCATTCTAGAACATAAATACAAAACTTAAAAATATTTTAACACAAGATCATACAGGGACATCTCAAGTTTAAAAACAATAAGGAAATCCCCCCCCCCTCCTCCCGTATTGAAATTTGACTTCAAATTAAAATTTTAATTTAATTTTTTTTTTTTTTAGTTTTGTTTATATACCATTTCTTAATGAAGCTGTGTCAATCTGAGCGCATAAAAAAAATGTTAAATAGTTTCTCCTTTGTCTATAAACCAAAAGTTTTACGTTTAGAGACAGAAAACTTAGTTATTTGTCTACTCATAGGTCCCGAACACTCTAAACACACTTTCTCAAAGTAACTTCAAAGTATATATTTCAATAGTACTTTAAATTATATTACCATTAACTTACTTTTAAGAAATATTTACATTTGAAATCCTATTTTCGGGATCCTTTAATACAAAATTATTATATGTGCAATAGTGAACTGTCACTTTTAACAAAATGGTATTTATGACAAGAGCTGACGCCCAATTATTGAGAAAAAAGTACTAGCACAATATTTATATATATTTAAAAGTTTACATATTTTCAAATTAGCACTAAAGCTACACAATGGACTCTACCAGTTACGTTTCTGGATTTATTCCTAACAAAAGACCCAAAACTAATCCCTCACAAATACTAACCACAAGGAAAACGCATGAGAGGTACCCCATTATCCAAACTTCAACTTAATTGCCAACGTAAGGACATTTGTGTCGCATCACAGTTTCACCGAATTCTAACCCCTTTCTCCCTTTCTTTATAGTGAATACTTTGAATGCATATTTTTAAATTAATTTGAACGAATAATGATATTGGATAACAAAACACTTTTGTGAATTAATTATTTCTTAAATAAATTATCCGCAAAATACTCACTAATGTCACAATTTCTAAAAAGTTAGATAGAACATTGACTATTCAACTATTCAAATTTATCAAACAAGGAGATGTGGAGAGTTTAGATTTGAATATGATTAATAGAACGAGAGGGCATGGGTTTAAGTTAAACAAATCCCATTTTAATCAGGAAGGGAGAAAACACTATTTCTATAATAGGCTAATAGACAAATGGAACAACTTGCTAGTGAATATTGTTAATTGTAAAGGAGTAACGGATTTTAAGAAGAAGTTAGATATGCATTGGGGGATAGTTAAGAGGTACTAGATGGACCAACCTTGTTGGGCCTTGAGCCTGTTGTTGGTCGTCAATATTTGTATTTGTATAAAAAATTTCATATATAGTTTCAACAATTCAAATACTTAGAGAGATTAAAACAATTTTAGATGTCACAAAATAATGTAAAATGTACCTTGGCATGTTCCATTTGCTATTTCTATATATCCTACATCGCAAATGCATATTTTATTATCAGTCGTTTCATCAAAACTGCATTTTCCTTTAGGACCACAATCACAATCTAAACCAAAAAAAACCAAAAAAATAGTAAATACAAATGCTAACAACCAACCACAAGCTTTAGTCCCAGCAAGGTGGTTCAACCATCTCCCAAATATCGATCCAATTTCCTTTTTGAAACTAACGTCACGTCTAGCGTCACAACGGTCTGCCCATGTTGTGTGGAACGTCACAACATGGGTCAACCTTGGAAAGAGTCGCTAATTCTGTTTTGTCCTCTCCAGAATCTAATTCGTAAATACAGAGTTTAAACCTAATACTCGTCATTAAACTTAAATATCTAAATCTACCTTATGCACGTCATTCTACGTGATTTCACAAGAAGAAACAACATAAACAAGAAAGCTTTTTGTTTGTTTACAAACCCTATAATAAAAATATTGTTTTCTATCCTCACGATTAAGGTGTGATTAATATAAATTGAATCCATGACTTCTAGTTCCATTGGCATTGATAAATTTCAATCCGATCATATCCCCCAATTCGATACATTTGAATAGCTGAATAATGTCCAACTCCAACGGTGACAAGTTCAACATTGAGTAACATGTAACAGAAGAATACCTGTCACCGTGGGAGACAACTTTTAGTTGTGTTATAATAACGTTTTATTAAAGTTTGTTTTCGTTTACATAGACTTTTCAAAAAAAAAATTATTACGCAATCTGACCATTCAAATATATATTTAACCGTGTGCAATGCAAATTAAGATAATACCAAGTAAAACTTTAAAAAATCACTTAAAAATAAAACGTAATGCACGTCATTCTCCATGATATCACAAGAAGAAACAACATAAACAAGAAAGTTTTTTCATTTTTTTACTACAAATAGTTTTGCTAGTTGTTAGTGCAATATAGTTTACAAATAGTTTTATAACATGGTGTCAAAATACTTTTTACACTAATTCTCAAATTCAAAATGCCACTATGTTAAAAAAAAATCTAATTTAAAATAAAAAATTGAATTTAGTTTCTTTTTATGTTAAAATTGTATTCACAATATATATAAGAACATGAACTTGATGATATAGTCAATCTTTAGGAGTTCACTAATTTTTAGCTTAGGAATGATTATACAAAATTTTGAAAGGACTTAAATTTACGCAAGTCCTTGAATGCTTATTATTCAATGTGCTATTGGCACTGAGTACTCCAAGTACATTCAATGTAAACCAATATACTAAGTACTTCAATATCAGTGAATTTATATCATACAAATAATTTATAGGTTATAGAATATTTTTTATATAAACAATAAACATTACCTCTATATTCTAGTATGATTATCTTGTGTTATCACGTTACGTTCTTTGTTAGACGTAATATAACAGAAATCCCAAAGTTATTTACCATTGGAAATATGGTAATTTTGTCTGTTTTTACAACCGCCCAATCAAACAATCTTTTAAATCAATTCAAACTGGAAAATATATTTTATCGCAACGATCTAAAAAAATAATAATAATTTAAATAAAAAAGTAGAATATACCACGACATTTTCCGTTGCTGTTTACCAGATATCCGGTGTCACGTTCACATTTTATTTTATCTTGAGGAACCAATGTACAAGCACCTTTAGCACCAGTGCCACAGCCGCATTCTAATTTATATATATATATATATATATATATATATATATATATATATATCACCAGAAAGCGTTGCGGCGTATTATTCTTGAACTGCCCCTTATTTCATTAACTACCACTTACCTCTAACTCCACATGGGGGCTCGAAGCCGTGTTTGAAAGACTGAGCAACGAAAAATTAGTGCTGCGGCAGAATCGGAAGGAACTGGAAGTTAAGCCTAACGCGCCACGAGACAACTCCGGTCGTCGAGTACAGGAGCGGAAACCGATTCGCGGCACAACAGAGTCCGAAAACATCGTCGTGAGTAAAGAGTGAATCAGCGACGTGCGGAATAAATATTGCAGTGCACAAAAGTGACTAACTTTTCTTCTCAATATGTCTTATTTGGCTAAAACGCGTAAGGCAGATTTACTGGTACTTTTGGATGAATTGGAACTGACTCCACCGGAAAACCCAAAAGTGGTACAGTTGTGCAAAATCGTAACTGGACAAACGGGATACGATGAGGAAATCACGAAAAACCTCCTATGTGACATTGTAGCGGAAAGAGAAACTAATGAAAGAGAAGCCCTAGAAAAGGAAGAAAAAGAAAAAATGCGAGAGGTCGAATCGGCGAAATTAAAGATTGAAGCAGAAAGCCGTCAAAAGGACACAATGGCAAAAGAACAAATAAATGTCCCCATTCGCAACTCAGGATTAGGCAACATAATAAAGCCATTTGAAGGAGGTGACATCAGTATGTACCTAGCGTTATTTGAAGGAGGTGACATCAGTATGTACCTGACGTTATTTGAAAGGCAAATCGGTCGCATGGAATTGGATAAGAGTACATGGGTGAGCCACCTGATAGGACTTCTACTACTCGAAATCGCAAATGTGATTACAAGAGAACCTGAAAACGTGACGAGCGATTACGAACAAGTCAAGAGCATTCTACTTAGGCAGTTTCGGCTAACAGCGGAACAATTCCGACTAAATTTTAGTTTTGGCAGAAAAGAACCAAACCAAACTTGGAGAGACTTTGCATACGTCTTAAAGAACTACTTGACCGAGCGGTTGAGCTGCATGGAAATAACCACTTTCGAAGCTCTTAAAGAACTCATGTTAGTCGACCAAATCAAAAGGAAGTTACCAAGAGAGATGCAAGAACACTTCATAGACGAGCTACCGAAAATTAAAGTCGTAGCAACTCTAACGGATAAATTAGATGATTTTCAAACTGCACGAATCTTTGGAAGAAGCGCGAAGCCGAATGGAAGCGAATGGAGTTGGCGACAGAAGTCACGTTTTGGCGATCAGCGATCCTTGGTTGAGACCTGCGGACCAATCACAGATTAGGATCAACGAACACAACCACCTTGACGATTAGCGGCCCGATATACGGAAGCCAACTGGAGAGTGCAATCACGCCAAATAAGTAGCGAACGACATTGGCGCTAACTATCTTCTTTTTATTATGTGAAGCAACCCTTGCAACCTTCAAAAAGTGAATCTTTATTTTTTTGTGCTTCGAAAAAGTTTTATGCAGAATTGTGAAATGTGATTTTCGTCTAATTTGTGATTTGTTTACTTTTTTTTTATCTGAAGTTGTGGAAGTTTTTTATTTTTATTTTAGTAAGTTGAATAGCCGTTTTAATATTATTTTTATCAGTGGTGCAAAGTAAGAAATTTTCTGGAAGAAGATTTATTTGTTTTTTGTTTACAACAGATGTGCAGTGCTAAAGTGTTGTGATGTTTTGCATATACAGGTCAAGTATGAAAGTTGAGCATCTTTGAAAATTTTTGTGATTTAATATTTAAAAATTTAATTGTGATGTTTACATTGGTGAAAACTGAAGAACTTTTGTGTATTAATTATTTTTTAGGTTTGAAAAAGTTAACATTTGAATTTTTTGAGTATTATAAAACGTTAGAACATTTTTAACTTTGAAATTTTTGAACACTTAATTTTTAGAACATATAGAACTCTAATGATAAAAAGTGATTTAAGTATTTAAAATTTTGAAGTAAGATAATAATTGATTTGTAGATGTTATGAAAACTAATTTTAAGTTATAATAGAATAATGATTAATGTATCGTATTTTAGTATATCATTGTAATTATGTAATTCAGGAGACAGAGTAGTCGAATGGCCGCGTATGGGATGTAGACTGGTGCTCATACACACCACCAGATGGAGTAACCAAGCAATGTACTCCAGCGCCACCTATGTGTCGCTGGCAATGCATCTGTTGTAAGAAGAGCAGAGCTAGAATAGTGATGGTGAAGAGAGGTGGATTGCGATGTTTCCGCCATCCATATCTCTAATGACTTCATCATAAAATTGTAAAAGATTAGTAACACAAGATTTACCCTTTCTAAACCCATACTGTATGATATACTTGAGAGCAATCCCCCTGTCTCAAGAAAGTTCATTACATGATTTTTTAACAAAGTTTCAATAATCTTGCAAATGACGGAAGTCAAGCTAACTGGTCGATAATTCCCCGGTTCACATTTTAAGCCCTTTTTAAAAAGTGGAGTAATATTTGCTAACTTCCAGTCTAACGGTATTCTACCAGAACAGTATGAAGAATTAAATATTATCCTCAAATCATCTCCCAACTCCTCTGCACATTCTACCAGAACATTTGGATAAATATCATCTGGCCCGGGGGCCTTAAAAGGTTTATTACTCTTCAAACAATAAACAATATCCTCCCTAGAAAATTTTCATTCGTGTATTTCCTGGCATAAGTTATCCCACATAGTTAAGTAACCTCCGTTAAAATCTCTGTTGAAAACGTCCATAAAAAACTCAATAAAAATATTTGCCATTTCTTCATCATCTTGAACAAAACTCCCCTGATTATCTTTTTATGGACCCAGATAGGTATTTACCTTCTTATTACCATTGGCATACGCGAAAAATTCCTTTGGATTACTATTAATATCCCTAGCTAGCTTTTCTTCCAACGACTTTTTCTGTTTCCTACTAATATATTTAAAATCACGTCCAGATTTTTCGTAAATAACCTAAACAGATACCCTACCTGACGGCTTAAAATTCTTATAAGTTTTCTGTTTGTTTTTAAGAGCTCTCTTAGAATCCTTAGAAAGCCACATAGGAAATAATTTTTTAGCTATATCCTTTTGCCTAAATGAAATATGTTTCTTTGCAGCTTCATGCAATTTATCTTTAAACTCTACCCATTGACCCTCTACATCTGACTGTTCTAACCCATTTTAAAAAATCTTACTTATCTCAACTCTTAATTTATTGAAATCCGCATCCTTGAAATTTGGTATTAACCTATTGCTGTTAACCACATCTGTCTGAAACTTAATATCAAATCTTATAGTATTGTGGTCCCTATCACCCATGTCTTCTCCCACTCGTAAATTACATGCCCTGTCCTCACAAATACTGAAGACCAAGTCCAAAATAGCAGCACCTAGTTTCCTCAAAAACCGTTTGTTGTAAAAAACAATCCTGGATCACTTCTAAAAAGTTTGTTTCCCTATCATTCCCACCTAAGTTTATACACCAATCGATAGTAGGAAAGTTAAAATCGCCCATTAAAGTTATTTCTCCTTTACAGCATGCTTCCATAATATGCTTACACAACATTTTATCTTGCTCTATGCAAATATTTGGTAGCCTGTAAATGTTTCCAATAATCTATTTATTCCCATTAGAATCCGAAACTTCTACCCAGACTGATTCAATCGCCTCCGGTTTATTGCCAAATGTTAACTCCTTACAAAATAGCTTTTCACTAATATAAATTAACACCCCGCCTCCTTTTCTGCGAAGTCTATCCTGCCTGAATAATAAAAATCCCTTAATTTCTAATAGATCTAAATCCTCCGCATTTGCCCAACTTTCTGTTATCCCTACTACATCAATCGATTCTGCCGCCAATATTCCCTTTAATTCATCCATTTTATTCCTAACACTTCGCGCATTGCTATAAACTACCCTTAATGTATCTTTTAAATTTGTGGATTCCACCTTTTTGATATATTTATTACTAACCGTTAAATAATTAATTAATAAGCAAGAAGACATTTCTCCCCTATTAATACCCTTATTATCATTGCCCATCTCCCCAGATTCTTGATCTACTCGGCATTGGAGAATCCCTCTAGCCTAAACTAGTTTTTTGACCCCGAACCATTCAAAACCATTTTACTAACGGCGCAATTACCGTTTCTTCTTAAGTGTACACCATCTTGGCTCACCCAGTCCCTTTTGCACGCCTTCCACATATTAACGAAGCATACATTCATTTGCAAACATACCTTTTCCAACAGAGCATTTAAGACTTTGGCCCTCTGATTTAGACAACCATTTTTAAGGCCTAATCTAGGCAAAAAGCCTAGAACACTCAATTCTTAGTACATACCAAGACCTCCCTGAGCAGCTCCTTTACCTCTTTCTCACACACTTCGTTCGACGGACCACCGTCCTGTGGTTTGGGTACATTGTTAGTTCCTACCCATATCACCGCATTATCATCCGCTCTCACTGCCCTCTTCGAACTTCTCTTGTTACGTCTTTTACCTTTGCCCCAGGCAGACAGCACCTCATCATATTTCGTTTGACTCTCCCCACTTCATTTCCTACATTCCTTACCATGGAGTCTCCCAGTACAACTCCCATTGTGTCAAATTTTATTATATTTTCTCCTGGGGTGTCATTCCGATCGAGGACATCTTCCATTGTTGGGATATGCTGCCAGTCAGGACACTCTGTATATGCATCCCTCCGATCGACTTTTGAGATCTCGCATACTACTTTTCCCTCAATTTTTGTATCTGACTTACCTTCATTATCTTTCAAATTTTTTCTCCAACTCTTTCAATTTAATACACTTTACACAAACAAATTCTATCACACTTTCCAACTGTGCATCGTTCTTTGTTAGACGTAATAAGACCGAAATTCCGATATTAAATAAAATTAGAAATATGGTAGTTTTGCCATGTCAAATTTTTTTTTAAACAATTAAAAATGAAAAATATATTTTATCGCAACGATTTAAAAAAAATACATAATAATTCAAATAAAAAGTAGAATATACCTTGACATTTTCCGTTGCTATTTACAAGATATCCCGTTTCACATTCACATTTTATTTCATCTTGAGGATCCAATTTACAATCACCTTTAGCTCCAGTGCCACATATACATTCTAATAAAATAAGAAAAAAAAATTACACTATTCAAAAATAAATAAAAAATCATGTATATATATTTATCCTATGAAATATTCAAAGTAAATACTATTCTATTTGATATTTAGCAAATGAGACGCATAACAATATCTATTGATATTTTCATAATTGGGAATAAACATTTAGGAAAAAAAATATAAAAATTAAGTTTAAAGAGTTTGAAATTGTTTTTTATTTATTACGAAACTTTTTATATTTATTGGTGCATTAACATTTTAACGTATGACCATCTGAGTTTTCATTTCTGGAGAAAGATTTTTTTTATACTTTTGCTGTTAACAATTGTTGCGTGTTATTATTTTTTATTGAAAATTTGTAATGTTATGCATTTTGGAATTATTAGCCTGATTATCTAGTGATATGACGTTAAGTTAATTTGTTAGACGTAATAAAAGACAGAAATCCTGAGGTTACATACCATTAGAAATATGGTAGTTGTGTCAGAATTTTTTTTTAATCAATTCAAACTGGGAAATTTATTTTATTGCAACGATTAAAAAAAATACATAATAATTCAAATAAACAGTACAATATACCTTGACATTTTCCGTTGCTGTTTACAAGATATCCGGTTTCACATTCACATTTTATTTCATCTTGAGGATCCAATTTACAATCACCTTTAGCTCCAGTGCCACAGTTACATTCTAATAAAATAAGAAATAATATTTTTTCACTATTCAAAAATAAATAAAAAATCATATGTATCTGTTGTAATGATTCTCATTACAACACTGTGTGAACTCTTTTAATCAGTGCCACGTCTTCGCATCTCCAACTCACTCTGTCTGCCTACCAACGTCACCGAGCCCAAGCCGCGCCGTGATGTGTTCTTTCCCCAGTGTGCGCTCCGAAGAAACGATGGGCGAAAGTTAGCGCAGTGGCAACGCGCAGTTTCTCGTTGCAGGCGAGCTTCTCTTTCCGAGAGTGGCAACGTCTGTGATAGCGTCCCACCACTTTTTGACTCGGCACCGTCAAGTAAAGAGGGTTTGTAATTCACTCTCATCTCCAAGATAAAATGGCTAAGCCATACCCGGATGATGTCTACTTTAGACATCCGTTTACATCTTAAAATCATAGTCTGCTGACATGATTTGATTAATTATATCTCTATCTGCCAGAAGTGATGAAAGACTGAGTCATAATTTTGAGGTGAGATCTCCTCTTTTCCATGAGTTAACCCCCCAAACCCGAAGTAGGGTTAGGTTGACAAAGGAATCATGCTGATCACATCACCGACCTCCATGAACTTTCTGCTCCGGATCTAATCTCCACACTCCGAGATAAGAGACTTTGCTTCACGTAAGAATAATAATGCGTATATAAATCAACTCCAAGATTACCCTGTCCTTGGTAAAGTTCCTTGCATTCTGGCTCCTGAGAGGATCCCGCCGAAGTACATGACGCCCGGTCATTGAGATGTCCTTCATAGCAATCACCATCCGGTGGATGGTGACCATACAAGTCGGTCCGTCTACAAAGAGTCCCCGTATAGAACAATGGTAGTCCTCGTGATAGGAATCACGATCGTCAAACTTCATCATCCTTCTACAAACGCCCACCGGATTCCCCTTCCAAACAGCTATGAGACCTTTGACTGTGCACGCTAGACGCCAGGCCGAAGGAACGTCATATAACCAAGAATGAAAAATAAAGAGACAATAGAATCCTATCCACAGTATCCTCGATTATTGGTATCGTTCCTTTTATTTGTTATTTAATTCAACTCATTCCTGTTTTCGTGCAAAATTCTTTTCGTATATTTAAGACATATACTCTAGATGAGAAAACTCAATTGAATCTATGTATCGTAGAGTAATTGATAAGTTATCTTTAGTTTTAAATATTTCTCATCTCAAAACTTACCTTAGTAGGTATGTTATCTACATTATTCAAAAATCATTTGAGTAACTTTAAAGTTCAATTTAATGATAAGCATATGTTGGTTTTTGTGGGGGGCACTCGCTTTTGTACAGCACTATCACATCCGGCCTCTTTCTCTAAATGGTGCATTCTAATTCACGTGCCCCTTCCAGCATTCCTGCTAAGTCACTTTCGACTTATAAATACCCCCTCCCCCAACAAACAAAGATTTCCTTATTATACCCCCTCCCCCAACAAACAAAGATTTCCTTATTGTAACAGTATCCTAAAAATTTCTTAAAGTAAATACTGTTCTATATGTTATTTAGCAAATGGGACTTATGAAAAATATCTCTTGATATATTCATAACTCGAAATACACTTTTAAGAAAAAAAATGAAATATTAAGTTTAAAGAGTTTGAAGGAAACCTATATTTATTAAGAAAGTTTTTAACTTAATTGACTCATGAACATTTTAACGTATGTACAACTGAGTTTTCTTTTCTGGAAAATAATTTTTTTTTATACTTTTGCTGTTAACAATTGTTGCGTTTTATTATTTTTTAGCGAAAAATTTTAATGCTATGCATTTTGTAATTATTAGCCTGATTATCTAGTGTCGTAACGCTGTACGACGTAAATATAGTGTTCTATTATATATAACTTAATTTGTATATCATTTCCCATTTTATATTAATTTAATTTCATCATGTATGTCAACGATTTAACGTTTCACTTTAGTTAAGTTTTTATTTTAATGATTGAACTCTCTTGCACAGAAACTCTCTTGCCAAAATCAAAATTGGATTTATTTTAGCGTTTTTTTTTTTTTTTTTTTTTTTTTTTTTTTTTTATTTTTTATTCAGGCTTTGTTTTAAATTAATTCCCGATTTTTATCCCTGTTAATTTTCATCTACCTGTGAACTTTTTCCACATCTTCTGCCATTGCCTTCAAGTCGGCCTCCTCTACAAAATCCCAAGATTGTAACAGATATCCATCTTTACGGACAACCACAGACCCGCCATTTTACACCATTTCAATATGCCTTCTTCTCGGCGCGTCAACAAGACAGTGAACTCTATTGACCCCAACTTTAACCAATTAGGATCCTGAAAAAGGGTCACATGGGTCCCCGAACATACATGCTCTAAGAAGCGAACGGACCCCCTTTGCTTCGAGGCAGATTACCACCCTCGCGAGCTAAAGACGGACGACCCTGAGAGGGGGTGGTCTGTGCTCATCTCCAAAATATTCCGAACGGAGACGCGACGCAGTCTTCGGATAACAAAATGCTCTCCTCCAAATGCCGAAGCCAGGATCCAGTAGCAAGATCATCCTCTGCAGCAATATGAGATGTCAGCTAAGCCCCATTTCTTTTATTAATTTATTTTGGTACCACTCGCGCCTTATTTTACTTAACTTATAAATTCTTATTATGCAATGCATAACATTGCTCGTGACTTAAATTTTTATGTTTTCTTATTCAATTAGTGTTTTATATCGCGCTGCAAGAGAGTTCTCTATCTTACAATTAAATGCCTACACTTTTGTATTTTTTGTTTGTGTACAGGTTTATACATATGTATACATTTATCTTTGAATGAAACTATGTTTATGCCGACCCACAAATAAATGTAAATGTTTTCTTTTATTCATTAAACTTTAAAACTTAATGATTTAAATTTTGTGTTGTGTTTTCTTTATCTCTTGGATCTTCTTGCTCTAGCGATACATCATTTGGATGTATTTTATTTCGAACTTGTGTTATTGCCTTTCATGATTAATTTTACTTCACTTATGCGTTTGGCCACTTTAATCACTCATGTTCATAAAAACTGTGAACATTATTCTAAACTTTAATTATTTTTGTTCTAAATTGATTGTTTTTTTTTGTGTACCCCTGTTCTATCTGTGTAAGATTTACAGCTGTTGTAGCAATACGACACTAGTGATTTGACGTTATGTTCTTTGTTAGACGTTGTAAGACATAAATTCCGATGTTAAATACCATTGGAAATATGGCAGTTTTGTCAGTTTGAACAACCGCCATGTCAGACATTTTTTTTAAAATCAATTCAAACTTTAAAATATATTTTATCGCAACGATTTAAAAATATACATAATAATTCAAATAAAAAGTAGAATATACCTTGACATATTCCGTTGCTGTTTACAAGATATCCCGTTTCACATTCACATTTTATTTCATCTTGAGGATCCAATTTACAATCACCTTTAGCTCCAGTGCCACAGTTACATTCTAATAAAATAAGAAATAATAACTTTTCACTATTCAAAAAAAAATAAAAAATCATATGTATATATATATTTATAAATTAAAATTCTCAAACTAAATACTGTTCTATTTGTTATTTAGCAAATGGGTCGTATAAAAAATATCTCTTGATATATTCATAACTCGAAATACACTTTTAAGAAAAAATAAATAAAAATTGAGTTTAAAGAGTAAGATAGAGTTTAAAAACCTATATTTATTACGAAAGTTTTTAACTTAGAAGTCTCATGAACATTTTAAGGTATGTCCAACTGAGTTTTCTATACTGGAAAAAGATTATTTTTATACTATTGCTGTTAACAATTGTTGTGTTTTATTATTTTTGTGAATTTTTTAATGTTTTGCAATTTGGAATTTTTAGCCTTATTATCTAGTGATATGACGTTAAGTTCTTTATTAGACGTAATAAAAGACAGAAATTCCGAGGTTAAATACCGTTAGAAATATGGTATTTTTGTACAACCGCCCTGTCAGACATTTTTTTTAAAATCAATTCAAACTGGAAAATATATTTTATCGCAACGATTTAAAAATATACATAATAATTCAAATAAAAAGTAGAATATACCTTGACATATTCCGTTGCTGTTTACAAGATATCCCGTTTCACATTCACATTTTATTTCATCTTGAGGATCCAATTTACAATCACCTTTAGCTCCAGTGCCACAGTTACATTCTAATAAAATAAGAAATAATATTTTTTTACTATTCAAAAAGAAATAAAAAACATATGTATATATATTTATCCTAAAAATTTCTTAAAGTAAATACTGTTCTATGTGTTATTTAGAAATTGGGACGTATAAAAATATCTCTTGATATATTCATAACTCGAAATACACTTTTAAGAAAAAAAATGAAAAATTAAGTTTAAAGAGTTTGAAGGAAACCTATATTTATTACGAAAGTTTTTAACTTAGAAGTCTCATGAACATTTTAACGTATGGCCAACTAAGTTTTCTTTACTGGAAAAATATTTTTTTATACTATTGCTGTTAACAATTGTTGTGTTTTATTATTTTTAGTGAAATTTTTTAATGTTATGCATTTTGGAATTATTAGCCTGATTATCTAGTGATATGACGTTAAGTTCTTTATTAGACGTAATAAAAGACAGAAATTCCGTGGTTAAATACCGTTAGAAATATGGTATTTTTGTACAACCGCCATGACAAACATTTTTTTAAATTAATTCAAACTGGAAAATTTATTTTATCGCAACGATTTAAAAAAAATACATAATAATAAAAATAAAAAGTAAAATATACCTTGACATTTTCCGTTGCTATTTACAAGATATCCCGTTTCACATTCACATTTTATTTTATTTTGGAGATCCAATGTACAAGCACCTATTGCTCCAGTGCCACAGATACATTCTAATAAAATAAGAAAAAAATATTTTTACACTATTCAAAAAGAAATAAAAAATCTTGTATATATATATTTATCCTATGAAATATTCAAAGTAAATACTATTCTATTTGTTATTTAGAAAATGAGACGCATAAAAAATATCTGTTGATATTTTCATAAATTGAAATAAACATTTAAGAAAAAAGTTATAAAAATTAAGTTTAAAGAGTTTGAAATTTTTTTTATTTATTACGAAACTTTTTATATTTATTGGTGCATTAACATTTTAACGTATGACCATCTGAGTTTTCATTTCTGGAAAAAGATTTTTTTATACTTTTGCTGTTAACAATTGCTGTGTGTTATTATTTTTTTATTGAAAATTTTTAATGTTATGCATTTTGGAATTATTAGCCTGATTATCAAGTGATATGACGTGTGGCGATCTAACCACAGTCCAAATCAAACCTCTAAGCCAACCAGGCGGCTCAGGACCCCAAGCGTCCTCTGAGCCAACCAGGCGGCTCAGGACCCCAAGCGTCCTCTGAGCCAACCAGGCGGCTCAGGATCCCAATCGTCCTCTGAGCCAACCAGGCGGCTCAGGACCCCAAGAGTCCTCTGAGCCAACCAGGCGGCTCAGGACCCCAAGCGTCCTCTGAGCCAACCAGGCGGCTCAGGACCCCAAGCGTCAGGCGGGCAACCAGGCGCCTCAGCTCCCGTTCGGTTCACGGCAGGCGGCGCTAGTGGCAACGCGTGGAAGCGCATGCGTAGCCTTATACTGAAGAATATAAAAAGGCTAGCGAACACCAACAGCTATGCTTATGCTTACGCTTGCTTGCTCTGCTTCCATCGCTGCTCTCACCATATAGTCGATCACTCAGTGGTACCAGCCCGCACCACTGTATGCGCTGGGTGCATCAGTTTATGATTTGCATTATTTCTTAAGTAAAGAGTTTATTGTTTCTAATTAAAAATAAAAAGTTATTTCACCAGAAAGATAAGTCTCGTCTCAATTATTCTTTATGGAGTCAGATAAGATATGGTCAAACAAGCGGTTCCCCTGTAAATCGCTAAAGTGGTGACCAAGGACGTGAAAGAAACACCCGCCGTTCCGGACCTGAAAACTCCCGCCGTTCCGGACCTGGAAACTCCCGCCGTTCCGGACCTGGAAACTACCGCCGTTCCGGACCTGAAAACACCCGCCGTTCCGGACTTGAACTCCCGCGCCGTTCCGGACTTGGAATCTCACGCCTGTCCTGGACTTTCTGCATATGTGGCTGAGCTGACCTCAAGTCGTTTTTACAGCACTGTACTAAGTGCGGATTGAAAGTGCCACGCTAGACGGTTTGGTGAGTGGGAAGTTGCTGTTTTTTTCTTGAGACTGTTATTTTGGACCCGAGCTGGATCTCGTAGCTCCTTTTTCTGTTCGCGTGCCATTTCGTCGCGTTTGAATTTTTATTAACTTTTCGATTGACTTGTGTACTTTTTTATAAAGTGTTTACCTAACTGTGTTTTTTTTTTTCCTAAAAAAAAAAAAAAATGTTGGAAGCAAACATTTCGCAGGAAGCTGCGGTAACACCACCCCCTCAAGGCATAGCCAGGGTCGCATTCCGACCACCTCCGTTTTGGGAAAATAACCCCGAATTATGGTTCGGACAGTTGGAATCCCAGTTCCATCTTTCCGGGATAACTGCGGATGTCACCAAGTTCCACTCTGTGGTAGCTGCCTTAAACGCGAGCGTACTTTCTTGTGCGACGGACTTAATCCGTTCTCCACCAACCGAAAACCTATATGCAACTTTGAAGCAGCGCATACTTGACCAGTACGTGCAATCCGACTCCGCTCGTTTGAAAACCTTGCTGCAGGATTTAACCCTCGGGGACAAACGACCCTCGCAACTTTTGCTGGAAATGCGGAACGTTGCCGACGGAAAAGTATCCAACGAGGTGTTGAGATCTCTGTGGCTACAACGCCTACCCGTTTCCATGCAG
Source organism: Troglohyphantes excavatus (assembly GCA_963932185.1). Lineage (NCBI taxonomy): Eukaryota > Metazoa > Arthropoda > Arachnida > Araneae > Linyphiidae > Troglohyphantes > Troglohyphantes excavatus. The sequence continues at coordinate 24,941,595 of OZ010670.1, read as the reverse complement.
CAGATCTTATCGGTTTCCAGCGAAACCTTAGAAGGGTTGGCAAAAATTGCCGATAAGGTTAACGAGGTCTCGGGTTGCACACTGGGTGTTGCTGGAGTATCTCATACTCAAGAAAGTCGGGAAATGCAATCTCTTAAAGAGGACATTGCCTCGCTCAGAGCGGAGGTCAGACGTTTGACCCTTAACCCCAGGTATCGCTCTAGGAGCCGTAACCGTAGCAAGACCCCTTCGGGCAATAAGAATACAGCTACCGGCAGGTCCGATACAATCGAATTATGCTGGTATCATAAGAAGTTTGGCAATAAAGCACTTGACTGCCGCAAACCCTGCCAGTTTTCGGAAAACCAATAAGCTCGTCTGTCTCTGCGGCGGCAGATAATAAATTGAGCTTTAGTCGCTTATTTGTAATTGATAAAAACACGAATTATCGGTTTTTGGTCGATTGCGGCGCGGCATGTAGTTGCATTCCAAAAAAACTGGTTAAAAAATGCGAATCGACAGAACTTGTCCTGTACGCAGCAAACGGTTCTATAATAAAAACCTTCGGTTCAAAAATATATGATCTAAATTTTGGTTTACGTAGACCATTCCGCTGGGAATTTTTGGTGGCCGATGTTTCTCATCCTATTTTGGGTGCCGATTTTTTGGAACATTTCGGATTACTGGTCGATGTTAAGAACCGCCAGCTTGTGGACGGATTAACATCACTTCGAACTAAAGGGACAATATTCTCCGGACCTTCCTTAGGTTTAACCTACGTGTCGGAAGAATCCCCTTATCATAAAATCCTTTCAAAATATTCTAAATTGTTTAGCCCAAACTCGAATCCCACTAAAAGGACTCATTCTGTCACTCATTGTATCGAAACACGGGGACCACCTGTATTTTCGAAAGCCAGACGACTATCGCCTGAAAAACTGAAGGTAGTCAAAGATGAGTTCGAGGACCTTATGCAGAAAGGTGTAATTAGACCTTCTAGCAGTCCTTATGCCAGTCCCATACACCTGGTGCCCAAGAAAAATGCACAGTGGCGCATCTGCGGCGATTTTAGACGTTTAAATCACCAAAGTATCGCAGACCGTTATCCACTTCCTCATATTCAGGATTTTTCATTTGGGTTGGCAGGAAAAACTGTTTTTTCAAAAATCGACTTGGTAAAGGCGTATCACCAAATACCAGTCGAACCCAAAGATATACCTAAAACCGCCGTTATCACCCCTTTTGGCCTTTTTGAGTACGTAAAAATGTGTTTTGGATTACGTAACGCGGGTCAGACTTTCCAGAGATTTATGGACGAAGTCTTGGGGGGGTTAGAATGTTGTTACGTGTATTTGGATGATGTTCTTGTCGCCTCGGACGACACTCAAGCGCACCAAAAAGACCTAGAAACTGTTTTCGAGCGTCTTGCGGTATACGGTGTCGAGGTCAACCTCCCTAAATGCGAATTCGGGAAATCCGAAATAGAGTTTTTGGGTTTTCAAGTTTCATGCAAAGGGATATCCCCCCTTCCCAGTAAAGTTAAAGCTCTACAGGACTACCAAATTCCTAAAACTGTCGACGAACTTCGTCGGTTTTTGGCAATGCTAAATTTTTACCATAAGTTCCTTAAGAACGCTGCTGGTACACAGGCATGCCTTTATGAACTAACAAAAGGGAAAAAGAAAAAAGACAAAACTCCCATAGTTTGGTCCGAAACAACAAAAAAAGCGTTTATGGATTGCAAACAAATATTGGCTGATGCTGCTCTTTTAGCGCATCCTATTCCTCACGCTGAACTGTCTTTAGTGACTGATGCGTCGGAATTGTCCATTGGTGCTGCTTTGCATCAGTCTTCGAACAATACCATCGAACCTTTAGGTTTCTTTTCCCGAAAATTGACACCCGCCGAAAGAAACTATAGTACTTATGATCGCGAATTACTTGCTATCTACTCTGCCATTCGGTACTTTCGACATATGTTGGAAGGGCGCGAATTTGCGGTTTTCACTGATCACAAACCTTTAATTTATGCCTTCCAACAAAAGTCGGACAAAACTTCCCCGAGGCAGCAAAGGCATTTAGAGTTCATAAGTCAATTCACTTCCGATCTCAGACATATTTCTGGGAGCGACAATTCTGTAGCCGATGCTTTTTCTGGGATAGCTGCAATTCAGGTTCCGGGACCGTTAGATTATGACGAAATGGCATGCGCGCAGGATTCTGATGAGGAGTTGCGGACCCTGCTCGATTCCGACACCGGTCTCGAGTTAAAACCGTTAACTTTTCCATCAAGCAAAGCAATTTACTGTGACACCAAGAATGGAGTGCTAAGACCTTATGTACCCAAGGATTTCAGACGCAGAGTATTCGACGTCTGTCACGGACTCTCGCACCCTGGGGAAAAAACTACTGTCGATCTTGTTCGAAAACGTTTCGTATGGAAGAATTTGGCTAAAGACTGCAAGTATTTTTGCAAAACTTGCATACCATGTCAGAAGTCTAAAGTACATCGTCATACAAAAACGATGCTGCAACAATTTCCTAGACCTGACTCCAGATTTAGCCACATCCACATCGACATTGTTGGCCCTTTGCCACCCTCCCAGGAATACCGATATGTCCTTACGTGTATCGACAGGTACACCAAATGGCCCGAGGCGATCCCGCTCAAGAGCCAAACCGCAGAGTCGGTGGCGCAAGCTCTTTTTGCCGGCTGGATCGCCCGCTTTGGTGTACCTGAAGTGATCACGACGGACAGAGGATCCAACTTTGAAAGTAATCTGTTTTCCTCTCTTTCAAAGCTCCTTGGCACTCATAGGATTAGGACCACCGCTTATCATCCGAGCGGAAATGGGATGGTGGAACGGATGCATCGTCAACTCAAAGCGGCCATCAAATGCCACCAGACTGAGAGATGGTGCGAGGTCCTTCCGATAGTTCTTCTGGGCATCCGCTGCAGTTTAAAGGAGGACATCCAGGGCACTGTAGCTGAAATGGTATACGGCACCACCTTAAGGTTGCCGGGTGAGTTTCTACACAATTCCTCTTCAGCGCCTGAGCCACCTTTCCAAGCGGACTTCGTCAAAGATTTACGATCGCACATGCGACGGTTGCGACCGGCCGACGTGACGCACCACTCTTCGCAACAGGTTTTCGTGCACACGGATCTTCAGAGGACATCACACGTCTTCGTTAGGACCGATGCTGTGCGCAAACCTTTGGAACAACCCTACAAGGGCCCGTACAAGGTCCAATCCAGGGCAGGGAAGTTTTTCACGCTGGAAGTCAACGGTCGGACGGATACCGTGTCTATCGACCGTCTCAAGCCTGCGTTCCTTTTCCATGTTCCCGACGATCTTGCTGGTCACGTAGATCCTCCACCTGCTGCCCCGACCATTCCGGAGGCCAGTCGGACAACCAGATCTGGCCGAAAGGTTCGATTTGTTGAGCGGTACTGCCCATGAAATTTATATCGTCCTTTGGACTAGGGGGGGACCCCTGTGGCGATCTAACCACAGTCCAAATCAAACCTCTAAGCCAACCAGGCGGCTCAGGACCCCAAGCGTCCTCTGAGCCAACCAGGCGGCTCAGGACCCCAAGCGTCCTCTGAGCCAACCAGGCGGCTCAGGATCCCAATCGTCCTCTGAGCCAACCAGGCGGCTCAGGACCCCAAGAGTCCTCTGAGCCAACCAGGCGGCTCAGGACCCCAAGCGTCCTCTGAGCCAACCAGGCGGCTCAGGACCCCAAGCGTCAGGCGGGCAACCAGGCGCCTCAGCTCCCGTTCGGTTCACGGCAGGCGGCGCTAGTGGCAACGCGTGGAAGCGCATGCGTAGCCTTATACTGAAGAATATAAAAAGGCTAGCGAACACCAACAGCTATGCTTATGCTTACGCTTGCTTGCTCTGCTTCCATCGCTGCTCTCACCATATAGTCGATCACTCAGTGGTACCAGCCCGCACCACTGTATGCGCTGGGTGCATCAGTTTATGATTTGCATTATTTCTTAAGTAAAGAGTTTATTGTTTCTAATTAAAAATAAAAAGTTATTTCACCAGAAAGATAAGTCTCGTCTCAATTATTCTTTATGGAGTCAGATAAGATATGGTCAAACAAGCGGTTCCCCTGTAAATCGCTAAAGACGTTAAGTTCTTTGTTAGACGTAATAAAAGACAGAAATCCTGAGGTTATATACCATTAGGAATATGGTAGTTGTGTCAGTTTGTACAACCGCCATGTCAGACATTTTTTTTTTAAATCAATTCAAACTGGAAAATATATTTTATCGCAACGATTTAAAAAAATACATAATAATTCAAATAAAAAGTAGAATATACCTTGACATATTCCGTTGCTGTTTACAAGATATCCCGTTTCACATTCACATTTTATTTCATCTTGAGGATCCAATTTACAATCACCTTTAGCTCCAGTGCCACATATACATTCTAATAAAATAAGAAAAAAAATTACACTATTCAAAAATAAATAAAAAAATCATGTATATATATTTATCCTATTAAATATTCAAAGTAAATACACTGGTGGATAATTGTTAAGGACGGATCATAACCGTCTATATATCGCATAAAAAAGTAAGCGTGGTTGAATGCCAAGTGAAATAAAATAATGTCAGAATGTTAGGACATTACAATAAAGATAATTTATTGTGCTCTGAAATCTAGAAGGCTTTAAAAAGTGTTAAAGGTACAAAATGGTCATTTTGTGCTGAATACGTAAAAGTGAAAAAATTGCAATTACAGTCCGCAGACGTTCCGGCGTATAATGTCAATACGGGATATGGCCACCATGGAGGGCAATGCAAGATCCCACACACCTTGTCATGCTTTGCACAGCGTTGTCCAGCAGCTGTTGGGGTAATTTATCCCATTCCTCCATTGGTGCATGGATGAGGGTGTTCTTGTTAATTGGAGGGCATTATCGACCATCAAGACTCCTCCCCAAACCATCCCACACATTTTCAATGGGATTCAGATCTGGAGAACGTGCTGGCCATACGAGCCGTTGAATACCCTCGCTCCCTAGACACTCATAGACAGCGACTGTTCGATGTTACGTTGCGTTGTCGTCCATGAAAACAAATCTATCATCGACAGCAGCACGGAACACGCGAACATGAAGCAGCAGAACATCATTAATGTATCGTTGGCCATTCGTAGTCCCAGTTGGAGCACATAGAGGGACGTACGGCCATTGATGATGGTGCCAGCTCATACCATGACACTACATGTAGGATATCGGTCCCGTTCTTGTATGTTTTCCGGGTAATACAGTATCATTCTCACGCCATATAAGTTGTCGTTGACTATCAGATGACAGACTGAACCTACTTTCATCTGAGAATAATATGCAAGCCCAATCCGCTTCCTTCCAATTGCAATGCTGACGACACCATTGCAAACGGGTTGTACGGTGACGTTTGGACAATGGTATGCACACAACAGGATGACAGGCGTATAGTCTTGCTTGCTGCAAACGTCTGGCTACAGTTTTTCGGGAGATCTGCTTGCCAACAGCATCGATGAACTGATTTGCTACCTTACGAGATGTGCTGCGCCGGTTCCTTTTTGTCGATAGCACTATGTACCTATCTTCTGAAGGCGTCGTACTGCAAACACGACCTCCCCTATGACGTTTGCTACATTTTCCAGTTATTTGAAATGATTTCCAAAGCCTTGAAACTACACTGTGGCTGACGTCAAACTCCCTGGCAACATCTGTAATTTTTCGTCCTTCTTCAATCTTTCCAATAATATGTCTACGCGTAAATTCATCTAAGTGATGTCGGGAAGACATACTGAAAATTGCAAGTTTGTCAATTGATTATTTCCTATTCAAATTTGCTTTTGTACAACAGCGATCAACGCGCGTCAAATCCTTTACATCGCTTATCAACGCTATCACGTAGCGAACAAGTTCGGCAATCCAAAATTTGCATACGCACAACATGTCTTATTGTATCCCGCACTTCCGCTAACTTCCACAATTTCCTGCCTTCCATATAGTGGTTGCTATCGTTGCTATTGTCATCCGTCCTTAGCAATTGTCCACCAGTGTACTATTCTACTTGATATTTAGCAAATGAGACGCTTAACAATATCTATTGATATTTTCATAATTGGGAATAAACATTTAAGAAAAAAATTATAAAAATTAAGTTTAAAGAGTTTGAATTTTTTTTTTTATTTATTACGAAACTTTTTATATGAATTGGTGCATTAACATTTTAACGTATGACCATCTGAGTTTTCATTTCTGGAGAAAGATTTTTTTTATACTTTTGCTGTTAACAATTGTTGCGTGTTATTATTTTTTATTGAAAATTTTTAATGTTATGCATTTTGGAATTATTAGCTTGATTATCTAGTGATATGAAGTTAAGTTCTTTGTTAGACGTAATAAAAGACAGAAATCCTGAGGTTATATACCATTAGAAATATGGTAGTTGTGTCAGTTTGTACAACCGCCATGTCAGACATTTTTTTTCAAATCAATTCAAACTGGAAAATATATTTTATCGCAACGATTTAAAAATATACATAATAATTCAAATAAAAAGTAGAATATACCTTGACATATTCCGTTGCTGTTTACAAGATATCCCGTTTCACATTCACATTTTATTTCATCTTGAGAATCCAATTTACAATCACCTTTAGCTCCAGTGCCACAGTTACATTCTAATAAAATAAGAAATATTATTTTTTTACTATTCAAAAAGAAATAAAAAACATATGTATATATATATATTTATCCAAAAAATTTCTTAAAGTAAATACTGTTCTATGTGTTATTTAGAAATTGGGACGTATAAAAATATCTCTTGATATATTCATAACTCGAAATACACTTTTAAGAAAAAAAATTAAAAATTAAGTTTAAAGAGTTTGAAGGAAACCTATATTTATTACGAGAGTTTTTAACTTAGAAGTCTCATGAACATTTTAACGTATGGCCAAAAGAGTTTTCTTTACTGGAAAAATATTTTTTTATACTATTGCTGTTAACAATTGTTGCGTGTTATTATTTTATATTGAAAATTTTTAATGTTATGCATTTTGGAATTATTAGCTTGATTATCTAGTGATATGAAGTTAAGTTCTTTGTTAGACGTAATAAAAGACAGAAATCCTGAGGTTATATACCATTAGAAATATGGTAGTTGTGTCAGTTTGTACAACCGCCATGTCAGACATTTTTTTTCAAATCAATTCAAACTGGAAAATATATTTTATCGCAACGATTTAAAAATATACATAATAATTCAAATAAAAAGTAGAATATACCTTGACATATTCCGTTGCTGTTTACAAGATATCCCGTTTCACATTCACATTTTATTTCATCTTGAGGATCCAATTTACAATCACCTTTAGCTCCAGTGCCACAGTTACATTCTAATAAAATAAGAAATAATATTTTTTTACTATTCAAAAAGAAATAAAAAACATATGTATATATATATATTTATCCTAAAAATTTCTTAAAGTAAATACTGTTCTATGTGTTATTTAGAAATTGGGACGTATAAAAATATCTCTTGATATATTCATAACTCGAAATACACTTTTAAGAAAAAAAATGAAAACTTAAGTTTTGAAGGAAACCTATATTTATTACGAAAGTTTTTAACTTAGAAGTCTCATGAACATTTTAACGTATGGCCAACTGAGTTTTCTTTACTGGAAAAATATTTTTTTATACTATTGCTGTTAACAATTGTTGTGTTTTATTATTTTTAGTGAAATTTTTTAATGTTATGCATTTTGGAATTATTAGCCTGATTATCTAGTGATATGAAGTTAAGTTCTTTGTTATACGTAATAAAAGACAGAAATCCTGAGGTTATATACCATTAGAAATATGGTAGTTTTGTCAGTTTGTACAACCGCCATGTCAGACATTTTTTTTCAAATCAATTCAAACTGGAAAATATATTTTATCGCAACGATTTAAAAATATACATAATAATTCAAATAAAAAGTAGAATATACCTTGACATATTCCGTTGCTGTTTACAAGATATCCCGTTTCACATTCACATTTTATTTCATCTTGAGAATCCAATTTACAATCACCTTTAGCTCCAGTGCCACAGTTACATTCTAATAAAATAAGAAATAATATTTTTTTACTATTCAAAAAGAAATAAAAAACATATGTATATATATATATATTTATCCTAAACATTTCTTAAAGCAAATACTGTTCTATGTGTTATTTAGAAATTGGGACGTATAAAAATATCTCTTGATATATTAGAACTCGAAATACACTTTTAAGAAAAAAAATGAAAAATTAAGTTTAAAGAGTTTGAAGGAAACCTATATTTATTACGAGAGTTTTTAACTTAGAAGTCTCATGAACATTTTAACGTATGGCCAACTGAGTTTTCTTTACTGGAAAAATATTTTTTTATACTATTGCTGTTAACAATTGTTGTGTTTTATTATTTTTAGTGAAATTTTTTATAGTTATGCATTTTGGAATTATTAGCCTGATTATCTAGTGATATGACGTTAAGTTCTTTATTAGACGTAATAAAAGACAGAAATTCCGAGGTTAAATACCGTTAGAAATATGGTATTTTTGTACAACCGCCATGACAAACATTTTTTAAAACTAATTCAAACTGGAAAATATATTTTATCGCAACGATTTAAAAAAAATACATAATAATAAAAATAAAAAGTAGAATATACCTTGACATTTTCCGTTGCTATTTACAAGATATCCCGTTTCACATTCACATTTTATTTTATTTTGGAGATCCAATGTACAAGCACCTATTGCTCCAGTGCCACAGATACATTCTAATAAAATAAGAAAAAAATATTTTTACACTATTCAAAAAGAAATAAAAAATCTTGTATATATATATTTATCCTATGAAATATTCAAAGTAAATACTATTCTATTTGTTATTTAGCAAATGAGACGCATAAAAAATATCTGTTGATATTTTCATAAATTGAAATAAACATTTAAGAAAAAAATTATAAAAATTAAGTTTAAAGAGTTTGAAATTTTTTTTATTTATTACGAAACTTTTTATATTAATTGGTGCATTAACATTTTAACGTATGACCATCTGAGTTTTCATTTCTGGAGAAAGATTTTTTTTATACTTTTGCTGTTAACAATTGTTGCGGGTTATTATTTTTTATTGAAAATTTTTAATGTTATGCATTTTGGAATTATTAGCTTGATTATCTAGTGATATGAAGTTAAGTTCTTTGTTAGACGTAATAAAAGACAGAAATCCTGAGGTTATATACCATTAGAAATATGGTAGTTGTGTCAGTTTGTACAACCGCCATGTCAGACATTTTTTTTCAAATCAATTCAAACTGGAAAATATATTTTATTGCAACGATTTAAAAATATACATAATAATTCAAATAAAAAGTAGAATATACCTTGACATATTCCGTTGCTGTTTACAAGATATCCCGTTTCACATTCACATTTTATTTCATCTTGAGGATCCAATTTACAATCACCTTTAGCTCCAGTGCCACAGTTACATTCTAATAAAATAAGAAATAATATTTTTTTACTATTCAAAAAGAAATAAAAAACATATGTATATATATATATTTATCCTAAAAATTTCTTAAAGTAAATACTGTTCCATGTGTTATTTAGAAATTGGGACGTATAAAAATATCTCTTGATATATTCATAACTCGAAATACACTTTTAAGAAAAAAAATGAAAACTTAAGTTTTGAAGGAAACCTATATTTATTACGAAAGTTTTTAACTTAGAAGTCTCATGAACATTTTAACGTATGGCCAACTGAGTTTTCTTTACTGGAAAAATATTTTTTTATACTATTGCTGTTAACAATTGTTGCGTGTTATTATTTTATATTGAAAATTTTTAATGTTATGCATTTTGGAATTATTAGCTTGATTATCTAGTGATATGAAGTTAAGTTCTTTGTTAGACGTAATAAAAGACAGAAATCCTGAGGTTATATACCATTAGAAATATGGTAGTTGTGTCAGTTTGTACAACCGCCATGTCAGACATTTTTTTTCAAATCAATTCAAACTGGAAAATATATTTTATCGCAACGATTTAAAAATATACATAATAATTCAAATAAAAAGTAGAATATACCTTGACATATTCCGTTGCTGTTTACAAGATATCCCGTTTCACATTCACATTTTATTTCATCTTGAGGATCCAATTTACAATCACCTTTAGCTCCAGTGCCACAGTTACATTCTAATAAAATAAGAAATAATATTTTTTTACTATTCAAAAAGAAATAAAAAACATATGTATATATATATATTTATCCTAAAAATTTCTTAAAGTAAATACTGTTCTATGTGTTATTTAGAAATTGGGACGTATAAAAATATCTCTTGATATATTCATAACTCGAAATACACTTTTAAGAAAAAAAATGAAAACTTAAGTTTTGAAGGAAACCTATATTTATTACGAAAGTTTTTAACTTAGAAGTCTCATGAACATTTTAACGTATGGCCAACTGAGTTTTCTTTACTGGAAAAATATTTTTTTATACTATTGCTGTTAACAATTGTTGTGTTTTATTATTTTTAGTGAAATTTTTTAATGTTATGCATTTTGGAATTATTAGCCTGATTATCTAGTGATATGAAGTTAAGTTCTTTGTTATACGTAATAAAAGACAGAAATCCTGAGGTTATATACCATTAGAAATATGGTAGTTTTGTCAGTTTGTACAACCGCCATGTCAGACATTTTTTTTCAAATCAATTCAAACTGGAAAATATATTTTATCGCAACGATTTAAAAATATACATAATAATTCAAATAAAAAGTAGAATATACCTTGACATATTCCGTTGCTGTTTACAAGATATCCCGTTTCACATTCACATTTTATTTCATCTTGAGAATCCAATTTACAATCACCTTTAGCTCCAGTGCCACAGTTACATTCTAATAAAATAAGAAATAATATTTTTTTACTATTCAAAAAGAAATAAAAAACATATGTATATATATATATATTTATCCTAAACATTTCTTAAAGCAAATACTGTTCTATGTGTTATTTAGAAATTGGGACGTATAAAAATATCTCTTGATATATTAGAACTCGAAATACACTTTTAAGAAAAAAAATGAAAAATTAAGTTTAAAGAGTTTGAAGGAAACCTATATTTATTACGAGAGTTTTTAACTTAGAAGTCTCATGAACATTTTAACGTATGGCCAACTGAGTTTTCTTTACTGGAAAAATATTTTTTTATACTATTGCTGTTAACAATTGTTGTGTTTTATTATTTTTAGTGAAATTTTTTATTGTTATGCATTTTGGAATTATTAGCCTGATTATCTAGTGATATGACGTTAAGTTCTTTATTAGACGTAATAAAAGACAGAAATTCCGAGGTTAAATACCGTTAGAAATATGGTATTTTTGTACAACCGCCATGACAAACATTTTTTTAAATTAATTCAAACTGGAAAATATATTTTATCGCAACGATTTAAAAAAAATACATAATAATAAAAATAAAAAGTAGAATATACCTTGACATTTTCCGTTGCTATTTACAAGATATCCCGTTTCACATTCACATTTTATTTTATTTTGGAGATCCAATGTACAAGCACCTATTGCTCCAGTGCCACAGATACATTCTAATAAAATAAGAAAAAAATATTTTTACACTATTCAAAAAGAAATAAAAAATCTTGTATATATATATTTATCCTATGAAATATTCAAAGTAAATACTATTCTATTTGTTATTTAGCAAATGAGACGCATAAAAAATATCTGTTGATATTTTCATAAATTGAAATAAACATTTAAGAAAAAAATTATAAAAATTAAGTTTAAAGAGTTTGAAATTTTTTTTATTTATTACGAAACTTTTTATATTAATTGGTGCATTAACATTTTAACGTATGACCATCTGAGTTTTCATTTCTGGAGAAAGATTTTTTTTATACTTTTGCTGTTAACAATTGTTGCGGGTTATTATTTTTTATTGAAAATTTTTAATGTTATGCATTTTGGAATTATTAGCTTGATTATCTAGTGATATGAAGTTAAGTTCTTTGTTAGACGTAATAAAAGACAGAAATCCTGAGGTTATATACCATTAGAAATATGGTAGTTGTGTCAGTTTGTACAACCGCCATGTCAGACATTTTTTTTCAAATCAATTCAAACTGGAAATTATATTTTATTGCAACGATTTAAAAATATACATAATAATTCAAATAAAAAGTAGAATATACCTTGACATATTCCGTTGCTGTTCACAAGATATCCCGTTTCACATTCACATTTTATTTCATCTTGAGGATCCAATTTACAATCACCTTTAGCTCCAGTGCCACAGTTACATTCTAATAAAATAAGAAATAATATTTTTTTACTATTCAAAAAGAAATAAAAAACATATGTATATATATATATTTATCCTAAAAATTTCTTAAAGTAAATACTGTTCTATGTGTTATTTAGAAATTGGGACGTATAAAAATATCTCTTGATATATTCATAACTCGAAATACACTTTTAAGAAAAAAAATGAAAACTTAAGTTTTGAAGGAAACCTATATTTATTACGAAAGTTTTTAACTTAGAAGTCTCATGAACATTTTAACGTATGGCCAACTGAGTTTTCTTTACTGGAAAAATATTTTTTTATACTATTGCTGTTAACAATTGTTGCGTGTTATTATTTTATATTGAAAATTTTTAATGTTATGCATTTTGGAATTATTAGCTTGATTATCTAGTGATATGAAGTTAAGTTCTTTGTTAGACGTAATAAAAGACAGAAATCCTGAGGTTATATACCATTAGAAATATGGTAGTTGTGTCAGTTTGTACAACCGCCATGTCAGACATTTTTTTTCAAATCAATTCAAACTGGAAAATATATTTTATCGCAACGATTTAAAAATATACATAATAATTCAAATAAAAAGTAGAATATACCTTGACATATTCCGTTGCTGTTTACAAGATATACCGTTTCACATTCACATTTTTTTTCATCTTGAGAATCCAATTTACAATCACCTTTAGCTCCAGTGCCACAGTTACATTCTAATAAAATAAGAAATAATATTTTTTTACTATTCAAAAAGAAATAAAAAACATATGTATATATATTTATCTTAAAAATTTCTTAAAGTAAATACTGTTCTATGTGTTATTTAGAAATTGGGACGTATAAAAATATCTCTTGATATATTCATAACTCGAAATACACTTTTAAGAAAAAAAATGAAAAATTAAGTTTAAAGAGTTTGAAGGAAACCTATATTTATTACGAGAGTTTTTAACTTAGAAGTCTCATGAACATTTTAACGTATGGCCAACTGAGTTTTCTTTACTGGAAAAATATTTTTTTATACTATTGCTGTTAACAATTGTTGTGTTTTATTATTTTTAGTGAAATTTTTTAATGTTATGCATTTTGGAATTATTAGCCTGATTATCTAGTGATATGACGTTAAGTTCTTTATTAGACGTAATAAAAGACAGAAATTCCGAGGTTAAATACCGTTAGAAATATGGTATTTTTGTACAACCGCCATGACAAACATTTTTTTAAATTAATTCAAACTGGAAAATATATTTTATCGCAACGATTTAAAAAAAATACATAATAATAAAAATAAAAAGTAGAATATACCTTGACATTTTCCGTTGCTATTTACAAGATATCCCGTTTCACATTCACATTTTATTTTATTTTGGAGATCCAATGTACAAACACCTATTGCTCCAGTGCCACAGATACATTCTAATAAAATAAGAAAAAAATATTTTTACACTATTCAAAAAGAAATAAAAAATCTTGTATATATATATTTATCCTATGAAATATTCAAAGTAAATACTATTCTATTTGTTATTTAGCAAATGAGACGCATAAAAAATATCTGTTGATATTTTCATAAATTGAAATAAACATTTAAGAAAAAAATTATAAAAATTAAGTTTAAAGAGTTTGAAATTTTTTTTATTTATTACGAAACTTTTTATATTTATTGGTGCATTAACATTTTAACGTATGACCATCTGAGTTTTCATTTCTGGAAAAAGATTTTTTTTTATACTTTTGCTGTTAACAATTGTTGTGTGTTATTATTTTTTTATTGAAAATTTTTAATGTTATGCATTTTGGAATTATTAGCCTGATTATCAAGTGATATGACGTTAAGTTCTTTGTTAGACGTAATAAAAGACAGAAATCCTGAGGTTATATACCATTAGGAATATGGTAGTTGTGTCAGTTTGTACAACCGCCATGTCAGACATTTTTTTTTTAAATCAATTCAAACTGGAAAATATATTTTATCGCAACGATTTAAAAAAATACATAATAATTCAAATAAAAAGTAGAATATACCTTGACATATTCCGTTGCTGTTTACAAGATATCCCGTTTCACATTCACATTTTATTTCACCTTGAGGATCCAATTTACAATCACCTTTAGCTCCAGTGCCACATATACATTCTAATAAAATAAGAAAAAAAATTACACTATTCAAAAATAAATAAAAAAATCATGTATATATATTTATCCTATTAAATATTCAAAGTAAATACACTGGTGGATAATTGCTAAGGACGGATCATAACCGGCTATATATCGCATAAAAAAGTAAGCGTGGTTGAATGCCAAGTGAAATAAAATAATGTCAGAATGCTAGGACATTACAATAAAGATAATTTATTGTGCTCTGAAATCTAGAAGGCTTTAAAAAGTGTTAAAGGTACAAAATGGTCATTTTGTGCTGAATACGTAAAAGTGAAAAAATTGCAATTACAGTCCGCAGACGTTCCGGCGTGTAATGTCAATACGGGATATGGCCACCATAGAGGGCAATGCAAGATCCCACACACCTTGTCATGCTTTGCACAGCGTTGTCCAGCAGCTGTTGGGGTAATTTATCCCATTCCTCCATTGGTGCATGGATGAGGGTGTTCTTGTTAATTGGAGGGCATTATCGACCATCAAGACTCCTCCCCAAACCATCCCACACATTTTCAATGGGATTCAGATCTGGAGAACGTGCTGGCCATACGAGCCGTTGAATACCCTCGCTCCCTAGACACTCATAGACAGCGACTGTTCAATGTTACGTTGCGTTGTCGTCCATGAAAACAAATCTATCATCGACAGCAGCACGGAACACGCGAACATGAAGCAGCAGAACATCATTAATGTATCGTTGGCCATTCGTAGTCCCAGTTGGAGCACATAGAGGGACGTACGGCCATTGATGATGGTGCCAGCTCATACCATGACACTACATGTAGGATATCGGTCCCGTTCTTGTATGTTTTCCGGGTAATACAGTATCATTCTCACGCCATATAAGTTGTCGTTGACTATCAGATGACAGACTGAACCTACTTTCATCTGAGAATAATATGCAAGCCCAATCCGCTTCCTTCCAATTGCAATGCTGACGACACCATTGCAAACGGGTTGTACGGTGACGTTTGGACAATGGTATGCACACAACAGGATGACAGGCGTATAGTCTTGCTTGCTGCAAACGTCTGGCTACAGTTTTTCGGGAGATCTGCTTGCCAACAGCATCGATGAACTGATTTGCTACCTTACGAGATGTGCTGCGCCGGTTCCTTTTTGTCGATAGCACTATATACCTATCTTCTGAAGGCGTCGTACTGCAAACACGACCTCCCCTATGACGTTTGCTACATTTTCCAGTTATTTGAAATGATTTCCAAAGCCTTGAAACTACACTGTGGCTGACGTCAAACTCCCTGGCAACATCTGTAATTTTTCGTCCTTCTTCAATCTTTCCAATAATATGTCTACGCGTAAATTCATCTAAGTGATGTCGGGAAGACATACTGAAAATTGCAAGTTTGTCAATTGATTATTTCCTATTCAAATTTGCTTTTGTACAACAGCGATCAACGCGCGTCAAATCCTTTACATCGCTTATCAACGCTATCACGTAGCGAACAAGTTCGGCAATCCAAAATTTGCATACGCACAACATGTCTTATTGTATCCCGCACTTCCGCTAACTTCCACAATTTCCTGCCTTCCATATAGTGGTTGCTATCGTTGCTATTGTCATCCGTCCTTAGCAATTGTCCACCAGTGTACTATTCTACTTGATATTTAGCAAATGAGACGCTTAACAATATCTATTGATATTTTCATAATTGGGAATAAACATTTAAGAAAAAAATTATAAAAATTAAGTTTAAAGAGTTTGAATTTTTTTTTTTTATTTATTACGAAACTTTTTATATTAATTGGTGCATTAACATTTTAACGTATGACCATCTGAGTTTTCATTTCTGGAGAAAGATTTTTTTTATACTTTTGCTGTTAACAATTGTTGCGTGTTATTATTTTTTATTGAAAATTTTTAATGTTATGCATTTTGGAATTATTAGCTTGATTATCTAGTGATATGAAGTTAAGTTCTTTGTTAGACGTAATAAAAGACAGAAATCCTGAGGTTATATACCATTAGAAATATGGTAGTTGTGTCAGTTTGTACAACCGCCATGTCAGACATTTTTTTTCAAATCAATTCAAACTGGAAAATATATTTTATCGCAACGATTTAAAAATATACATAATAATTCAAATAAAAAGTAGAATATACCTTGACATATTCCGTTGCTGTTTACAAGATATCCCGTTTCACATTCACATTTTATTTCATCTTGAGGATCCAATTTACAATCACCTTTAGCTCCAGTGCCACAGTTACATTCTAATAAAATAAGAAATAATATTTTTTTACTATTCAAAAAGAAATAAAAAACATATGTATATATATATATTTATCCTAAAAATTTCTTAAAGTAAATACTGTTCTATGTGTTATTTAGAAATTGGGACGTATAAAAATATCTCTTGATATATTCATAACTCGAAATACACTTTTAAGAAAAAAAATGAAAACTTAAGTTTTGAAGGAAACCTATATTTATTACGAAAGTTTTTAACTTAGAAGTCTCATGAACATTTTAACGTATGGCCAACTGAGTTTTCTTTACTGGAAAAATATTTTTTTATACTATTGCTGTTAACAATTGTTGTGTTTTATTATTTTTAGTGAAATTTTTTAATGTTATGCATTTTGGAATTATTAGCCTGATTATCTAGTGATATGAAGTTAAGTTCTTTGTTATACGTAATAAAAGACAGAAATCTTGAGGTTATATACCATTAGAAATATGGTAGTTGTGTCAGTTTGTACAACCGCCATGTCAGACATTTTTTTTCAAATCAATTCAAACTGGAAAATATATTTTATCGCAACGATTTAAAAATATACATAATAATTCAAATAAAAAGTAGAATATACCTTGACATATTCCGTTGCTGTTTACAAGATATCCCGTTTCACATTCACATTTTATTTCATCTTGAGAATCCAATTTACAATCACCTTTAGCTCCAGTGCCACAGTTACATTCTAATAAAATAAGAAATAATATTTTTTTACTATTCAAAAAGAAATAAAAAACATATGTATATATATATATATTTATCCTAAAAATTTCTTAAAGTAAATACTGTTCTATGTGTTATTTAGAAATTGGGACGTATAAAAATATCTCTTGATATATTAGAACTCGAAATACACTTTTAAGAAAAAAAATGAAAAATTAAGTTTAAAGAGTTTGAAGGAAACCTATATTTATTACGAGAGTTTTTAACTTAGAAGTCTCATGAACATTTTAACGTATGGCCAACTGAGTTTTCTTTACTGGAAAAATATTTTTTTATACTATTGCTGTTAACAATTGTTGTGTTTTATTATTTTTAGTGAAATTTTTTAATGTTATGCATTTTGGAATTATTAGCCTGATTATCTAGTGATATGACGTTAAGTTCTTTATTAGACGTAATAAAAGACAGAAATTCCGAGGTTAAATACCGTTAGAAATATGGTATTTTTGTACAACCGCCAAGACAAACATTTTTTTAAATTAATTCAAACTGGAAAATATATTTTATCGCAACGATTTAAAAAAAATACATAATAATAAAAATAAAAAGTAGAATATACCTTGACATTTTCCGTTGCTATTTACAAGATATCCCGTTTCACATTCACATTTTATTTTATTTTGGAGATCCAATGTACAAGCACCTATTGCTCCAGTGCCACAGATACATTCTAATAAAATAAGAAAAAAATATTTTTACACTATTCAAAAAGAAATAAAAAATCTTGTATATATATATTTATCCTATGAAATATTCAAAGAAAATACTATTATATTTGTTATTTAGCAAATGAGACGCTTAACAATATCTATTGATATTTTCATAATTGGGAATAAACATTTAAGAAAAAAATTATAAAAATTAAGTTTAAAGAGTTTGAATTTTTTTTTTTATTTATTACGAAACTTTTTATATTAATTGGTGCATTAACATTTTAACGTATGACCATCTGAGTTTTCATTTCTGGAGAAAGATTTTTTTTATACTTTTGCTGTTAACAATTGTTGCGTGTTATTATTTTTTATTGAAAATTTTTAATGTTATGCATTTTGGAATTATTAGCTTGATTATCTAGTGATATGAAGTTAAGTTCTTTGTTAGACGTAATAAAAGACAGAAATCCTGAGGTTATATACCATTAGGAATATGGTAGTTGTGTCAGTTTGTACAACCGCCATGTCAGACATTTTTTTTTTAAATCAATTCAAACTGGAAAATATATTTTATCGCAACGATTTAAAAAAATACATAATAATTCAAATAAAAAGTAGAATATACCTTGACATATTCCGTTGCTGTTTACAAGATATCCCGTTTCACATTCACATTTTATTTCATCTTGAGGATCCAATTTACAATCACCTTTAGCTCCAGTGCCACATATACATTCTAATAAAATAAGAAAAAAAATTACACTATTCAAAAATAAATAAAAAAATCATGTATATATATTTATCCTATTAAATATTCAAAGTAAATACACTGGTGGATAATTGCTAAGGACGGATCATAACCGGCTATATATCGCATAAAAAAGTAAGCGTGGTTGAATGCCAAGTGAAATAAAATAATGTCAGAATGCTAGGACATTACAATAAAGATAATTTATTGTGCTCTGAAGTCTGGAAGGCTTTAAAAAGTGTTAAAGGTACAAAATGGTCATTTTGTGCTGAATACGTAAAAGTGAAAAAATTGCAATTACAGTCCGCAGACGTTCCGGCGTGTAATGTCAATACGGGATATGGCCACCATAGAGGGCAATGCAAGATCCCACACACCTTGTCATGCTTTGCACAGCGTTGTCCAGCAGCTGTTGGGATAATTTATCCCATTCCTCCATTGGTGCATGGATGAGGGTGTTCTTGTTAATTGGAGGGCATTATCGACCATCAAGACTCCTCCCCAAACCATCCCACACATTTTCAATGGGATTCAGATCTGGAGAACGTGCTGGCCATACGAGCCGTTGAATACCCTCGCTCCCTAGACACTCATAGACAGCGACTGTTCGATGTTACGTTGCGTTGTCGTCCATGAAAACAAATCTATCATCGACAGCAGCACGGAACACGCGAACATGAAGCAGCAGAACATCATTAATGTATCGTTGGCCATTCGTAGTCCCAGTTGGAGCACATAGAGGGACGTACGGCCATTGATGATGGTGCCAGCTCATACCATGACACTACATGTAGGATATCGGTCCCGTTCTTGTATGTTTTCCGGGTAATACAGTATCATTCTCACGCCATATAAGTTGTCGTTGACTATCAGATGACAGACTGAACCTACTTTCATCTGAGAATAATATGCAAGCCCAATCCGCTTCCTTCCAATTGCAATGCTGACGACACCATTGCAAACGGGTTGTACGGTGACGTTTGGACAATGGTATGCACACAACAGGATGACAGGCGTATAGTCTTGCTTGCTGCAAACGTCTGGCTACAGTTTTTCGGGAGATCTGCTTGCCAACAGCATCGATGAACTGATTTGCTACCTTACGAGATGTGCTGCGCCGGTTCCTTTTTGTCGATAGCACTATGTACCTATCTTCTGAAGGCGTCGTACTGCGAACACGACCTCCCCTATGACGTTTGCTACATTTTCCAGTTATTTGAAAGGATTTCCAAAGCCTTGAAACTACACTGTGGCTGACGTCAAACTCCCTGGCAACATCTGTAATTTTTCGTCCTTCTTCAATCTTGCCAATAATATGTCTACGCGTAAATTCATCTAAGTGATGTCGGGAAGACATACTGAAAATTGCAAGTTTGTCAATTGATTATTTCCTATTCAAATTTGCTTTTGTACAACAGCGATCAACGCGCGTCAAATCCTTTACATCGCTTATCAACGCTATCACGTAGCGAACAAGTTCGGCAATCCAAAATTTGCATACGCACAACATGTCTTATTGTATCCCGCACTTACGCTAACTTCCACAATTTCCTGCCTTCCATATAGTGGTTGCTATCGTTGCTATTGTCATCCGTCCTTAGCAATTGTCCACCAGTGTACTATTCTACTTGATATTTAGCAAATGAGACGCTTAACAATATCTATTGATATTTTCATAATTGGGAATAAACATTTAAGAAAAAAATTATAAAAATTAAGTTTAAAGAGTTTGAATTTTTTTTTTTTATTTATTACGAAACTTTTTATATTAATTGGTGCATTAACATTTTAACGTATGACCATCTGAGTTTTCATTTCTGGAGAAAGATTTTTTTTATACTTTTGCTGTTAACAATTGTTGCGTGTTATTATTTTTTATTGAAAATTTTTAATGTTATGCATTTTGGAATTATTAGCTTGATTATCTAGTGATATGAAGTTAAGTTCTTTGTTAGACGTAATAAAAGACAGAAATCCTGAGGTTATATACCATTAGAAATATGGTAGTTGTGTCAGTTTGTACAACCGCCATGTCAGACATTTTTTTTCAAATCAATTCAAACTGGAAAATATATTTTATCGCAACGATTTAAAAATATACATAATAATTCAAATAAAAAGTAGAATATACCTTGACATATTCCGTTGCTGTTTACAAGATATCCCGTTTCACATTCACATTTTATTTCATCTTGAGGATCCAATTTACAATCACCTTTAGCTCCAGTGCCACAGTTACATTCTAATAAAATAAGAAATAATATTTTTTTACTATTCAAAAAGAAATAAAAAACATATGTATATATATATATTTATCCTAAAAATTTCTTAAAGTAAATACTGTTCTATGTGTTATTTAGAAATTGGGACGTATAAAAATATCTCTTGATATATTCATAACTCGAAATACACTTTTAAGAAAAAAAATGAAAACTTAAGTTTTGAAGGAAACCTATATTTATTACGAAAGTTTTTAACTTAGAAGTCTCATGAACATTTTAACGTATGGCCAACTGAGTTTTCTTTACTGGAAAAATATTTTTTTATACTATTGCTGTTAACAATTGTTGTGTTTTATTATTTTTAGTGAAATTTTTTAATGTTATGCATTTTGGAATTATTAGCCTGATTATCTAGTGATATGAAGTTAAGTTCTTTGTTATACGTAATAAAAGACAGAAATCCTGAGGTTATATACCATTAGAAATATGGTAGTTTTGTCAGTTTGTACAACCGCCATGTCAGACATTTTTTTTCAAATCAATTCAAACTGGAAAATATATTTTATCGCAACGATTTAAAAATATACATAATAATTCAAATAAAAAGTAGAATATACCTTGACATATTCCGTTGCTGTTTACAAGATATCCCGTTTCACATTCACATTTTATTTCATCTTGAGAATCCAATTTACAAGCACCTATTGCTCCAGTGCCACAGATACATTCTAATAAAATAAGAAAAAAATATTTTTACACTATTCAAAAAGAAATAAAAAATCTTGTATATATATATTTATCCTATGAAATATTCAAAGTAAATACTATTCTATTTGTTATTTAGCAAATGAGACGCATAAAAAATATCTGTTGATATTTTCATAAATTGAAATAAACATTTAAGAAAAAAATTATAAAAATTAAGTTTAAAGAGTTTGAAATTTTTTTTATTTATTACGAAACTTTTTATATTAATTGGTGCATTAACATTTTAACGTATGACCATCTGAGTTTTCATTTCTGGAGAAAGATTTTTTTTATACTTTTGCTGTTAACAATTGTTGCGTGTTATTATTTTTTATTGAAAATTTTTAATGTTATGCATTTTGGAATTATTAGCTTGATTATCTAGTGATATGAAGTTAAGTTCTTTGTTAGACGTAATAAAAGACAGAAATCCTGAGGTTATATACCATTAGGAATATGGTAGTTGTGTCAGTTTGTACAACCGCCATGTCAGACATTTTTTTTTTAAATCAATTCAAACTGGAAAATATATTTTATCGCAACGATTTAAAAAAATACATAATAATTCAAATAAAAAGTAGAATATACCTTGACATATTCCGTTGCTGTTTACAAGATATCCCGTTTCACATTCACATTTTATTTCATCTTGAGGATCCAATTTACAATCACCTTTAGCTCCAGTGCCACATATACATTCTAATAAAATAAGAAAAAAAATTACACTATTCAAAAATAAATAAAAAAATCATGTATATATATTTATCCTATTAAATATTCAAAGTAAATACACTGGTGGATAATTGCTAAGGACGGATCATAACCGGCTATATATCGCATAAAAAAGTAAGCGTGGTTGAATGCCAAGTGAAATAAAATAATGTCAGAATGCTAGGACATTACAATAAAGATAATTTATTGTGCTCTGAAATCTAGAAGGCTTTAAAAAGTGTTAAAGGTACAAAATGGTCATTTTGTGCTGAATACGTAAAAGTGAAAAAATTGCAATTACAGTCCGCAGACGTTCCGGCGTGTAATGTCAATACGGGATATGGCCACCATAGAGGGCAATGCAAGATCCCACACACCTTGTCATGCTTTGCACAGCGTTGTCCAGCAGCTGTTGGGGTAATTTATCCCATTCCTCCATTGGTGCATGGATGAGGGTGTTCTTGTTAATTGGAGGGCATTATCGACCATCAAGACTCCTCCCCAAACCATCCCACACATTTTCAATGGGATTCAGATCTGGAGAACGTGCTGGCCATACGAGCCGTTGAATACCCTCGCTCCCTAGACACTCATAGACAGCGACTGTTCGATGTTACGTTGCGTTGTCGTCCATGAAAACAAATCTATCATCGACAGCAGCACGGAACACGCGAACATGAAGCAGCAGAACATCATTAATGTATCGTTGGCCATTCGTAGTCCCAGTTGGAGCACATAGAGGGACGTACGGCCATTGATGATGGTGCCAGCTCATACCATGACACTACATGTAGGATATCGGTCCCGTTCTTGTATGTTTTCCGGGTAATACAGTATCATTCTCACGCCATATAAGTTGTCGTTGACTATCAGATGACAGACTGAACCTACTTTCATCTGAGAATAATATGCAAGCCCAATCCGCTTCCTTCCAATTGCAATGCTGACGACACCATTGCAAACGGGTTGTGCGGTGACGTTTGGACAATGGTATGCACACAACAGGATGACAGGCGTATAGTCTTGCTTGCTGCAAACGTCTGGCTACAGTTTTTCGGGAGATCTGCTTGCCAACAGCATCGATGAACTGATTTGCTACCTTACGAGATGTGCTGCGCCGGTTCCTTTTTGTCGATAGCACTATGTACCTATCTTCTGAAGGCGTCGTACTGCGAACACGACCTCCCCTATGACGTTTGCTACATTTTCCAGTTATTTGAAATGATTTCCAAAGCCTTGAAACTACACTGTGGCTGACGTCAAACTCCCTGGCAACATCTGTAATTTTTCGTCCTTCTTCAATCTTGCCAATAATATGTCTACGCGTAAATTCATCTAAGTGATGTCGGGAAGACATACTGAAAATTGCAAGTTTGTCAATTGATTATTTCCTATTCAAATTTGCTTTTGTACAACAGCGATCAACGCGCGTCAAATCCTTTACATCGCTTATCAACGCTATCACGTAGCGAACAAGTTCGGCAATCCAAAATTTGCATACGCACAACATGTCTTATTGTATCCCGCACTTCCGCTAACTTCCACAATTTCCTGCCTTCCATATAGTGGTTGCTATCGTTGCTATTGTCATCCGTCCTTAGCAATTGTCCACCAGTGTACTATTCTACTTGATATTTAGCAAATGAGACGCTTAACAATATCTATTGATATTTTCATAATTGGGAATAAACATTTAAGAAAAAAATTATAAAAATTAAGTTTAAAGAGTTTGAATTTTTTTTTTTTTATTTATTACGAAACTTTTTATATTAATTGGTGCATTAACATTTTAACGTATGACCATCTGAGTTTTCATTTCTGGAGAAAGATTTTTTTTATACTTTTGCTGTTAACAATTGTTGCGTGTTATTATTTTTTATTGAAAATTTTTAATGTTATGCATTTTGGAATTATTAGCTTGATTATCTAGTGATATGAAGTTAAGTTCTTTGTTAGACGTAATAAAAGACAGAAATCCTGAGGTTATATACCATTAGAAATATGGTAGTTGTGTCAGTTTGTACAACCGCCATGTCAGACATTTTTTTTCAAATCAATTCAAACTGGAAAATATATTTTATCGCAACGATTTAAAAATATACATAATAATTCAAATAAAAAGTAGAATATACCTTGACATATTCCGTTGCTGTTTACAAGATATCCCGTTTCACATTCACATTTTATTTCATCTTGAGGATCCAATTTACAATCACCTTTAGCTCCAGTGCCACAGTTACATTCTAATAAAATAAGAAATAATATTTTTTTACTATTCAAAAAGAAATAAAAAACATATGTATATATATATATTTATCCTAAAAATTTCTTAAAGTAAATACTGTTCTATGTGTTATTTAGAAATTGGGACGTATAAAAATATCTCTTGATATATTCATAACTCGAAATACACTTTTAAGAAAAAAAATGAAAAATTAAGTTTTGAAGGAAACCTATATTTATTACGAAAGTTTTTAACTTAGAAGTCTCATGAACATTTTAACGTATGGCCAACTGAGTTTTCTTTACTGGAAAAATATTTTTTTATACTATTGCTGTTAACAATTGTTGTGTTTTATTATTTTTAGTGAAATTTTTTAATGTTATGCATTTTGGAATTATTAGCCTGATTATCTAGTGATATGAAGTTAAGTTCTTTGTTATACGTAATAAAAGACAGAAATCCTGAGGTTATATACCATTAGAAATATGGTAGTTGTGTCAGTTTGTACAACCGCCATGTCAGACATTTTTTTTCAAATCAATTCAAACTGGAAAATATATTTTATCGCAACGATTTAAAAATATACATAATAATTCAAATAAAAAGTAGAATATACCTTGACATATTCCGTTGCTGTTTACAAGATATCCCGTTTCACATTCACATTTTATTTCATCTTGAGAATCCAATTTACAAGCACCTATTGCTCCAGTGCCACAGATACATTCTAATAAAATAAGAAAAAAATATTTTTACACTATTCAAAAAGAAATAAAAAATCTTGTATATATATATTTATCCTATGAAATATTCAAAGTAAATACTATTCTATTTGTTATTTAGCAAATGAGACGCATAAAAAATATCTGTTGATATTTTCATAAATTGAAATAAACATTTAAGAAAAAAATTATAAAAATTAAGTTTAAAGAGTTTGAAATTTTTTTTATTTATTACGAAACTTTTTATATTAATTGGTGCATTAACATTTTAACGTATGACCATCTGAGGTTTCATTTCTGGAGAAAGATTTTTTTTATACTTTTGCTGTTAACAATTGTTGCGTGTTATTATTTTTTATTGAAAATTTTTAATGTTATGCATTTTGGAATTATTAGCTTGATTATCTAGTGATATGAAGTTAAGTTCTTTGTTAGACGTAATAAAAGACAGAAATCCTGAGGTTATATACCATTAGGAATATGGTAGTTGTGTCAGTTTGTACAACCGCCATGTCAGACATTTTTTTTTTAAATCAATTCAAACTGGAAAATATATTTTATCGCAACGATTTAAAAAAATACATAATAATTCAAATAAAAAGTAGAATATACCTTGACATATTCCGTTGCTGTTTACAAGATATCCCGTTTCACATTCACATTTTATTTCATCTTGAGGATCCAATTTACAATCACCTTTAGCTCCAGTGCCACATATACATTCTAATAAAATAAGAAAAAAAATTACACTATTCAAAAATAAATAAAAAAATCATGTATATATATTTATCCTATTAAATATTCAAAGTAAATACACTGGTGGATAATTGCTAAGGACGGATCATAACCGGCTATATATCGCATAAAAAAGTAAGCGTGGTTGAATGCCAAGTGAAATAAAATAATGTCAGAATGCTAGGACATTACAATAAAGATAATTTATTGTGCTCTGAAATCTAGAAGGCTTTAAAAAGTGTTAAAGGTACAAAATGGTCATTTTGTGCTGAATACGTAAAAGTGAAAAAATTGCAATTACAGTCCGCAGACGTTCCGGCGTGTAATGTCAATACGGGATATGGCCACCATAGAGGGCAATGCAAGATCCCACACACCTTGTCATGCTTTGCACAGCGTTGTCCAGCAGCTGTTGGGGTAATTTATCCCATTCCTCCATTGGTGCATGGATGAGGGTGTTCTTGTTAATTGGAGGGCATTATCGACCATCAAGACTCCTCCCCAAACCATCCCACACATTTTCAATGGGATTCAGATCTGGAGAACGTGCTGGCCATACGAGCCGTTGAATACCCTCGCTCCCTAGACACTCATAGACAGCGACTGTTCGATGTTACGTTGCGTTGTCGTCCATGAAAACAAATCTATCATCGACAGCAGCACGGAACACGCGAACATGAAGCAGCAGAACATCATTAATGTATCGTTGGCCATTCGTAGTCCCAGTTGGAGCACATAGAGGGACGTACGGCCATTGATGATGGTGCCAGCTCATACCATGACACTACATGTAGGATATCGGTCCCGTTCTTGTATGTTTTCCGGGTAATACAGTATCATTCTCACGCCATATAAGTTGTCGTTGACTATCAGATGACAGACTGAACCTACTTTCATCTGAGAATAATATGCAAGCCCAATCCGCTTCCTTCCAATTGCAATGCTGACGACACCATTGCAAACGGGTTGTACGGTGACGTTTGGACAATGGTATGCACACAACAGGATGACAGGCGTATAGTCTTGCTTGCTGCAAACGTCTGGCTACAGTTTTTCGGGAGATCTGCTTGCCAACAGCATCCAATCGCAGCAAAGCATCGATGAACTGATTTGCTACCTTACGAGATGTGCTGCGCCGGTTCCTTTTTGTCGATAGCACTATGTACCTATCTTCTGAAGGCGTCGTACTGCGAACACGACCTCTCCTATGACGTTTGCTATATTTTCCAGTTATTTGAAAGGATTTCCAAAGCCTTGAAACTACACTGTGGCTGACGTCAAACTCCCTGGCAACATCTGTAATTTTTCGTCCTTCTTCAATCTTGCCAATAATATGTCTACGCGTAAATTCATCTAAGTGATGTCGGGAAGACATACTGAAAATTGCAA
This sequence comes from Troglohyphantes excavatus, assembly GCA_963932185.1. Lineage (NCBI taxonomy): Eukaryota > Metazoa > Arthropoda > Arachnida > Araneae > Linyphiidae > Troglohyphantes > Troglohyphantes excavatus. The sequence continues at coordinate 24,913,943 of OZ010670.1, read as the reverse complement.
GTTTGTCAATTGATTATTTCCTATTCAAATTTGCTTTTGTACAACAGCGATCAACGCGCGTCAAATCCTTTACATCGCTTATCAACGCTATCACGTAGCGAACAAGTTCGGCAATCCAAAATTTGCATACGCACAACATGTCTTATTGTATCCCGCACTTACGCTAACTTCCACAATTTCCTGCCTTCCATATAGTGGTTGCTATCGTTGCTATTGTCATCCGTCCTTAGCAATTGTCCACCAGTGTACTATTCTACTTGATATTTAGCAAATGAGACGCTTAACAATATCTATTGATATTTTCATAATTGGGAATAAACATTTAAGAAAAAAATTATAAAAATTAAGTTTAAAGAGTTTGAATTTTTTTTTTTTATTTATTACGAAACTTTTTATATTAATTGGTGCATTAACATTTTAACGTATGACCATCTGAGTTTTCATTTCTGGAGAAAGATTTTTTTTATACTTTTGCTGTTAACAATTGTTGCGTGTTATTATTTTTTATTGAAAATTTTTAATGTTATGCATTTTGGAATTATTAGCTTGATTATCTAGTGATATGAAGTTAAGTTCTTTGTTAGACGTAATAAAAGACAGAAATCCTGAGGTTATATACCATTAGAAATATGGTAGTTGTGTCAGTTTGTACAACCGCCATGTCAGACATTTTTTTTCAAATCAATTCAAACTGGAAAATATATTTTATTGCAACGATTTAAAAATATACATAATAATTCAAATAAAAAGTAGAATATACCTTGACATATTCCGTTGCTGTTTACAAGATATCCCGTTTCACATTCACATTTTATTTCATCTTGAGAATCCAATTTACAATCACCTTTAGCTCCAGTGCCACAGTTACATTCTAATAAAATAAGAAATAATATTTTTTTACTATTCAAAAAGAAATAAAAAACATATGTATATATATATATATTTATCCTAAAAATTTCTTAAAGTAAATACTGTTCTATGTGTTATTTAGAAATTGGGACGTATAAAAATATCTCTTGATATATTCATAACTCGAAATACACTTTTAAGAAAAAAAATGAAAAATTAAGTTTAAAGAGTTTGAAGGAAACCTATATTTATTACGAGAGTTTTTAACTTAGAAGTCTCATGAACATTTTAACGTATGGCCAACTGAGTTTTCTTTACTGGAAAAATATTTTTTTATACTATTGCTGTTAACAATTGTTGTGTTTTATTATTTTTAGTGAAATTTTTTAATGTTATGCATTTTGGAATTATTAGCCTGATTATCTAGTGATATGACGTTAAGTTCTTTATTAGACGTAATAAAAGACAGAAATTCCGAGGTTAAATACCGTTAGAAATATGGTATTTTTGTACAACCGCCATGACAAACATTTTTTTAAATTAATTCAAACTGGAAAATATATTTTATCGCAACGATTTAAAAAAAATACATAATAATAAAAATAAAAAGTAGAATATACCTTGACATTTTCCGTTGCTATTTACAAGATATCCCGTTTCACATTCACATTTTATTTTATTTTGGAGATCCAATGTACAAGCACCTATTGCTCCAGTGCCACAGATACATTCTAATAAAATAAGAAAAAAATATTTTTACACTATTCAAAAAGAAATAAAAAATCTTGTATATATATATTTATCCTATGAAATATTCAAAGTAAATACTATTCTATTTGTTATTTAGCAAATGAGACGCATAAAAAATATCTGTTGATATTTTCATAAATTGAAATAAACATTTAAGAAAAAAATTATAAAAATTAAGTTTAAAGAGTTTGAAATTTTTTTTATTTATTACGAAACTTTTTATATTTATTGGTGCATTAACATTTTAACGTATGACCATCTGAGTTTTCATTTCTGGAAAAAGATTTTTTTTATACTTTTGCTGTTAACAATTGTTGTGTGTTATTATTTTTTTATTGAAAATTTTTAATGTTATGCATTTTGGAATTATTAGCCTGATTATCAAGTGATATGACGTTAAGTTCTTTGTTAGACGTAATAAAAGACAGAAATCCTGAGGTTATATACCATTAGGAATATGGTAGTTGTGTCAGTTTGTACAACCGCCATGTCAGACATTTTTTTTTAAAATCAATTCAAACTGGAAAATATATTTTATCGCAACGATTTAAAAAAATACATAATAATTCAAATAAAAAGTAGAATATACCTTGACATATTCCGTTGCTGTTTACAAGATATCCCGTTTCACATTCACATTTTATTTCACCTTGAGGATCCAATTTACAATCACCTTTAGCTCCAGTGCCACATATACATTCTAATAAAATAAGAAAAAAAATTACACTATTCAAAAATAAATAAAAAAATCATGTATATATATTTATCCTATTAAATATTCAAAGTAAATACACTGGTGGATAATTGCTAAGGACGGATCATAACCGGCTATATATCGCATAAAAAAGTAAGCGTGGTTGAATGCCAAGTGAAATAAAATAATGTCAGAATGCTAGGACATTACAATAAAGATAATTTATTGTGCTCTGAAATCTAGAAGGCTTTAAAAAGTGTTAAAGGTACAAAATGGTCATTTTGTGCTGAATACGTAAAAGTGAAAAAATTGCAATTACAGTCCGCAGACGTTCCGGCGTGTAATGTCAATACGGGATATGGCCACCATAGAGGGCAATGCAAGATCCCACACACCTTGTCATGCTTTGCACAGCGTTGTCCAGCAGCTGTTGGGGTAATTTATCCCATTCCTCCATTGGTGCATGGATGAGGGTGTTCTTGTTAATTGGAGGGCATTATCGACCATCAAGACTCCTCCCCAAACCATCCCACACATTTTCAATGGGATTCAGATCTGGAGAACGTGCTGGCCATACGAGCCGTTGAATACCCTCGCTCCCTAGACACTCATAGACAGCGACTGTTCGATGTTACGTTGCGTTGTCGTCCATGAAAACAAATCTATCATCGACAGCAGCACGGAACACGCGAACATGAAGCAGCAGAACATCATTAATGTATCGTTGGCCATTCGTAGTCCCAGTTGGAGCACACAGAGGGACGTACGGCCATTGATGATGGTGCCAGCTCATACCATGACACTACATGTAGGATATCGGTCCCGTTCTTGTATGTTTTCCGGGTAATACAGTATCATTCTCACGCCATATAAGTTGTCGTTGACTATCAGATGACAGACTGAACCTACTTTCATCTGAGAATAATATGCAAGCCCAATCCGCTTCCTTCCAATTGCAATGCTGACGACACCATTGCAAACGGGTTGTACGGTGACGTTTGGACAATGGTATGCACACAACAGGATGACAGGCGTATAGTCTTGCTTGCTGCAAACGTCTGGCTACAGTTTTTCGGGAGATCTGCTTGCCAACAGCATCGATGAACTGATTTGCTACCTTACGAGATGTGCTGCGCCGGTTCCTTTTTGTCGATAGCACTATGTACCTATCTTCTGAAGGCGTCGTACTGCGAACACGACCTCCCCTATGACGTTTGCTACATTTTCCAGTTATTTGAAATGATTTCCAAAGCCTTGAAACTACACTGTGGCTGACGTCAAACTCCCTGGCAACATCTGTAATTTTTCGTCCTTCTTCAATCTTGCCAATAATATGTCTACGCGTAAATTCATCTAAGTGATGTCGGGAAGACATACTGAAAATTGCAAGTTTGTCAATTGATTATTTCCTATTCAAATTTGCTTTTGTACAACAGCGATCAACGCGCGTCAAATCCTTTACATCGCTTATCAACGCTATCACGTAGCGAACAAGTTCGGCAATCCAAAATTTGCATACGCACAACATGTCTTATTGTATCCCGCACTTACGCTAACTTCCACAATTTCCTGCCTTCCATATAGTGGTTGCTATCGTTGCTATTGTCATCCGTCCTTAGCAATTGTCCACCAGTGTACTATTCTACTTGATATTTAGCAAATGAGACGCTTAACAATATCTATTGATATTTTCATAATTGGGAATAAACATTTAAGAAAAAAATTATAAAAATTAAGTTTAAAGAGTTTGAATTTTTTTTTTATTTATTACGAAACTTTTTATATTAATTGGTGCATTAACATTTTAACGTATGACCATCTGAGTTTTCATTTCTGGAGAAAGATTTTTTTTATACTTTTGCTGTTAACAATTGTTGCGTGTTATTATTTTTTATTGAAAATTTTTAATGTTATGCATTTTGGAATTATTAGCTTGATTATCTAGTGATATGAAGTTAAGTTCTTTGTTAGACGTAATAAAAGACAGAAATCCTGAGGTTATATACCATTAGAAATATGGTAGTTGTGTCAGTTTGTACAACCGCCATGTCAGACATTTTTTTTCAAATCAATTCAAACTGGAAAATATATTTTATCGCAACGATTTAAAAATATACATAATAATTCAAATAAAAAGTAGAATATACCTTGACATATTCCGTTGCTGTTTACAAGATATCCCGTTTCACATTCACATTTTATTTCATCTTGAGAATCCAATTTACAATCACCTTTAGCTCCAGTGCCACAGTTACATTCTAATAAAATAAGAAATAATATTTTTTTACTATTCAAAAAGAAATAAAAAACATATGTATATATATATATTTATCCTAAAAATTTCTTAAAGTAAATACTGTTCTATGTGTTATTTAGAAATTGGGACGTATAAAAATATCTCTTGATATATTCATAACTCGAAATACACTTTTAAGAAAAAAAATGAAAAATTAAGTTTAAAGAGTTTGAAGGAAACCTATATTTATTACGAGAGTTTTTAACTTAGAAGTCTCATGAACATTTTAACGTATGGCCAACTGAGTTTTCTTTACTGGAAAAATATTTTTTTATACTATTGCTGTTAACAATTGTTGTGGTTTATTATTTTTAGTGAAATTTTTTAATGTTATGCATTTTGGAATTCTTAGCCTGATTATCTAGTGATATGACGTTAAGTTCTTTATTAGACGTAATAAAAGACAGAAATTCCGAGGTTAAATACCGTTAGAAATATGGTATTTTTGTACAACCGCCATGACAAACATTTTTTTAAATTAATTCAAACTGGAAAATATATTTTATCGCAACGATTTAAAAAAAATACATAATAATAAAAATAAAAAGTAGAATATACCTTGACATTTTCCGTTGCTATTTACAAGATATCCCGTTTCACATTCACATTTTATTTTATTTTGGAGATCCAATGTACAAGCACCTATTGCTCCAGTGCCACAGATACATTCTAATAAAATAAGAAAAAAATATTTTTACACTATTCAAAAAGAAATAAAAAATCTTGTATATATATATTTATCCTATGAAATATTCAAAGTAAATACTATTCTATTTGTTATTTAGCAAATGAGACGCATAAAAAATATCTGTTGATATTTTCATAAATTGAAATAAACATTTAAGAAAAAAATTATAAAAATTAAGTTTAAAGAGTTTGAAATTTTTTTTATTTATTACGAAACTTTTTATATTTATTGGTGCATTAACATTTTAACGTATGACCATCTGAGTTTTCATTTCTGGAAAAAGATTTTTTTTATACTTTTGCTGTTAACAATTGTTGTGTGTTATTATTTTTTTATTGAAAATTTTTAATGTTATGCATTTTGGAATTATTAGCCTGATTATCAAGTGATATGACGTTAAGTTCTTTGTTAGACGTAATAAAAGACAGAAATCCTGAGGTTATATACCATTAGGAATATGGTAGTTGTGTCAGTTTGTACAACCGCCATGTCAGACATTTTTTTTTAAAATCAATTCAAACTGGAAAATATATTTTATCGCAACGATTTAAAAAAATACATAATAATTCAAATAAAAAGTAGAATATACCTTGACATATTCTGTTGCTGTTTACAAGATATCCCGTTTCACATTCACATTTTATTTCACCTTGAGGATCCAATTTACAATCACCTTTAGCTCCAGTGCCACATATACATTCTAATAAAATAAGAAAAAAAATTACACTATTCAAAAATAAATAAAAAAATCATGTATATATATTTATCCTATTAAATATTCAAAGTAAATACACTGGTGGATAATTGCTAAGGACGGATCATAACCGGCTATATATCGCATAAAAAAGTAAGCGTGGTTGAATGCCAAGTGAAATAAAATAATGTCAGAATGCTAGGACATTACAATAAAGATAATTTATTGTGCTCTGAAATCTAGAAGGCTTTAAAAAGTGTTAAAGGTACAAAATGGTCATTTTGTGCTGAATACGTAAAAGTGAAAAAATTGCAATTACAGTCCGCAGACGTTCCGGCGTGTAATGTCAATACGGGATATGGCCACCATAGAGGGCAATGCAAGATCCCACACACCTTGTCATGCTTTGCACAGCGTTGTCCAGCAGCTGTTGGGGTAATTTATCCCATTCCTCCATTGGTGCATGGATGAGGGTGTTCTTGTTAATTGGAGGGCATTATCGACCATCAAGACTCCTCCCCAAACCATCCCACACATTTTCAATGGGATTCAGATCTGGAGAACGTGCTGGCCATACGAGCCGTTGAATACCCTCGCTCCCTAGACACTCATAGACAGCGACTGTTCGATGTTACGTTGCGTTGTCGTCCATGAAAACAAATCTATCATCGACAGCAGCACGGAACACGCGAACATGAAGCAGCAGAACATCATTAATGTATCGTTGGCCATTCGTAGTCCCAGTTGGAGCACATAGAGGGACGTACGGCCATTGATGATGGTGGCAGCTCATACCATGACACTACATGTAGGATATCGGTCCCGTTCTTGTATGTTTTCCGGGTAATACAGTATCATTCTCACGCCATATAAGTTGTCGTTGACTATCAGATGACAGACTGAACCTACTTTCATCTGAGAATAATATGCAAGCCCAATCCGCTTCCTTCCAATTGCAATGCTGACGACACCATTGCAAACGGGTTGTACGGTGACGTTTGGACAATGGTATGCACACAACAGGATGACAGGCGTATAGTCTTGCTTGCTGCAAACGTCTGGCTACAGTTTTTCGGGAGATCTGCTTGCCAACAGCATCCAATCGCAGCAAAGCATCGATGAACTGATTTGCTACCTTACGAGATGTGCTGCGCCGGTTCCTTTTTGTCGATAGCACTATGTACCTATCTTCTGAAGGCGTCGTACTGCGAACACGACCTCTCCTATGACGTTTGCTATATTTTCCAGTTATTTGAAAGGATTTCCAAAGCCTTGAAACTACACTGTGGCTGACGTCAAACTCCCTGGCAACATCTGTAATTTTTCGTCCTTCTTCAATCTTGCCAATAATATGTCTACGCGTAAATTCATCTAAGTGATGTCGGGAAGACATACTGAAAATTGCAAGTTTGTCAATTGATTATTTCCTATTCAAATTTGCTTTTGTACAACAGCGATCAACGCGCGTCAAATCCTTTACATCGCTTATCAACGCTATCACGTAGCGAACAAGTTCGGCAATCCAAAATTTGCATACGCACAACATGTCTTATTGTATCCCGCACTTACGCTAACTTCCACAATTTCCTGCCTTCCATATAGTGGTTGCTATCGTTGCTATTGTCATCCGTCCTTAGCAATTGTCCACCAGTGTACTATTCTACTTGATATTTAGCAAATGAGACGCTTAACAATATCTATTGATATTTTCATAATTGGGAATAAACATTTAAGAAAAAAATTATAAAAATTAAGTTTAAAGAGTTTGAATTTTTTTTTTTTATTTATTACGAAACTTTTTATATTAATTGGTGCATTAACATTTTAACGTATGACCATCTGAGTTTTCATTTCTGGAGAAAGATTTTTTTTATACTTTTGCTGTTAACAATTGTTGCGTGTTATTATTTTTTATTGAAAATTTTTAATGTTATGCATTTTGGAATTATTAGCTTGATTATCTAGTGATATGAAGTTAAGTTCTTTGTTAGACGTAATAAAAGACAGAAATCCTGAGGTTATATACCATTAGAAATATGGTAGTTGTGTCAGTTTGTACAACCGCCATGTCAGACATTTTTTTTCAAATCAATTCAAACTGGAAAATATATTTTATCGCAACGATTTAAAAATATACATAATAATTCAAATAAAAAGTAGAATATACCTTGACATATTCCGTTGCTGTTTACAAGATATCCCGTTTCACATTCACATTTTATTTCATCTTGAGGATCCAATTTACAATCACCTTTAGCTCCAGTGCCACAGTTACATTCTAATAAAATAAGAAATAATATTTTTTTACTATTCAAAAAGAAATAAAAAACATATGTATATATATATATTTATCCTAAAAATTTCTTAAAGTAAATACTGTTCTATGTGTTATTTAGAAATTGGGACGTATAAAAATATCTCTTGATATATTCATAACTCGAAATACACTTTTAAGAAAAAAAATGAAAAATTAAGTTTAAAGAGTTTGAAGGAAACCTATATTTATTACGAGAGTTTTTAACTTAGAAGTCTCATGAACATTTTAACGTATGGCCAACTGAGTTTTCTTTACTGGAAAAATATTTTTTTATACTATTGCTGTTAACAATTGTTGTGTTTTATTTTTTTTAGTGAAATTTTTTAATGTTATGCATTTTGGAATTATTAGCCTGATTATCTAGTGATATGACGTTAAGTTCTTTATTAGACGTAATAAAAGACAGAAATTCCGAGGTTAAATACCGTTAGAAATATGGTATTTTTGTACAACCGCCATGACAAACATTTTTTAAAACTAATTCAAACTGGAAAATATATTTTATCGCAACGATTTAAAAAAAATACATAATAATAAAAATAAAAAGTAGAATATACCTTGACATTTTCCGTTGCTATTTACAAGATATCCCGTTTCACATTCACATTTTATTTTATTTTGGAGATCCAATGTACAAGCACCTATTGCTCCAGTGCCACAGATACATTCTAATAAAATAAGAAAAAAATATTTTTACACTATTCAAAAAGAAATAAAAAATCTTGTATATATATATTTATCCTATGAAATATTCAAAGTAAATACTATTCTATTTGTTATTTAGCAAATGAGACGCATAAAAAATATCTGTTGATATTTTCATAAATTGAAATAAACATTTAAGAAAAAAATTATAAAAATTAAGTTTAAAGAGTTTGAAATTTTTTTTATTTATTACGAAACTTTTTATATTAATTGGTGCATTAACATTTTAACGTATGACCATCTGAGTTTTCATTTCTGGAGAAAGATTTTTTTTATACTTTTGCTGTTAACAATTGTTGCGGGTTATTATTTTTTATTGAAAATTTTTAATGTTATGCATTTTGGAATTATTAGCTTGATTATCTAGTGATATGAAGTTAAGTTCTTTGTTAGACGTAATAAAAGACAGAAATCCTGAGGTTATATACCATTAGAAATATGGTAGTTGTGTCAGTTTGTACAACCGCCATGTCAGACATTTTTTTTCAAATCAATTCAAACTGGAAAATATATTTTATCGCAACGATTTAAAAATATACATAATAATTCAAATAAAAAGTAGAATATACCTTGACATATTCCGTTGCTGTTTACAAGATATCCCGTTTCACATTCACATTTTATTTCATCTTGAGAATCCAATTTACAATCACCTTTAGCTCCAGTGCCACAGTTACATTCTAATAAAATAAGAAATAATATTTTTTTACTATTCAAAAAGAAATAAAAAACATATGTATATATATATATTTATCCTAAAAATTTCTTAAAGTAAATACTGTTCTATGTGTTATTTAGAAATTGGGACGTATAAAAATATCTCTTGATATATTCATAACTCGAAATACACTTTTAAGAAAAAAAATGAAAAATTAAGTTTAAAGAGTTTGAAGGAAACCTATATTTATTACGAGAGTTTTTAACTTAGAAGTCTCATGAACATTTTAACGTATGGCCAACTGAGTTTTCTTTACTGGAAAAATATTTTTTTATACTATTGCTGTTAACAATTGTTGTGGTTTATTATTTTTAGTGAAATTTTTTAATGTTATGCATTTTGGAATTCTTAGCCTGATTATCTAGTGATATGACGTTAAGTTCTTTATTAGACGTAATAAAAGACAGAAATTCCGAGGTTAAATACCGTTAGAAATATGGTATTTTTGTACAACCGCCATGACAAACATTTTTTTAAATTAATTCAAACTGGAAAATATATTTTATCGCAACGATTTAAAAAAAATACATAATAATAAAAATAAAAAGTAGAATATACCTTGACATTTTCCGTTGCTATTTACAAGATATCCCGTTTCACATTCACATTTTATTTTATTTTGGAGATCCAATGTACAAGCACCTATTGCTCCAGTGCCACAGATACATTCTAATAAAATAAGAAAAAAATATTTTTACACTATTCAAAAAGAAATAAAAAATCTTGTATATATATATTTATCCTATGAAATATTCAAAGTAAATACTATTCTATTTGTTATTTAGCAAATGAGACGCATAAAAAATATCTGTTGATATTTTCATAAATTGAAATAAACATTTAAGAAAAAAATTATAAAAATTAAGTTTAAAGAGTTTGAATTTTTTTTTATTTATTACGAAACTTTTTATATTAATTGGTGCATTAACATTTTAACGTATGACCATCTGAGTTTTCATTTCTGGAGAAAGATTTTTTTTATACTTTTGCTGTTAACAATTGTTGCGTGTTATTATTTTTTATTGAAAATTTTTAATGTTATGCATTTTGGAATTATTAGCTTGATTATCTAGTGATATGAAGTTAAGTTCTTTGTTAGACGTAATAAAAGACAGAAATCCTGAGGTTATATACCATTAGAAATATGGTAGTTGTGTCAGTTTGTACAACCGCCATGTCAGACATTTTTTTTCAAATCAATTCAAACTGGAAAATATATTTTATCGCAACGATTTAAAAATATACATAATAATTCAAATAAAAAGTAGAATATACCTTGACATATTCCGTTGCTGTTTACAAGATATCCCGTTTCACATTCACATTTTATTTCATCTTGAGGATCCAATTTACAATCACCTTTAGCTCCAGTGCCACAGTTACATTCTAATAAAATAAGAAATAATATTTTTTTACTATTCAAAAAGAAATAAAAAACAAATGTATATATATATATTTATCCTAAAAATTTCTTAAAGTAAATACTGTTCTATGTGTTATTTAGAAATTGGGACGTATAAAAATATCTCTTGATATATTCATAACTCGAAATACACTTTTAAGAAAAAAAATGAAAACTTAAGTTTTGAAGGAAACGTATATTTATTACGAAAGTTTTTAACTTAGAAGTCTCATGAACATTTTAACGTATGGCCAACTGAGTTTTCTTTACTGGAAAAATATTTTTTTATACTATTGCTGTTAACAATTGTTGTGTTTTATTATTTTTAGTGAAATTTTTTAATGTTATGCATTTTGGAATTATTAGCCTGATTATCTAGTGATATGACGTTAAGTTCTTTATTAGACGTAATAAAAGACAGAAATTCCGAGGTTAAATACCGTTAGAAATATGGTATTTTTGTACAACCGCCATGACAAACATTTTTTTAAATTAATTCAAACTGGAAAATATATTTTATCGCAACGATTTAAAAAAAATACATAATAATAAAAATAAAAAGTAGAATATACCTTGACATTTTCCGTTGCTATTTACAAGATATCCCGTTTCACATTCACATTTTATTTTATTTTGGAGATCCAATGTACAAGCACCTATTGCTCCAGTGCCACAGATACATTCTAATAAAATAAGAAAAAAATATTTTTACACTATTCAAAAAGAAATAAAAAATCTTGTATATATATATTTATCCTATGAAATATTCAAAGTAAATACTATTCTATTTGTTATTTAGCAAATGAGACGCTTAACAATATCTATTGGTATTTTCATAATTGGGAATAAACATTTAAGAAAAAAATTATAAAAATTAAGTTTAAAGAGTTTGAATTTTTTTTTTTATTTATTACGAAACTTTTTATATTAATTGGTGCATTAACATTTTAACGTATGACCATCTGAGTTTTCATTTCTGGAGAAAGATTTTTTTTATACTTTTGCTGTTAACAATTGTTGCGTGTTATTATTTTTTATTGAAAATTTTTAATGTTATGCATTTTGGAATTATTAGCTTGATTATCTAGTGATATGAAGTTAAGTTCTTTGTTAGACGTAATAAAAGACAGAAATCCTGAGGTTATATACCATTAGAAATATGGTAGTTGTGTCAGTTTGTACAACCGCCATGTCAGACATTTTTTTTCAAATCAATTCAAACTGGAAAATATATTTTATCGCAACGATTTAAAAATATACATAATAATTCAAATAAAAAGTAGAATATACCTTGACATATTCCGTTGCTGTTTACAAGATATCCCGTTTCACATTCACATTTTATTTCATCTTGAGGATCCAATTTACAATCACCTTTAGCTCCAGTGCCACAGTTACATTCTAATAAAATAAGAAATAATATTTTTTTACTATTCAAAAAGAAATAAAAAACATATGTATATATATATATATTTATCCTAAAAATTTCTTAAAGTAAATACTGTTCTATGTGTTATTTAGAAATTGGGACGTATAAAAATATCTCTTGATATATTCATAACTCGAAATACACTTTTAAGAAAAAAAATGAAAACTTAAGTTTTGAAGGAAACCTATATTTATTACGAAAGTTTTTAACTTAGAAGTCTCATGAACATTTTAACGTATGGCCAACTGAGTTTTCTTTACTGGAAAAATATTTTTTTATACTATTGCTGTTAACAATTGTTGTGTTTTATTATTTTTAGTGAAATTTTTTAATGTTATGCATTTTGGAATTATTAGCCTGATTATCTAGTGATATGAAGTTAAGTTCTTTGTTATTCGTAATAAAAGACAGAAATCCTGAGGTTATATACCATTAGAAATATGGTAGTTGTGTCAGTTTGTACAACCGCCATGTCAGACATTTTTTTTCAAATCAATTCAAACTGGAAAATATATTTTATCGCAACGATTTAAAAATATACATAATAATTCAAATAAAAAGTAGAATATACCTTGACATATTCCGTTGCTGTTTACAAGATATCCCGTTTCACATTCACATTTTATTTCATCTTGAGAATCCAATTTACAATCACCTTTAGCTCCAGTGCCACAGTTACATTCTAATAAAATAAGAAATAATATTTTTTTACTATTCAAAAAGAAATAAAAAACATATGTATATATATATATATTTATCCTAAAAATTTCTTAAAGTAAATACTGTTCTATGTGTTATTTAGAAATTGGGACGTATAAAAATATCTCTTGATATATTCATAACTCGAAATACACTTTTAAGAAAAAAAATGAAAACTTAAGTTTTGAAGGAAACCTATATTTATTACGAAAGTTTTTAACTTAGAAGTCTCATGAACATTTTAACGTATGGCCAACTGAGTTTTCTTTACTGGAAAAATATTTTTTTATACTATTGCTGTTAACAATTGTTGTGTTTTATTATTTTTAGTGAAATTTTTTAATGTTATGCATTTTGGAATTATTAGCCTGATTATCTAGTGATATGAAGTTAAGTTCTTTGTTATACGTAATAAAAGACAGAAATCCTGAGGTTATATACCATTAGAAATATGGTAGTTGTGTCAGTTTGTACAACCGCCATGTCAGACATTTTTTTTCAAATCAATTCAAACTGGAAAATATATTTTATCGCAACGATTTAAAAATATACATAATAATTCAAATAAAAAGTAGAATATACCTTGACATATTCCGTTGCTGTTTACAAGATATCCCGTTTCACATTCACATTTTATTTCATCTTGAGAATCCAATTTACAATCACCTTTAGCTCCAGTGCCACAGTTACATTCTAATAAAATAAGAAATAATATTTTTTTACTATTCAAAAAGAAATAAAAAACATATGTATATATATATATTTATCCTAAAATTTTTTTAAAGTAAATACTGTTCTATGTGTTATTTAGAAATTGGGACGTATAAAAATATCTCTTGATATATTCATAACTCGAAATACACTTTTAAGAAAAAAAATGAAAACTTAAGTTTTGAAGGAAACGTATATTTATTACGAAAGTTTTTAACTTAGAAGTCTCATGAACATTTTAACGTATGGCCAACTGAGTTTTCTTTACTGGAAAAATATTTTTTTATACTATTGCTGTTAACAATTGTTGTGTTTTATTATTTTTAGTGAAATTTTTTAATGTTATGCATTTTGGAATTCTTAGCCTGATTATCTAGTGATATGACGTTAAGTTCTTTATTAGACGTAATAAAAGACAGAAATTCCGAGGTTAAATACCGTTAGAAATATGGTATTTTTGTACAACCGCCATGACAAACATTTTTTTAAATTAATTCAAACTGGAAAATATATTTTATCGCAACGATTTAAAAAAAATACATAATAATAAAAATAAAAAGTAGAATATACCTTGACATTTTCCGTTGCTATTTACAAGATATCCCGTTTCACATTCACATTTTATTTTATTTTGGAGATCCAATGTACAAGCACCTATTGCTCCAGTGCCACAGATACATTCTAATAAAATAAGAAAAAAATATTTTTACACTATTCAAAAAGAAATAAAAAATCTTGTATATATATATTTATCCTATGAAATATTCAAAGTAAATACTATTCTATTTGTTATTTAGCAAATGAGACGCATAAAAAATATCTGTTGATATTTTCATAAATTGAAATAAACATTTAAGAAAAAAATTATAAAAATTAAGTTCAAAGAGTTTGAAATTTTTTTTATTTATTACGAAACTTTTTATATTAATTGGTGCATTAACATTTTAACGTATGACCATCTGAGTTTTCATTTCTGGAGAAAGATTTTTTTTATACTTTTGCTGTTAACAATTGTTGCGTGTTATTATTTTTTATTGAAAATTTTTAATGTTATGCATTTTGGAATTATTAGCTTGATTATCTAGTGATATGAAGTTAAGTTCTTTGTTAGACGTAATAAAAGACAGAAATCCTGAGGTTATATACCATTAGGAATATGGTAGTTGTGTCAGTTTGTACAACCGCCATGTCAGACATTTTTTTTTTAAATCAATTCAAACTGGAAAATATATTTTATCGCAACGATTTAAAAAAATACATAATAATTCAAATAAAAAGTAGAATATACCTTGACATATTCCGTTGCTGTTTACAAGATATCCCGTTTCACATTCACATTTTATTTCATCTTGAGGATCCAATTTACAATCACCTTTAGCTCCAGTGCCACATATACATTCTAATAAAATAAGAAAAAAAATTACACTATTCAAAAAAAAATAAAAAAATCATGTATATATATTTATCCTATTAAATATTCAAAGTAAATACACTGGTGGATAATTACTAAGGACGGATCATAACCGGCTATATATCGCATAAAAAAGTAAGCGTGGTTGAATGCCAAGTGAAATAAAATAATGTCAGAATGCTAGGACATTACAATAAAGATAATTTATTGTGCTCTGAAATCTAGAAGGCTTTAAAAAGTGTTAAAGGTACAAAATGGTCATTTTGTGCTGAATACGTAAAAGTGAAAAAATTGCAATTACAGTCCGCAGACGTTCCGGCGTGTAATGTCAATACGGGATATGGCCACCATAGAGGGCAATGCAAGATCCCACACACCTTGTCATGCTTTGCACAGCGTTGTCCAGCAGCTGTTGGGGTAATTTATCCCATTCCTCCATTGGTGCATGGATGAGGGTGTTCTTGTTAATTGGAGGGCATTATCGACCATCAAGACTCCTCCCCAAACCATCCCACACATTTTCAATGGGATTCAGATCTGGAGAACGTGCTGGCCATACGAGCCGTTGAATACCCTCGCTCCCTAGACACTCATAGACAGCGACTGTTCGATGTTACGTTGCGTTGTCGTCCATGAAAACAAATCTATCATCGACAGCAACACGGAACACGCGAACATGAAGCAGCAGAACATCATTAATGTATCGTTGGCCATTCGTAGTCCCAGTTGGAGCACATAGAGGGACGTACGGCCATTGATGATGGTGCCAGCTCATACCATGACACTACATGTAGGATATCGGTCCCGTTCTTGTATGTTTTCCGGGTAATACAGTATCATTCTCACGCCATATAAGTTGTCGTTGACTATCAGATGACAGACTGAACCTACTTTCATCTGAGAATAATATGCAAGCCCAATCCGCTTCCTTCCAATTGCAATGCTGACGACACCATTGCAAACGGGTTGTACGGTGACGTTTGGACAATGGTATGCACACAACAGGATGACAGGCGTATAGTCTTGCTTGCTGCAAACGTCTGGCTACAGTTTTTCGGGAGATCTGCTTGCCAACAGCATCGATGAACTGATTTGCTACCTTACGAGATGTGCTGCGCCGGTTCCTTTTTGTCGATAGCACTATGTACCTATCTTCTGAAGGCGTCGTACTGCGAACACGACCTCCCCTATGACGTTTGCTACATTTTCCAGTTATTTGAAATGATTTCCAAAGCCTTGAAACTACACTGTGGCTGACGTCAAACTCCCTGGCAACATCTGTAATTTTTCGTCCTTCTTCAATCTTTCCAATAATATGTCTACGAGTAAATTCATCTAAGTGATGTCGGGAAGACATACTGAAAATTGCAAGTTTGTCAATTGATTATTTCCTATTCAAATTTGCTTTTGTACAACAGCGATCAACGCGCGTCAAATCCTTTACATCGCTTATCAACGCTATCACGTAGCAAACAAGTTCGGCAATCCAAAATTTGCATACGCACAACATGTCTTATTGTATCCCGCACTTCCGCTAACTTCCACAATTTCCTGCCTTCCATATAGTGGTTGCTATCGTTGCTATTGTCATCCGTCCTTAGCAATTGTCCACCAGTGTACTATTCTACTTGATATTTAGCAAATGAGACGCTTAACAATATCTATTGATATTTTCATAATTGGGAATAAACATTTAAGAAAAAAATTATAAAAATTAAGTTT
Source organism: Troglohyphantes excavatus (assembly GCA_963932185.1). NCBI lineage: Eukaryota > Metazoa > Arthropoda > Arachnida > Araneae > Linyphiidae > Troglohyphantes > Troglohyphantes excavatus. Next base: position 24,896,858 of record OZ010670.1, on the reverse strand, counting down.
AAAGAGTTTGAATTTTTTTTTTTTATTTATTACGAAACTTTTTATATTAATTGGTGCATTAACATTTTAACGTATGACCATCTGAGTTTTCATTTCTGGAGAAAGATTTTTTTTATACTTTTGCTGTTAACAATTGTTGCGTGTTATTATTTTTTATTGAAAATTTTTAATGTTATGCATTTTGGAATTATTAGCTTGATTATCTAGTGATATGAAGTTAAGTTCTTTGTTAGACGTAATAAAAGACAGAAATCCTGAGGTTATATACCATTAGAAATATGGTAGTTGTGTCAGTTTGTACAACCGCCATGTCAGACATTTTTTTTCAAATCAATTCAAACTGGAAAATATATTTTATCGCAACGATTTAAAAATATACATAATAATTCAAATAAAAAGTAGAATATACCTTGACATATTCCGTTGCTGTTTACAAGATATCCCGTTTCACATTCACATTTTATTTCATCTTGAGGATCCAATTTACAATCACCTTTAGCTCCAGTGCCACAGTTACATTCTAATAAAATAAGAAATAATATTTTTTTACTATTCAAAAAGAAATAAAAAACATATGTATATATATATATATTTATCCTAAAAATTTCTTAAAGTAAATACTGTTCTATGTGTTATTTAGAAATTGGGACGTATAAAAATATCTCTTGATATATTCATAACTCGAAATACACTTTTAAGAAAAAAAATGAAAACTTAAGTTTTGAAGGAAACCTATATTTATTACGAAAGTTTTTAACTTAGAAGTCTCATGAACATTTTAACGTATGGCCAACTGAGTTTTCTTTACTGGAAAAATATTTTTTTATACTACTGCTGTTAACAATTGTTGTGTTTTATTATTTTTAGTGAAATTTTTTAATGTTATGCATTTTGGAATTATTAGCCTGATTATCTAGTGATATGAAGTTAAGTTCTTTGTTATACGTAATAAAAGACAGAAATCCTGAGGTTATATACCATTAGAAATATGGTAGTTGTGTCAGTTTGTACAACCGCCATGTCAGACATTTTTTTTCAAATCAATTCAAACTGGAAAATATATTTTATCGCAACGATTTAAAAATATACATAATAATTCAAATAAAAAGTAGAATATACCTTGACATATTCCGTTGCTGTTTACAAGATATCCCGTTTCACATTCACATTTTATTTCATCTTGAGAATCCAATTTACAATCACCTTTAGCTCCAGTGCCACAGTTACATTCTAATAAAATAAGAAATAATATTTTTTTACTATTCAAAAAGAAATAAAAAACATATGTATATATATATATTTATCCTAAAAATTTCTTAAAGTAAATACTGTTCTATGTGTTATTTAGAAATTGGGACGTATAAAAATATCTCTTGATATATTCATAACTCGAAATACACTTTTAAGAAAAAAAATGAAAAATTAAGTTTAAAGAGTTTGAAGGAAACCTATATTTATTACGAGAGTTTTTAACTTAGAAGTCTCATGAACATTTTAACGTATGGCCAACTGAGTTTTCTTTACTGGAAAAATATTTTTTTATACTATTGCTGTTAACAATTGTTGTGTTTTATTATTTTTAGTGAAATTTTTTAATGTTATGCATTTTGGAATTATTAGCCTGATTATCTAGTGATATGACGTTAAGTTCTTTATTAGACGTAATAAAAGACAGAAATTCCGAGGTTAAATACCGTTAGAAATATGGTATTTTTGTACAACCGCCATGACAAACATTTTTTTAAATTAATTCAAACTGGAAAATATATTTTATCGCAACGATTTAAAAAAAATACATAATAATAAAAATAAAAAGTAGAATATACCTTGACATTTTCCGTTGCTATTTACAAGATATCCCGTTTCACATTCACATTTTATTTTATTTTGGAGATCCAATGTACAAGCACCTATTGCTCCAGTGCCACAGATACATTCTAATAAAATAAGAAAAAAATATTTTTACACTATTCAAAAAGAAATAAAAAATCTTGTATATATATATTTATCCTATGAAATATTCAAAGTAAATACTATTCTATTTGTTATTTAGCAAATGAGACGCATAAAAAATATCTGTTGATATTTTCATAAATTGAAATAAACATTTAAGAAAAAAATTATAAAAATTAAGTTCAAAGAGTTTGAAATTTTTTTTATTTATTACGAAACTTTTTATATTAATTGGTGCATTAACATTTTAACGTATGACCATCTGAGTTTTCATTTCTGGAGAAAGATTTTTTTTATACTTTTGCTGTTAACAATTGTTGCGTGTTATTATTTTTTATTGAAAATTTTTAATGTTATGCATTTTGGAATTATTAGCTTGATTATCTAGTGATATGAAGTTAAGTTCTTTGTTAGACGTAATAAAAGACAGAAATCCTGAGGTTATATACCATTAGGAATATGGTAGTTGTGTCAGTTTGTACAACCGCCATGTCAGACATTTTTTTTTTAAATCAATTCAAACTGGAAAATATATTTTATCGCAACGATTTAAAAAAATACATAATAATTCAAATAAAAAGTAGAATATACCTTGACATATTCCGTTGCTGTTTACAAGATATCCCGTTTCACATTCACATTTTATTTCATCTTGAGGATCCAATTTACAATCACCTTTAGCTCCAGTGCCACATATACATTCTAAAAAAATAAGAAAAAAAATTACACTATTCAAAAAAAAATAAAAAAATCATGTATATATATTTATCCTATTAAATATTCAAAGTAAATACACTGGTGGATAATTGCTAAGGACGGATCATAACCGGCTATATATCGCATAAAAAAGTAAGCGTGGTTGAATGCCAAGTGAAATAAAATAATGTCAGAATGCTAGGACATTACAATAAAGATAATTTATTGTGCTCTGAAATCTAGAAGGCTTTAAAAAGTGTTAAAGGTACAAAATGGTCATTTTGTGCTGAATACGTAAAAGTGAAAAAATTGCAATTACAGTCCGCAGACGTTCCGGCGTGTAATGTCAATACGGGATATGGCCACCATAGAGGGCAATGCAAGATCCCACACACCTTGTCATGCTTTGCACAGCGTTGTCCAGCAGCTGTTGGGGTAATTTATCCCATTCCTCCATTGGTGCATGGATGAGGGTGTTCTTGTTAATTGGAGGGCATTATCGACCATCAAGACTCCTCCCCAAACCATCCCACACATTTTCAATGGGATTCAGATCTGGAGAACGTGCTGGCCATACGAGCCGTTGAATACCCTCGCTCCCTAGACACTCATAGACAGCGACTGTTCGATGTTACGTGTTACGTTGCGTTGTCGTCCATGAAAACAAATCTATCATCGACAGCAACACGGAACACGCGAACATGAAGCAGCAGAACATCATTAATGTATCGTTGGCCATTCGTAGTCCCAGTTGGAGCACATAGAGGGACGTACGGCCATTGATGATGGTGCCAGCTCATACCATGACACTACATGTAGGATATCGGTCCCGTTCTTGTATGTTTTCCGGGTAATACAGTATCATTCTCACGCCATATAAGTTGTCGTTGACTATCAGATGACAGACTGAACCTACTTTCATCTGAGAATAATATGCAAGCCCAATCCGCTTCCTTCCAATTGCAATGCTGACGACACCATTGCAAACGGGTTGTACGGTGACGTTTGGACAATGGTATGCACACAACAGGATGACAGGCGTATAGTCTTGCTTGCTGCAAACGTCTGGCTACAGTTTTTCGGGAGATCTGCTTGCCAACAGCATCGATGAACTGATTTGCTACCTTACGAGATGTGCTGCGCCGGTTCCTTTTTGTCGATAGCACTATGTACCTATCTTCTGAAGGCGTCGTACTGCGAACACGACCTCCCCTATGACGTTTGCTACATTTTCCAGTTATTTGAAATGATTTCCAAAGCCTTGAAACTACACTGTGGCTGACGTCAAACTCCCTGGCAACATCTGTAATTTTTCGTCCTTCTTCAATCTTTCCAATAATATGTCTACGCGTAAATTCATCTAAGTGATGTCGGGAAGACATACTGAAAATTGCAAGTTTGTCAATTGATTATTTCCTATTCAAATTTGCTTTTGTACAACAGCGATCAACGCGCGTCAAATCCTTTACATCGCTTATCAACGCTATCACGTAGCAAACAAGTTCGGCAATCCAAAATTTGCATACGCACAACATGTCTTATTGTATCCCGCACTTCCGCTAACTTCCACAATTTCCTGCCTTCCATATAGTGGTTGCTATCGTTGCTATTGTCATCCGTCCTTAGCAATTGTCCACCAGTGTACTATTCTACTTGATATTTAGCAAATGAGACGCTTAACAATATCTATTGATATTTTCATAATTGGGAATAAACATTTAAGAAAAAAATTATAAAAATTAAGTTTAAAGAGTTTGAATTTTTTTTTTTTATTTATTACGAAACTTTTTATATTAATTGGTGCATTAACATTTTAACGTATGACCATCTGAGTTTTCATTTCTGGAGAAAGATTTTTTTTATACTTTTGCTGTTAACAATTGTTGCGTGTTATTATTTTTTATTGAAAATTTTTAATGTTATGCATTTTGGAATTATTAGCTTGATTATCTAGTGATATGAAGTTAAGTTCTTTGTTAGACGTAATAAAAGACAGAAATCCTGAGGTTATATACCATTAGAAATATGGTAGTTGTGTCAGTTTGTACAACCGCCATGTCAGACATTTTTTTTCAAATCAATTCAAACTGGAAAATATATTTTATCGCAACGATTTAAAAATATACATAATAATTCAAATAAAAAGTAGAATATACCTTGACATATTCCGTTGCTGTTTACAAGATATCCCGTTTCACATTCACATTTTATTTCATCTTGAGGATCCAATTTACAATCACCTTTAGCTCCAGTGCCACAGTTACATTCTAATAAAATAAGAAATAATATTTTTTTACTATTCAAAAAGAAATAAAAAACATATGTATATATATATATATTTATCCTAAAAATTTCTTAAAGTAAATACTGTTCTATGTGTTATTTAGAAATTGGGACGTATAAAAATATCTCTTGATATATTCATAACTCGAAATACACTTTTAAGAAAAAAAATGAAAACTTAAGTTTTGAAGGAAACCTATATTTATTACGAAAGTTTTTAACTTAGAAGTCTCATGAACATTTTAACGTATGGCCAACTGAGTTTTCTTTACTGGAAAAATATTTTTTTATACTACTGCTGTTAACAATTGTTGTGTTTTATTATTTTTAGTGAAATTTTTTAATGTTATGCATTTTGGAATTATTAGCCTGATTATCTAGTGATATGAAGTTAAGTTCTTTGTTATACGTAATAAAAGACAGAAATCCTGAGGTTATATACCATTAGAAATATGGTAGTTGTGTCAGTTTGTACAACCGCCATGTCAGACATTTTTTTTCAAATCAATTCAAACTGGAAAATATATTTTATCGCAACGATTTAAAAATATACATAATAATTCAAATAAAAAGTAGAATATACCTTGACATATTCCGTTGCTGTTTACAAGATATCCCGTTTCACATTCACATTTTATTTCATCTTGAGGATCCAATTTACAATCACCTTTAGCTCCAGTGCCACAGTTACATTCTAATAAAATAAGAAATAATATTTTTTTACTATTCAAAAAGAAATAAAAAACATATGTATATATATATATATTTATCCTAAAAATTTCTTAAAGTAAATACTGTTCTATGTGTTATTTAGAAATTGGGACGTATAAAAATATCTCTTGATATATTCATAACTCGAAATACACTTTTAAGGAAAAAAATGAAAACTTAAGTTTTGAAGGAAACCTATATTTATTACGAAAGTTTTTAACTTAGAAGTCTCATGAACATTTTAACGTATGGCCAACTGAGTTTTCTTTACTGGAAAAATATTTTTTTATACTATTGCTGTTAACAATTGTTGTGTTTTATTATTTTTAGTGAAATTTTTTAATGTTATGCATTTTGGAATTATTAGCCTGATTATCTAGTGATATGACGTTAAGTTCTTTATTAGACGTAATAAAAGACAGAAATTCCGAGGTTAAATACCGTTAGAAATATGGTATTTTTGTACAACCGCCATGACAAACATTTTTTTAAATTTATTCAAACTGGAAAATATATTTTATCGCAACGATTTAAAAAAAATACATAATAATAAAAATAAAAAGTAGAATATACCTTGACATTTTCCGTTGCTATTTACAAGATATCCCGTTTCACATTCACATTTTATTTTATTTTGGAGATCCAATGTACAAGCACCTATTGCTCCAGTGCCACAGATACATTCTAATAAAATAAGAAAAAAATATTTTTACACTATTCAAAAAGAAATAAAAAATCTTGTATATATATATTTATCCTATGAAATATTCAAAGTAAATACTATTCTATTTGTTATTTAGCAAATGAGACGCATAAAAAATATCTGTTGATATTTTCATAAATTGAAATAAACATTTAAGAAAAAAATTATAAAAATTAAGTTTAAAGAGTTTGAAATTTTTTTTATTTATTACGAAACTTTTTATATTAATTGGTGCATTAACATTTTAACGTATGACCATCTGAGTTTTCATTTCTGGAGAAAGATTTTTTTTATACTTTTGCTGTTAACAATTGTTGCGTGTTATTATTTTTTATTGAAAATTTTTAATGTTATGCATTTTGGAATTATTAGCTTGATTATCTAGTGATATGAAGTTAAGTTCTTTGTTAGACGTAATAAAAGACAGAAATCCTGAGGTTATATACCATTAGAAATATGGTAGTTGTGTCAGTTTGTACAACCGCCATGTCAGACATTTTTTTTCAAATCAATTCAAACTGGAAAATATATTTTATCGCAACGATTTAAAAATATACATAATAATTCAAATAAAAAGTAGAATATACCTTGACATATTCCGTTGCTGTTTACAAGATATCCCGTTTCACATTCACATTTTATTTCATCTTGAGGATCCAATTTACAATCACCTTTAGCTCCAGTGCCACAGTTACATTCTAATAAAATAAGAAATAATATTTTTTTACTATTCAAAAAGAAATAAAAAACATATGTATATATATATATATTTATCCTAAAAATTTCTTAAAGTAAATACGGTTCTATGTGTTATTTAGAAATTGGGACGTATAAAAATATCTCTTGATATATTCATAACTCGAAATACACTTTTAAGAAAAAAAATGAAAACTTAAGTTTTGAAGGAAACCTATATTTATTACGAAAGTTTTTAACTTAGAAGTCTCATGAACATTTTAACGTATGGCCAACTGAGTTTTCTTTACTGGAAAAATATTTTTTTATACTATTGCTGTTAACAATTGTTGTGTTTTATTATTTTTAGTGAAATTTTTTAATGTTATGCATTTTGGAATTCTTAGCCTGATTATCTAGTGATATGACGTTAAGTTCTTTATTAGACGTAATAAAAGACAGAAATTCCGAGGTTAAATACCGTTAGAAATATGGTATTTTTGTACAACCGCCATGACAAACATTTTTTTAAATTTATTCAAACTGGAAAATATATTTTATCGCAACGATTTAAAAAAAATACATAATAATAAAAATAAAAAGTAGAATATACCTTGACATTTTCCGTTGCTATTTACAAGATATCCCGTTTCACATTCACATTTTATTTTATTTTGGAGATCCAATGTACAAGCACCTATTGCTCCAGTGCCACAGATACATTCTAATAAAATAAGAAAAAAATATTTTTACACTATTCAAAAAGAAATAAAAAATCTTGTATATATATATTTATCCTATGAAATATTCAAAGTAAATACTATTCTATTTGTTATTTAGCAAATGAGACGCATAAAAAATATCTGTTGATATTTTCATAAATTGAAATAAACATTTAAGAAAAAAATTATAAAAATTAAGTTTAAAGAGTTTGAAATTTTTTTTATTTATTACGAAACTTTTTATATTAATTGGTGCATTAACATTTTAACGTATGACCATCTGAGTTTTCATTTCTGGAGAAAGATTTTTTTTATACTTTTGCTGTTAACAATTGTTGCGTGTTATTATTTTTTATTGAAAATTTTTAATGTTATGCATTTTGGAATTATTAGCTTGATTATCTAGTGACATGAAGTTAAGTTCTTTGTTAGACGTAATAAAAGACAGAAATCCTGAGGTTATATACCATTAGAAATATGGTAGTTGTGTCAGTTTGTACAACCGCCATGTCAGACATTTTTTTTCAAATCAATTCAAACTGGAAAATATATTTTATCGCAACGATTTAAAAATATACATAATAATTCAATTAAAAAGTAGAATATACCTTGACATATTCCGTTGCTGTTTACAAGATATCCCGTTTCACATTCACATTTTATTTCATCTTGAGGATCCAATTTACAATCACCTTTAGCTCCAGTGCCACAGTTACATTCTAATAAAATAAGAAATAATATTTTTTTACTATTCAAAAAGAAATAAAAAACATATGTATATATATATATTTATCCTAAAAATTTCTTAAAGTAAATACGGTTCTATGTGTTATTTAGAAATTGGGACGTATAAAAATATCTCTTGATATATTCATAACTCGAAATACACTTTTAAGAAAAAAAATGAAAAATTAAGTTTAAAGAGTTTGAAGGAAACCTATATTTATTACGAGAGTTTTTAACTTAGAAGTCTCATGAACATTTTAACGTATGGCCAACTGAGTTTTCTTTACTGGAAAAATATTTTTTGATACTATTGCTGTTAACAATTGTTGTGTTTTATTATTTTTAGTGAAATTTTTTAATGTTATGCATTTTGGAATTCTTAGCCTGATTATCTAGTGATATGACGTTAAGTTCTTTATTAGACGTAATAAAAGACAGAAATTCCGAGGTTAAATACCGTTAGAAATATGGTATTTTTGTACAACCGCCATGACAAACATTTTTTTAAATTTATTCAAACTGGAAAATATATTTTATCGCAACGATTTAAAAAAAATACATAATAATAAAAATAAAAAGTAGAATATACCTTGACATTTTCCGTTGCTATTTACAAGATATCCCGTTTCACATTCACATTTTATTTTATTTTGGAGATCCAATGTACAAGCACCTATTGCTCCAGTGCCACAGATACATTCTAATAAAATAAGAAAAAAATATTTTTACACTATTCAAAAAGAAATAAAAAATCTTGTATATATATATTTATCCTATGAAATATTCAAAGTAAATACTATTCTATTTGTTATTTAGCAAATGAGACGCATAAAAAATATCTGTTGATATTTTCATAAATTGAAATAAACATTTAAGAAAAAAATTATAAAAATTAAGTTTAAAGAGTTTGAAATTTTTTTTATTTATTACGAAACTTTTTATATTAATTGGTGCATTAACATTTTAACGTATGACCATCTGAGTTTTCATTTCTGGAGAAAGATTTTTTTTATACTTTTGCTGTTAACAATTGTTGCGTGTTATTATTTTTTATTGAAAATTTTTAATGTTATGCATTTTGGAATTATTAGCTTGATTATCTAGTGACATGAAGTTAAGTTCTTTGTTATACGTAATAAAAGACAGAAATCCTGAGGTTATATACCATTAGAAATATGGTAGTTGTGTCAGTTTGTACAACCGCCATGTCAGACATTTTTTTTCAAATCAATTCAAACTGGAAAATATATTTTATCGCAACGATTTAAAAATATACATAATAATTCAAATAAAAAGTAGAATATACCTTGACATATTCCGTTGCTGTTTACAAGATATCCCGTTTCACATTCACATTTTATTTCATCTTGAGAATCCAATTTACAATCACCTTTAGCTCCAGTGCCACAGTTACATTCTAATAAAATAAGAAATAATATTTTTTTACTATTCAAAAAGAAATAAAAAACATATGTATATATATATATTTATCCTAAAAATTTCTTAAAGTAAATACTGTTCTATGTGTTATTTAGAAATTGGGACGTATAAAAATATCTCTTGATATATTCATAACTCGAAATACACTTTTAAGAAAGAAAATGAAAAATTAAGTTTAAAGAGTTTGAAGGAAACCTATATTTATTACGAGAGTTTTTAACTTAGAAGTCTCATGAACATTTTAACGTATGGCCAACTGAGTTTTCTTTACTGGAAAAATATTTTTTTATACTATTGCTGTTAACAATTGTTGTGGTTTATTATTTTTAGTGAAATTTTTTAATGTTATGCATTTTGGAATTCTTAGCCTGATTATCTAGTGATATGACGTTAAGTTCTTTATTAGACGTAATAAAAGACAGAAATTCCGAGGTTAAATACCGTTAGAAATATGGTATTTTTGTACAACCGCCATGACAAACATTTTTTAAAATTAATTCAAACTGGAAAATATATTTTATCGCAACGATTTAAAAAAAATACATAATAATAAAAATAAAAAGTAGAATATACCTTGACATTTTCCGTTGCTATTTACAAGATATCCCGTTTCACATTCACATTTTATTTTATTTTGGAGATCCAATGTACAAGCACCTATTGCTCCAGTGCCACAGATACATTCTAATAAAATAAGAAAAAAATATTTTTACACTATTCAAAAAGAAATAAAAAATCTTGTATATATATATTTATCCTATGAAATATTCAAAGTAAATACTATTCTATTTGTTATTTAGCAAATGAGACGCATAAAAAATATCTGTTGATATTTTCATAAATTGAAATAAACATTTAAGAAAAAAATTATAAAAATTAAGTTTAAAGAGTTTGAAATTTTTTTTATTTATTACGAAACTTTTTATATTAATTGGTGCATTAACATTTTAACGTATGACCATCTGAGTTTTCATTTCTGGAGAAAGATTTTTTTTATACTTTTGCTGTTAACAATTGTTGCGTGTTATTATTTTTTATTGAAAATTTTTAATGTTATGCATTTTGGAATTATTAGCTTGATTATCTAGTGATATGAAGTTAAGTTCTTTGTTATACGTAATAAAAGACAGAAATCCTGAGGTTATATACCATTAGAAATATGGTAGTTGTGTCAGTTTGTACAACCGCCATGTCAGACATTTTTTTTCAAATCAATTCAAACTGGAAAATATATTTTATCGCAACGATTTAAAAATATACATAATAATTCAAATAAAAAGTAGAATATACCTTGACATATTCCGTTGCTGTTTACAAGATATCCCGTTTCACATTCACATTTTATTTCATCTTGAGAATCCAATTTACAATCACCTTTAGCTCCAGTGCCACAGTTACATTCTAATAAAATAAGAAATAATATTTTTTTACTATTCAAAAAGAAATAAAAAACATATGTATATATATATATTTATCCTAAAAATTTCTTAAAGTAAATACTGTTCTATGTGTTATTTAGAAATTGGGACGTATAAAAATATCTCTTGATATATTCATAACTCGAAATACACTTTTAAGAAAAAAAATGAAAAATTAAGTTTAAAGAGTTTGAAGGAAACCTATATTTATTACGAGAGTTTTTAACTTAGAAGTCTCATGAACATTTTAACGTATGGCCAACTGAGTTTTCTTTACTGGAAAAATATTTTTTTATACTATTGCTGTTAACAATTGTTGTGGTTTATTATTTTTAGTGAAATTTTTTAATGTTATGCATTTTGGAATTCTTAGCCTGATTATCTAGTGATATGACGTTAAGTTCTTTATTAGACGTAATAAAAGACAGAAATTCCGAGGTTAAATACCGTTAGAAATATGGTATTTTTGTACAACCGCCATGACAAACATTTTTTTAAATTAATTCAAACTGGAAAATATATTTTATCGCAACGATTTAAAAAAAATACATAATAATAAAAATAAAAAGTAGAATATACCTTGACATTTTCCGTTGCTATTTACAAGATATCCCGTTTCACATTCACATTTTATTTTATTTTGGAGATCCAATGTACAAGCACCTATTGCTCCAGTGCCACAGATACATTCTAATAAAATAAGAAAAAAATATTTTTACACTATTCAAAAAGAAATAAAAAATCTTGTATATATATATTTATCCTATGAAATATTCAAAGTAAATACTATTCTATTTGTTATTTAGCAAATGAGACGCATAAAAAATATCTGTTGATATTTTCATAAATTGAAATAAACATTTAAGAAAAAAATTATAAAAATTAAGTTTAAAGAGTTTGAAATTTTTTTTATTTATTACGAAACTTTTTATATTAATTGGTGCATTAACATTTTAACGTATGACCATCTGAGTTTTTATTTCTGGAGAAAGATTTTTTTTATACTTTTGCTGTTAACAATTGTTGCGTGTTATTATTTTTTATTGAAAATTTTTAATGTTATGCATTTTGGAATTATTAGCTTGATTATCTAGTGATATGAAGTTAAGTTCTTTGTTAGACGTAATAAAAGACAGAAATCCTGAGGTTATATACCATTAGAAATATGGTTGTTGTGTCAGTTTGTACAACCGCCATGTCAGACATTTTTTTTCAAATCAATTCAAACTGGAAAATATATTTTATCGCAACGATTTAAAAATATACATAATAATTCAAATAAAAAGTAGAATATACCTTGACATATTCCGTTGCTGTTTACAAGATATCCCGTTTCACATTCACATTTTATTTCATCTTGAGGATCCAATTTACAATCACCTTTAGCTCCAGTGCCACAGTTACATTCTAATAAAATAAGAAATAATATTTTTTTACTATTCAAAAAGAAATAAAAAACATATGTATATATATATATATTTATCCTAAAAATTTCTTAAAGTAAATACGGTTCTATGTGTTATTTAGAAATTGGGACGTATAAAAATATCTCTTGATATATTCATAACTCGAAATACACTTTTAAGAAAAAAAATGAAAAATTAAGTTTAAAGAGTTTGAAGGAAACCTATATTTATTACGAGAGTTTTTAACTTAGAAGTCTCATGAACATTTTAACGTATGGCCAACTGAGTTTTCTTTACTGGAAAAATATTTTTTTATACTATTGCTGTTAACAATTGTTGTGGTTTATTATTTTTAGTGAAATTTTTTAATGTTATGCATTTTGGAATTCTTAGCCTGATTATCTAGTGATATGACGTTAAGTTCTTTATTAGACGTAATAAAAGACAGAAATTCCGAGGTTAAATACCGTTAGAAATATGGTATTTTTGTACAACCGCCATGACAAACATTTTTTTAAATTAATTCAAACTGGAAAATATATTTTATCGCAACGATTTAAAAAAAATACATAATAATAAAAATAAAAAGTAGAATATACCTTGACATTTTCCGTTGCTATTTACAAGATATCCCGTTTCACATTCACATTTTATTTTATTTTGGAGATCCAATGTACAAGCACCTATTGCTCCAGTGCCACAGATACATTCTAATAAAATAAGAAAAAAATATTTTTACACTATTCAAAAAGAAATAAAAAATCTTGTATATATATATTTATCCTATGAAATATTCAAAGTAAATACTATTCTATTTGTTATTTAGCAAATGAGACGCATAAAAAATATCTGTTGATATTTTCATAAATTGAAATAAACATTTAAGAAAAAAATTATAAAAATTAAGTTTAAAGAGTTTGAAATTTTTTTTATTTATTACGAAACTTTTTATATTAATTGGTGCATTAACATTTTAACGTATGACCATCTGAGTTTTCATTTCTGGAGAAAGATTTTTTTTATACTTTTGCTGTTAACAATTGTTGCGTGTTATTATTTTTTATTGAAAATTTTTAATGTTATGCATTTTGGAATTATTAGCTTGATTATCTAGTGATATGAAGTTAAGTTCTTTGTTAGACGTAATAAAAGACAGAAATCCTGAGGTTATATACCATTAGAAATATGGTAGTTGTGTCAGTTTGTACAACCGCCATGTCAGACATTTTTTTTCAAATCAATTCAAACTGGAAAATATATTTTATCGCAACGATTTAAAAATATACATAATAATTCAAATAAAAAGTAGAATATACCTTGACATATTCCGTTGCTGTTTACAAGATATCCCGTTTCACATTCACATTTTATTTCATCTTGAGGATCCAATTTACAATCACCTTTAGCTCCAGTGCCACAGTTACATTCTAATAAAATAAGAAATAATATTTTTTTACTATTCAAAAAGAAATAAAAAACATATGTATATATTTATATTTATCCTAAAAATTTCTTAAAGTAAATACGGTTCTATGTGTTATTTAGAAATTGGGACGTATAAAAATATCTCTTGATATATTCATAACTCGAAATACACTTTTAAGAAAAAAAATGAAAAATTAAGTTTAAAGAGTTTGAAGGAAACCTATATTTATTACGAGAGTTTTTAACTTAGAAGTCTCATGAACATTTTAACGTATGGCCAACTGAGTTTTCTTTACTGGAAAAATATTTTTTTATACTATTGCTTTTAACAATTGTTGTGTTTTATTATTTTTAGTGAAATTTTTTAATGTTATGCATTTTGGAATTCTTAGCCTGATTATCTAGTGATATGACGTTAAGTTCTTTATTAGACGTAATAAAAGACAGAAATTCCGAGGTTAAATACCGTTAGAAATATGGTATTTTTGTACAACCGCCATGACAAACATTTTTTTAAATTTATTCAAACTGGAAAATATATTTTATCGCAACGATTTAAAAAAAATACATAATAATAAAAATAAAAAGTAGAATATACCTTGACATTTTCCGTTGCTATTTACAAGATATCCCGTTTCACATTCACATTTTATTTTATTTTGGAGATCCAATGTACAAGCACCTATTGCTCCAGTGCCACAGATACATTCTAATAAAATAAGAAAAAAATATTTTTACACTATTCAAAAAGAAATAAAAAATCTTGTATATATATATTTATCCTATGAAATATTCAAAGTAAATACTATTCTATTTGTTATTTAGCAAATGAGACGCATAAAAAAATATCTGTTGATATTTTCATAAATTGAAATAAACATTTAAGAAAAAAATTATAAAAATTAAGTTTAAAGAGTTTGAATTTTTTTTTATTTATTACGAAACTTTTTATATTAATTGGTGCATTAACATTTTAACGTATGACCATCTGAGTTTTCATTTCTGGAGAAAGATTTTTTTTATACTTTTGCTGTTAACAATTGTTGCGTGTTATTATTTTTTATTGAAAATTTTTAATGTTATGCATTTTGGAATTATTAGCTTGATTATCTAGTGATATGAAGTTAAGTTCTTTGTTATACGTAATAAAAGACAGAAATCCTGAGGTTATATACCATTAGAAATATGGTAGTTGTGTCAGTTTGTACAACCGCCATGTCAGACATTTTTTTTCAAATCAATTCAAACTGGAAAATATATTTTATCGCAACGATTTAAAAATATACATAATAATTCAAATAAAAAGTAGAATATACCTTGACATATTCCGTTGCTGTTTACAAGATATCCCGTTTCACATTCACATTTTATTTCATCTTGAGAATCCAATTTACAATCACCTTTAGCTCCAGTGCCACAGTTACATTCTAATAAAATAAGAAATAATATTTTTTTACTATTCAAAAAGAAATAAAAAACATATGTATATATATATATTTATCCTAAAAATTTCTTAAAGTAAATACGGTTCTATGTGTTATTTAGAAATTGGGACGTATAAAAATATCTCTTGATATATTCATAACTCGAAATACACTTTTAAGAAAAAAAATGAAAAATTAAGTTTAAAGAGTTTGAAGGAAACCTATATTTATTACGAGAGTTTTTAACTTAGAAGTCTCATGAACATTTTAACGTATGGCCAACTGAGTTTTCTTTACTGGAAAAATATTTTTTTATACTATTGCTGTTAACAATTGTTGTGTTTTATTATTTTTAGTGAAATTTTTTAATGTTATGCATTTTGGAATTCTTAGCCTGATTATCTAGTGATATGACGTTAAGTTCTTTATTAGACGTAATAAAAGACAGAAATTCCGAGGTTAAATACCGTTAGAAATATGGTATTTTTGTACAACCGCCATTACAAACATTTTTTTAAATTTATTCAAACTGGAAAATATATTTTATCGCAACGATTTAAAAAAAATACATAATAATAAAAATAAAAAGTAGAATATACCTTGACATTTTCCGTTGCTATTTACAAGATATCCCGTTTCACATTCACATTTTATTTTATTTTGGAGATCCAATGTACAAGCACCTATTGCTCCAGTGCCACAGATACATTCTAATAAAATAAGAAAAAAATATTTTTACACTATTCAAAAAGAAATAAAAAATCTTGTATATATATATTTATCCTATGAAATATTCAAAGTAAATACTATTCTATTTGTTATTTAGCAAATGAGACGCATAAAAAATATCTGTTGATATTTTCATAAATTGAAATAAACATTTAAGAAAAAAATTATAAAAATTAAGTTTAAAGAGTTTGAAATTTTTTTTATTTATTACGAAACTTTTTATATTAATTGGTGCATTAACATTTTAACGTATGACCATCTGAGTTTTCATTTCTGGAGAAAGATTTTTTTTATACTTTTGCTGTTAACAATTGTTGCGTGTTATTATTTTTTATTGAAAATTTTTAATGTTATGCATTTTGGAATTATTAGCTTGATTATCTAGTGATATGAAGTTAAGTTCTTTGTTAGACGTAATAAAAGACAGAAATCCTGAGGTTATATACCATTAGAAATATGGTAGTTGTGTCAGTTTGTACAACCGCCATGTCAGACATTTTTTTTCAAATCAATTCAAACTGGAAAATATATTTTATCGCAACGATTTAAAAATATACATAATAATTCAAATAAAAAGTAGAATATACCTTGACATATTCCGTTGCTGTTTACAAGATATCCCGTTTCACATTCACATTTTATTTCATCTTGAGAATCCAATTTACAATCACCTTTAGCTCCAGTGCCACAGTTACATTCTAATAAAATAAGAAATAATATTTTTTTACTATTCAAAAAGAAATAAAAAACATATGTATATATATATATTTATCCTAAAAATTTCTTAAAGTAAATACGGTTCTATGTGTTATTTAGAAATTGGGACGTATAAAAATATCTCTTGATATATTCATAACTCGAAATACACTTTTAAGAAAAAAAATGAAAAATTAAGTTTAAAGAGTTTGAAGGAAACCTATATTTATTACGAGAGTTTTTAACTTAGAAGTCTCATGAACATTTTAACGTATGGCCAACTGAGTTTTCTTTACTGGAAAAATATTTTTTTATACTATTGCTGTTAACAATTGTTGTGGTTTATTATTTTTAGTGAAATTTTTTAATGTTATGCATTTTGGAATTCTTAGCCTGATTATCTAGTGATATGACGTTAAGTTCTTTATTAGACGTAATAAAAGACAGAAATTCCGAGGTTAAATACCGTTAGAAATATGGTATTTTTGTACAACCGCCATGACAAACATTTTTTTAAATTAATTCAAACTGGAAAATATATTTTATCGCAACGATTTAAAAAAAATACATAATAATAAAAATAAAAAGTAGAATATACCTTGACATTTTCCGTTGCTATTTACAAGATATCCCGTTTCACATTCACATTTTATTTTATTTTGGAGATCCAATGTACAAGCACCTATTGCTCCAGTGCCACAGATACATTCTAATAAAATAAGAAAAAAATATTTTTACACTATTCAAAAAGAAATAAAAAATCTTGTATATATATATTTATCCTATGAAATATTCAAAGTAAATACTATTCTATTTGTTATTTAGCAAATGAGACGCATAAAAAATATCTGTTGATATTTTCATAAATTGAAATAAACATTTAAGAAAAAAATTATAAAAATTAAGTTTAAAGAGTTTGAAATTTTTTTTATTTATTACGAAACTTTTTATATTAATTGGTGCATTAACATTTTAACGTATGACCATCTGAGTTTTCATTTCTGGAGAAAGATTTTTTTTATACTTTTGCTGTTAACAATTGTTGCGTGTTATTATTTTTTATTGAAAATTTTTAATGTTATGCATTTTGGAATTATTAGCTTGATTATCTAGTGATATGAAGTTAAGTTCTTTGTTAGACGTAATAAAAGACAGAAATCCTGAGGTTATATACCATTAGAAATATGGTAGTTGTGTCAGTTTGTACAACCGCCATGTCAGACATTTTTTTTCAAATCAATTCAAACTGGAAAATATATTTTATCGCAACGATTTAAAAATATACATAATAATTCAAATAAAAAGTAGAATATACCTTGACATATTCCGTTGCTGTTTACAAGATATCCCGTTTCACATTCACATTTTATTTCATCTTGAGGATCCAATTTACAATCACCTTTAGCTCCAGTGCCACAGTTACATTCTAATAAAATAAGAAATAATATTTTTTTACTATTCAAAAAGAAATAAAAAACATATGTATATATTTATATTTATCCTAAAAATTTCTTAAAGTAAATACGGTTCTATGTGTTATTTAGAAATTGGGACGTATAAAAATATCTCTTGATATATTCATAACTCGAAATACACTTTTAAGAAAAAAAATGAAAAATTAAGTTTAAAGAGTTTGAAGGAAACCTATATTTATTACGAGAGTTTTTAACTTAGAAGTCTCATGAACATTTTAACGTATGGCCAACTGAGTTTTCTTTACTGGAAAAATATTTTTTTATACTATTGCTGTTAACAATTGTTGTGTTTTATTATTTTTAGTGAAATTTTTTAATGTTATGCATTTTGGAATTCTTAGCCTGATTATCTAGTGATATGACGTTAAGTTCTTTATTAGACGTAATAAAAGACAGAAATTCCGAGGTTAAATACCGTTAGAAATATGGTATTTTTGTACAACCGCCATGACAAACATTTTTTTAAATTTATTCAAACTGGAAAATATATTTTATCGCAACGATTTAAAAAAAATACATAATAATAAAAATAAAAAGTAGAATATACCTTGACATTTTCCGTTGCTATTTACAAGATATCCCGTTTCACATTCACATTTTATTTTATTTTGGAGATCCAATGTACAAGCACCTATTGCTCCAGTGCCACAGATACATTCTAATAAAATAAGAAAAAAATATTTTTACACTATTCAAAAAGAAATAAAAAATCTTGTATATATATATTTATCCTATGAAATATTCAAAGTAAATACTATTCTATTTGTTATTTAGCAAATGAGACGCATAAAAAATATCTGTTGATATTTTCATAAATTGAAATAAACATTTAAGAAAAAAATTATAAAAATTAAGTTTAAAGAGTTTGAAATTTTTTTTATTTATTACGAAACTTTTTATATTAATTGGTGCATTAACATTTTAACGTATGACCATCTGAGTTTTCATTTCTGGAGAAAGATTTTTTTTATACTTTTGCTGTTAACAATTGTTGCGTGTTATTATTTTTTATTGAAAATTTTTAATGTTATGCATTTTGGAATTATTAGCTTGATTATCTAGTGATATGAAGTTAAGTTCTTTGTTAGACGTAATAAAAGACAGAAATCCTGAGGTTATATACCATTAGAAATATGGTAGTTGTGTCAGTTTGTACAACCGCCATGTCAGACATTTTTTTTCAAATCAATTCAAACTGGAAAATATATTTTATCGCAACGATTTAAAAATATACATAATAATTCAAATAAAAAGTAGAATATACCTTGACATATTCCGTTGCTGTTTACAAGATATCCCGTTTCACATTCACATTTTATTTCATCTTGAGAATCCAATTTACAATCACCTTTAGCTCCAGTGCCACAGTTACATTCTAATAAAATAAGAAATAATATTTTTTTACTATTCAAAAAGAAATAAAAAACATATGTATATATATATATTTATCCTAAAAATTTCTTAAAGTAAATACGGTTCTATGTGTTATTTAGAAATTGGGACGTATAAAAATATCTCTTGATATATTCATAACTCGAAATACACTTTTAAGAAAAAAAATGAAAAATTAAGTTTAAAGAGTTTGAAGGAAACCTATATTTATTACGAGAGTTTTTAACTTAGAAGTCTCATGAACATTTTAACGTATGGCCAACTGAGTTTTCTTTACTGGAAAAATATTTTTTTATACTATTGCTGTTAACAATTGTTGTGGTTTATTATTTTTAGTGAAATTTTTTAATGTTATGCATTTTGGAATTCTTAGCCTGATTATCTAGTGATATGACGTTAAGTTCTTTATTAGACGTAATAAAAGACAGAAATTCCGAGGTTAAATACCGTTAGAAATATGGTATTTTTGTACAACCGCCATGACAAACATTTTTTTAAATTAATTCAAACTGGAAAATATATTTTATCGCAACGATTTAAAAAAAATACATAATAATAAAAATAAAAAGTAGAATATACCTTGACATTTTCCGTTGCTATTTACAAGATATCCCGTTTCACATTCACATTTTATTTTATTTTGGAGATCCAATGTACAAGCACCTATTGCTCCAGTGCCACAGATACATTCTAATAAAATAAGAAAAAAATATTTTTACACTATTCAAAAAGAAATAAAAAATCTTGTATATATATATGTATCCTATGAAATATTCAAAGTAAATACTATTCTATTAGTTATTTAGCAAATGAGACGCATAAAAAATATATGTTGATATTTTCGCAAATTGAAATAAACATTTAAGAAAAAAATTATAAAAATTAAGTTTAAAGAGTTTGAAATTTTTTTTATTTATTACGAAACTTTTTATATTTATTGGTGCATTAACATTTTAACGTATGACCATCTGAGTTTTCATTTCTGGAAAAAGATTTTTTTTATACTTTTGCTGTTAACAATTGTTGCGTGTTATTATTTTTTATTGAAAATTTTTAATGTTATGCATTTTGGAATTATTAGCTTGATTATCTAGTGATATGAAGTTAAGTTCTTTGTTAGACGTAATAAAAGACAGAAATCCTGAGGTTATATACCATTAGAAATATGGTAGTTGTGTCAGTTTGTACAACCGCCATGTCAGACATTTTTTTTCAAATCAATTCAAACTGGAAAATATATTTTATCGCAACGATTTAAAAATATACATAATAATTCAAATAAAAAGTAGACTATACCTTGACATATTCCGTTGCTGTTTACAAGATATCCCGTTTCACATTCACATTTTATTTCATCTTGAGAATCCAATTTACAATCACCTTTAGCTCCAGTGCCACAGTTACATTCTAATAAAATAAGAAATAATATTTTTTTACTATTCAAAAAGAAATAAAAAACATATGTATATATATATATATATTTATCCTAAAAATTTCTTAAAGTAAATACTGTTCTATGTGTTATTTAGAAATTGGGACGTATAAAAATATCTCTTGATATATTCATAACTCGAAATACACTTTTAAGAAAAAAAATGAAAAATTAAGTTTAAAGAGTTTGAAGGAAACCTATATTTATTACGAGAGTTTTTAACTTAGAAGTCTCATGAACATTTTAACGTATGGCCAACTGAGTTTTCTTTACTGGAAAAATATTTTTTTATACTATTGCTGTTAACAATTGTTGTGTTTTATTATTTTTAATGAAATTTTTTAATGTTATGCATTTTGGAATTATTAGCCTGATTATCTAGTGATATGACGTTAAGTTCTTTATTAGACGTAATAAAAGACAGAAATTCCGAGGTTAAATACCGTTAGAAATATGGTATTTTTGTACAACCGCCATGACAAACATTTTTTTAAATTTATTCAAACTGGAAAATATATTTTATCGCAACGATTTAAAAAAAATACATAATAATAAAAATAAAAAGTAGAATATACCTTGACATCTTCCGTTGCTATTTACAAGATATCCCGTTTCACATTCACATTTTATTTTATTTTGGAGATCCAATGTACAAGCACCTATTGCTCCAGTGCCACAGATACATTCTAATAAAATAAGAAAAAAATATTTTTACACTATTCAAAAAGAAATAAAAAATCTTGTATATATATATTTATCCTATGAAATATTCAAAGTAAATACTATTCTATTTGTTATTTAGCAAATGAGACGCATAAAAAATATCTGTTGATATTTTCATAAATTGAAATAAACATTTAAGAAAAAAATTATAAAAATTAAGTTTAAAGAGTTTGAAATTTTTTTTATTTATTACGAAACTTTTTATATTAATTGGTGCATTAACATTTTAACGTATGACCATCTGAGTTTTCATTTCTGGAGAAAGATTTTTTTTATACTTTTGCTGTTAACAATTGTTGCGTGTTATTATTTTTTATTGAAAATTTTTAATGTTATGCATTTTGGAATTATTAGCTTGATTATCTAGTGATATGAAGTTAAGTTCTTTGTTAGACGTAATAAAAGACAGAAATCCTGAGGTTATATACCATTAGAAATATGGTAGTTGTGTCAGTTTGTACAACCGCCATGTCAGACATTTTTTTTCAAATCAATTCAAACTGGAAAATATATTTTATCGCAACGATTTAAAAATATACATAATAATTCAAATAAAAAGTAGAATATACCTTGACATATTCCGTTGCTGTTTACAAGATATCCCGTTTCACATTCACATTTTATTTCATCTTGAGAATCCAATTTACAATCACCTTTAGCTCCAGTGCCACAGTTACATTCTAATAAAATAAGAAATAATATTTTTTTACTATTCAAAAAGAAATAAAAAACATATGTATATATATATATTTATCCTAAAAATTTCTTAAAGTAAATACGGTTCTATGTGTTATTTAGAAATTGGGACGTATAAAAATATCTCTTGATATATTCATAACTCGAAATACACTTTTAAGAAAAAAAATGAAAAATTAAGTTTAAAGAGTTTGAAGGAAACCTATATTTATTACGAGAGTTTTTAACTTAGAAGTCTCATGAACATTTTAACGTATGGCCAACTGAGTTTTCTTTACTGGAAAAATATTTTTTTATACTATTGCTGTTAACAATTGTTGTGTTTTATTATTTTTAGTGAAATTTTTTAATGTTATGCATTTTGGAATTCTTAGCCTGATTATCTAGTGATATGACGTTAAGTTCTTTATTAGACGTAATAAAAGACAGAAATTCCGAGGTTAAATACCGTTAGAAATATGGTATTTTTGTACAACCGCCATGACAAACATTTTTTTAAATTTATTCAAACTGGAAAATATATTTTATCGCAACGATTTAAAAAAAATACATAATAATAAAAATAAAAAGTAGAATATACCTTGACATTTTCCGTTGCTATTTACAAGATATCCCGTTTCACATTCACATTTTATTTTATTTTGGAGATCCAATGTACAAGCACCTATTGCTCCAGTGCCACAGATACATTCTAATAAAATAAGAAAAAAATATTTTTACACTATTCAAAAAGAAATAAAAAATCTTGTATATATATATTTATCCTATGAAATATTCAAAGTAAATACTATTCTATTTGTTATTTAGCAAATGAGACGCATAAAAAATATCTGTTGATATTTTCATAAATTGAAATAAACATTTAAGAAAAAAATTATAAAAATTAAGTTTAAAGAGTTTGAAATTTTTTTTATTTATTACGAAACTTTTTATATTAATTGGTGCATTAACATTTTAACGTATGACCATCTGAGTTTTCATTTCTGGAGAAAGATTTTTTTTATACTTTTGCTGTTAACAATTGTTGCGTGTTATTATTTTTTATTGAAAATTTTTAATGTTATGCATTTTGGAATTATTAGCTTGATTATCTAGTGATATGAAGTTAAGTTCTTTGTTAGACGTAATAAAAGACAGAAATCCTGAGGTTATATACCATTAGAAATATGGTAGTTGTGTCAGTTTGTACAACCGCCATGTCAGACATTTTTTTTCAAATCAATTCAAACTGGAAAATATATTTTATCGCAACGATTTAAAAATATACATAATAATTCAAATAAAAAGTAGAATATACCTTGACATATTCCGTTGCTGTTTACAAGATATCCCGTTTCACATTCACATTTTATTTCATCTTGAGAATCCAATTTACAATTACCTTTAGCTCCAGTGCCACAGTTACATTCTAATAAAATAAGAAATAATATTTTTTTACTATTCAAAAAGAAATAAAAAACATATGTATATATATATATTTATCCTAAAAATTTCTTAAAGTAAATACTGTTCTATGTGTTATTTAGAAATTGGGACGTATAAAAATATCTCTTGATATATTCATAACTCGAAATACACTTTTAAGAAAAAAAATGAAAAATTAAGTTTAAAGAGTTTGAAGGAAACCTATATTTATTACGAGAGTTTTTAACTTAGAAGTCTCATGAACATTTTAACGTATGGCCAACTGAGTTTTCTTTACTGGAAAAATATTTTTTTATACTATTGCTGTTAACAATTGTTGTGGTTTATTATTTTTAGTGAAATTTTTTAATGTTATGCATTTTGGAATTCTTAGCCTGATTATCTAGTGATATGACGTTAAGTTCTTTATTAGACGTAATAAAAGACAGAAATTCCGAGGTTAAATACCGTTAGAAATATGGTATTTTTGTACAACCGCCATGACAAACATTTTTTTAAATTAATTCAAACTGGAAAATATATTTTATCGCAACGATTTAAAAAAAATACATAATAATAAAAATAAAAAGTAGAATATACCTTGACATTTTCCGTTGCTATTTACAAGATATCCCGTTTCACATTCACATTTTATTTTATTTTGGAGATCCAATGTACAAGCACCTATTGCTCCAGTGCCACAGATACATTCTAATAAAATAAGAAAAAAATATTTTTACACTATTCAAAAAGAAATAAAAAATCTTGTATATATATATGTATCCTATGAAATATTCAAAGTAAATACTATTCTATTTGTTATTTAGCAAATGAGACGCATAAAAAATATCTGTTGATATTTTCGCAAATTGAAATAAACATTTAAGAAAAAAATTATAAAAATTAAGTTTAAAGAGTTTGAAATTTTTTTTATTTATTACGAAACTTTTTATATTTATTGGTGCATTAACATTTTAACGTATGACCATCTGAGTTTTCATTTCTGGAAAAAGATTTTTTTTATACTTTTGCTGTTAACAATTGTTGCGTGTTATTATTTTTTATTGAAAATTTTTAATGTTATGCATTTTGGAATTATTAGCTTGATTATCTAGTGATATGAAGTTAAGTTCTTTGTTAGACGTAATAAAAGACAGAAATCCTGAGGTTATATACCATTAGAAATATGGTAGTTGTGTCAGTTTGTACAACCGCCATGTCAGACATTTTTTTTCAAATCAATTCAAACTGGAAAATATATTTTATCGCAACGATTTAAAAATATACATAATAATTCAAATAAAAAGTAGAATATACCTTGACATATTCCGTTGCTGTTTACAAGATATCCCGTTTCACATTCACATTTTATTTCATCTTGAGAATCCAATTTACAATCACCTTTAGCTCCAGTGCCACAGTTACATTCTAATAAAATAAGAAATAATATTTTTTTACTATTCAAAAAGAAATAAAAAACATATGTATATATATATATTTATCCTAAAAATTTCTTAAAGTAAATACTGTTCTATGTGTTGTTTAGAAATTGGGACGTATAAAAATATCTCTTGATATATTCATAACTCGAAATATACTTTTAAGAAAAAAAATGAAAAATTAAGTTTAAAGAGTTTGAAGGAAACCTATATTTATTACGAGAGTTTTTAACTTAGAAGTCTCATGAACATTTTAACGTATGGCCAACTGAGTTTTCTTTACTGGAAAAATATTTTTTTATACTATTGCTGTTAACAATTGTTGTGTTTTATTATTTTTAGTGAAATTTTTTAATGTTATGCATTTTGGAATTATTAGCCTGATTATCTAGTGATATGACGTTAAGTTCTTTATTAGACGTAATAAAAGACAGAAATTCCGAGGTTAAATACCGTTAGAAATATGGTATTTTTGTACAACCGCCATGACAAACATTTTTTTAAATTTATTCAAACTGGAAAATATATTTTATCGCAACGATTTAAAAAAAATACATAATAATAAAAATAAAAAGTAGAATATACCTTGACATCTTCCGTTGCTATTTACAAGATATCCCGTTTCACATTCACATTTTATTTTATTTTGGAGATCCAATGTACAAGCACCTATTGCTCCAGTGCCACAGATACATTCTAATAAAATAAGAAAAAAATATTTTTACACTATTCAAAAAGAAATAAAAAATCTTGTATATATATATTTATCCTATGAAATATTCAAAGTAAATACTATTCTATTTGTTATTTAGCAAATGAGACGCATAAAAAATATCTGTTGATATTTTCATAAATTGAAATAAACATTTAAGAAAAAAATTATAAAAATTAAGTTTAAAGAGTTTGAATTTTTTTTTATTTATTACGAAACTTTTTATATTAATTGGTGCATTAACATTTTAACGTATGACCATCTGAGTTTTCATTTCTGGAGAAAGATTTTTTTTATACTTTTGCTGTTAACAATTGTTGCGTGTTATTATTTTTTATTGAAAATTTTTAATGTTATGCATTTTGGAATTATTAGCTTGATTATCTAGTGATATGAAGTTAGGTTCTTTGTTAGACGTAATAAAAGACAGAAATCCTGAGGTTATATACCATTAGAAATATGGTAGTTGTGTCAGTTTGTACAACCGCCATGTCAGGCATTTTTTTTCAAATCAATTCAAACTGGAAAATATATTTTATCGCAACGATTTAAAAATATACATAATAATTCAAATAAAAAGTAGAATATACCTTGACATATTCCGTTGCTGTTTACAAGATATCCCGTTTCACATTCACATTTTATTTCATCTTGAGGATCCAATTTACAATCACCTTTAGCTCCAGTGCCACAGTTACATTCTAATAAAATAAGAAATAATATTTTTTTACTATTCAAAAAGAAATAAAAAACATATGTATATATATATTTATCCTAAAAATTTCTTAAAGTAAATACTGTTCTATGTGTTATTTAGAAATTGGGACGTATAAAAATATCTCTTGATATATTCATAACTCGAAATACACTTTTAAGAAAAAAAATGAAAAATTAAGTTTAAAGAGTTTGAAGGAAACCTATATTTATTACGAGAGTTTTTAACTTAGAAGTCTCATGAACATTTTAACGTATGGCCAACTGAGTTTTCTTTACTGGAAAAATATTTTTTTATACTATTGCTGTTGGATATCAATGCCCATTTTCCCATCACCCCTGCTTATTTGTAATGGAACAGCCCAAGCATATAACTTGTAACCTAGTGGTGGCAACACCCTGTCATTCATGTTTACAATCTTCATGTGATCGGTCCTGTATTCGTCTCAGTGGGTCAATATCGTAGGCATCCACTTAAATGTTCTGTTTTAAATATTAGTTTAGCTTGAACCTAAAGTTTAAATATATTTCAATAATGTCCTGTCTACCCTCGTGTGTTTATTTCTTTGCTAAAACACCTACATTGGTAATGGAGCCCAGATCGCATTTCCACTGCGCCCAGAACAGCGAGCAGTAGCGTTAGCCCTAACGGGGCAGCCATTTTGAAATTTTTTCGTTCTCGCATCAAGAAATCGTGATTCCTCCTCAAAAAGATGTCTTCGAACGCCATGAGCAACATCGAAAGACTGGGCAAGGAAAACTATGATACTTGGAAGCTTCAAATTGAAGCTATTTTGGTCAAAAATGATCATTGGAATTTTGTCAACGGAACGGAACCGAAACCAACGGATGACGAAGTGAAGATCACGAAATGGACAACAGAAGATCAAAAGGCCCGTGCGGATATTATTTTATCTATGTGTCCAAGTGAACTTTGCAACATTAAACACTGCAAAACTTCAAATGAAGTATGGGATAAATTAAAATCAATATACGAGTCTAAAGGTCCGGCTAAAAAAGCCACGTTGCTGAAACAGCTTCTATTTCGTAAAATGACTACGGAAAGTATGTCCATTCATTTAAACTCCTTTTTCGATACAGTTGATAAATTACTTCAAATGGAAATAGCAATCGCAGATGACCTCCTCTCAATTTTAATACTATATAGCATCCCGGACAACTTCGAAAATTTCCGGTGCGCAATAGAATCGAGAGACGAACTACCCAGGCCAGAAGCTCTGAAAATAAAACTTTTGGAAGAATACGAGTCAAGACAAGGAAAAGAAAATCAAGAAATCCACGTCCAAAACGCGTATTTTACTTCTAGAAGAAATCAGCAAAAATCGAACTGGCATGGTGAAAATCAAAACAAGAAATCGCAAAACAAGCAATTTCAAAATATAATCTGCGGATTTTGCAAGAAAAAGGGACATAAAACTGAATCATGTTTCAAGAAAATAGCGGAAAACAAATCTGCAAGACCTGAAAGAAAATGCGTGACACAGCGTGACGAGAGCGCGACAACAGCTATTTGCATGAACGCAAACGAAGAAAACAAGGCAATGTTCTTATTCGATAGTGGCGCGTCGTCCCATATGGTAAACAATGCAGATCTCTTCTTCGAATTTCACAAACAAACGAACTCCTACATCAAACTGGCAGTCGACAAAACTGCTAACATCACTGGAAAAGGATCCGTCCGAATTACAGTCCCCGACGTACAAGGTACGAAAACTGTTCGTCTTGAAAATGTGTTATGTGTTCCCGAACTGCAAACGAATTTGATTTCGACTGCAAAATGCACACGAAACAACCGTTCTGTTGTTTTCGATGCTCGCGAAGCAAAAATAATTGAAGAAGATGGATCTGTCATGTTGCGCGCAAAACGCATTGGAGATTTATATTATGTCGAACCAAACATAGAAACCGCTGCTGTCGTAACAGAATTTCAAATGTGGCATCAAAAATTTGGCCACTTAAATGAAAACGACTTAAAGAAATTGAAAACAGAAGAAATGGTACGAGGATTATCGTTCAACAACAGTGACTCTTTGAAGGACTGTCAAGTTTGTATTCAAGGTAAACAAACCGCTACTCCTTATCCGAAGAAGTCAAAATTTGTGAGTACAGATTTACTCGACCTGGTACATTCTGATTTATGCGGACCAATGAAAATTCCATCGCTTGGCGGATCACGATATTTTGTGACTTTTATCGACAACAAATCTCGCCATATCGAAATATTCTTTTTAAAATCTAAAGACGAAGCAAAAGACGCATTCGTGAAATATAAGGCCTGCGTAGAAAATCGTACAGGAAAGAAAATAAAAGTTCTTCGTACAGATATTGGCCTTGAGTACACTGGAAAAGAATTCGAAAAATTCTTACAAGAACAAGGAATACGCCGAGAAAAATCGGCCCCTTACTCACCAGAACAAAATGGCGTCGCAGAACGCGCAAATAGAACACTCGTCGAAATGGCGCGTTGTTTACTAATCCAAGCAAATTTGGATGTAAAGTTCTGGGCTGAAGCGATTCGAACCAGTGCTTATCTACGAAATCGATGCCCTTCACGAAGCGTCATGCAGAAAAGAACTCCATTTGAAATATTTTTTGGAAGAAAACCAACTGCATCATACTTCAAAGTTTTCGGACAGAAAGCATTCGTCTTGAACAAGCACTATAAAGCCAAATTCGACGCACGATCTGAAATGTGCATCTTCATAGGTTATTCTGAAGTTTCAAAGGCATATAGGTTCTGGCACGAACCGACGAGATCAGTCATTGTCTCGCGCGACGCGAGATTCGTACAAGAGTTCAATTCAAACGTTGAATTTAACGAAAAAGAGCTGGAATACTTTTTCCCCATTAGTGGCGATTCGACTGATACAT
Source organism: Troglohyphantes excavatus (assembly GCA_963932185.1). Classification (NCBI taxonomy): domain Eukaryota; kingdom Metazoa; phylum Arthropoda; class Arachnida; order Araneae; family Linyphiidae; genus Troglohyphantes; species Troglohyphantes excavatus. Next base: position 24,866,972 of record OZ010670.1, on the reverse strand, counting down.
CTACCGGCGAAGATCCAGAGAGGGTTTTTATTCCTGAAGTCTCGCAGCATAATGGGGAATCACCACCAGATAGAGCTCTCTCCCCGCGACCTTCGACGTCACGAAACGAAGAGCAAGACATTTTCCCCTCGGTAGCAGATTCAAATGAACTCTCGCAACCAGATGAGAATGTTTCAGATTCTGAACTCTCGGAACCAAACGATCTTCCGAAAAGACTTGCCGGCCGGCCAAGAATTATTCATACTGGAAGGCGCGGCCGTCCTAGCAAGGAATTTCATTACGCTAAATCAGCTGATCCAAACAGCTGTTCTTCTCCGACTGTTAAGCAAGCACTAAATAGTGATCAAAGGGATAAATGGGTCAATGCCATGGAGGAAGAATTCTTTTCGCTCGAAAATGAATGCGCTTGGGTTCTTGTTGATAGACCTAAAAACAAAAAGGTCATCCCCTCTAAATTTGTTTTGAAGACAAAGTTCAATTCAGATGGAAGTGTAGAAAAATTAAAGGCGCGATTGGTAGCCCTAGGTTGTACACAGAAACCCGGCATTGACTTTGAGGAAAATTTTTCTCCCGTCGCCAGATTAAGTTCAATTCGAACTGTTTTGTCATATGCTGTTGAAAATGATTTAATTGCTCATCAACTGGATTTCGTGATGGCATACATAAATGGAGATTTAAAAGAGACTGTATACATGGAATTACCTGAAAATTTCAAGGAATTGTATGAAAAAGATAAAGTTTGTTTACTCAAGAGATCGCTCTATGGATTGAAACAATCTGGAAGACAGTGGTACAACAAATTAGATGAGAAGCTAAATGCTTTACATTTCAAACCGCTCATCTCCGATAAATGTGTTTATCGTCTAAAAACCGCCACTGAGGAAGTGATCATCATTGTGTATGTAGATGACTTGATTGTCTTATCTTCAAGCAAATCTTCCTATGAGAAAGTCAGAGATGACCTGTCTGCAGCATTCAAAATGAAGGACTTAGGTCCATTGCATTATTGCTTAGGAATCGAATTTAAGCAATGCAAAGATAGCATCATTATGTCTAAACGAAAATATATTGAAGACACATTGCATAAATTCAAAATGCAAGATGCTAAACCAGTTGCGTGTCCAATGGATTGCAGCAAGAAACTCACGAAGGATATGTGCCCTCAAAATGATGATGAAATTTCGGAAATGAGAGATATACCATATCGATCTCTCATTGGCTCATTAATGTACTTGTCGGTAGCCACGAGACCCGACATCACTCATGCAGTGAACTTTTTGAGCCAATTCAATAACAACCCAGGAAAAGATCACTGGATAGCTGCAAAAAGAATCTTAAGGTACTTAAAAGGCACTCAACATCAATCAATAATTTTCAAGAAAAATGGTGAACATCTCAAAGCCTTCGTCGATGCAGACTGGGCATCAGATGTAAATGACCGAAAATCCTACACCGGTTTTGTCCTACAATTGTCCGGAGGACCAATCAGTTGGGAATCCCGAAAACAGCGCTCTGTGGCATTGTCAACGACGGAATCGGAGTACATCGCCTTGTCGGAGATCTCGAAGGAAATCGTTCATCTTAGAAAATTTCTGGGTGAACTGTCACCGAAATATGTGTCTGCACCCACGATTGTGATGTCTGATAATCAGTCAGCTCAGAAATTAGTCAAAAATCCTGTCTTTCATAGCAAAACTAAACACATCGACATCAGGTATCATTTCGTTCGCGAAATTTATGAGCGTGGAGATATCGATGTAAAATATTTGTGCTCAGAAAATATGCCAGCTGATGTGTTGACAAAAGGATTAAGTGTTCCTAAACACAAGAATTGCTGTAAATTGATTGGATTGTCAGATTTCATTTTTTAATTATTACATAATTGTGTAATATTCTATTGTTTATATGTATTTGTTTCTGTAAAAATAAACATTGTAAAGGGGAATTGTTGGATATCAATGCCCATTTTCCCATCACCCCTGCTTATTTGTAATGGAACAGCCCAAGCATATAACTTGTAACCTAGTGGTGGCAACACCCTATCATTCATGTTTACAATCTTCATGTGATCGGTCCTGTATTCGTCTCAGTGGGTCAATATCGTAGGCATCCACTTAAATGTTCTGTTTTAAATATTAGTTTAGATTGAACCTAAAGTTTAAATATATTTCAATAATGTCCTGTCTACCCTCGTGTGTTTATTTCTTTGCTAAAACACCTACAATTGCTGTTAACAATTGTTGTGTTTTATTATTTTTAGTGAAATTTTTTAATGTTATGCATTTTGGAATTCTTAGCCTGATTATCTAGTGATATGACGTTAAGTTCTTTATTAGACGTAATAAAAGACAGAAATTCCGAGGTTAAATACCGTTAGAAATATGGTATTTTTGTACAACCGCCATGACAAACATTTTTTTAAATTAATTCAAACTGGAAAATATATTTTATCGCAACGATTTAAAAAAAATACATAATAATAAAAATAAAAAGTAGAATATACCTTGACATTTTCCGTTGCTATTTACAAGATATCCCGTTTCACATTCACATTTTATTTTATTTTGGAGATCCAATGTACAAGCACCTATTGCTCCAGTGCCACAGATACATTCTAATAAAATAAGAAAAAAATATTTTTACACTATTCAAAAAGAAATAAAAAATCTTGTATATATATATTTATCCTATGAAATATTCAAAGTAAATACTATTCTATTTGTTATTTAGCAAATGAGACGCATAAAAAATATCTGTTGATATTTTCATAAATTGAAATAAACATTTAAGAAAAAAATTATAAAAATTAAGTTTAAAGAGTTTGAAATTTTTTTTATTTATTACGAAACTTTTTATATTAATTGGTGCATTAACATTTTAACGTATGACCATCTGAGTTTTCATTTCTGGAGAAAGATTTTTTTTATACTTTTGCTGTTAACAATTGTTGCGTGTTATTATTTTTTATTGAAAATTTTTAATGTTATGCATTTTGGAATTATTAGCTTGATTATCTAGTGATATGAAGTTAAGTTCTTTGTTAGACGTAATAAAAGACAGAAATCCTGAGGTTATATACCATTAGAAATATGGTAGTTGTGTCAGTTTGTACAACCGCCATGTCAGACATTTTTTTTAAATCAATTCAAACTGGAAAATATATTTTATCGCAACGATTTAAAAATATACATAATAATTCAAATAAAAAGTAGAATATACCTTGACATATTCCGTTGCTGTTTACAAGATATCCCGTTTCACATTCACATTTTATTTCATCTTGAGGATCCAATTTACAATCACCTTTAGCTCCAGTGCCACAGTTACATTCTAATAAAATAAGAAATAATATTTTTTTACTATTCAAAAAGAAATAAAAAACATATGTATATATATATATATTTATCCTAAAAATTTCTTAAAGTAAATACTGTTCTATGTGTTATTTAGAAATTGGGACGTATAAAAATATCTCTTGATATATTCATAACTCGAAATACACTTTTAAGAAAAAAAATGAAAACTTAAGTTTTGAAGGAAACCTATATTTATTACGAAAGTTTTTAACTTAGAAGTCTCATGAACATTTTAACGTATGGCCAACTGAGTTTTCTTTACTGGAAAAATATTTTTTTATACTATTGCTGTTAACAATTGTTGTGTTTTATTATTTTTAGTGAAATTTTTTAATGTTATGCATTTTGGAATTATTAGCCTGATTATCTAGTGATATGAAGTTAAGTTCTTTGTTATACGTAATAAAAGACAGAAATCCTGAGGTTATATACCATTAGAAATATGGTAGTTGTGTCAGTTTGTACAACCGCCATGTCAGACATTTTTTTTCAAATCAATTCAAACTGGAAAATATATTTTATTGCAACGATTTAAAAATATACATAATAATTCAAATAAAAAGTAGAATATACCTTGACATATTCCGTTGCTGTTTACAAGATATCCCGTTTCACATTCACATTTTATTTCATCTTGAGAATCCAATTTACAATCACCTTTAGCTCCAGTGCCACAGTTACATTCTAATAAAATAAGAAATAATATTTTTTTACTATTCAAAAAGAAATAAAAAACATATGTATATATATATATATTTATCCTAAAAATTTCTTAAAGTAAATACTGTTCTATGTGTTATTTAGAAATTGGGACGTATAAAAATATCTCTTGATATATTCATAACTCGAAATACACTTTTAAGAAAAAAAATGAAAAATTAAGTTTAAAGAGTTTGAAGGAAACCTATATTTATTACGAGAGTTTTTAACTTAGAAGTCTCATGAACATTTTAACGTATGGCCAACTGAGTTTTCTTTACTGGAAAAATATTTTTTTATACTATTGCTGTTAACAATTGTTGTGTTTTATTATTTTTAGTGAAATTTTTTAATGTTATGCATTTTGGAATTATTAGCCTGATTATCTAGTGATATGACGTTAAGTTCTTTATTAGACGTAATAAAAGACAGAAATTCCGAGGTTAAATACCGTTAGAAATATGGTATTTTTGTACAACCGCCATGACAAACATTTTTTTAAATTAATTCAAACTGGAAAATATATTTTATCGCAACGATTTAAAAAAAATACATAATAATAAAAATAAAAAGTAGAATATACCTTGACATTTTCCGTTGCTATTTACAAGATATCCCGTTTCACATTCACATTTTATTTTATTTTGGAGATCCAATGTACAAGCACCTATTGCTCCAGTGCCACAGATACATTCTAATAAAATAAGAAAAAAATATTTTTACACTATTCAAAAAGAAATAAAAAATCTTGTATATATATATTTATCCTATGAAATATTCAAAGTAAATACTATTCTATTTGTTATTTAGCAAATGAGACGCATAAAAAATATCTGTTGATATTTTCATAAATTGAAATAAACATTTAAGAAAAAAATTATAAAAATTAAGTTCAAAGAGTTTGAAATTTTTTTTATTTATTACGAAACTTTTTATATTAATTGGTGCATTAACATTTTAACGTATGACCATCTGAGTTTTCATTTCTGGAGAAAGATTTTTTTTATACTTTTGCTGTTAACAATTGTTGCGTGTTATTATTTTTTATTGAAAATTTTTAATGTTATGCATTTTGGAATTATTAGCTTGATTATCTAGTGATATGAAGTTAAGTTCTTTGTTAGACGTAATAAAAGACAGAAATCCTGAGGTTATATACCATTAGAAATATGGTAGTTGTGTCAGTTTGTACAACCGCCATGTCAGACATTTTTTTTCAAATCAATTCAAACTGGAAAATATATTTTATTGCAACGATTTAAAAATATACATAATAATTCAAATAAAAAGTAGAATATACCTTGACATATTCCGTTGCTGTTTACAAGATATCCCGTTTCACATTCACATTTTATTTCATCTTGAGAATCCAATTTACAATCACCTTTAGCTCCAGTGCCACAGTTACATTCTAATAAAATAAGAAATAATATTTTTTTACTATTCAAAAAGAAATAAAAAACATATGTATATATATATATATATTTATCCTAAAAATTTCTTAAAGTAAATACTGTTCTATGTGTTATTTAGAAATTGGGACGTATAAAAATATCTCTTGATATATTCATAACTCGAAATACACTTTTAAGAAAAAAAATGAAAAATTAAGTTTAAAGAGTTTGAAGGAAACCTATATTTATTACGAGAGTTTTTAACTTAGAAGTCTCATGAACATTTTATCGTATGGCCAACTGAGTTTTCTTTACTGGAAAAATATTTTTTTATACTATTGCTGTTAACAATTGTTGTGTTTTATTATTTTTAGTGAAATTTTTTAATGTTATGCATTTTGGAATTATTAGCCTGATTATCTAGTGATATGACGTTAAGTTCTTTATTAGACGTAATAAAAGACAGAAATTCCGAGGTTAAATACCGTTAGAAATATGGTATTTTTGTACAACCGCCATGACAAACATTTTTTTAAATTAATTCAAACTGGAAAATATATTTTATCGCAACGATTTAAAAAAAATACATAATAATAAAAATAAAAAGTAGAATATACCTTGACATTTTCCGTTGCTATTTACAAGATATCCCGTTTCACATTCACATTTTATTTTATTTTGGAGATCCAATGTACAAGCACCTATTGCTCCAGTGCCACAGATACATTCTAATAAAATAAGAAAAAAATATTTTTACACTATTCAAAAAGAAATAAAAAATCTTGTATATATATATTTATCCTATGAAATATTCAAAGTAAATACTATTCTATTTGTTATTTAGCAAATGAGACGCATAAAAAATATCTGTTGATATTTTCATAAATTGAAATAAACATTTAAGAAAAAAATTATAAAAATTAAGTTTAAAGAGTTTGAAATTTTTTTTATTTATTACGAAACTTTTTATATTAATTGGTGCATTAACATTTTAACGTATGACCATCTGAGTTTTCATTTCTGGAGAAAGATTTTTTTTATACTTTTGCTGTTAACAATTGTTGCGTGTTATTATTTTTTATTGAAAATTTTTAATGTTATGCATTTTGGAATTATTAGCTTGATTATCTAGTGATATGAAGTTAAGTTCTTTGTTAGACGTAATAAAAGACAGAAATCCTGAGGTTATATACCATTAGAAATATGGTAGTTGTGTCAGTTTGTACAACCGCCATGTCAGACATTTTTTTTCAAATCAATTCAAACTGGAAAATATATTTTATCGCAACGATTTAAAAATATACATAATAATTCAAATAAAAAGTAGAATATACCTTGACATATTCCGTTGCTGTTTACAAGATATCCCGTTTCACATTCACATTTTATTTCATCTTGAGAATCCAATTTACAATCACCTTTAGCTCCAGTGCCACAGTTACATTCTAATAAAATAAGAAATCATATTTTTTTACTATTCAAAAAGAAATAAAAAACATATGTATATATATATATTTATCCTAAAAATTTCTTAAAGTAAATACTGTTCTATGTGTTATTTAGAAATTGGGACGTATAAAAATATCTCTTGATATATTCATAACTCGAAATACACTTTTAAGAAAAAAAATGAAAACTTAAGTTTTGAAGGAAACCTATATTTATTACGAAAGTTTTTAACTTAGAAGTCTCATGAACATTTTAACGTATGGCCAACTGAGTTTTCTTTACTGGAAAAATATTTTTTTATACTATTGCTGTTAACAATTGTTGTGTTTTATTATTTTTAGTGAAATTTTTTAATGTTATGCATTTTGGAATTATTAGCCTGATTATCTAGTGATATGAAGTTAAGTTCTTTGTTATACGTAATAAAAGACAGAAATCCTGAGGTTATATACCATTAGAAATATGGTAGTTGTGTCAGTTTGTACAACCGCCATGTCAGACATTTTTTTTCAAATCAATTCAAACTGGAAAATATATTTTATCGCAACGATTTAAAAATATACATAATAATTCAAATAAAAAGTAGAATATACCTTGACATATTCCGTTGCTGTTTACAAGATATCCCGTTTCACATTCACATTTTATTTTATTTTGGAGATCCAATGTACAAGCACCTATTGCTCCAGTGCCACAGATACATTCTAATAAAATAAGAAAAAAATATTTTTATACTATTCAAAATGTATACTGCGATATTATAGAATCCTCCTTTGTGGGAGATGCGTGTTACATGGCGGTCTTGATAGCGTGGTCAGTGAAACATTGGACGTAGTACTAAAACATATTTATTCCGGAATGAAAGTAAACATAACAAGTTAACAGAACATAATTCGAAGCCGCCAGTGAACTGACATCCACAGTATTTATACTGCCGAAACCGAGCGTCGATGTGTGCGCATGCAATGCGCGATACTGTCGAGACTGTGCGTCGATGTGTGCGCATGCAATGCGTCAAATCACAACACTCCTTTCTCCCAGTTAATGTGTCACAAAGTCTCTGTATCTCTCTTGCTTCCGAATCGTTCGTTTTGGACGTGATTGTGGAAGATCAGGTGCTTGTTGACACACAAATGGAACACTTCGACTCTGTTTCACTGTAGAAGTTGAAGGTTGGCCATTAGACAACTCTGACGGCTCTTCCTGATCCACAGTTGGCATAACTGGCTCAGAAGCCTGTGATGGCAAGAGGAGTGTAGGACTATTGGATAGTGGAGCACGCATCATCTGGTCAACATGACGACGCACTATCTCTCCAGAAACAGTAGCAGCTCGATAAGACACAGGACCTGTCGGCTGAGTCACTACAGCTGGAATCCACTCTGGACCCTGAGAATAGTTTCGGATCATCACAGGATCATCCACCTCGAACTGTCGCAATGGTCGATGACTAGTTTCCTCAAAAGCTAGTTCCTGCTTCTCCCTCTGATCTTTTAGGAAATCTGGGTGCAGCCTGTCTACGCAGCTTCTTAGTCGTCTTCCCATCAACAGCTCCCCAGGACTATGTCCAGTGACGGTGGAAGGCGTGATATGTTGGTGCAGAAGGAACTGAGCAAGACGTTTCCTCCACGTTCCCTTCACGATACGCCTTAGAGAGTCCTTGGTACTCTGGACGACTCGTTCTGCTTGTCCATTGCCAGCAGAACGTCGAGGAGGAATCAGCACCCTACGGACAGCATTTCCATCTAGAAAATCTCCATATTCTTTCGATTGGAATGGTGGTCCAATGTCTGAGACTACGACGTCGGGAATACCATGAGTTGCGAAAATGTCTCTTAAAACAACAATGGTTGATGATGCAGTTGTTGAGGACATTTCTTTCACTTCTGTATATTTGGAGAAGGAATCTACAACTACCAGGAACTTGCGTCCTTGGAACGGACCAGCAAAGTCCTGGACCATGGAACTGTGGTGATTTCCCATGGATGTACAGGAGCTCGTGGTGGTGCATGCCTCGTTTCTTGGCATGACAGACAACCTGCCACATGACCTTAAATTTCAGTGTCTATGTGTGGCCACCATACGTAGCATCGAGCTAGAGCTTTCATGCGCTCAACTCCTGGATGTGCCAGACGCAGCTCCCGCAACACGAGTTGACGTCCCCTTTCAGGTATTACTACTCTATTTCCCCAAAGGAGACAATTCTTATGAGCTGACAACTCGCTCCTTTTCCGGAAATACTTATTAAATTCCGAACCCAGCTCTCGTTCTGGCCATCCCCTTAACACAAAACTTAGAACCCTTGATAAGATCGGATCCCTACACGTAAATCTAGCAATTTCCCTGGCACTTAAGGGAGGACATTCGAGGTCTTCCATGAAAAGAACCTCATATGGGGGAGGAACCTCAGAATCCGGTACTGTCTTTGGAATTCTACTTAACGCATCCGCGTTCCCTATTTTCTTCCCTGGCCTATGAATGAGGGAAAAATCATACGCATTTAACATGAGAGACCAGCGTAGCATTCGGGGAGAAACAATCTCGGGAGTTGCTTTCGTACGACTAAATAACCCCAACAATGGTTGATGGTCAGTAACTACTGTGAACGTATGCCCATAAAGGAAATGATGAAATTTCTTAATAGCCGAAACAATGGCAAGTGCCTCTTTATCTATCTGCGGGTAATTCCGCTCTGTTGATGTCAAAGTTCTGGACGAAAATGCAACTAGTGCTTCCCGTCTATCCTGCAACTTATGACTTAACACAGCCCCTACACCGTAAGGAGATGCATCGTATGTAAGAACTACTGGTAACGATGCATCGAGAGGCACAAGCACTTTGGAAGAAGAAATCCAATCCTTTAAGTCATTAAAGGCATCTGTATGCATTTTTGTCCACTTAAACTCAGCATTGTTGTCCAACAACCTATGTAAAGGCTCAGCAATTGTAGCTTTATTCTCAAGAAATCCATGATAAAAGTAAATTAAGCCTAGAAATGCACGCAAGCGCTGTTTATCAGTAGGAAATGGTACAGCACGAATAGCTTCGACCTTAGATTTAGATGGATATATACCCTCTTTATTGACACGATACCCCCAGAAAATCCACTTCTTTTACCCCGAAAAGACAGTTTTCTTTTTTTGCACGTAAACCAGCCTTTTTAAGCCTACTGAGAACTTCAGTTAATCGGCACGCTAACTCTTCACGTGTTTCTGCACGAACTAGGACATCGTCAAAATATGGTATTACCCCCTCTAATCCTGCAAAAAGCTCTTCCATTAAACTCTGAAAAAGTCCCGGAGCTACATTTACTCCAAATTGAAGTCTATTTACCTTAAAAGCTCCCTTGTGAGTTATTATAGTCTGAGCCTCCGCAGATTCTTTATCTACACGCAGCTGTAAATAAGCCTGGGCCAAATCAATTTTTGCATAAAACCCACCCCCTTTTAAATTAGTTAATAAGTTATTAATTGCTGGTATCGGATAGGAGAATGCTGCCATAGCCTTATTAAGTGTGGTTTTATAATCTCCACAGAGTCTCACCTGCCCAGATGGTTTTAACACAGGAACTACTGGAGCAGCCCACTTTGGATTATTATAAGGCTCTATAACTCCCTCTTCAAGAAGCTCTTTTAAAGCAGTTTCTATTTTTGCCCTAAATGCTAGTGGGACATTCCTGGCCTTACACCTGATAGGTGGAACCCTGGAGTCTATAGGTAGCTTAACCTCTGGACCAGTGTAAGCCCCTAACCCCTCACTAAATACTTCATGAAATTCATTCACTACTTCCAGAAAAGGGTCAGAAATTGAATTTATCCCACTTATAGATATGCCTAAAGGATCAAACCATGAATACCCCAGAATGTTTGTGCAATTAAACTTTGCGACTAAAAGTTCCAATTCTGGGTTGAAATTTTTAAACTGAACTCCAACAGTGCATCTCCCAGCAAGGTTTATGTTGTTTTTCTGGAAATCGCGTAATTTTACCGAAGTACTACTTAATTTTGGCCTTTTAGATCCAAAACTCTGTTTAAAGGTATTACAAGAAATTATGGAGTAGTAGGACCCGGAATCTACCTCCATGTTAATCTCATGTCCCTCCAGTTTAACAACAACATTGTCTTTAAGGGAACTGCACTGCAAAGAATTTAAACAGTAATCATTTTTTAAAGAACTGACCACATCTATGCCATGTAATTTCCGGAAATTCGGATTTTTAGGCTCGTTGCATTTTTTACGGCAGACACTTTCAATGTGCCCTTTATTTCAATGTGCCCACTTACAAGCCCTGCAGTTTGCATCTCTAAATCTGCAATTTACACGTTCATGTTGTTCTCCGCATCCAAAACAAACATTTTTGGTTGAAAATTTTGCCCCTTTACTGTACTCCGATCTTTGTTTACGTTCGCTTTTGCCTTTTCCCGACTTCACGTAATCCAAGAATTCATTACCCGCGACCCGTCCCGAATTCAAAGAATGCATACTTTTAACTTGAGAAGCAGCAGATTCGTGGACCAAAGCTTTAGAAACGGCATCCTCAAGAGTTAAACTCGTTTCCGATAACAACCGCCTCTGCACGCCCTCGTCTCGTTTCCGATAACAACCGCCTCTGCAATGCGTCAAATCACAACAATGCGCTGGCTCCTATTTTGAAAATTATTCCAATGGCGAATGAAAACACCCACCAAATCGTCAAACACTTTGCGGTGCCGTTATATTTCAAAGTGAAAAAACAACACGAGCGAAGGGACCCCTTTGAAATTTATAAGCGGTAAGACATGCACTATTCTAAACTTCCGGAGAAAAATTGTATAAATGTCATGGTGTTTTTTAAATTCTCCATACACCATCATGCAGAGGCCAGAGTTGGACCAGCAAGCGTGCATAGATCACTATTGCAATCAAACTGGTGGTTACTTCGCTTCTGATTATCCAATCCAAAGAGGCTATGGATTCGCAAGCCTGCGTAGATTCGCTATACCGATACTCAAAAGAGTAGGGAAATATCTAGGCAAACGCCTGCTTTCAACAGGTCAAAACGTTTTAGAAGACATGGATGCCGGGAAATCTTTCAAAGACGCCGCTAGAGACCGATTTCGAGAATCAGCCCAAAGTGTGAAACATGATGTAATCCGCAAATTGCAGACCGGACGAGGGGTAAAAAGGAAGAAACACATTTCGAAAAAACAGATCAAGAGGCGTAAGCGTTGCTCAAAGGACGTCTTTTCATAGATCCTAAAGATGGAACGCTGCTACTGTACTAAATCAGAGCTGGAATTATTTAAGCCGGCCGACGTCGTTATGGGAATGACGCGGTCAGCGCTTGTAGAATTTCATCCAATCGCGACGATTAGTAATAACAACAAACTCGAGTTTCTATTACCAGGCCTGGGTGAATCGTATTATGATCTATCACACATATTTTTAAAAGTCCAGGCAAAAATTGTAAAATCCGATGGAACCGCACTAGCCGCTGGAGACAAATGCGGACCGGTCAATTATTTATTGAATTCAATGTTTTCAGAATGTCACGTCTCGTTGAACGACCGTCAAATTTCTTCAGAAAATAACTACGCATACAAGGCTATGATACAAGCCCTTCTATTTCACACCGAGCAATCTCAGAAAAATTTATTAAACGCCGCTTTACTCGAAAAAGACACGGACGGTCATTACAACGATGTAGATGTCGGCGGCGGGTCTAACGAAGGGTTGAAAAAGCGTTATGCGCGCCCGAAGGACGGTAAAATCTTTGAAATGGTAGGAGCGCTGCATCTAGACATTTGCGACCAGAGCAGATTGCTATTAAACGGGATTTCAGTAAGAATCAAACTCGAAAAATCTAAACATGCTTTTGCATTAATGGCTAGTACAGGCGATTTTCATTTGAATATTGAAAATGCGAGTATCTTCGCTAGAAGATGTGAGATAACAGGATCGGTTCTGGTAGCTCACGAAACGGCATTGGAAAGTGCACTCGTTCAAATGCCATTCACAAGGGTTGAATTGAAAACATTTACATTGTCGTCCGGGATTAAAAGTCTAACGATTCCCAATGCTATAACAGGGATACTCCCATCTCGCGTGACGTTAGCAACTGTAGGAAATGCAAATTTCAATGGGGATATTCGCAAAAATCCTTTCGCCTTTCAAAATTTTAATCTAAGTTACGTCTTGTTGACTGAAAATGGGGTACAAATCCCGACTACTGCATATGCGCCGAATTACACTAGCGATTTGTATACACGAAATTACCTAAGTATTTTCACAGAGTTGAATACATACGACACTGCGATTTCATTCGGAGAATTCAAGAATTCGCTAAATTTCACAGTTTTTGATCTGACACAGGATAAAAGCGCAAGCGATCCTTTTAATAACATCAGTCGTAACGGTGACTTAAGTGTGCATCTAAAATTCGCTGAAAATCTCCCCGAGACTGTGATTCTGCTCGTATATATCGAAACCCAGGCTCTGATTGAAATAGATAAATCTCGAAGTGTGTACACCGATTACTAAAATGAACGCGTCTACTTTAACCAGACTGTCATTGGCTGACCCGAAAATAAAAATTCATTTCGGAGGTGTCTTCGCTAGAGATAAACTACCATGCCAGAGAAAGCACTTTCGAAGTGTGTGAATAGAACCCCCCCCCCCCCCCATAGCCAGTTTAAAATCAAAATTATTTTTTTTAAAAATAATAAGGGTAAAAAAAAAAAAAAAAATTCTCTGATTTCTATAGAGAAAACACACGTCTCATTTCCTGGTCTAACCCACATGCAGGCACGTCGCACCGAGGGTGTTTGGTGGAAGTTCGACCTCCCCCCCCCCCCCCCAATAATTTAGAAACCCTAAAAGTTGTGAATTTCAAGGTTTGAAAAATTTATGTCTGAAGAAAATTAATATTTTCAACAAATTAAAGCAAAAACACCAAGATTGTTATGGGAAAATTGTCCAACTTGTAAAATTAAACTTAAATTCGTGTGTTTGGTCTCAGAGTTTACGCACACTTTATACCGATATGACACTAAGGCTCCCAAGGCTACAGATGGAGTTGACTAATGCAGTCTGCAGCCGACACAACGCCAGTACCGGAACTGTTTTATAAATTGCATAGTAATTTTTTATTGCATCAAGCGAAAAAAAAATTTAACCGTTGCATAACTTTCTTAAAAAAAGAATCCCACATTTTAAATATATAATGAATTCTTTAAATTAAGGAGCAATGTTTTCAGATTTCCAGATAGGTAGGCGCCCTAAAAAAATGCTCGCATCCGCTCATTCTGTTGTTCTTTATTGTCAAAGCTATATTATATGTTTTAACGTTCAGCTTATCATTTAAAGAATTTTAAAAGATATGGCGTTGCTCTTTATGCGAACGTCACACAGTGTTCTTTTTATTAAAATAACTTCTCTTTTAATAGTGTTAGGTGTGATTGTCTAAATCAAAATCCTCTCCTTTTTATTCGAAAATCACTTTTGTTTCATATAAACTGGTTTTGCCTTCCACAATGTAAAATTTCTTCGATCTAATATTCGAAGCGCCATGGCGCTTTGAATATATGGGACTGGCGGGGCGCGCCAGTCCCATATAAATGTATCGTCTCGTGTCTAGGATTTTTTTTTCGTTTTGTAATTGGTTAGTTGAACCTTCCCATATTGTGTCCTGATATTGTGTAATGTTGACGCAGTGCGTTTTCCATTGTGTTTTTTTATATATATATATATATATATATATATTTTTACCGGTTTCTAATAGAAACTTCCAGAACATTTCGATGGTTTCTTTTATTTAAATCACCCTTCGGTTAAAAAAAATCAGTTTTCTGAGAGGTTGTATGTATCTCATTTGCCATTTAAATTTGAAAATCACTCCAGTACTGCATGTGCTTGCTAGACTTATCTGAATTACCATTTTCACGGTATGCCGTCATCAAAACATAAACTATTGAAAGATTCAAGACAAAAGAAAGGAGCATCGTGCAAAAAATTTGCTGATATGTTTAAAGTATGGATATGTTTAAAGTATGTACTACTTTTCTTATTCAAATATTTTTGGTTTATTGAGATTATCGTTAAAAATACCCAAACCAAAACTAACTAATTTTTTATTCAATTACATTTACAAATTAGTTTTCTGTCACTCAGGCGTGTTACTTTTAACGAGGAAACGCGGTTTTCCGCTTTTTTTTAAAAAGTTTGGGTTTTGTTCATTTTCAAGGTTGATGCACATTCGTTTGAAAAAATGTATGGTTAAAGTTATGTTATATTCAACTATTAAATACAAAGGGCACATAATGGAAAAGTTGGCTTCATTTACGAAGGGTGGGGTCAGCAGATTCTCGTTTAAATTTGTGTTCATAACCTTTTTCTGGATTTTTTTCTGCGGCGCTGCATCTCGTGTTGATGATTAGGCAAGCATTTTACCATTGTCTAGCTTCACAGATTCTACAAATTAATGTTTTTTTTACGAGCAACGCCAATTTCCGTTATGATTTTGCCGCAATGCGCCGTTTTGCTGCGTCACGCAACCAATGAAACCTCTTCCCCCCCATGTCACGCCACAGTCATGCATGATAAAATTAAACGGAAAATAATAATTATTTTGTTATTTTTAATTATATAATAAAGAATTATTTACAAATTTAAAATTACTACTTAATATTTATTATTAACAATTAAAATTGCTTCAATCCGGAACCCCTATCAATATTTAGCTGCAGACTTAAATCCCAGTAAAATGTCAGCCAGGTTTGTTAGTAATTTAAATTAGGAAATGACTAAAGATTAACTTGCAAATATTAAGCTTCTAATTTACATCTTATTTATAATTTATAAATATATTTAATTAATTAAAATTAATAATTATAATTTTAATTTAAAACTATTGCTTAAATTAAAAAATATCATAAATTAAATTTACTAATTTAAAATTACTACTTAACATTTTTTATGATTAATTAAAATTACTAATTTAAAATATTAATAAAAATTGCTGATTTTAAATTATTAATTAAATTTTTTTCAAATTATTAATTAAATTTTATTCAAATTATTAATTACTTTTTATTCAAATTATTCATTAAAATTATTAGTTAAAAATTGTTCAAATCAATTATTAATAAAAAAATTATTTGGTTTTGGTCAGACCAAAAATAATTTATGTTGTTCTTTATTGTCAAAGCTATATTATATGTTTTAACGTTCAGCTTATCATTTAAAGAATTTTAAAAGATATGGCGTTGCTCTTTATGCGAACGTCACACAGTGTTCTTTTTATTAAAATAACTTCTCTTTTAATAGTGTTAGGTGTGATTGTCTAAATCAAAATCCTCTCCTTTTTATTCGAAAATCACTTTTGTTTCATATAAACTGGTTTTGCCTTCCACAATGTAAAATTTCTTCGATCTAATATTCGAAGCGCCATGGCGCTTTGAATATATGGGACTGGCGGGGCGCGCCAGTCCCATATAAATGTATCGTCTCGTGTCTAGGATTTTTTTTTCGTTTTGTAATTGGTTAGTTGAACCTTCCCATATTGTGTCCTGATATTGTGTAATGTTGACGCAGTGCGTTTTCCATTGTGTTTTTTTATATATATATATATATATATATATATTTTTACCGGTTTCTAATAGAAACTTCCAGAACATTTCGATGGTTTCTTTTATTTAAATCACCCTTCGGTTAAAAAAATCAGTTTTCTGAGAGGTTGTATGTATCTCATTTGCCATTTAAATTTGAAAATCACTCCAGTACTGCATGTGCTTGCTAGACTTATCTGAATTACCATTTTCACGGTATGCCGTCATCAAAACATAAACTATTGAAAGATTCAAGACAAAAGAAAGGAGCATCGTGCAAAAAATTTGCTGATATGTTTAAAGTATGGATATGTTTAAAGTATGTACTACTTTTCTTATTCAAATATTTTTGGTTTATTGAGATTATCGTTAAAAATACCCAAACCAAAACTAACTAATTTTTTATTCAATTACATTTACAAATTAGTTTTCTGTCACTCAGGCGTGTTACTTTTAACGAGGAAACGCGGTTTTCCGCTTTTTTTTAAAAAGTTTGGGTTTTGTTCATTTTCAAGGTTGATGCACATTCGTTTGAAAAAATGTATGGTTAAAGTTATGTTATATTCAACTATTAAATACAAAGGGCACATAATGGAAAAGTTGGCTTCATTTACGAAGGGTGGGGTCAGCAGATTCTCGTTTAAATTTGTGTTCATAACCTTTTTCTGGATTTTTTTCTGCGGCGCTGCATCTCGTGTTGATGATTAGGCAAGCATTTTACCATTGTCTAGCTTCACAGATTCTACAAATTAATGTTTTTTTTACGAGCAACGCCAATTTCCGTTATGATTTTGCCGCAATGCGCCGTTTTGCTGCGTCACGCAACCAATGAAACCTCTTCCCCCCCATGTCACGCCACAGTCATGCATGATAAAATTAAACGGAAAATAATAATTATTTTGTTATTTTTAATTATATAATAAAGAATTATTTACAAATTTAAAATTACTACTTAATATTTATTATTAACAATTAAAATTGCTTCAATCCGGAACCCCTATCAATATTTAGCTGCAGACTTAAATCCCAGTAAAATGTCAGCCAGGTTTGTTAGTAATTTAAATTAGGAAATGACTAAAGATTAACTTGCAAATATTAAGCTTCTAATTTACATCTTATTTATAATTTATAAATATATTTAATTAATTAAAATTAATAATTATAATTTTAATTTAAAACTATTGCTTAAATTAAAAAATATCATAAATTAAATTTACTAATTTAAAATTACTACTTAACATTTTTTATGATTAATTAAAATTACTAATTTAAAATATTAATAAAAATTGCTGATTTTAAATTATTAATTAAATTTTTTTCAAATTATTAATTAAATTTTATTCAAATTATTAATTACTTTTTATTCAAATTATTCATTAAAATTATTAGTTAAAAATTGTTCAAATCAATTATTAATAAAAAAATTATTTGGTTTTGGTCAGACCAAAAATAATTTATGACCCCCCCCCCCCTCCCCCCCCTCCCCCCCCCCCCCCATCGAAGAATCCAGGCTACGCCACTGCCCGAATTGTAATAATATGAAAATGTATTGACTTGTAATGTATATTCCAAGTATTAACTTTTAATTTAACATGCATGTCCTAATTGTAATAATATAAAAAAATGTATGTAATAATATATAAAAAATGCAAGTCCTAAACTTGTAAAATATCTAAAAAAATGTATGTAAAATTTTAACATGTATGTTCCAAGTTGTAAAAATGTATAATCTGAAATGTATCATATTGCATAAGAAAATAATAAAATAATTTTAATGAAAAAAGGCCTGGTTTATTTTAAAAAACACTCATCGCACAATTTATTCTGGAACCGTAATGCATCTAAAGTGAAAACCACCTCGCGATGCCTCATCAAAACTCTACTTACCTTGGAAGGGGAAAAAAAGGTCGACTTGTTTTCAGAACGTTGAAAAGAACGAGATTTTTTTTTCCCCCGATCAGCTGTTCTGAGAACGGAGTCCAGTCGTGACCTCCGAGATAGGAGGAATTTTGATGTTAGTAGCAGCTCTATCGAGCATGCATCTTTAACTACTGTCAGAAAATTGTACGATTTGGAGAGTACCAAGCTTTTAAAGTTTTGGTATGGTTTAACGAGGAAATCTCTGTGGCCAACAAATTTAGAGCGTCAGAATGTAAAATTGGCTTTGAAAGTTTTTAGCCCAAATGTTGTGAAAGGGTTATAGAGGAATTGGGGCCAAAACATGAGCTAGAATGTTATCAGGAAACTGCTGATTACATCCAAATATTTTGCTCGTGGTGGGATGTTGTAAATGTGAAAACCCCATTAAAAGGTATACACAAACTAAATCCTTTGTGTGAACCTTTCACTGGCAAAGTTACTGCCAAAAACACTATTTTCCTTAAAACATTTATAGAATGGTTGAAAAAATGGGAAAAACTAGATTCAAATAATGGTAGACTATCAAAGGAAACCCATTCTGCTTTGATTCACACTTCGACAGCTTTTGTAAATATTACAGAATATTGTACTACTGAGCTTGATAAGTCGTATGTTTTATTGGGCAAAATTCAAACTGACAAACTGGAATCAAGATTTGGTCAGTATCGTAGCATGTCAGGTGATCACTATCACATTTCTATACGACAATTGTATGAGTCTGAAAGCAAGTTACGTTTGTGCAAAGAACTGAAACTTGCTTCTCATAACAAGGGAAGTATAAATGTGGATATTTTTGATAATGCAATCGATGACTGCAGAAGTGATAATCAACCAATTGATAAATTTTTCTCGGATATTACTGTTGATGATACAGACATTAATAATGTTTCTGATACTTTGCCTGTAATTATTTATTTAGCAGGATATTGTGCACATGTTGTACAAAAGAAAACAAAATGTTTTAAATGTAGGGAGAACATGGTTACAGGTAGAGAATTGGTTTCGGAAAATAAGGGCTCATTAATTAAATCTACAGATCGAGGAGGCCTTTTGTATCCCTCTGAAATTATAGCAAATGGGGTACTTCATACTTATTTAATTGTGCAAAAATTGGTAGAAAAAAGGTTCGAGGGAAAATTTATGAAAGTACAGAATCAGCGTAGTTTAGTGGTCCAACTAGTAGAAGACATATTAGTGGCAAAAGATGCCTTTCCTTTCTTAGATTGTTGCTTTGATGACCATTCTTTCCGGCCCCTAATACAATTAGTATTAAAATCATCTGCTAATTGTTTATTAAACAATTACTGCAAAATAAAAAACGATTCTGGAAAAATAAAAAAAATTCCCAATATTACTTTAAGTAAAACTAAAAGAAAATTAGAAACCTTTGCAAAGGGTTGTGTAAAAGAAAAAAATGAAATGGAAATAGTGCCTGCAAAAAGTGTTAAAAAACAAAAAGTGTTAAAAAATAGCAATTAAAAGGCTGGAATGAAATTGTGTGTAAAGAAACAAAATAAATGAACTTATTGTAAGACTGGATGTCTCTGTAATTTTATTTTTTATGATTGTGTTTGTGTACTTAATAATTTTTTTGTTTAAATGCTTCCTTTGAATTATTCATTTTCTAATCGTATTGAAATAGTAAAAATTAAATGTATTTTTACAACGCATATAAAGATGCATCTCCATTTCTAAAAACTACATCTATACTCATAAAATATTAAATTGTATGTATAATTTTTATTCCTCTATTTCATTTCTAAATTTGGCAAAATTTTATATATTTCATTTATAATGGCCCAGAAAAACATCGTGCAATTCAAAATTATTAGTCACAAAGCTTGTAATTTAAAATTATTTATTAAGTTATGAACAATGAATTCCAAACGCACCCAAAACGCTAATTCTACATTCCCTCAGTGGTAGAAAACGATCGTTCACCAATCGACTAGTGATGACTCATAGGAGAAGCCAGCAGGCCTCCTCCTATCTCGGAGGTCACGGTCCAGTCGTGCAGGCTCTCTCGATCAGCTGATTGGTAAAAAAAAGTGAAAGTGGTTTTTCCAAACGACTCGGTCGAAAGAGCGGTTCGTTGGCGTTAGACGGGTGGTATTTGATTTTAACATGGGATTCTAGATGGAGTAATAGAAGCCCGTTATGCGAAGGTTTTAACGCCTGGAATGATCTCTTTAAAGACCAGTGCTAAAGTTCTTGGCTATGAAAAGCTCTTACCGAGGCGCTGATGCTATAAAACGAGAGATATCTGCTTCGAAAAATTAAAAAAAAGCCTTTTTGCGAATATTAGTCTTGTAATATAATGTCAATGAAAATACTATATTGCGCAAAATTAAAATAAATCAGTCGGTGATGTTCCTTCAATGTCAATTGGTGTTGAAAACTTATATTATTTTTAAAAGTTGGATAAAATGTGACAATAAACGCATGTAGTAAACTTTACATTCATTAGTTTCAATACAGACCATGCAATAATATATCAAAGTATAAATATTGCTTTTGGAAATAATTTATCTTATTTGGTGAATGTTTCTTTTTGGCGGCCGGAGTCTATTTGTGAACATAATTTCTGAAGAGGAATAAATTAAGAATATTTTTTTTATAACTGTTCACCCTGAAATTTAAAAGAATTGTGAAATATAATTTTAAACACAGCTGCTTCGACATGTACGGAAAAAATTCTTTTTTTAAATAATTTTCAAATATTCATTTTCGATAAAATGTTTTTGAACCTTTAAAATAACCTATGTGGATATATAAATAAGCTAAGTTACCCTAAGTTAAACTTACCTGGCAAAAGATAGCACTATCGATATAAATGCAATAACGTTGGATAGGAAATTAGACGCTCGAAACAAAGTAACGCAGATAATACCCATGTCATAAGGCGTTAAGAAAAATTAGGATAATAGAAGGCATCCAGTAGTTTCGAAAAATATTTTTAGTAGGTGCAATAATATCACGATCTAGATGTAAATTTCTCATAGGAATAAAGTATGGGAAAAATTCTATAACTTTTGAACAGTTGCAGATATCTATATGAAACAAAGCGCAGATTTTAAGTGGAGAAAATGCTACAAGTTTCATAAAAATCCGTGCATATACGGACAAAAAAAAATTATGTAATTTTCTGAATCAGCGTATTCGTGAAGAAAATTCGAAATGATTCCACAAACAGACACTCAAGTATAGATTATTGAAAGTTTTTATAGCAGAAAGTTTTTACCTAGATTTTTTGCAATATTTGATATATTTTTGAATAGCTATGAGCGTTTGTTTTCAGAGAATGGAATTTCGTCAGAACAGGGAATAAAAAACATTTAGAATTTTAGAATTTCCCCAACACTTTAAAATCAAACGTTTAAATATTCTTGCATTTTCTTTTATTACAATTGCTAGCTTTGAAAGACTCTATGTTAAAGCGATGATTTTGAAATAACTTACCAGCATCTACATCGAGTGATAAGTTGTCCCCGGTTTTCCTGTATATCCCTGATGGAAAATAATATACAAACACTTTCGTTTTCTTTTTTTCAGGGGAACGAGATAACTTGCACACAGCTTTTAAACGAAACGCAAGGTCTGAGAGAGGAGTGGAACATGTTTTGGGGAAAACGTGCCGTCATCGAAGTAGAAATCGAATGTGCTCTTTTTTACCTCGCGCAGATAAAAGTTGCTTAAATGATCATTTCGACACGATCTCGTGAAAATCATACCCGTTTCGACTTCGCAGACCGCGTCTTGGCCGATGTGATTCAGTCTCTCTACAACTTTTTTCAGTGTTTCAGCCTCCCTACTGTGTTTTTCGGTGCGTTTCCTCTTGCGGGATAGCCTTCACGGATCGGGTCTTGGCTATTTCTTTCAGTCTCTTTTTCGCCAGGCGATGGACTGAGTTTAAAATATTGTGTAGATCCGTAGGATACGGCGTGTTCCAGAATCCTCACTGTATTTCGGTGTGTTTCCTCTTGTGGAATAACCTTTGCGCCCTTTTTTTCGGTAGCGATGTAAGTTCGATACACTCTTTTTTCGTCCGAGTTTTAAAATATTGTGTAGATCGGGTTGGAAAAATTCACTTTCGGTGGAAACTCGATACAGCTTGTGTCAAACTCCTTAGTGTATTTCACAGTGTGTTCCACCTTCCTTATCCCGTTTTCCGGTTTGTTTCAGAATCCTGTCCCATTTTCATGATGTGTTCCACCATCCTGAATTGATATACTACTCTGCGTCTGTCAGTCGACCCCATCCTCCCAATATTTTATTGTCAGGTAGTTTAATGCCTTTCAATTTCTGTTTAAGATTCCGAAGTCGTGTTCCCATCCTCTTTTCAACATGGCAAACACATTCGAGCATTTGAACCTCTTCACCATATGAGTACTTTTTAACGATTGCTTTGTGGGCTCTTGAATCACCGTCGCCTAATAACTTCGTATAGTGCAAACCATCGAGAGATTCCGATCGTTCGAAAATACTTATTGCTCCATACTGCCACTATTGCCAAAATGGTTTGCCTTGCATTTTTCTTCATGGGCTTTTTTGTTTATACATCTGCAATGCCTGGTTAAAATTTATACATCTAAAACTTTACCCGTGCCCACACTTGTTGCGACAATCACACCGTTCAAGGAATTACGGCCACGACGTTGCCACGTTTCATCAAGAGCAATAGATATATTCTTTGATTTGTCGTCATTCAGCAGTTTTGCTTCTTCTGCAGAGTCACTCATGCTTTGCTTATCGACATTTTCTATAGCCTTGTTTAGTGCAGTGCATGCTTCATTGAACCTGTACGAAGAAGCAGGCAAATTCATCACACCGCAAGAGACTTTTGTAGAAGTTTTCCCTCTTCCAGTTGATCTCATGGCATACATAAGGCGAGTGTTCACATTATAAATTTTTGTATCGCTCCCATTTACAAGTTTCTGTGTGCATTTGGTGTTCAAGAATTGAATCGAAGACTCACACGATTTACAGGAAATTGAAAGTTCTGTGGCCAAACCCTGAATTTTCTTTACAAATTTAATAGAGATGCCTTCACTTTTGCATTTCTTGCAAACTACAGACTGATTTAAAATGTCAGACAACAAATTTACTTCTATTATTTCATTGAAAGAACTGCTGTTATTGATGTATTCATTGCAATCTTGGAGGCGATTTCTCAGTTTCGCTTTCGATTCAAAAATTTCAACCTCAATTTCTTGTTTTTTGGAGAAAGGTTGGAATCTAAATCCGTTCCATTTCCGCCATCCATCCGTTCCATTGAATCGGGGCATAATATTTAAAAATAAGTTGAAACCCACAAATTAATTCATAATAATAACTTATTAATAAAGATCTTCTGTCGAACTAGACACACCAAATTATTTGAAATTGAAAACACCAAAGCAGACGTAAAGCACAACCACGTTTTTCAGAGCATAAACAAACATTCTTAACATTAATTCACATTAGTTCGTCTTTACTAGTTGTTGTTGGTAGAATATTAAACTGAATTCAGAAATATAAATAGCAAGGATGTGACGAAACTAGTAGGATTTAAAAAAAAAAGTGGGCGTGGCACTTGACAGTAGGTTTACTAATCTAAAAAATTATTTAAAATACTTCTAATTTAGCTAGAATAAACATTTAAACAGTACTGTATGCAAAAAAGTTCAAATTTTCAGAAAATACAAAAATTAAAAAATGCTTTTTTGAAAATTTGCGTGCACCTACCCCCAAAGGTTAACATTACATTTGGGAAATATTATCTACTATACCTTGACATATTTTGTTTGCATTCAATAAAAAGCCTTCATCACAATCACATCGTTTATCGCCATTTTCATCAAATTTGCACGTTCCATTAGTTCCACAGTTGCATTCTAGAACATAAATACAAAGCTTAAAAGTATTTTAACACAAGAGCATACATGAACACCTCAAGTTTAAAAAAGAATGAGGAAATTCCGCCCTTCCCCCCTCTCATCCCGTTTTGAAATTTGACCTCAAATTAAAATTTTAATTTTTTAAATTTAAAAATATTTTTTTTTAGTTTTGTTTATTTACCATTTATTAATGAAAATGTGTCAATATAAGCGCATGAAATGATGTTAAATAGTATATCACTTCTCTAAAAATCAAAAGTTAGAAACAAGAAACTTAGTTATTTGACAATAATATGTCCCGAAATTTCTAAACACACTTCTTCAAAGTAACTTTAAAGTATATATTTCACTATTACTTTAAATTAATTTACCATTAACTTATTTTTAAGAAATATGTGTAATTTGAAATACGATTTTTGGGATCCTTTAAACCAAAAATATTATATTTGAAGTAGTGAACTATCACTTTTAACTAAATGTTATTTATGGCAAGAGATGACACCCAATAATTGAGAAATAAATACTAGCACGATATTCATAAAGTTGGACGTATTTTTATGTTAACACTAAGAGCTATACTGGTTAAGATTTTGTGTTAATCCCAAACAAAAGACCCGAAAGGAATTCCTAGCAAATATGAACCACGAGGAAAACACATGAGAGGTACCCCATTATACAGATTTCTTCTTAATGGCCAACGTAAGGACATTGTTTCATCAAATTCTAACCCCTTTCTTTGCAGTGAATACTTTTAATGCATATTTTTAAATTAATTTGAAAGAATATTGATTTTCGATAACAAAAAAACTTTCGGGGATTAAGATTTTCTTAAATGTATTTTCTGAAAAGAACTCAAATCACTCACTAATAGGCCTATGTCACAATTTCTAAAAAGTTAGAAAGAACATTGAAGTAATAAATTTTAAATATAGTTTCAACAATTGAAATACTTAGCGAGATAAAAACAATTTTAGATGTCACAAAATAATGTAAAATGTACCTTGGCATGTTGCATTTGCTATTTCTACATATCCTACATCGCACAGAAAGTCTGCGATCCCGGTAATAAATGGTTAAATTTATAATTTGTTGAATATTTACCCCCTACTAATTTATTGCGATGTACAACTTTTATATTGGATTTAAATGTTTAATTTTCTATTGACGAAACTGCTCAGAAGTGAGTTCTGCTTGTCTATTGCAAATTGACAAAACCTTAACCAATCAAATTTTAATGTCGATCAATTCGTGAATGATAAATTAGAATTGCTGCATAATAACATTTGTTTTTTAATTTTGTGCGATTGCACAAAAAGGAATTTATTTAGCAAAAGTTATGGTGTTTTTATCTTTCTATAAAGTTATAAAGTAAACATTGGCAAATATAACAAAAAGAAACTCATAGCCCACCGTGTGGTTAAAGATTCCTGGTTCAAATTCTCGAATTATATAGATTACTTGTTTAGTAAAAGTACCGATTCATATTGAGCTGCATGTACCGTCCTGTTAAGCCATTAATTATCGTTTACAAGATGACTGAAATAACACCAAGAAAATTCCTCAATGAAACTGTGCCTATCTTTTTTTATTATTAGTGTAAATTTGATATTCGTTGTTCAACTTCATCAAAGAGATGTATTACTTTGCTCTTGAATTTAACATGCAAGTTTGTGTTTTTTTAATAATTTAGGTTTTTTTTAATTACAAATTTTATTTATTATAAAATACAATTTAATTATTTTGCATGATAGCTTATTCACTTAATCATCAGCTTCTTAATATAGTGTGACTTATTTTTGTAGTACTAAATGTATGGGGCTATGAACTATTTGGCTACACTCGGTATCGAACCGAGGAACTTCGGCTTGCTACGCCGATACTCTGCCAGTCAGGCCAAAGTTATCACATATGAAGTGAACCCCCACAGTCCCCCCCCCCCTCAGTGTGTCGGACGGAGGAACGAATGATTGAGATGCCCGTGAAGTGTTATCAGGTGGGCAGTAGTTGATGCGTGAAGTGTTATCACGTGGGCAGTGGTTGATGCCATGAAGTGTTATCACGTGGCAGTGGTTTGAAGTTGATTCCATGTGGTCTCACAAGTGTTATGTTTGTAGGTTGCATTAATCTGCATTCCGGAAGTCACCAATGTGGTGCTATGAACTATTTGGCTACACTCGGACGTTCCTCGGTATCGAACCGAGGAACTTCGACTTGCTACGCCGATACTCTGCCAGTCAGGCCAAAGTGATCACTCGATCCTAAGCGGGCAGTGGCGTAGCCAGAATTGGGTTACCTTGGGTTAGAACCCCCCCCCCCCCCCCATAGCCAGATCAAAATGATTTTTTTTTAAAAATAACAAGTGCCAAAAAAAAAGAGATTTTTTTTTCTTTTTCTCCGATTTCTATAGAGAAAACACACGTCCCATTTCCTGGTCTAACCCACATGCATCTCCTGACTTTCTGTGGGGGGACGGGACAATGGGGTAGTAGGTCTGTTTGATTGTCTTGGGTGCAATCACGTCGCACCGGGGGTGTTAGGGGAGTCCGACCCCCCCCCCCCAATAATTTGGAAACCCTAAAAGTTGGGAATTTCAAGGTTTAAAAATACCCGAGTTGGGAAAATTTATGTCTAAAGAAAATTAATATTTTTAA
The DNA here is from genome assembly GCA_963932185.1 of Troglohyphantes excavatus. Classification (NCBI taxonomy): domain Eukaryota; kingdom Metazoa; phylum Arthropoda; class Arachnida; order Araneae; family Linyphiidae; genus Troglohyphantes; species Troglohyphantes excavatus. The sequence goes on along the minus strand of OZ010670.1, from coordinate 24,840,043 downwards.
CAAATTAAAGCAAAAACACCAAGGTTATTAAGGGAAAATTAGAAAGATTCCAACTTGTAAAATTAAACTTAAATTCAAGTGTTTGGTTTCAGAGTTCACTGCACACTTTCGACCGATATGACGCTAAGGCCCCAGATGGAGTTGACTAAAGTAGTCTGTAGCCGACATAACGCCAGTGGCGGAACTGTTTTATAAATTTCATTGTATTTTTTATTGCGTCAAGCGAAAAAAAAATTTACCCGTGGCATCGTTTCCTTAAAAATAAGAATCCCACATTTTAAATATATAATAAATTGTTTAATATAAGGAGCAATGTTTTCAGATTTTCAGCAGGCGCCTAAAAAAATGCTCGCATCTGCTCGTTCTGTTGTTCTTTATTGTCAAAGTTACATTATATGTTTTAACGTTCAGATTATTATTTAAAGAATTTTAAAATATATGGCGTTGCTATTTATGCGAACGTCACACAGTGTTCTTTTTATTAAATAACTTATCTTTTAATTGTGTTACGTGTGATTGTCTAAATCAAAATCCTCTCCTTTTTATTCGAAAATCACTTTTGTTTCATATAATCCTATTGGTTTTGCCTTCCACAATGTAAAATTTCTTCCAGCTAATATTCGAATCGTCATGGCGCTTCGAATATATGGAACTGGCGCGCCAGTCCCATATAAATTTATCGTCTCGTGTCTAGGATTTTTTTTTGTTATTTTTTTTCGTTTTGCAATTAACTAATTACAAAATTGTGTAATGTTGACGCTGTGCGTTTCCTTTGTGTTTTTCTATAATTTTTTTTTTTAGTTTTTACCAGTTTCAAATAGAAATTTCCAAAACTTTCGATGGGTTCTTTTATTTTTCCTCTTCTCAAAAATCAGTTTTCTAAGTGGTTGTATGTCTCTTATTTGCCATTTGAATTTGAAAATCACTCCAGTACTGCACGTGCTTGCTAAGTTTATCTGAATTACCATTTTCACGGTATGCTGTCATCAAAACATAAACTATTGGAAGATTCAAGACAAAAGGAAGAAGCATCGTGTAAAAAATTAGCTGATATGTTTAAAGTATGTACTCCTTTTCTTATTCAAATATTTTTTGTTTATTGAGATTATCGTTGAAAATACCCAAAACTAACTAATTTTTTATTCAATTACATTTACAAATTAGTTTTCTGTCACTCAGACGTGTTACTTCAGTTTTCCGCTTTTTTTTTAATTTGGGTTTTGATCATTCCTAAGATTGATGCACATTCATTTGAAAAATTTTATGGGGGATAATTAAAAAGTTATATTCAACTATTATAAATACGGAGGGCACATAATGGAAAAGTTGGCTCTATTTAAGAAGGGTGGGGTCAACAGATTCTCGTTTAAATCTGTGTTCATAACCTTTTCTGGATTTTTTTTTTCTGCGGCGCTGCATCTCGTGCTGATGTTTAGGCAAGAATTTTTCCCGCTTTACAGATTCTACAAATGAATGTTTTTTTTATAATAATATATTTTTTATACAGTTATTTGATGTTTTTTAAGAGCAACGCCATTTTTCGTTACGATTTTGCCGCAATGCACCGTTTTGTTGCGTCACGCAACCAATAAAACCTCCTCCCCCATGTCACGCCACAGTCATGCATGATAAAATTAACCAGAAAATAATGAATATTATTCTGTTATTTTGTAATAAAGAATTATTTACAAATTTAAAATTACTATTTAAAAATTATTATTATTATTAATTAAAATTACTAATTTAAAACTTTTTCAATCCGGACCCACCATCAATATCTAGCTACAGACTTAAATACCTGTAAAATGTCAGCCAGGTTTGTTAGTAATTTAAATTAGGAAATGACTGAAGATTAACCTGCGAAAATTAAGCTTTTAATTTATATCTTATTTATTATTTATATATATATATTTTTTATAATTAAAATTATTCATTAGAATTTTAATTTAAAACTACTGCTTGAATTAAAAATTATCATAAATTAAATTTACTAATTTTAAATTACTACTTAAAATTATTATGATTAATTATAATTTAAAATTGCTTCAATCCGGACCCACCATCAATATCTAGCTACAGACTTAAATCCCAGTAAAATGTCAGCCAGGTTTGTTAGTAATTTAAATTAGTAAATGACCGAAGATTAACCTGCGAAAATTAAGCTTTTAATTTACATCTTATTTATAATTTATATGTATATTTAATTAATTAAAATGATTCATTATAATTTTAATTTATATGTATATTTAATTAATTAAAATTATTAATTATAATTTTAATTTATATGTATATTTAATTAATTAAAATTATTCATTATAATTTTAATTTATATGTATATTTAATTAATTAAAATTATTCATTATAATTTTAATTTAAAACTACTGCTTAAATTAAAAAATATCATAAATTAAATTTACTAATTTAAAGTTACTACTTAAAAATTATGATTAATTAAAATTACTAATTTAAAATAATTAATTAAAATTGCTAATTCAAAATTATTAATTAATCTTTATTCAAATTATTAATTAATCTTTATTTAAATTATTAATTAATCTTTATTCAAATTATTAATTAATCTTTATTCAAATTATTAATTAAATTTATGAAGTGAACCCCCACAAATGAACTTCGTAAAGTTGCCACGTAGCATAAAGCGACCACTGCATTTTTCAGGGCTATTGGCCACTATAAAATTTCCTTAATTTTCTCCTTGATTAGAATGATGTATTCATCTTTAAAATCAATTTTTTTTAAAAAATGCACATTTCATTTCGTTATTTTATTTATGCTAAAGAACGCAGCAATCGTAATTCTGGCCTCATGTTAGTGTGAAACTTTCACTTCCCGTCCCGTTGACGGTTACAATTTTTGTATGGAAAAACACGATTTACTCTTACAATATTTATTGCGGAAATTTTTGGTTGAAAAAAAATTGAGTTCCGGGAAATTAAGGGGTCTTAACATTTTATACAGCTTTGCTGTCATATCTTGCTATAGGCTTATTGTCCCTGCCATGTTTTTTGCGCGCGCATGCTCTTTTGCCTTGCGTTTTCTGTCCATACTGGTCAAAATTTTAGACTTCATGATATCATTTCGTCTACTTTGAACTGTTTTTTAACCTAAGTTTCCTATGCCACAATTCAACTTTAAAAAGATATTTTGACTTAATAGTAAAACTTTCGACAAATCGTCACTGTCTTCAGAACACAATTTTAGCACAATAGGTTTAAACTGCCAACTAGTCAAATTAAATAGTAGAACTCGTTTGTTTCTTCAATAATTTTTGTCTCTTCAAAAGAATTTGTCTCTTAATTAAGAACTCGTTTGCCTCTTTAATTTTCAAATTACTCTCCTCGTTACAAGTTACGATGGTTAAAGGGTCCAGTTTGTACCATAAAGTTGAGTAAATTTCTTTCCCTTGCGGTACAAAGATCAGGAGTGGAATGAATTAATAACCCATCCAGGTCGACGCGGCTTCCTTTTTCTACACGATAGTAAGTTATTTATTCCAATAGACTTATTTTGGAGCTTGGAAATATCAACATTTTATGTCGTTCAAATTTCTGACGATATACGCATACGGATTTTAACTTCGAACATGGATCCTTCATAGTAGAAAAAACATAATGTTATAATCTGGCTAACATCAAAGTGAGGCCAACATGTATGGCCTCAGGCACGTGATTAATTATGTCATTCCATTCATAAATTTTCACTGTTACACATTTCCCAATTCATCAGCCAATCGCGAGTATTTTTTAATTCATAATTTTGAAAACAAGTCACGTGTCTGAGGCCATTTGGTCTGAGATGTTGGTTTCACGATTATGACGTCATACTCGCTCTACTACATCCCATTCATGCTCGAAAGATTTGAAACACGAATTCATTTTATTTTTAAGATACAAACTCGTCAAATTAAACAATACGTTCTTAATATTAAAAATTATAAACAATGTAAAAATACACAATTAAAAATATTAAGGTATGGACATGTTCCGGGAGAAACCATCTCTCTTCGTCAATAGAGTAAAGCAAGCACCTCTACGTTTAGTTTACTTTGATGATGATGGGAGATGGTTCCTCCTGAAACATATTTTTTGTGAATTTTTTACGTTGTTTGTGTTTTACAATATTTAATTTATAGTTATTTGACATTGCATTGCTCAATTATCAGTGTAGATGAATACGATTTAATACCCAAGTATTCCTATTGATCACAGAGTAAAAAAAATATTATTGATATATGAAGATCTAACTCTACCATATAAGCTTTGAAATAGAATAAAGACTGCTGAACTTTTAAGTAATGTGTAGTTAACACACTAAAGCGGGCAATTTCCTGCTGTCATTTGCTGGTTTTAAGTTTTTTTTTTTGATGGAACAATAATTTTAATGTAACTACTAGTTTAATATACAAAAATTAAGCTACTGAAATTGCCTGTATGTATAGTTTAATATATTTGTGTAATCAGGTATCTTTATAATATCAATATTCATATTACTAAGAAATATAAGTGAAAATGACTATTTTTTCAGGTTTTTTTTACCATTCACCCATAAAAGATACAAATAACTATTTTTTTGCAATAAAAAAAGTAAACGCAAAAGGAATCAAAAGAACATATTTCTAAGACAATTTACTGCTTTGCAATAGTCGAAACAAACAAAATATCCAATTTATCGTCATTTTCAAGAAGGCGGGAATTTCCCTAAAGGGATTTTTTGGAAATTCTGTGTTATTCATTAGACAATACTTACCATACTCATCAACCAAATGTTTAAAACTTATAATTTTAAAAAAATTCCAGGTCATAACAGAAATGTGCTGTGGCATATAAGAAAATTAACTCTTTGATATTTGTTGTTTAAGTTTTTGCTACCTGCATGTGGACTTAATGGAAATATTGTCTTGGTAGTGTACCTGTAAAAATATTCTACAACACAAGATACAATTTTTTTTTTCATTTTCTACAAAACGGCTACTGAAGAAACTTTGACTCACAAAAAAAGTGAAAAGTTCAACTTGGGTCAAACACCTCTATATAAATCTAAAAAGAAAGGTTGGTTAATGTAAAATCTCACCTCCGGATTGTAGAAAATATTTTTTATAATTAAAAATATTGATAATAAATATATTATTAGTTAGATATTTACTATCAAAATAACCTAAATTTATGAAAATAATTATAAAATTTTAATGAATTTATGACACCCGAACAATTTAAAATTCTTCTATTCGTTATTACATTTCACTTTCACTTAACACAGCAGCAAAACAAAAACATTTGTAAGTTTAATAACGAGACATTAACTAAACTTAATTTTAACAGTACTTTTATTTCGAACATGTCAACATTAACGATTCTGTAAATGGTCGAGCATACAATAACTAATAAGTGTTAAAAGCCATATTTTAAATGTCTTATCAGCACTTAAATTAGTTTTTGAAACGTATTTAAGAAAAACAGCTATTAACAGAATTTTTTTGTAAAAACGTGAAGAAAAGTATTCTTACCTATGCAAGAAGTACCTTTTTTACTAAATCCATCTCGGCATTCACAGTCTTCAGGTTTACACTCTTCACCACTTGTATTACATTCGCATTCTACAAATGAAAATTGCAAAATCATTTCATAAATCTCGTAAATAAAGCGACAATGAAAAGTAAAATTTCTAATGTTGAAGAATGTTAAAAAGGAAACACAGATAACCAAACCCTGGAAAATTTTAATTGAATAAAGGTGAGTTAGTTGGTAAGAAAACGAATTCAAAGTTAACGTCATAAATAGCAATACCAATAATTGATTAATAGAACCACAGTTCACAGGGTATGGTACAACGTTGAAGAATTACCCTCATTGTAAAATATTCTCCTATAATAAAGAAAATCGCAGAAAGTCTCACATGGGTTATGTCATAATTGTCACCACAAATAAAAAATACAGGGATGTTAAGTGTAACTTAAGATTACATTGTTCAGAGTAGAAAATCCTGTAAAAGCTTTACGCAGAAAAAAATTGTCTGTTTTGTGGGGAACGACAGTAATTTATTGTTGGTAGGGTTTCCAGTGTGGACTCATGTGGTTAAAGGAGGCTAATCCAAGGAGAGCCCCAGAAAGAACCCATCCATATATACATTTTAAGGGAGAAAAATAAGTGAATCATTGTATTGAGAGCTATTAGGATAACTGTGGGGACCTAAATACGGATGTATATACCTAAAACGACCATTGCACTTCATATGGTACGTATGCAATATAAAGTTTTGTGCTGAATATAGTGTATAGCAGCGTTTCTCAACCTTTCAGTATTCGTGACCCAGTTTTCAATCATAATTTTCATCGCGCCCCACGCTTACAATAAAATGTATACAACAATAATGTATATTGAGTATTTTGGATTCTGTTTTTAAATTATTTTTAACTAACTGCCAAAACAAGAGTAAAAGCGAGCCAACGTTGGCGAGAAACCACATCTGGCATTTTGCCAAGGGGGCGGTGAACAGATGAAGCGAATGAAAGCGGGGAAAATTTAAATATTATATTTGAAATGAGAGTCAAACAGGGATATAACGTTAAAAGAATATGAAAGTAGAAGAATTCGTTAATGAAAGTTAACATAGACGGGGTGAGCTAAATTTAGAAAATGTGAATACATTTTTTCGAATAATAAAAGAAATAAAACAGAAGCATGACTAAACAAAAGAGAAAAAAATAAGTAATCTTTGTGGAAGGGAATCCACATGACCGATGCCGTCTCCAGCATGCGCAGAGCAAATGTTTTGTCATAGGAAGAAGGAAAATGTTCGATAACACAAGTTTCAATTCCAGCCAATCTCATTCGAGTCGATCCTGCTATCGAATCTATCGTGAATGTGTATGTTATATATGTTATCGTGTTAATTGCAATTCACCATATTAAATATTCACGGCAGCAGATTTATGCAGACTCGTGGATAGTTTTTTAAGCGGAAGTAAACGAGAATTGGACGATAGTCAAGTATCAACAAGTGTGTGGTTCAACAAGCGTGGTTCCGAAAATAAAATCAAGAAAATATTCTCAAGAATACTTAAATTTTGGGTTTACCAGTACTGAAGTAAATCAAGAAGAAATGCCCCTGTGTATCATTTGCTCAAAAATATTGGCCGCAGACAGCATGAAACCTAATAAACTTAAACAACACATTTGGAAACGCTTATAGTGAGTACGTAAACAAACCCAGAGAATTCTTCGAATTAAAATTAAAATCATATAAAAAACAAAAATTATTTTTTAAAGAAACTTTATATGTGAATAAAAAAGCTTTAATTTCATCTTACAAAGTTTCATATAAAATAGCCAGATGTAAAAAAGCTCACACCATTGGTGAAGAGCTTATTTTGCCAGCAGCAATTGAGATTGTAGAAACTATATTCGGAGATAATTCTTCAAAACAATTGCAATCCATACCTCTTTCAAATGATAATGTTGCTCGTCCAATTGGTGATATAGCTGAAGATATACAGTGTCAGCTTTTCTCGAAGTTGTGTGACAAATTGTTTTCAATACAGCTTGATGAAGCAACAGATAGTAATAAAGATGCTCATTTAATTGCCTATGTTCGATTTTGTGATAATATGTCAGTAGTAGAAGAACTACAAACCAATAGAACTCAAAACAACAGCGCTCGCATTATTTGCTATTTTAAATGACTTTATGAACGAGGCAAACATAGAATGGAAAAATTGCGTCGGAATATGCACCGATGGTGCTCGTTCAATGTCCGGAAGATTCCAAAGTATACAAGCACCTGTAAAACAAAAATTGCCTCAGTATGTCTGGACACATTGCATGATCCACAGCGAAGCTTTGGCTTCGAAAGAAATGAGTCCTGGTCTGAATATCGTGTTAACTACGGTTGTAACCGTAGTAAATTATATAAAAATGAGACCCCTGAAATCGAAAATCTTTTCCGCACTTTGTAAAGACATGGGTTCAGCACATTCAGCGTTACTATTTTATTGCGAGGCAAGATGGTTATCACGTGGGACATTTTTGCAACGTGTTTATGAATTAAGAGAAGAAATCGCCATTTTTCTAGAAGTAGAAAACAGACCGGAAGCCGAGAATTTTCGCGATGGTTTATTTGTGATGAAATTGAGCTACTTGGTCGACATATTCGAGAAATTAAATAACTTGAATCTTCAACTCCTAGGAGCAAATACACATATGTTGGATCGAGTGATAAAGTTAATGCTTTTTGTAGAAAATTGGAATTATGGAGCAGAAATTTAAAGCAAAAAAACCTAACAATGTTTGCAAATGTGGATGATTGTACTAAAACTTATAAGGCTGAAGAAGAACATGTAAAAGTTGTTTTTGTAACCATTGAAAATCATTTAGCCATGCTGGCAAAGAATTTTAAAAAGTATTTTCTTGCTGACGACAAACTAATAGCTAAGTTACGAGGTTAACTAAGTTACGAGAGGGTTAGGGAACCATTTCATAAGACTGCCGAAGGACTCTCAATTGATGAGGAAGAAAAATTCATAGACTTCACGACAAGTGGCGAAACCAAAATACAATTTAGTAATAAATCACTATTTGAATTTTGGCCAGGAGTAGAGGATGATTTTTCTGCACTAAAAACAAGGGCATTTCGCATTCTATTACCATTTTCAACATCCTACCTTTGTGAAACTGGATTTTCAGCTATGGCTTCTTTGAATACAAATTTTGGATCTCGGCTAAATATAGAAATAGAACTGAAAGTGGCTATTTCTAATATTAAGCCTTCCTTCGAAAAACTTTGCTGTGCAAGACAGGCCCAAGGAAGTCACTAATAATTATTAAATTTGTTTTTAATTTAGTATGTTTTGATTAAGTAAGTTTTGATTTAGTAAGTTGTTTTACTTTATTTGTTAAATATGTCGAAATGTATTTTGTTTTCTATGTGTATGTGTGCTTTCCTTTCAGTTAGTTAATCAATTTTTTTTAAATAATATTTTCTCTTGGATATTCTCGCGCCTCCCCTCTAGTGTGCTCGCGCCCCCCTAGAGGGGCGCGCCCCACAGGTTGAGAATCGCTGGTGTATAGGGCTCTGACAAATTGATAATTTTAAATTCATCTATATAACATTATTTGTATTTATAAGTATTATATTAAGAAGAAGTTGTATATTTATATCTCTAACCATTTCGAGATATAGCACTTTATTTTGGTTGGGCATTTTACATTCATTCATTTACATCTCGAGACGTACTGGCGTAAGTAAAATGTCACCTTAAAAAACAATAATTCAAGAAAAGAACGAAACTAAGTTTTACAAAAAGGTTACTTCAGAAGAGCACGTTATGCAAGTAGAAGAACCAAAGTTTGTAGGCCATTTAACACCAATATTTAGTACTGGAAAAGTCATTGCAGACAGCGTAATGGAGTTTTTAAGAGAAAACGAACATCTTTTGAATTTTACCGCGATTGGATGTGATGGAAACGTTGTAGATACTGGAGTTCATAATAGTGTGATTTCAAAGTCGGAAAAAGAAATAGGAAGATCACTACAGTGGTTAATTTGCTTATTCTCTCATGCTAACAAACTGCCTTTACGTCACTTTTTTGCTGATGGGGAAAGTAAGAGTCCCAAAGGGTTCAAAGAGGAACTAGTTAAGCAACTTGACAGCTTCATGAGCTTCATGTAATACCCTTTTTACCAATTGAAAACAACTTTCCCATATAAAAAAAATACAAGTGATTTGAGTACGGATCAGAAGTATTTAATGGAAATGTGTATTCCTGTATCTAGCGTGGAAAATGCTTGTCGGATTTATTTTTGATAAACCCTGGAAAACTTGCTGATTCCAGATCGCTCACATTAGCAAATAAAATACTTCGATTGTATGTGGTAATTGAAATTCCCACTAAAAAAACTTCGAGTTGCAGCTGTGTATATTGTAAAAATGTATGCACCTGCGAGGTTTCACATTCAATTAAACTTCATGCGCTTATGGTTCCAAACATCTATGTAAGCTTATTTTATACTCGCACTATCTCATTACTGATTTTTTTTAAATAATAGATCCAATTATTGAAAGAAACGGATACTTTGTTGCTGCGGGTTGTCCATGTTATGTGATGAGCGCAAAACTATAAGAGAGCTTAGTATGCGTCGGCTTAAAGCCAGAACGGAAAGTAGTGGTGGTATTTGGAAATTTGTAATTCCAAAAATCAACTTTCACGCTATGAATCACATTGACATGACCCATAGAACGGCATTGAAATCGCAGAGACCCCAATGACAAAACATATTTCCAATGATTATCTTAAACAATTCATTAAGGAAACATCTGTCATGTTGTTTGTGGTAGATACCACTTGGCACAAGAACGTACGTTGGGGTACAAGTTAAAAGGCGTTACTTTAGTGTGTGAGTTGGATGGCCCAAAAAATGATAAATTACACAGTCAAATAATACCAATAGCATAACATTTATTATTTATTAACATAAATACGCCTGATAAGCTTTCGGAACAATAATGGTATACACAAATCAATCCAACACGGAAGCAGTGTCAAACTGGAGTTCGGGCTGGTTGCAGAGGTTCGATAATTACAATCACTTACGTGGGGGACTGCTGGGAACAGAGGACTGTGGACAGACAGAAGCGCACCCGGACAAATGACGGCGCCGAAAGATCTTCAACATTCGGGATACAACAACTCCATAAGAAAACGCAGTATTCTTTCTATTCTCAACATACAACCACTAACCATGCACTATTGATAAGGTCTACCTCACATATTATGACAAGACTGGTAGGGTGAAACTCTTCGTACATTATTTTTACTACTGAATACGTGCCCGCCCGCATAAATAATGGCCTCGTTTTCAAAATCACGCAAGCGTTTTATAGCTAACCTGCACCGCGGCACCGCCGCCTGGTGCGCAAATCACGTCGCGCGCAATCACCTGGCGCGCAAATCAGGGACAACGTCACATACTCCCCCCAGGCACAAAAAAATATAGGCATATTTTTAAATTTTTAATAAATATATCACTGTAAATACTCATCAAACTACGTCCACAGTCCAGAGTTTCCCAACACTTAACAATTTTTATAAAAGAGACACATCAGCATAACATACAAAAAGGTGCCATGCCAATGCACATATAATCATATCTAAACATTAGTATAAAAGTATTATTGTAATTACATATAAACAATATACACAAACACAATCAGTATGCACATACAACAATTTAAACAGTACCATAAATAAACTCGGTTCACACTCATTGCACGACACAGTCACCCCGTGTTGACACATCCCTATAACACTCCTCTCGAACCCTGTTACCTTCCCAATCTATTCCGAAAATTGTAGGAATGGCCAGGCTGACTTTTCGCACCCTCTATCTGAGTAAGGCGCGAAAACCTAGCTGGAGCAAGCTTAAGCCTATTAACGTGAACCCTAATTGGTTTGGAGTACTGATCATCAAGAATAGCTATCGTATAATTCACTTCACTATCTTTTGAGATTACAGAGTAAGGTCCGGAAAATCTGGGTTTAAATGTATTTCTCGACTGAAGATAAACAATGTCCCTAACCTTGAACGGTCTTAGTTTAGCCCTCTTTGTCTGGCGACTATTTTGCTGCACCTGTTTACGCTCGAGGGCATTGAACGCAGTATCATACGTTTCTTTCAACTCCCTTAAAAGATCCTTTACAAAGTGTGACGTGTCTAGTTGCATTGGCCGTACATTAGAATCATAAGTATCGAAAAACAGAGACAAATTTCTACCAAAATGCAATAAATTGGGTGTAAAACCCGTTGAAGAGTGCACCATTCCATTATATAAATTCTGATGGACCAGCAACGAATTCTTAAACGAAACACCCTTTTCATTGAGAATCAGTAGCGACGATTTTATCGAACTATTAATCCTTTCACTTTTGCCATTAGTCTGAGGATGGTTAGAAGTGGAGTGAACCAACTTAATACCCAAAGCTCTATTAACTAAATCAAACACCTCTGACGTAAACTGAGTTCCTAGGTCCGACAATATCACGGAAGGCCTGCCATGCACGGAAATGTAACTAATGAGGTGGCTCGTGACAGTCTCTGCCTTTATATTACTTAAAGGGTACAGGGAAAGAAACCTTGAAAAATGATCCAGGATAGTCAGTACATAACCACAATTCCTAATCGGGCCCAAAATATCCATCGAAATGAAATCTCCCGGTACCCTAGGAATTCTCATAAACACAAATGGGGCCTGCACTGGGGAAAAAGGTTTATTCCTGATACAATTATCACACGATAAAACAAAATTCTTTGTGTCCCTGTAAGCACCTTTCCAAAAGTATCTCTGAAATAAAATTTCGTACGTTTTCTGGAGGCCAAAGTGAGATGTATGACAAATACCCAGCACCTTAGCCTGCAGAGTAAGAGGAACCACTATAACTTCAACATTGTTACTCCTCTTAAACATCAACAACCCATTATCATTACTTAAAAAAAAATCCTGAATTTTACCCGCGTCTACCAGGGAGGGAGACGTTATAGCTTGAATAATCTCCGTGACATGTGGATCCTTAGCCTGTTCCATGACAAAGGTTGATATAGATATTTCACTCCGGGGATCCTCCATTGTAACTACATTTACCTGGACAACAGACTCTTCAGTATCTACGAAAAGTAATAACGTCTTACATCGAGTCTCATCAGATTGGAGCAACGGAACGGTTTCCCTATTGCCAGGCTGCTGCATACGCGATAAGTAATCTGCCAAAATATTTAACTTGCCAGGTATATGCTTACACTCAAATGTGTATTCGGAGAGCTCTAGCAACCAACGCGTTACAATATCCGCAGGTGACGTAGTCCTTTTGTAATGTAAAAGCGGCTTACTATCCGTCAATATGGTAAACCTGCGATTGTACAAATACGTTTTAAACGATGTCACTGCTTTATATATTGCATATAGTTCTAATTTTATGGCAGGATAATTACGTTCCGAGGGAGACAAGGCCCTACTATAATAGGATATACTATTTTATGTCTCTCTGTCTACAGTACAGTAATAAATCAACTATTACTGTACTGTAGACAGAGTTGTTAAACTATAGTCACTGAGTCATCTTTGTATCTGTGGATCACGGTCAAGCGAAGATTTCATTAAAGCGAAAATCCCATCTCAGAAGATATGCCGAAATTTGATTAAAAATATACAACTGTTCAATGTTCAGTGAAAAAAAACATTTTCATAATTTAAGAATTTTTTAACTTTGTAAAGTATTTACCTGATTTAATTTTTTTCCTCAATATACAGAATCCTTTGCATATATGTGCAGACGTATACTAAAACAAACAATGTACTTTATTTAACTATTTTGCTCCTGTAACAAGTTTTAACAAAACATATTAAATTGGTAAAAAACAAGAAAAGAAAAAACAAATATTTCACAAAATTTGCTCAAACTAAACTTTTATTATCGTATATATTTTGTGTAGAATGTTTTTAAAAAAAAATCAGATACAACTTATTTGTTATTAATTGCAATATTTCACAATAAATGTACGAAAACTTTAAATATATATACAGCAAAATTTTTACTTTTAGATAAATTTTAGAAATTTTCAAATATTTAAGCTCTTTGCGTCACGTCAAAACACTGTCGTAGGGCAATAACATTTTTGGTATTTTTTTTAACCTATAAACTAACTTTTGGTCACTATTAAATATCTTAATTCGAAAACAAAATTGTAGAGCCTTTCATTCCACTTTAATTTACAATTCCTCAAAATAAATATATCACCTACATATTTGAGGCGCGAAGCAAGAATAACCATAACAATATTAGTTTGTCTGATCGACCAAAAAAAATAGATTCCCCAAGCTATATAACTATATTCTTGGAGCCAGATAGATCAAATTGGCCTTATTGAGTTTTAAATGAAATTCTTGTATATATCAAATTTAAATGTACATTTCCTTAAAATAAATACCCTACCTGCATATTTGAGGTGCATAGTAGGAAGATACGACTCATGCCAATATAAATAAATGCATTCTTGGTGCCCGATGGACAATTAGTATTATTGAACTTTTAGTAAAATCCTTGTATATTTCAAATTTAAATGTACTTTTTCTTAAAATAAACACTTTACTTGCATATTTATGGAGCAGAGTAAGAATGTCCAAAATAATAATAGTTTGCCTACCTCAAAAAACTTTCCTAATATAAGTAGTTGCATTATTGATGCCCGGTGGATCAAATATGCATTTTCATATTTTTTGTGAAGTACATGTATATTTCAAATTCTCACATGCATTTTTGAGGTACGGAGCAGGAAGAACCAAAATAATTTTAGTTTGTTTATGAAAAAAATTCCCCTAACTAAATAATCGTATTCTTGGTACCCGGTGAATCAATGACGCATATTTTATATATAATGAAATCCTTGTATATTTTTTATTTAAATGTACATTTAAATACAATATATACCTTACTTGCGGAGCAGGAAGATCGGACTTAATATTAGTTTGTCTTCCAGAAAAAAAATATCCCAATATAACTTAACACGTTAAAGAACACCATGTTCTTTTTCACCTGTTCTTTAAAAAGGACAGGAATAGACTGTTCTTCAAATTTAAGATATCCTGTTATTTTTTTTCTAATCTATTCTTTTCGTATCTAATCTTTTTGACACACTAATTTTTTAATGAAAATATATGCTTTTTATATTATATAAAATTCATGTTTATTACCTGGTCTTAACAATTATTATCAATAGAATACTGTCTTTGCAATATCTGCAATTTTATTAATTTAATAGTTCGTAAATTATATGGGACGATTGCGTTGCTTAATAGTTGCGTTTGTGAAATCTATTTAATGAATAAAGGGGTATAAAATGCATTAAAGAATATTTCAATGCGACAACACTTTAAGAAAATTAACATTAAAATAATTTAAATAATTGACTGCTATAAATAGTTATTGTTTCACTATACTATGTATATTTTGGTGTGAAAAAGCCAGATATGCTCTGCTTGAAATATGTCATTATCATTTAGAATTTTTATTTAAATATTATGGTAGAAACTCCAGTATGCAACTTATGTTTCAAAAACATTCATTACGAAATGAAATTTTCTTTTATGGGGAATTTCATGTCAGGTGAAACGAAGAGTTTCAATTAATTATTTGATGTTTTAAAGTTCTTCATACTACGCACAAGTAAAATTTCAAAAAAATACAAAAATAATAAAATATCAGCGGAATTTATCTTTTTACAAGTTTAAACAAGATATCTGCTATCAGTTTTACGATTTTATTTTTTGTTGATTCTGAGTAGATTCACTATAGTTATTAAATAAATCAGAATAATAATTATATGTCAGTGTTCACTCTAGAAATAAAAAGGGGCAGGGCGCTGTTGGCATTAAAAAGGCACCCCGTTTTTTAAAAAGGCACTTCTTGTTTTTAAAAGGGCACTTTCAAAAAAAAGTTTGGCGTAGACGTGGCCACCCGTTAACACATCGGACCCGTGCCCAAATAAAAAAAAAGTTCCAATGTGTTGGTTGACATTGCGGTAGAGCTGCATATTGGGCTATTGTTGACGGTTCGGTGCCTCGAAGGAAAGACCCGTTCAAAATTGATGTCTCTTTATGAAGATATTACTTAAAATCCAAACTTTGACATTTAATAACTAATGTTTTCCCTAAAAACCAAATCTGTAAGTATCCCTAACCAGACCCCTTACAAAACTGATGAAAAAACTACTTAAATCCAAAATTTGGTAATAAAAAGCCTAATCATGCAATTTCGCCCCAAACTATTTTCTCTTTTAAAAACACAGAAAAAAAACTTAGCATTTCATATGCGGGCACAGGCAACCAATAGGATTTGTGGAATCATCGTGATTGCATAAGTCGCGTAGTTAAAAAGAAGTTTGCTTTTCTACTGTCATAATTCACTTAATTCCAATTTACACAATTTTTTTTAATCGATGCCTTTTTTAAAGCAGCTAAGGAAGCAAGGATACTTGTGCTTGACTGAAAAGGGCAAGAGAGGCAGAATTTTTTCAAAAGAGGACGGCAGTTTTGAACAAAGGGCACGAGGGCGCTATCGAGATGTAAAAAGGGAATTAGGTCATACCACACACTGCCTAAAAACTGCGTTTGTATAAAAAGTATTTAATCAAAATTGTTTCTACTCAAAGCATATTATATTAGATATTTTTTTTAAACCACGAAATGAAACGTTTTGCTATTAAACCCAAACTATATCTGATAACGACCAGAGCAAATTAACTTTAAATTTCGCGTGAATAAATTATAAAAAAAAACAATACTATGTAAAACAATCCTAGCTTTTAGCACTTGAACGTTTATTAAAAACTTCAATTTTTTAAAGTACGGTAAAAAATTCAAGTGAAAAGGTTTAAAACGGACAACGGGTCGTAGATTTCTGGTTTTAGTTTCTAGTTATGTCTTTCTGATCGGGTTTCTGGTCGCATATTAATTTAGGACGTTTTCGACGTTCTTCAGTGTTCTCAAAGTATGTAAGGGTAATTTCGAAACATCCTTTAAATTGCCTATTTTCGAGTCTTAAATTTTAATTTAGTTACTTAGTATTGTTAATCTCTTTATGATAATTGTTTTTTAAATTGATCAAAATGTTTGTTCTAAAATAGGATTTCATAAAGTGGGTTCGGTGAAGGCAGTTGATCAGTTCAAAGTTTTAAGACAACTATTGCATTGTAACAAAACGTTAATCTATATATATAAATGCGAAAAACCCACTCATCACTCATCACTAATTCTCCAACTTCCCGTATACCTATGAAGATGAAATTTGGCAAATTTGTTCCTTATACCTTAAATAGGAAAAGTAAGCTATTTTTGTTCCGATCGAACGGATTTAAGGGGTTGTAAAACCCCTTTTTCGAAACTTCTCCATAGGATTAACATGGAGAACATGTAACAATGCAAAATATAAAATTTAAACAATGGAAATTTTTAATATTATGTAACGTACGAGGAGCATTCTGATTGGCTGATGACTAAATATCGCCAAAATGTCGCCAAATAACTAAAAACTGTCGCCAAATAACTAAAAACTGTCGCCAAATTAATAAACTTCGCCAAATAAATTAAAATTTCACCGAATGAATAAAACATTTCGCCAAATTAATAAAATATCGCCAAATGAACTAAAATATGATCATATATGTAAAGGAGCATTCTGATTGGCTGATGACTAAATATCGCCAAATAAATAAAACCTACGGCAAGTTATTAAAAACATCGCCAAATAAATTAAAATTTCACCGAATGAATAAAAATTTTCGCCAAATGAATCAAATATTGCCAAATGAACTAAAATATGATCATATTTGTAAAAATAACATATAAATGGCGAAATTAGTGTCAAAAAATTATAAAATATATGTCAAAATGGTGAAAATATGAATGGATAACGGGATATTCCGTACTACAACAACTATGAAAATTAAATTTGGCATGGAGCATGGCATTTTAAGCCAAAATTGCTCACTAAGAAAGGATGTTCATTTTCAAAAATTCAAACTCTAACTGCCAAAAGTAAATCTTGCCACTTATCCACTGACTCATCACTAATTTTCTAACTTTCTGTATAACCAGGAAGATGAATTTTGACAGAGTTGTTACTTATATCTTACATAGAAAAATAATCTATCTGGTAGGTAGAAGCCACTCGGTACCGTAATAATTGGTTAATGAATACTTTGGACCCCACGTGGTAGGAAGGTCAGAGGGAGAGTGTATAAATGGTCAATCTGATTGACGCGGCCTACCTTCCTCTACTCCATGTTATGTCATTTATCCACGAAGGCTGATTTTCCATAGAATTATTGGAGTGAAAGTGTATACTGCCTGTCATCAAGGGTGACATTTTCCTTCATGTGGTATAAAGATCAGAGGGTAAAATGGGTTAACAAACGACCTGATCGACGCGACTCTCTTTCCTATACCATGGTAGGTCATTTATAGCCCATAACACGGTTCCCCTGGGAGTAATATAGTGAACGAAATAGCCTGCAGTTAAGGGCGACATTCCCTTCACGGTCAGCGGCGGAATGGGTTAATAATCGGCTTGATCTATGCGGCCTACCTTTCTTTATATGAAGGTATGCCTATACGAGTAGTTATGTGGCGGAATCGAAAACTGTTGTTATAGACTCTCCCCCCACGTGGTACAAGTGTCAGAGGGGGATTGGGTTTGCGTAAATCTTCTGTAGTAGTGGGTAGGGGGATTGATTCGATTTTTTTTAAAAAATTGATTTAAAGTTCAATGAAGTAAAAAATAAGATTTATTTTTTATTTAAAAAAGTTAAATATTTAAAAAGTTCGGGGACAAAATCTAAAAAAAGTGCTGGGGAACCATCCCTTCTCGCTTATTGATAAGGTTTACCGTACAAAAGAAAAAATATGAAAATCTTGAATTTGGCAAATAAACCTTTTAAAATTCTTTTTCGTTTTTTTTTTCTGCTTATATTTTCACCAATTTGTGAAACTTAACGACAAATGTTGACATAGGTGTCTAATAAAACTTTTTCAGATAATTTTTATTAACATTTATAAGAGTTCTTCCCGTTTAAATCTTTGGAATGTTACTAAAAGTTAAAATATGGATGGTGATCAACAGGAGTAATGCATACATATTCACGTTATTGTGTAGACAACTTCATATTAGCAATCTTTCCAGTTCTTGCAGGACCTTGCCAATAAAATTTCGTTTCAAATTAGTACTTTTAATACTGTGGTTCCCCCTCATGGGTGACAAATGAAGAATATTGTTTATTTCGCTATAAATATTGTATTTGTATCAATTTTGTAATTTATTTCCTTCCCGTGCGTAGAATGGGTATTTCAGCTAGTGATAATATATAACAAATGTTTTACCAATACTTTTTGTGATTTAAAAACTCACCGATTGTTCCTTTTTCTTTTAAAACATAATTCGTGACTTCTCCTAAACTATCCAAATAAGGTGTTGTAAATCCATTTGTTCTGGTAAAGCAAAAATAAACACAAACAATCAGCACATATGTCCGTATTGTCTTCATATTTCTCTTAAACAAACACTCATATCTAGAATGCCTTAAAAACAAAGCATAAAACGCAACAATGAATCTCAACACTCATTTGTCACAATCAGTCCAAGTGACGGCTTAGTGATGAATAAGTCTACCCTCTTAAAGCATATTTAGACCCTTCGAATTATTGACATATTTTATCTTTTAGATGCGGTTGTCTAAGCGACCGTTATCTCCAACCTTTTTTAATTCGATAAAGAAGAGGCATTGAGATATACAAATCAAAAATAGGGTTATAAGTACATTTTGTGGTAAAAGGAAAATGTCAGTAGACATAATTCGTTTGGATGTAAGTCCAACGCCTTTCACAACCACCCCCACCCCAACAAAAAAAAGTCATTTCTTTTTGTATATTTACCACTAAATTAGATTTCCGAAAAAGAACAAAGCAAATATAACAGTTATGCATTTACATGAAGTTAAAAAATAAAAAATAAAAAAAAGTTTGCAAAGGAGCATAGTTTATCTATATATACAAAGGTCCATCTGCATACAATTTTTCTGCATGTAAATATATTTATATTTCAAGAGGCAAAAAAAATTATCTTTTAAAAAAAATTTAATGCCTAAAAAATTATGCAATTAAAAAATTTTTAATCAACAATCAATTTTTTAAAATCAACAATTTTTCTGCATGTAAATATATTTATATTTCAAGAGGCAAAAAAAATAATCTTGGAAAAAAAATTTAATGCCTAAAAAATTATGCAATGTACAAATAAAAAAATTTAATTAAAAATCAAATCATAATTTTTCCTATTTATTATATATAATGTTTATTCCTCTAGTAGATATTCAGGTGTATCAGTAATCATTAACAAATAAAAATATTAAAATTTCTTATAAAGTAAAGTTATTAATTGTATAAATAAATTATGTAAAGTTAACCGCATTTTATTCGATATTTAGCGCTGCCTTGCGCTAAAAAATCTTGCCTTCAAAATCAAATTTCGTCGTTAATATTCACGTGAGTTACAAAGCAAATGAAACTAGAAACAATTTGCTAAAACTTATTTAAAACCATTTTATTTATTTTTATATATTCCTATCATTAAACAACGCAGTTTAATAACAAAAATATTCAAAATAAAGTACCTTGGTGCAATTTTTCGATCATTAAAGGTAATTAAAAAAAATATGCTTAAATCTTATATAAGATTAATTTTTGAAGCAATTAGTATAATTTTAGAGTATTTTTGACCAAAGTTGACCAGGTTATAGAGGATAATAGAAACAGTACGCCGCCATCTTTGATTCATTTTGGAGGCTTTCCGCAACTTGGAATCTTGAAGACTTATTATTGGACTAGTTAACATTTTTTTTTTAATTAATAAGTTAATTTTTAAATGCTAGTTTACAAAATAGGTGTTTAAATAAAAATGTAGAAGATTTATAAAAAAAATCATTTTTATTCCAAATAATGTAAATATCAGTTGGCATAAGAAAAATATCAATCAACAGTACTCTTATTTATCATTCTTTGAGATTTCTTATGTACGAATGGGTGTATGTAGTTGCTTCTGACATATAATATCTGTCCGTTTTGGGTCAAATTTTCGGTGATCCGATGAGAATGGATTTCAAGTGTTAATGTGACAAGTTAGCAATGTACTCTAATTTTATAAATGTCATTTTAATAATGTATGTTTGCAGATATAGGTCGATCCAAACCTTCGAGCATGAATTTGTCATGGAGGAGTCATGACGTCATTCTCGCTAACATCAAAATTAAGCCAAAGTGTCTGACTCCTGTCACATGATAAAATACGTCATTCTATTCATGATTTTTTTTCTAATTTATTGATAAATATATCCTGTACTTAATGAATAAATAGTATATGATGTAACTGTTTTTTGCAGCTACTTCCGAAATCATATTTTTTGTATAAAAGTTGTATTGTTTGGGATGAGATGGAAGTGGATTTTAGAGATTGTAAAATAATTGTAAAGTTTGCGGGGATATATGGAGAAGTTAATAGGTATCCGTTATTGTTACGGAGGTATATATATATATATATATATATATATATATATATATATATATATATATATATATATATATAATTCGCAAGTCATTCGCGAGTATTTCTTTAATCACAATTTTAAAGATATGTCACTTGACATGAGCCAGTTCCGCTCTGAGAGGGTGGCTTTAAGAGTATGACGTCATGCTCTCTCTATTACATCTTCATTCATGATCAAAAATCCAACCACAAGATCTATCGAAAACATCTCCCAATGACCTACAATTTTATAATTTTTTCACCATTAAATTATTTTTAATCCTGGAAATGGCCAGCCATACTTTAGTACTAAATAATATTTTTGAAAGACGCGCATGCAAACTGAAAGAAGATCTGTATTTTTTAAATATTGTGTCAAGTATTCATTTGACGCAGTTCAACCAATTCAAGTTGAAGTTCTGTTGGTGCTTTATCAATTTAACGTTGGAAAAGATTTTCAAATAGCTTGATCTATTCAGCTGCAGCTGCATGATTACACGGAACCTCGTACATATAGAGACTCGAATTACCACGCTTCTATGTACTGTATTTGAATTACTCTTATGATCCACGATTTTAAGAAAAAATTGCAAACTGCATCGGCCGGGTTGGCAGAGCGGGCCGTACAATCACCAGCCCGCGGACCGTAGTTTGGAGACCCCCTACTCTAAATCCTTGAAAAGGGATCAGTTATTTTCTAGGAGCTGTTTATAGTCTAATTCTTGTCGTATAACGATTTGGGAAGAATCTTGAATATGTTGTCACTTAATTTATTACCTAAATTGATTTTTTCAATGAGCTGGAGATCCTATCCTGGAATTTAGAGATTCCTAGCATAAACACCTTCATAGCTTCGATAGACGATCTGTTATTCTTACAAAATACATATGACATTTTAAAAAGAGTTTGGTCTGTTTTAAGGTAGTGTAGAATGTAAGTGTGTGTTCATGAAGGTCTTTACCACTCTTACATGTTCAATTACTATCGAGAAAGTAAAGATATGGATTGACCAGCAAAGAACGCAATCCGAAACAGATAGATCCGTTGAGCACAGTGGACCAAACTTATTAAAAAGTGTCTAATATGTAACACTTTTTGGGCACACAGCTAATTATTATTATAATATATAGTATTAAAAATCATTGCCCAACATGCGTGTGTGAAAGAAGTTGCTACATCCTTCATTAAAGATTTCCCAAATTTTTGTTTGCTTTATTTTCACCAATGTGTGACAACCCATTTTAGTAGCTAATTTTTTACGACACGATTCACTTTTTAAAAATAATTATATTATATTTCATGTTTATCTGGTTTAATAGTTAGGTTTTTTTACCGAACTAAAAAAAATCTTAAAAAGCTAATTTCCTTGACATCATTCTGCATATTATTATTTAAGGATATGCTTAGCTTAATTGTACTTTTATGGAAATCAAGATAAGAAGTACCATTATATCACCTTAAGTGAACAATAAACACTTCACCTCATATCTTTTAGTTTCGGTTGGCTACGCCTTACACCTCTCACCTTACCGATAACAAAATGTATTCTTCTTTGATATAGCAGCAACATTTTAGTAGCCTTTCTTGTACTGTTGTAATATAACTTTAAATCTAGATATTATTATTCAGTATTATTATTCAAGATTTCTCAAACTATGTCAGCAAATTATTGTATTCAGCGATGTAAAATTTCTGCTTAGTTAAAATTGAAATTAACGAAAAGGAATTTGCAAAACAAATAATTATTTCAATGTATAAATTGACATGATGTACTTTACACCAAACCCTTTAAGAAACTATATTAATGACACGCTCTAAACTTTAATACTTAATTTGTTTATTTTACTACGTTATATTTCAACATTTTAAAGTATTTTAATTATGTATTTTATATAAATACTAGCAAAAGTACCCGTTCATTGCACAGGGATAAATAAATTAACGGCAAATGCAGAAAATAAATACATTTCCTCTTTTCCCAGGAATAATCGCATGTACCAGTTTAGAATCAATCCTTAAAAAATTAATATTGGTCACTTTATAAATTAAATTGAAAATGTTTTTATTTTTAATAAATTAGAAGTTAAAAAAATGTTTCTATATTTCTTGGTTCTCTCTCTATATATATATCGATAAAATTTAATAATTTTTACATTTTCTCTCATAATCTATGGAGTTTTAAAAACTAAGCCTTCCTACACAAAAATATTTTTAAAAATTCTCTTTCGGTAAGAGTATACATAGTTCCATGAAATCCTATAATAAATAACGACATTTGTAAAATCCTTAACTACACGTGGAATCAGCCTATGGATATAAATAATATACTATCATGTAGACGAAAGTCAGAGGTTTCGAACGTGCATATTTTTAAACCATTACCACTCTAACTTTTGGTAAAGAAAGGCATGCCGTTTCAACCATGTCGGCCATTTATCTTCTCCCCTATGAACTTTGTACCGAGTAGGGTCCAATACAATGCAGCCTGTATTTGATTTTTTTTAACACGGATGCCGCAATTTAATCGGGAAAATGACTATAATATTTTAGTTTTCAGTGCTTACTTTAATTGATAAAATTTTAATTACAATTGTCATCAATATTGAAGGATAATGGGTATTATAATATTCTTTTATAAGTATTTACATAGTACTAAAAAAATTATCTACTAAAAAAATTATTAAATGAAATGATAAACAAAGCGCTATGATCTTAATTTTCTATTATTTAAAAAAATTAGCATCACGAAGAGTTTCATTAAATTGCAATTTTAAAGCCTTAACTTCAAGTGTGATTTTTAATGAAACTTCGGAATCAATCTCGATTTTGAAATATTCTTAAGCTGCATGTAAGTGAAAAAGACAGAAAAGTCTGAAAACATAAGTTTTTAAAGATGGCCAACTTCAATGAAATCCGAGTTTCCCGTTTCCCAGTATTGCAATTTTCATTTGATTATTTCCAAATACCTTTTCCAATATATCATTTAAGCTATATCTTTGGAATCCCTTCGACCAGGAACTTGTGTATCTAATTAGTAGTTATATATTGTTGGCCTTTGGAATACAGAACATTAAAATCTAAATTTGCAGCAAAAATAAGCCTTAACTTTTTTTTTGCAAATAAACGTTTTTTCGAATTCTTAATCAAAGTCAAAATAATATTAACAACCCGGAAATAAATACTCAAGCAAAAATAGCCTGTTTTAAATTACCGCACAACTTTCATTTACTTCGTCCAAATGTCCATGTGTTAAAGAATTTCCATGAATACTATTATTACAGAAAAATAACTACCTATTATAATTGCGTGTATACTTTTTATTTCAGGGAAAATGTATTGAAAATTCAGTATTTAATCATTTAATAATTAATTAAATATATTTGCTAAATTTTGATTTTCTGATACTATTATTATTCAATTTCATGTCATATAAATATTTGGTAACTTTTAAAACAGCAGTTTAAAAATCAAAACTCACTTTATCCAAAGATACTCTCTTATCTATATTTATCTATATAACCATTTATTTTAACTAACAGTGCACCATATTATAATCTCACCATGTACGTTCAATATTTCTAAATTTTCTTCTTAGTGTTAGTCATTTAATGCTTTAAACAGAAATATTCATAGGTACGTAAAATAAAATATTTTCACAATTATCCATTGATATTTGTGGAATTGTATTCCTTTCATAACATTCAAAAGTAATAAAGTATTTTTTATAAAAAATCACAGTGAAATTAAGCTTCGTACATTTAAAAAAATACTTGCATAAAATATTTTTCAAAGAAATAAAATTGACGCTCATACACAAATTACTCGTTTTATGAAAGTATTATTCTAAAAATTCGATCTAAGAAAATCAAATATGGTTATATTTAACCTGCATACAAACAAAACAAAAGACAGAAAACAATTGTAGCAATAAAACAATTTCCCTAAGATAAAATTCTGATTATTTTAATTTTTTAAAGACTCTGTATAGTAGCAAAAAGCCCAATGTGCAGATGTTTTTCAATAATTATCAAATTAAATAAAACCTATGACGTCGTTTCCAATATGTCAATAAACAAAAGAAAACTCTTTTAAATTGGCAAACGATATTTTCATCCAAGTTAAGTGAATGACATACATTAAAATAGTTATAATATACGAATGAAACATCGTACAAACTTAAAAAACAAATCTTTATAATTTTTCAAGTAAAGTACACTGTAAATTTCATAAAGCTACGTTTTTTAGTTATAGAGTATTTTGTGTAAAGATCGGCATTCGAATCGCTTTATAATTTCTTTACCAGATTTTCATTTTTCTCAATTGATTTTAACTGGTAATATTACTATTGTCACTTCGGGAAACTTCGCTAGGATACACAAAAAAATATCATAAACGTCGTGAGATTTGAAAATAGTCACTTTAAAATTCTTATGTTTAACACAATTATAATTTGCATAACACAACCATACTAAACTAAATATTCTATAAATTTCAAAGCTCTACGTTTTGTAGTTACGAGGCCTTTTTCAACTGACAAACCAACAAATAAACAGAAATCCTGACACATTTTGAGAATTTTCAGTTTCATATATACAAGAATGTTTTCACATATTTATTAAAAGGCAATTAATAAAGAATACTTAACAAAATTTGCATAACACAACAATATTAAATCTATTTTAATGTCTCATGCAGAAAAATAAAATATTTTTTGTCGAGGGACAAAGGATTTCGTGCGCTGATATTATGACAAAAAATCATATTATTAACAAAAAATATATTGTATTCGATGAAAATTTGTGATATTTTTATTACGCGTTCACGTGTAGGGGGCAGAGCCCCCTAGAATTAAAAAAAATAGTACATCTTCCCATATTTGTAACAAAAAATAATATTTCCAAATTAACCCTTTTATTTTAAAACTTTAAATTCCGGAGGTCCATAAAAATGCATGAATCCGAATTTGATATGCATGTTACAATGGGCTGTTATTTAATAATGGTATTTAATCTCGACACCAAGTTGTGCATTGTTTCCATTGTTCTGATAACAGGAATGACTTCCAAGAAAGTTAAATATTTTATCATAAGATTTTTTATTATATTTGTATAACATTTTTGGATAGCAAAAAATATACAAATAATTATATTAAGGATTAATATTTTAAATAACTTTAGATAAGCTGTCGAGCCAAAAAAGAAAACAATAATTTTAAGAAGTTTTAAAGTTGTGCTTACAAAAAAGATCGCACTATGAGTATACAAATGAAATGCACAATTCACAAAGTAAATGCACAATGAGCCTGTGTATAAGTTAATTTTGAACGTTGTTTAAAATAGTGCTAATTATTTCTAATACTTTTAAATTGATTTTTTTTACTTTCCTTTTCTTTTCAAAACGTGTATCATGTTTATTTTATTATATTTTTGTCTTCATATATTTCAGAGTTAAGTTCTACACTCCGTTAAATGAGGAGGGAGGCGGGTTGAGCGAAGAATACCTAGTTATTTTAACTCATCATTAAAAGTCATTGACGTAAAATCGCAATTGTCATTCTCTTCTCTATATTCACTTTCAGCAAATATAAAGTAAACAATGTTGTTAAAACTGCGTGGGTAACGTCCAGATGCTTTGAAAGATAATAATATGAATATTATCATTACAAAAATGCATATTCAGATGCTGAAATCCCATTCCGGAGTATGATAAGTACACAAGGCACTCAAGAAATAATCATAAAAACATGGAATTCTGACTCCAACTGTTTGACTTATCAATGAAGCTTTAAGATACCATTGTCTGCAAGAGCAACGAAAGGCAGATAAGACAGTTCGGTAAATAAAACAGTTCGGTAAATCCCCGGTTTCGATTCAGTTGTCTTTGCTAAATTATCTGTCTTGATTATTTCGGAATCCTGAAATTGCTCTTTGTCTATTGTGAAAAAGCAGTTTCTGTCTTGCATCCATACGCAGTGGCGGCCCGTGGTCGAAAATGTTTGTGCAGCCGAAATCATGTGACCCCCCCCCCCCCCCCCACCCCCTATTTTCCAAAAACCTTACATGAACGGAAATTCTTTATTATTCACTACTCAAATCAAAGTTTCCTTTCAAGATAACATGCGACAAAAATAGAAAACACTTACTTATTTTAAACATGCGAATCGGTCAATTTTAATATTAACTTAAATAACGAAGCAACAGCAGGACCATAATGGTCCTGAAACAACAGCACAAAGTAAATGTATCACGAAAACCATTTCCGTTTGGAGATATTCTCGAAAGTTCTCGTTTCACCCACGAGCCAATCACCCTATCGAACCTCAAGTGCAGCTAAAACAAGAAATTCATTTCGGCTGTACCTTTTCACAAATGCAGCAGCATGGGGGGAATCTCCATACTACGTAATGATTGCCATGGCAACGATGCAGCCGATTTCGAATTTCGCTTTTTGGCTGCAGTTTTGATTGAATGGAGTTTTTCCCCCTCCTGAATTGTGCATTACGGTAACATGCTTGCTATTTATCGGAGATTTTGTTTACTACCGTAGAAATATCATTTTCAATTATAATCTCTTCGTTTAAGAAAATTAGTAAAATATCTGATTTTAATTTTAAAATACACTAACGAATTTATGTGCAGCCCGGCTGTACTTGCTGTAGTGGGCGAGCCGCCACTGTCCATACAATTTACAATCTTTCACGAAGACGTTATTAACCACTTGCCCTACGATTTAATTTCCGATCTCGCCGACCAATTCACGAATCGGCTGTACACTCAAAGTGTGCTTATATCTAAAACTTCCTATACTTCATTCCACTTAACCGTCGCTCACCAAAACACAAAGGATACGAATTAGTTTAGTTAATTACGAGACACGGAAGGTTGGAGGCGGTCTTAAATTGAAAGAAAGGGTACTTAGAGATTTATTTCATAAACATTAGTCAAATTTTAAGTTTACCATTTGAACAAATGTAGCGAGAGCAATTCTAAGAACACGAGCCTGACCCGATATTGTAGGCGAAGAAGTTAAATAATCTTTTGGCAATCGATAATGAATTTATGTGATTAAGATTGGCTAATTTAACACAAATGCCATCAAAGCTACTAATATAACATATCAACTAGTTTAGTCCTGGTCTATGAAAATTACTAAAAGCTTGCTCTGTTAAGCCATAGTCTGAATGTTATAAACCGAATCTTTACAAACAAGCTACTGATATATATATATATATATATAGGATGTTGTCTCTTTTTGTCTAATACCCCTATTGTAAGACATGTATTGTAATCAACGCTTAAAATTGTGCTAAAAACGTCTACGTGAACAAATATAGAAAAACATTTATTTACACTACAGTATCAGCAACTGTAAGTCAAAGAATATATTTTGCATTCATACTATCTTATTTTTATTCAGCTTTTATTGCATAGAGTTATTTGCATGCTAAGAAAGTACTTGCAAAAAGTCAAAAATCTACTTTATTTTTCAAACTTACATACAAATTACCAACATACAACCAAAAAATTGTAATTTCAAAATAGGCAACACATAAATATAATATATATAAAGTTTTATCGTGTTTTTTATTTTATAAAATTACAAGAATTACATGTATTCCAAATAGTGAGATTTAAATGTACTTAAATTTCCTAAATACTTAAATTTCCAGACGAAAATATGTGCTACTCATTAAAGCGTAATAGAAAGTTCTCATAACATGTAATCTTCAACCTTTCTTCGAAATTTCTGAAAATAATTCAAAATGATTATTGTAGACATACAAAAGAATGTTGGGCATATATAATTTTATAAGTTATGAAATTTTATGGCAGGGATTTTAATATAATTTTTTATGATAGCTTTAACAACACACATGTGAACAAAAAATAGATATTTTTGCAATTTAATGTTTCGTACCGTTACCCTCGTATCGTTGCCGCTACCAACCTGAATTTAGTAATTCATTCTACTTTTTTATTTGACTTGATGGGAATTACGTCGCTCTACATCGTCAGGGTAGATAGGCTATTAATGTCAATTTGAGATGTATCCCAAATTTAAAATTCGATAAAAAAAATAGTCATCAAACAGTTATTGGCATCAAATATATGATATTACTGGATTCAGTCTTGCGAACATCCGATCACGAATCTAACCAACTTTATCTATCATGGATATTTTTTTCCTTCCAAGAATAGGATATTTTATCGTTGTTTGTTTGAACCCTTATTTCGTAGCCCAAAGGCTGAGCTACGTTGTACCATGCTACAAGTTAATAATTATTTTAGTTATAATAACGACATTAATTTGATTACTGTTATTTTTAATAGGCATTATATTAAAAATTATTTAAGAAAAGAGGAGTATCTTTAGTTGCTTTTCTGTCTTTGTTCAATCACATTGTAAAACTTAAGTTTTGTGACTCGAAATAGAAATAATGTGCATAATAAATAAGAATAAAATAAAACATTTAATTTAAAATGGCACTTTTTTCCCAGAGGAATGTTAAAAATATATATACAGCACTTAATTTTTACTTTTAATTATCGGGTATTCAAGTATTTCGTACTTTAAATTAATAAGCCCTATCATTGTAAAAATTTTAAATGCAAGAAACGCTAATTGGTGGTAAAAAAAAGAATATTTAAAATAACGCATTTTACACATAAATGTGATATTTGCGCTAGTTTATAATCACAAAGTATTAACTAAATTACCTCTACATGCGTCGCCTTTTATTTCGAATCCTTTTGGACAGGTGCATACTTCTTTGCCATCCACCAAGTTGCACTTTCCTCCGAAGCAATTCTTTTCCACGCACAGAATTTCTGAAAAAAGAACATTTTAAAACACCTCCTATCTCTTAAAAATATATGCTAAACGCAAACCAATGTTAAAAAAAAGCATGCTAATTATGCCAAAAAATTTGTACAATTGTAATAACTAATTGTAATTGTAAAAGCAGAACTTACTAATGCATACGTCATTCTTCAATAGGAAACCCTCTTTGCAAGTGCATATTTCTTGATCTTTGATGACTTCGCATTTACCACCAAAGCAATGCCTTTCCTTGCATTGGGTTTCTGGGGAAACAAGTGTGAATTAAAAGTCAAAATGTTTTTTAAAAAAAACTCATTATAAAGAAAAAGAGTTTCAAAGTTCGAAGGTATATCGATCAAAACGCAGGTTTCATTTTATTAAAACCCATATATTAATAATTCTAGTAATGGTAGAGCTTAACTTGTTGTGTCATTTTATATTTATATGTATTCGAAGAACTGAGTGGATGAACATATAAGTAAATTTTCGAAAATTATTAAATGTGCGGGTTGAAGAATATTTATGACCTTCTGTAACTATAGAACGCTCATTTATTCTGGCAAGTCTTCAAATACAACGGTTTGAAAATGTTATGTGCACGGCTTTGCGTTGTCTAATTATTGGAAGAACGTGTCAAGAACACATGATATCTTCTTCCATTAAAAATGTGGTAACTGTCAAACTTTTATATGTAGAAGTTCAACAGGGAATTCTAGTTCTAAAACGTGTACAATTGTAATGATGCTAAAAGCAGAACTTACTAATATGCATACATGCTTTGTATATTTTTTATTATGTATATGTATTTCATTAACCAACTATCACGATGATGTAGATATAATACATGTACATAACATGTTCTTCCACGATATGAAACAAGTTTTTTCGATAATGAGTGGAAGAACGTGTGTGCGAAAAACCGTTAAAACCGCCCTCAATGATAAGAAGAACCATAGCCATTTTAATAAATTTCCAATAATTAGATTGCTATTTCTTTACAAAAGTGTTGAAAAATCAGCGATTGAGTGCAGTTCCAAAATAAAGCATCTAATGAAATTTAAAGCCGATTTTTTCGAAATCAATAAAATGTTACTTAATATGCGCATTTATTCAGCTCTTCATTTGTAAAAGTATTTAAAAAAATAGAATTCTTGCAAATTTGAGTCCCGAACCGCTGTAAAAGTTGAACATTAAAGTTTTTAACAGAGAGTTTGAGTTAGAACAAAAGTTCCATCTAAGGGAGGGAGGGGCCTAAGAGGAGTAATGAAATTAATGCATACTATGAAGTCTGCATAAATTCAGAAATATTGGAGCAGTTATTATATTGACTGTCGGGTGAGTATCAACATAACAGTCTCTTGGCTAAATGTTTCCATGTTTTATTTTAACGCTCCTCAGCTAAAAAAAAATTAATATAAAACTTTATCAGAAACCTGCATAAGATCTCCAGAATACCATGTTGTTCCAAATAACTTTGCAAAACCTACAGGATTTTTTTTTCATTTTTAATTTATCTGCATAACACTTTAAAAAATACATTTTTTCTTCAAACATTTCGATACTGAAATTGTCAGCATTAAACCTGAATAAAGCTTTCAATTTTTAAAACTTTCATTAAGATTTTATGCTGATTTTTTTAGCTGGATCCTGTAACTTTGGCTAGCGTTCTAAGACAAAAAGAAAATATATTAACTACATCCTATTATTGTCACTTCATTTCGATTCGTTATCTTAGATTCACAAATCTGTATATATACCAAACATGACACAGACCTTTTTTTCATATGATATATTGAGTGAATAACCGTTCATTGTGTTAGGATAGTTTAAATGTAATTTATAATTTGAAGTCAAATGTTTTAATACAAATATAGGTATGTGATATCGTTTTCAATGCATCAACACAATTCAGCATTTCCCTTTCCCCTGCACTCACCAATGCAACCGATTCCTTCCAGATGGAATTTCTCGGGACAGACGCACACCAGCTGGCCCCTTCTTTTCTCGCATCTGCCGCCATAGCAAGTCACTTGAGTGCAAGGGCCAACTGAAATCGATTATAAATTATTTAGATAAACCTTTAAAAAAAAATTATAATTTTGACAACAAAAAGAAATCCGTTGTTTATGCACTCAACAAACTATTATCTTTTAAATAAAATTTTAGTTTACTAGATGAAGTGCACGGCGTTTCCTGATAAAAAACAGCTGCCTCAGAACAAAACTCTATATTTGTATAAAAAACCCACACCCGTAGACACTCTTCTTTATATATATATATATATATATATATATATATATATATATATATATATATATATATATATATACATGCAATAATATTACATTTTACAAAATAAAAAAATTCTATTGATCATGGGATAATTGAGAAATAACATGATGTAACATAGTATAACTTTACATTTATCTTTCACAAAATCCACATGTAAAAAATATTTCATGCTATTTCTTTTCAAGAATTTTATCCTTCCACGCGATTATCTCTGAAACTTCCAGGTTAATTTCCCTCAAATTCATGTTTTTTGCATGTCTTTTAATGTGAAATGAGGAGTATCCTGAGAATTTGGTAGGAACCTGAAAAACGTAGCTTATTATAAAAGTCGTTTTTTTTGTTCAAATTTTTGATCTCCTTCGGTAATGTTTCTACATAGATTTCACAAACATTAACAAAGTAGAGTTTAAAAATAAAGTGTTACATAAATTCTGAAAAATATACTTAAAGCTATTATCAAGTATTTTATTTTTTAATTCGAAATCGAACAATGGTAACCCTCTCCCCATGCTCCTTTTGAAATTAAAAAACAAAATCGAAAATCAATTCTCGGAAATTGAAAATAATCCAAAGGTAGGGTATTCTTGATGTTCTTTTGTGGTCGTTGTATTTTTCATCTGAGACGCTTGATTGGTTCATTTCTATAGAGAGTGATCGAACCAACCAATCCACCATCTCGTAAGGAAAGCTAAAACCGCCACTGAAAAAAATGCGAGAATATATGCCCTACTTTAAGGTAAGAAACGTGTTCTTGCGTGTTTTTTTCCTGTGGCAGTTGCGTTTTTCTTCCGAGACGCTGGATTGGTTGGTTGGTTATTCCACCGTCTCGGAGTAAAAACGTAACGGTTACATAAGAAGAACGCTATGACATGTTCCCTACTTTTAAGTGGCGTCGACTCTGAGCATTCGTACACCTCCATCAAATTATCTCTTAGAGTAGAATAACTATTAAAGTCAAATAAATTAGTTGAGGGCTGAAAAAAGATCTCGTATTAATATAATTTCTTATGCGATTGTTTTTAATATTTGAACATATTCTGAAAGTAATGGGCTTTAAATATTCTAATCTATTTTTTAAGATTAAAAAAGACAATATGTTCATTATATCAATTTATATTTATCTTTATCAAATATATCAATCCGTCAGTTCTCATCTGATTATATTTTAACAATACAATTGTTCGACATTTCGAAAATGAAACGAATCTGAAATAAATATATTGTTTTAAACTACATGGTAAGTGTCACACTATTGTGTGTAATATTGGAACTATAAAAAACAATGTGTGATACAGTATTTGAATAAAAACTTTCATTTTAAACCGATAAGAAGTTAAAATTCCGTCATATTCCTTTTCATTCCCATGATAATGTGTTATTGCTGATTTCATTGGTAATTTCATATGTTTAATAATAATAGTTAAGAAATTAAAATATGTCAAATTTACTATTCAAAAACTACATACTATAATTTATAAAAATACAAAATAATTTCTGTTCTGCTGTAAATTAGATAAACCGACAATAATTTTTACATTCCAAATTGTGAATTATCTCATTCCAATGCGTAACATTTTATGTTTATCACGATCTGCTAATTATTATAGTTACCGGTTCTTATTAAGATAAGTTCTTAATAAAATATATTCTTATTCAGATCTGTTCTCATTAAGATATGTTCTTATTAATATAAGTTCTTATTAAGATTTGTTCTTATGAAGATCTGTTCTTATGAAGATCTGTTCTTATGAAGATCTGTTCTT
Organism: Troglohyphantes excavatus; assembly: GCA_963932185.1. NCBI lineage: Eukaryota > Metazoa > Arthropoda > Arachnida > Araneae > Linyphiidae > Troglohyphantes > Troglohyphantes excavatus. The sequence goes on along the minus strand of OZ010670.1, from coordinate 24,806,034 downwards.
ATTAAGATCTGTTAAAATCTGTTCTAAAAATTATTAAAATCTGTTCTTATTAAGATCTGTTCTTATTAAGATCTGTTCTTATTAATATAAGTTCTTATTAAAATTTGTTCTTATGAAGATCTGTTCTTATTAAGATCTGTTCTTATTAAGATATGTTCTTATTAAGATCTGTTCTTATTAAGATCTGTTCTTATTAAGATCTGTTCTTATTAAGATCTGTTCTTATTAAGATCTGTTCTTAATAAGATCTGTTCTTATTAAGATCTGTTCTTATTAAGATCTGTTCTTATTAAGATATGTTCTTATTAAGATCTGTTCTTATTAAGATCTGTTAAAATCTGTTCTAAAAAATTATTATCTTTTCATTAATCTTTTCATTATATAAATAAACTAGCAAAAGTACCCGTTCTTCGCACGGAAATAAATAAAATAACGAAAAATAACTGAAAATATATACATTTCCTCTCCTGCCTGGGATAATCGCATATACCATTTTAGAATTCCTCTTTAAAAAGTGATAAAGCTTTTTTTTTTATAATTTAAAATATTTTTATGTTTAATAAATTAGAAGTTAAAAAAAAGTAAAAATATCTCTATACTACTTGGTTGCTAAAACACCGATAAAAATCGAATAATTTCTAGTTTATCTCTCATAAGGTATGGAATTTTAAAAATTAAACATTCCTGCACAAAAATATTTTTAGAAATTAATATGAATTTCTTTTCGGTATGGGTATACATAGTTACATTAAATACCATAATAAAAAACGACGTTTTTAAAATCCTTAACTCCAAGTGGAATAAGTTGATGGGTATAAAATAATATACTATTGTGTTGACGAAAGTCAGACGTTTCGTACATGCCGATTTTTAAGCCTCCCCTTTTTGTGTTTGTACCAGGTGAAAATAAGTGTACCGCTATCATTAATTCAACGTGGAATTAGCCTATATGGATAAATGACATACCATCGTGTAAAGGAAGGAAGGCCGTTTCAATCATTGTAGGCCATTTATTCTCTCCCCCTCTCAACCTTGTACCGAGTAGGGGCCCAATACAGCGCGGTCTGTACATAACCGATTTTTTTTTAACACGGATGCCGCAATTTATTTGTGAAATGACTATAATTATATTTTAGTTCACAGTGCTTACTTTAATCGATGAAATTTTAATTACTGTTGTAATCATTATTGAAAGATAATGTGCATTATAACAGGTATTTTATATGAATAATTATTTACACAAACCTATGATTTTTTTTAGCTAAGGAAAAAAATATTAAATCAAATAATAAACTAAGCGCTATGATCTTCATTTTTAAATTATTTTTAAAAATAATTTCATCAAGGAGGGTTTCATTAAATTGCAGTTTTAAAGGAATAACTTCAAGCGTGAATTTTAGTTAAACTTCTGAATCAATTTCGATATTGAAATGTTCTGAAGCTGCATGGAAGTGAAAAAAGCAGCAGAAACAGATAACATAATTTTTTAAAGCTGACCAAATTAATAAATTTAATAAAGAACTTAAATGATTTAACTTTCAAACATTCCGAATTTCCCTGTTCCCAGTATTGCAATTTTGATTTGATTATTTCCAAATGCCCGTTCCAATGTATCGTTTAGGCTACATCTTTGTAATATCTTCGACCAACAACTTGTGTATCTAATTAATAGTTTGCATTTTTGTCCTCAATAATGCAGAACATAAGAATGTAAATTGTAGCCAGAATAAACCTAAACGTTTTTTGCAAATAAACTGCTTCAAATTCTTTATCAAAGTAAGAATAAAATTAACAGCCCAGCATAAATACTCAACCAAAAATAGTATGTTTTGAAATACTACACAACTTTCTTTTACAACGCCCTGCCCATGTTTTAAAGAATTCCCTTGAATAATATTATTACAGAAGAATAACCACCTATTTTAATTTTAAGTTCATTTTTTTTTTATTTACGGATCAATTTATTAAAAATTCGGTATTTACTCATTTTGTTAAACAATTTTTCCTAAAATTTTGATTTTGTGATACTGTTATTATAGAATTCGCATCGAAAAATACCTGTCATACAAATATTTAGTAAGTTTCCACAGCAAATTACAGCCAAGGCGCACTTCATCCAAAGAATACACTGTTATAACTTGGCGATAGTTTAGCAAACGGTGCAGCATATTATAATCTCACCATGTACTTTCAATAATTTTACATTTAATATTTAATGATCGCCAATCAATGTTTTAAAAGGAAATATTCATTGGCACATTAAATAAAATATTTTCTAAATTATCAGTTGCTATCTGTGAAATTTTATTCTTTAATAACATTAAAAAGTCTAATAGAGTTGAAAATTCACAATGAAACCAAGCTTCGTACATTTAAAAAAAAATACTTGCATAAAATATTTTTCAAATAAATAAAATGGACGTTCATACACAAATTACTCGCATTTTGGATTAATTGTTCTAAAGTTCGATCTAAGATAATTAAATATACTTACAATAAACCTGTATAAAACAAAAGAGATAAAACAATTATAACATTTTAATACAATTCTAAACCATTTCTTTAAGATAAAATTCTGGTTGTTTTAATTTTTGAATGGTTCCGTATTATAGCAAAAAGCCCAATGTATATACATTTTTCAATAATTATTAAATCAAACAAAACCTATGACGTCGTTTTTATATTGCCAATAACGAACAATTTTATTTTAAATTGCAAACGATATTTTCATCCATGTTAAGTCAATGGAATCCATTAAAATAGTTATAAAATACGATTGAAACATCGTACAAACTTAAAAATTATCGCAAAAAAATTCTAATTTTTCAAGTAAAGTATTCTATAAATTTTATAAAGCTACGTTTTGTAGTTATGGAGTATTCCGTGTAAATATCGGAATTCTAATTGGTTTATAATTTTGTTATATTATATTTTCGCTTTTCTCCGTTGATTTTAACTGATTTTACTGTTGCCACTTCGTGAAACTTTGATGACGTACGCTAAAAAATGTCATAACATTCGAATGGAACATCGTAGAGACTTGAAAATAGTCGCGTTAAAATTCTTATTTTTTGAACTAACTATTCTGTGAATTTCAAAGCTCTGCGTTTTGTAGTTACGGAGCCTATAATGTACTGACAAACAAACAAACAAACCAACAAACCAACATCCGGACAGATTTTGGAGATTTCAGCTTTATATATTAGATATACTTTTCATAATACTTTTAATTATATTATTTCATAATTATTTATCTTTTCTTATTATGATCTGTTCTTATTAAGATCTGTTTTAATTAAGATATGTTCTTATTAAGATCCGTTTTTATTAAGATCAGTTAATTATTAATATATGTTAATTATTAAGATACTTTTCACTACCCAATGCCGAATATAAAATAAATTTAATTAATAATAATTTTTCTGATATTGATTAAGCTAGAATCTAAAAATCCGGACTTGAGATAAAGTAGCACTTTTCACCTGTGCATGTGTCGTTTTCAACTACAAATCCACGCGGACATACGCATTCTTCAACATTTCCTTTTCTAACTCGGCATTCTCCTCCTATGCACTTCTTTTTCAAACATTTTGCTGAAATATAAATAAACAATTTCATTAAATTATTAAGAGGAATTTATTTCAGGAAGTCATATCCTTAAAAATAATAATTTTTTTTTTTATTTAAACTGAAAACCATGTTGTGTGCTTTTAAAATGGTTTCATTTAATTTATATAATGTTTTTATTTAATCTGAACTAAGTCTACACTGAACTAAGTTAAATATAAAATAACGTTTTTAATTTTATGACATTTCGAATTTCTTCTGTTTATTAAAAGTTACACTTGAAATTGTTAAAAAAATAATTTCAAAACATCAAATTTCAATATAACTATATTGAAATATGGACAATTTTAGTTATTACGTAAACTTTGAAAAGTTTATCTGTTGTTGTAACATGAAATTCATCTAATAATTTAAAGCGATTTAACTAATAAAATGTCGCTTTTATAGGCGATGGAAAAAAATACCTTTTGTGCACCCATTTTTATCTGAAATATAGCCTTCTGGGCATATGCAGATTTCAGTACCATCTTTTACTATGCATTCCCCGTCCTGGCATTTCTTCTCAACGCAGGATGTTTCTGAAAATATTAATAGTACAAGTCGTTAACGAAATATCGAAAAATTGTTTTATATATATTTGTGGTGTAGTGACTGCCGAAATTTACTAAGTCGATAAAAAAGGGTTAGGCGAGGTCGAAAGCAATATGTTATTACACTAGACCAGTGGTTCCTAAACTATTTTGGTCGTGGAACCCCAAAATTTGTTGCCAATGGTCGCGGAACCCCGAATATTTTTTAATCAACGACTTTTCAAAATTTAATATCTGATATTAAATGAAACAAGTATTATTTTGGTATTTCAGATTTTATTGAATTGAAGGGACATAGACAATCGCTAAAGCAGTAACCCAGAAAAGAAGTTTGGAATATGCCACTATGGCCATCTATTGGTAGGATCGAAAGTTTGATCCCGGTTAAACATCCATACACCGGTATATTGCACACACAAAAATTACATAAATTTTGGGGGTCAATTGTAAACTTTCCGAGGAAAATGTAAATATATTAAACACCATTCTTATTTCTTTTTAATCAAATAAAATTTGTCACGCGGAACACCTAAATTTTTTCGTGGAACCCCAGGGTTCCACGGAACCTACTTTGGGAACCACTGCACTAGACACTTAAGTTTGTCTCTGTCGTAAGTACAACTCATTTGCGACATTTGGCTAAGCTGTTCTCAACGATGCATGCAAATTCTGTAAGATGACCGGCTTCTATTTTGTTGATTTTTCCCCTCTTCACTCTATTAAAATTATCAGATAGGTACACTAATCCTGTTTACCATCTTTTAAGTCATGTTTTGATAAAAACCACATAAACAGGACTGAAATTGTCTGTAACCCTCTGAATACAAGCTTGCCACTCTTCTAAAACGTTGAATTCTTTTGTTTCAATATCAATGCAAAATCCAAAAGTATAAAATAAAATAAGAACAAACAAAATGAGTGAGCAATACGTGGTGTAATAAATGACGAGGCCTAACAAGAATACGTAATTCCAGTGCGTATATTTCAGGTTCGTCCCAAGTCTTGTTCAATTCGCCTTAAATTCGCTCTACCAAGGATACGAATGTCGGATAAGTGCTTTTTAGTTTTACCTGAGAGTTGCTGATGTATTCTAATTCTAATAAACAACACATTTTAATCCGAATACTCGTATTACAAAGCCAAAAAAAAAAAAATTGAGGAAACCAACAATAAAACCACTTTCATTCATAAAATAGACAGTGTTAAGGAAGTACGTTGTCATAAAGTAGAAGATATAAATAATGTGTCAAGGTAAGTGCCCATAATATTTGATAAGCTGACACATTTCAAGATTTATTACTTTATTCTGCAAACAAGAATATTCTATGTTACTTTATAAGCGAATTTTTTTAAAAGTGAAACTTAAGAAATCAAGGTTTATAATTTTTTTTAATTCTCCCTCCATTAATAACATCTCCAGATGTAAAAAGACCATGTAATCAGTTTTAGCACACAGATAGAATCAGTTTTAAATCGTAATATCAGAGAGATCGCAATTCCTTATAGTCGATATTGATTGAGAGATAATTTGAGTCCATTATTAGCTTTTCTGTATAAAATTTGTAATACTGTATTTGAAAATTTCAAAAATGCGCCAGTTTAAAGCCAACTTAAAATAAAATAGAAGTTTCGGAAAATTGAAAAAAAAATTATTACTCTTTTTTAATGAAAAATTTATAAAAATCCTTATTTATAGCAGGCCCCCCAGTTGCCCAGTGGATAAAGACGTAAGGCTAGTAATCAGAGGATTGCGAGTTCGAGACCGAATGATGGACTTGACAACGAAAAGTAAAAAATGTAGTGATCTTGCGATCGGAAGGTTGCTAGATTCTCTACTAAAACAATAGAAAGTCGTCTAAAAATATCCAACAAATTATACTGGCGTGTATATGGGACTGGTGCACGATAAATCTGATCGGGGTCCAATGTTCTGACACCTATTGAGGTTGCGTCGGGTGCCAGCTCAGGTGCTGTCCTCGTCATCTGACCATGGTTCAAAAATACGAGGCATCGTTCCCAGGTCTTTCATTAGAGATAGGCCCCGAACCGTCGCCAATAGCCCACTGTGCAACTCTAGTTTGACGTTATTTAACGAAACCAAACCTTATTTATAGAAGGCGTCATCTTATAGAAATACTTTTTAACTTATAAAAACTTAAAGTATGATTTTTTTAAATTATATTTGAAAACAGTTTATTAAAATTTAAGAAGTGATCTTGGAAAGACGAATGGATAGTTACTTACTATAGCAGGTACCATTTTCCAGTTCATGTCCTAATGGGCAAATGCATTTTTCTACAAGACCATTCCTCTCGCATTTTCCTCTGTAACAAGTTGTTTCAATGCAAGTACCTAACAATTAACATAACAGTAGTTTTTCTTATGACAATAAAATAATTTATATAGATCAAAATGAAGTGTGTGTTTGTTCGAAACAGTAAATTATTATGAGTCTTGCATGGAGATTATTTTATTTATATTCCATTTGGACACTTCATTTGTTTAATTAAAGTTGAAGACTAATATTTTGAGCTGATCCGAATAACTTGTTTGCCGCGCTTGATTTTGCTTTTGGTGTGAGCATGCAGCTGTGGGGGTCACTTCATATACCCGATACTCCCACTTGGTCTGGAGTGATCACTTTATCCTGATTGGTGGCGTAGCAAGCAGAAATTTCTTGGTTCGATACCGAGTGGTGACAGCCAAAAAGTGCATAGCTATGCACTTTTAGCTATTAAATTATTTCTCAGTCAAAGTAAATTTTAAAAACAAGAAAATACCATAAAAAAATATGTATTGTTGGTAAAACCTTAAAGAAAAATGCCAAGTCAGTCGGTTCAAGCACACTAAAATAATCCAAATTTGACTTGGAAAACGTGTATGGAAATAGTGACTGTGTTTTCTCGAGAGGAATCAATTACATTAGATCACATAATAAAATGAATGAGGTTCTGTTGTTCCTTGCACATTGGGAAATATGAACAGTTATGCTGTCCCACTTTTATAGTATTTTGGTACATATCTGAAAATAAGATTCCGCGTACTATCAATTTTTCATTGACTCCAAAATTGCAAACACTTTACCAACGCTCCACATTATTTATTTTTCAGAATAATTATTGAAGATTAACTTACAGCAATTAATTAAAAAAAAAAAAAAATTAAAAATACATAAATAAATAAAAAAATACATAAATAAATAAATAAATACATAAATAAATAAAAAATACATAAATAAATAAAAAATACATAAATAAATAAAAAATACATAAATAAATAAAAAATACATAAATAAATAAAAAATACATAAATAAATAAAAAATACATAAATAAATAAAAATACATAAATAAATAAAAAATACATAAACATTGTTTTGTTATAAGAAGCTCAGCACAGTGCTACTAAAATAGTCCAAATTATTTCAGGTATGGGTTATGACGGTAGACTAAGGAATTTGAATATATGTACTATTGGAAGAAAAAAGAGTCATGGAATATTTAATTCACCAGTTCAAACTAAACAGGAGAACGAGAGGTCATGGATTTAAATTGGACAAATCCCCTTTTAACCGAAAAGGAAGAAGCACTATTTTTTTAATTGGGAGATTGATAAATAAAACAACTTTCAAATGAATATTTTTTATTGTATTTTAACGCAAAAATGCATTTCTGAAAAAAGTGGAGTTAACTGGGTTTTAACAAAACAGACTTCAATTCACCTTCTAAAAATTTCTAATAGGACAGATTACTATTATGTGATAGCATTATTCATATCAATTAACAATTGTACTCTGGATTCCGAGAAAATTGAATATTTTTTAATCACTTTACAAAAAAAAGCAAACAGAAGAAACTCTTTAAATACCGAGCGGTTAAAACGAGATATCCTCAACTATTTAATCTCCCTCATTTGAAAAAAAAAGATACTTTCATTGTTTTGAAATTGATAATGTATCGGAAAAGTTCACACACGTGTATGAAAACTCCACCTGTGAAACCCTCAAAAGGAACCCCATAGAGATTGCACTCACATTATCAAAACTGGTATGTAGCCGCAATCGTGACCAAACAAGGCCACGTTACTTAAGTAAATGTAACTCGTTTGTTGAAGGTTGATAAGAGAGAATATCTTACTAATTTCGCAGTATCTGCCCGTGTAGGGGTCTTCGCAGACGCATAGGAAATCATTTTCTTTCGTGAGGCAGTTTCCGTAGAGGCATGGGTTATTTTCACAGGACAGTTTTCCTTAAAAGAAAATGGAAATAAAAATTTAAATACTTTTAAATCGTTTTATCTTTTCTTTATAGCTATAATTAAGCAAATTGTGTTGTTTAATGTGTAAAACAACATACTTTGCTTGATTCCAAGTGTAGAAATGAAATTCCACTAGCATGCCCGTACGATAATTATCGCATGCACCCCCCCCTCCCCCCCCCCCCCACACACATTACATACCCTTTTGTTAAAGCCAAAACATATAAAGGTTTAAAAGTCTGCTCATAGATGCGAAATATATTAGCGAATTTATTATAGCCAAAAAAATCGAAAAGTTTAACGTTTCTGCTCATTCATAGATGGCAGCATTATCAACGGCTTGTTTAAAAAAAACGTTAAAATTAATTATTTTAAATGCATTTTTTTAAAATATTTATATTGATGAGATGAAAATGCGATTCATCACTGGTCCATGGAATTCTCTTTCTTTTTCTACGCCATGTGTTAAAATTCGTTGCGTCTAAAAGGCATAAAAGGGATCTTTACTATAGTAATAATATATATCAATCGAAAAAAAAGTTATTTAAAAATGTGAAGGGCTAGTTCTGAAGTGAAGAAGAGAAAATTTGGGAATCGGGCTACTCACTTGTGCAGATGCCATTTTCTTCAACAAATCCATCTAAACACTTGCAACTCTTTTTTCCGTCTTTGAAATTACAATTAAAGGCACCTGTCCCGCAATCACATTCTGCAAAAATCAAACAAATATACTATTAAAATCTTTAATAGCATCAAGTAACAAGTGAATGGATGAAATGAAAAAGAAAAATATTTCCATTTGGATCCAACTGGACACTTTACATTTTTAATTTCATCCATTCAATTGGATTGTAAATCAATCTAGCAGCGTATAATATTTAGAATAACGATACATACACAACATTTTGTGAATACCTCATTATAATTATATTAAGGATATTATGGAAAATAAGAAATTACAACTATTACAAGGGGAGACCGCTATTATATTCATAATATTATTTTAAGAAATCACACCATTTTTTTAAAGGAGCTGGAATTAAAATGTGGATACATAAAACATTAATTTTTTTTTGTTTTTTAAACTTTTATTTCCCACTTAAATTGTATGTAGCAATATTTATTTCGACCATATTAATTTGTATATTTTCATTAAAAGGCAAAAGTCATGCCTATAATTAGTTACTAAAATTGCAGTTTTTTCGAATAAGTGAAACTTTCAAAATGTAAAATTCTTCAGCCTTTCGAAAATGTAAGACATTTTCTTGGACTACTGTTTTTGTTATAAACTCTTCATATTTTACAACTTATATTTTTTAATTTCATACAGATAAACCCATGCAAAATGCTTCACAAAACCATTCATTCTCTTTGAAAGAATGGTTTTGTGAAGAAGAACGTTTTCTTTTTTCTTTTTAAGAATGTTTGAGAGAAGGGTTTATTAAATCTGACTGATTATGATCTACATTAACATTCAAAGTCTCAGATATTAAATTAACACTTGATGAATAATTCCTCAGCAACCACATTATGCGCATTTAATAGAAAGCTAGATAAAAAATGAAATAGGAAATGATTTTATTTTATTTTCCAACATTGATACTGATAAAACCCTATTGTAAGATGAGTGCAAGAGTCCAAATGCATGCCCTCTTTGCATTTTATTATCTTTATTTCTTTAAAAATATCTCCTCAACCTTCGTGTAATCGCGGATTTCAAAGGTCTTTACAAATATGAATAATAACAATTTGCACTTTCAAAAGATAGGCGCTAAAAAATATTGAAATTTTAGATTATAAGGCTGCGATAAGAAAAATCATATGTAGTTAATAATGCTACTGTAATTATATTCAGTATGGTACCTAATTTTTTGAAGATGTTAAAATCATATATATTATTTATGTAGTAAATATTCCCTTTTACAGTCCTTGTACTCAATGGATCTTAACATATGAGGTATCAAAATAAAGATAATTTTTATGAGCAATGAAATCTGTGAAAAGGATTTTATGAAAATACAACTATAAATATATAAATAAATAATATTTTTTTAAAACGCTTTAAAATGAGTATTGGATAAAACAAAATGCCTACGCAACAAGACTCTTGTAATTTATAGCATTATGAAATTTAAATACTTTATATATATAGGACTCTGTACAGATCCCATGTAATATCTATAGTATAAACTACATACATATTAAGTATGCACTACCCCTTCTATTTACTTAAAAACTTGGCTCACACTTGATTTTTTTTAAATCAATAAAAGAGTTATCAGGTAATAATTACAAACCTCTGCATGTCCCTTTATCAGCGTCAAATACGTGTCCAGAAAGGCAATCACATGCCTTGGCTCCTTGGATAAATTTACACACCGAAGCAGCGCCACAGTCGCACTCTTAAGGGAGACAATACATAAAACAAATTCGGTTGTTAAAAGATCTTTAAACTTAAAAAGCTAAAATAAATTGTAAACTAAAATCGTTAGTAGTAAATAAGAATAATAGCGCATGGTACAAATGCAAAGCTTTCTTTTAACATAGACAATGGATTTCAAGTATATCGAACTTTTTATACAAAAACAAATCTTGACCACCAACAATATTTCCGAGGCTCAACTAGCTTGGGCCATTTCCCAAACAATATTCAATTTCTTCTTAATATACTTTAATCAAGTAGTATTTAAATTATTCCCTGGTTAAGTTGTTCTATTTGCCTATTACCCTATTATAAAAATAATGAAATGTCCCTTTCCCGAAAAATATACGAAATATTGCGGTAGCGATGTAAGAGGAGTACAACAAGGGTGCTTTAACATTGCCTTAAAGTCAACAAAATGCCTCTCCCAATTCAGAAGAAACAGTTAGAGATCAGTGACCAGTTTCCGTTACACGTTGAAGCTTTGGTAGGACGCTTGGGATATAATCCTAGAATTTCAACCCGAATCCTCCCAGTACCTTGCCAAATAACCTGCAGCGACATGGAGTTCATCCACTTTTCTTTCTCTTCCAAGCAATTCCCGGAAGGAATTTCCACTTGAACAGTGTTTATGTCAAAGAGCCAATCGCATAGCTCCAACGCATGAAGCCCACGCAGGGGACGGACGAATGCAATAGACACTAATGAAAAGGAGCTCATTCCCAGACATTCCATCCAACTCACTATACGCTCTCTCAGAGCGCTGTTCATTCTAACTGTAATGCCATAGAAATAACCTTTAAATGTAAATTCTTAACTTTAATAATTACATCATTAAATATCATTTGTTTTCTAAATACTATGGTGTTCATCAACTTATTAATTACCTTTAAGCATAACTTTTTGATCTTATATGGAGTCAATAATAGCGTGGCCGTACAATACAAAACAATAACGGCCCCGCAAGCCTATTTCAGCCCCTCCCTCAATATTGAATATGTCAAAGTTCATATAAAATATCTCATATTTAAAAAGTTGGATACTTCTTCAACAAGCCTATTTCAGCCCCTCCCTCAATATTGAATATGTCAAAGTTCGTATAAAATACCTCATATTTAAAAAGTTGGATGCTTCCATTGAACTTAATTTATGAACTAGCCTATATGTAAAAAATGCAAAAAGTGTAAATATGTAAATATTCAAAGGTAGTAATAGCCTCCTTTTAAGTCAAACCAAGGGGTAAACATCGAACGTACCAGCGCAAAATTCGTCCTTTTGAGCGTATCCATCTTTGCATTTGCATTCTTTTTCTTGTCCTTTGAATGCACAACCGATTCCTGCATCACCACACTCACAAACTGGAAAAAAAATTACAAAAAATATGATGAAATGTTTAATTGTGTCTGTAGGTTGATTAATTAACAACGTACTAGACTGCACAGTGGGCTATTTGCGACGGTTTGTAGTCTATCTCGATGGAAACACCCGGGAACACTGCCTCGTGTTTTGTAAGCTTGGTCAGATGACGAGGATAACACCTGCACTAGCACCCGACGCAACCTCAGTAGGACATTGGACCTCGATCAGACTTAAAGTGCACCAGTCCCGTATACAAGCGTCCTTCTGGTTCAAAGCACTGAACTCTAACTGTAACTGCTGGAAGGCTCAAACCTTGTTTCCTCTATGGGTGCGTTGAAGCCAATTGAAAGCAGCCATGCTCTGCCCCAATATTTTTTTAAGTGATTTAGTGGTGTTTTTTATTAACACAGCATTGTAGAAATATTAAATGTATATAAATATTAGATTTACTTCTTAAAGAATTAATTTTTATTTTGCCAAACAAACAGTTTTTGCTCTTGCTTTTTATCTACTTCAACTTTGACTTACAAATGACTTTCTATTTTAATGGCAGATTGCATTTAAAATGGGTTTTGAATAAAAATAGAAAAAAACTCAGTCAAAAGTAATACACGTCGGCTTATTTTCACATGAAAAATATACGAAATATTGCGGTAGCAAAGAAAGTGGGGCACATCATGGCTACCTCTACATCGGCTTCAAGTCCACAAAATGTCTTGCCGTATCCAGAAGTTGCAGTTAGAGATCAGTGGTTCCAAGCCACAGATAAAATATAGGACTAAGAAGAATTAAGATTTCCTTCTTACCGTCACATTTGTCACCGATTCATAGGCGTAAACTTGTATTGGGCCCATGGGCCCGAGCCCCCCCAATATTTTGAAAACCCGGCTGAGCCCCCCCAATAATTTCGAAGTTCTTATTTACATTATGCAGAAAAAAAATTCCCTCTATTTTATTTATTCAACATGTAAGGAACATTTAGCAACTATGGTAATCTCCATCAACTAAAGCATTTATTTGACAAAGACCTCTACCGTCTCCCCCCCCCCTTTTCCAGCTGTTGGGCAGTTGTTTTGGGGTGGCGTCTCGCCTCTTCTTCCCTTCTCTCCCCCCCCCCCTAGTGTCCTTCCCCTACCCTGTCCGCTGGGGACCTATCGTAGGGCTTAGCCGAAAGGCATTCAGCAGAAAAATTTCCCACATATATACTTTTCAGAAAAGAGCAACAAAATACGCCGACTTTCAGGAACACACCTTTGTTCCATGAAATGTACATTGAGTGAGCGACAGTTCTTCACACAAACAAACGCATTCCCTGTCCCCAGTTAATTTAACACCCGCTGCGATAACCAGAGCAAGGCGTGACTGGATTGTGTTGCAGGTGTGCAGACCTCGACCAAAGCCCTCCAGGTCTTGTCCTGAGGGTTCCCAACACTGAAGCAGTACTGGTTCCGACGAAACCCGAAGACTCGAGCCATCAACAAGTAAAGGAATGTATCAATCACAATAAGGCAGCATGTGTCCCCCCCCCCACCCCCCACCGCATTTGGGTTATAGGTTTTCGAGGATGATGGCAAAGTAATTCTATGAGCTGATAAGTTCTAGTTCTAGTCTAAAGTGCCCTTGCGCTTGTATAATTTTGTTAAGCGTATATATTTGAGAGGTGAAAAATGTATATGAGAAGAAAAGTTCACAACTTACGGGTTGAAAACAAACTTAAAGTAAGAATCTTTTCATTTATATTATAGTTTTTAATGCTAATAGTTGGTGGTAATTGAAGAAATTAACTTTTTCAAACTTTTATATATTGTAACATTGTTTAATCATATAGACTCCTATATGTTACTTGTTTTGTCCCAGGAAAAATCCTTTCTTCATTACGTCATTTTATATTTTAACTATAGAAATCTTTGTGGCATATAATAATGCGTGAAGAATATTTTTAAAAAAATGTCAAAAATGTTTTAAAAATAAAAACTCTTTCTGTATTGAAAGTATTGTATTATTTAACAGAAAATCAAATTATCGAAAGTTAATTAAACGAAGTATAAATTTTGTAAACAATTTTTAACATTAATTAAAGTACTTTAAATACATTTTGCATTCAATGATCTTGTAAACATTTAAAGTGATCGACAAAATAAAACCGCGGACTATTTTGAAATGGCGCTCTCACTCTAGGAGAAATTCGAATTATATTTTTAGAGTTATTTCGTGTGATACATTTAATTGGATAATATTTTTTTTTGTCTATATTTCGGTTCAAACTCGTTTTAGAGCTGCAATGATGAAGGAAGAGAGAAAAAATTAACAGCTGGCTAGCAATTTTAAATGTTTTTTGAGAATTCAATGCATTAAACGTACTATTTTGAAGAAACAAAGCTACTATTTAAAATTTATTTTAATTTATTTGGTCAAAAAAATTTTAAAATTAATGTGAATAATGTATATTTTTGAATCGAAAACATATTTAAAACATTTATTTCATAAAATTGTAAATCATAGATAAAGTTAACCAATCTTATAAAATCATTTTTATGTGATAATTTTGAATGTAGGAAAATTTGGCGGAATCGTATGAGGGTTCGTTCATATATTGCAGAATGCGCATGTAGGGAAAGAGATTTTTGTCCTGCATGGATTTATGTTTAATTCCTAAGTTATGGTGTCCCTTGTTTCGATTATTATATGTCGCGATACTTTTACTTTTTTCGCGATTCTCAAAATTTGCGCCAAGGCCATGATTTTCTTCCTGTAAGCAATGGCGGCTTGTGGACTACAGCAAGTACAGTCGGGTTGTACCTAAATTTATTAGTGTATTTTAAAACTCAGATATTTTCCAAATTTTCTTAAATGAAGATTAGAATTGAAAATGAAAGTTCTGCGGTAAGTAAACAAAATCTCCGATGTTGCCGTAATCTACAATTCAGGAGGGGAAAAGCTCCATTCAATCGAAACTGCAGCCAAAAAGCGAAGTTCGAAATTGGCTGCATCGTTGCCATGGTAACCTTACGTAGTATGACTTCCCCTATACGCTAAAATGAGGGTTGTGACGACACAAACACAGCCCAAAAGGATTTTCTCAACTCGGGCTGCACTTGGTATTAGATAAACTTATTGGCTCGTGCATGAATCGCGGGGATGGGTGGGAGAACCGAGAAACTCTCCAAACGGAAATAGTTTTCGTCATAAATTTATTGTGTGCTGTTGTTTTGTTATTTAAGTTAATATTAAAATTGACCGATTCGTATGTTTAAAAGAAAGGAGGATTACTTTAATTTTCAAAAAATAAGTAAGTGTGTTCTATTTTTTTTGTATGTAATCATTTCGTAAAAATTTAAATGAAACTTATAGCAGTTGGTACTCCGTTCGAGAAGTCAATTATGGTGCTTATAGGCAAACCTTGTAGCAGTCGATTATGACACCTCGCACTCAAATGCTTTGGTATGTAAAGAACAATATGTGTCAAACTACTGGTTCACACACGCTAGAGTAATTAGTATAATTTCTTACTTAAGTTCAGTTGGAGCATAAATTATATTTTTTTGGGAAAGAACCTATAATACAACATAAATTCATGCAGGACAGAAAATCTCTTTTCCTACATGTGCGTTAGGCAATATATGGACAACCCCTCCCACCATCCGGACAAATTTACCTCCTCCCGGTAATTTTGGAAACTTTTGGGGTGCTTCCCAATATAAGTTTTTATTTAACACTTATTATTCAATATCAAAACAAGAAATTTACAAAACATTTTCTATTTTGTAAAACTATCAATTAAAAAAAGGGAAATTGTATTGCACTAGAAGGACATTTTTTTAAGCTGATTGATATGGCACAGAATTTTATACATAGGTTTATAATGCAAGATGTATTGAAAATAAATAACAAAACTATTTTCTTTCTTTTGCCTATGCACATTCTGAAAATATTTTTAGGCACCAGGAAATATTTTCAGCTACAGGCCTGCCTTGAGGTTAAACGATGTTGCGGCCCTTTTTGAACATTTTAAAACAATTTAGCACCCCCCAAAAATTGCGCAAATACCTTTATTTGAAAGTTATAATTTTGAGCCCCCCCAATAATTTTGATAACTTTACGCCTATGCACCGATTTGAGCATAACCATAACTGCACGTGCATACTTTTGCGTCTTCTTGGAATTCGCAATAGATCCCTCCATATCCACAGTCACATTCTAAAAAATGAGTGTAACGTATTATTCAGAAATCAATTGAAATTGTGGCAAAACTGAAAACTGCTATTAAGTTGTAAATTTAGGGCAGTCACAAACTTTTGGGCAATGGTCATTATTTGACTGTATCACATTTAGCATAATAAAGCAATCTTTTTGCCCAACTACATCGCTTATATTTTAAACAAGTGTCTTGTTTATAATATAAGCAAATTATTTGGACAAAAATAATGTTTTATTATGTCAGCACAACTAAATGTGATATATCAAAAAAATAACCATCGCCCCACAACGTGTGACCGACCATCCTGCAGATTTTCGCATGATATCGAATATATAATAGTGACTAGGGAATTACATTCTTCTCCTTTTTTTTAGGTGAACAAATTTATTTAACTGGGTGGTTATTATAATTGAAAAAATATTCTGGTAAAGGCAACTGCAAACATATATTTTTCAGCCACGGTAAACCACTCTTTTTTTAATCGTAGAACATTAACCATGTTACAAAACCATGTAAAGACAATCAAAGAATACATAAAAAATTATGTATGGTTAGTGTTTGTGCTAAATTGCTAAATTTTACAAACAGAATGCTATATGTAGGTTTAACATTGGGAAGGAGAAGGGATGATATATCTCTTTGATATACAGAATTACTAATTCGCTTATACGCATACAATCATTAGTTTTATTAGTTAAATAATATCAACCGTTTCTTTATTTTTTAATTTTTTTTTTTGCTCAGTGTGTGTGGGTTGAGTAAAATGACAGATTTTCTACCCAAAGAATGACATAGTAAAATAGTCAAAATGGAAACATATATACGCCCTTTAGTTACCGTGAATCCAACTAGAACGCCTGTACTACCCAGCAAAAAAAGTCAGCATGAAACCTTCATCAAAATTGTTAAATTGAAGGTTTTTTGAAGGTTTTATAAAGGATATTGAAACAAAAAACTGCAGTTTTTTTGAAGTTTTTAATTTTCCAGCATAAAACCTTTAAAATATCTGCATTTTCCCTTCATGATTAAAAATTGAAGGGTTTTTTGCAGGTTTTTATGAAGGTTTTTTTCAGTTTTTATGAAGGACATTGAAACAAAAACCTTTAATTTTATAGATCTTCAAAAAAGCTGCAGTTTTCCGTCATAAAACCTTCAATTTCAAAATTTTGATGAAGGTTTTATGCTGACTTTTTTGCTGGGTAGTACTAAAATGAATACTTATTTCCATAAACGGTAAAGATTTTACTTGAAAAACGTGATTCAACGTTTGCTGTTTCAATGCAGAATCTTCGACTATTTTATGCATAATCTCTCTCAAAATAAAAGACAAATAATACTTCGCCTTAATAAAAAAAGGACTTATTTTCAGGTACTTTTCCTTTTCATGTGAATTAGTACTTCTTCAAAGTAATTAAGTTACTCTGCCTGCTGTCGAATTATCTAGTGAGCGAATTGAACATTGGTTTGCTAAGCAAACCAGGTGCTTTTACTCAGCAGTAAATGAGTCGTCCAGTTCCAAAACTCGTTAAGCGCCATCTAGATTTTTTTACGGGAAGTAAAATCCGATTTCATAAGTACTTTTCCTAGAAATTATGCATAGTTTTTACATTTTTTAACAATTTGGATTTAAACAGTTTTGCTGCAGTATGAAAGGTTTATTAAGTTTTGTAGCAAAATGCAGCAATATTTCTCTCACATATAGCCATTCTCTTACACAATATAACTGAAAAATATTTATATGAGACTGGTAATATTGATAAAAGCAAGAGAGAAAAGTGCGGGGATTTAGCGAGTTTTTCTGCCAAACCAAGTGCACCAAGTACTTACCGTACAGAACAAGACAAGACATACAGAACAAATCGAATGGATTTAACGCGTATGTACGGAACTCGGATTTAAAGAGTTTTGCAGGAGTTTCGGACTTACGAGGCTAATCTTCGAAGGTTCAAAAGTGTTTCGCGATATATTGAGCTACGGAAAAAGGTTGGTTCGTCAAACAAAATGGCGCACAAATTTCAATTTTAAATTATTTTTTTAATTATTTTTATTTTATTTAACGAGTTTTGCAATTGGACAATCGCCCAATTGCAAAAAAAAATGCATGCAAACGAATAATGCCCAATTGCAAATAAATGATGATTAATTTGTGATAGAATATATGAGAAAGACCTATACTGTTTAATATTGTGTGTGATATGTATGACTACTTGGCTACATTGAATCCCCTCTCAAAATACAAAAAAGTAAAATACTGATTTTTTTAAAAGTAAAAAGCAGATAGAGAAATAAGGTTAGAAGAATATAAATATTTTCCTACCAGCACAGATCCCATTTTTGTTAACTACAAAGCCTTTATCGCATTCGCATATTTTTTCCCCATCTTCGTCAAAATGGCATTGGCTATTTGGTCCACAATCACATTCTGAAAAATTAAATATAAGAGTTGCTTGCTATCTGCGAGTCACTAATTCAAGGGAAAAGTTAATAAAGGCGTCAACATACATTAAAAAAAATAATTATAGTTTTGTCGTGGATGAAGAAGTTTGGACATTTGTGTCTTGACCCAATACTGTCTGGCTCTTCTTGTTATATATTTAAGCAGGTCCAGATCAGTATATCGGTTCTCTTTCATTATATGTGCATGTTGAAGGGGTGTTTGTAGTCGTAAGAAATTCCGTTGTGCGAATGTCCTCACATTGGTAGTGGTGCGTAAACTTGGATAATGGGGTGGCACATCAGGTATTATCGAGTCATTGGAACATGATTCCGAATTACTAAGCATTTCAGCATTGAAAACCTAACCAACATTTTACTTGGCGACGAATTGCTGAAATCAAATAGGTTCAATGATCTTTATATTCACTGATGTTGTGAATGAAAAAGTTGTTTTTCTTAGTATATAACTCGGTTTTGTGACGTAACATTTTCATCAATTTGCTCCTTCTATTTTCAAAACTCAAAGAACATATCTTTTCAAGGACTCAACATTTTACTTGGCGACGAATTGTTGAAATCAAATAGGTTCAATGATCTTTATATTCACTGATGTTGTGAATGAAAAAGTTGTTTTTCTTAGTATGTAACACGGTTTTGTGTCGTAACATTTTCATCAATTTGCTCCATCTATTTTCAAAACTCAAAGAACATATCTTTTCAAGGACTCAACATTTTACTTGGCGACGAATTGCTGAAATCAAATAGGTTCAATAATCCTTATATTCAATGACGTTGTTAATTAAAATGTTTTTATTCTTAGTATATAACTCGGTTTTGTGACGTAACATTTTCATCAACTTGCTCCTTCTATTGTCAAAACTCGAAGATCATATCTTTCCACGATCGCAAAGGTCAGATAGTTTGTTGCAATCTCAATACTTGCGTGAGAGTAACTTACCTTTAAACAATTTAAAACTGTGTGATAGCGACTCGTCAAACAATAGTATCCAATGTTTTTCTTTTATTTAAAAAAAATATACAATTATCACTACACAATATTGATGTCCAAAAAAAATCATCAAACCAGTGAACTTTTCCGATGACGTCGCGCAAATCCGTACACTGGTTCTTGTTTCGGAGGTATCGGATAAGACAATTTCAGTGCCGTATGTAATCTATGTTTACCCGGTTTAAGGTTTCAATAATATCGCTTTTATATAGCGCTCTTTGATTCTGACCCATAAACAATTGTGTGGATCGTCTGTCATGTGGTGCAAGACCAAAAAACAGAGTTCTGAGATAAGACCTGTTAAAGTTTGCAGCTCCCCTTGGGTATAATGTTAAGAAGAATGACAAACAACCCATTACTGTGCAACCTATTGAACTACAACCTACATCACTTGGCCAAAAGATAAATCAAGCTGCCTAAAAATAGAAAATGCTGTAAGTTCGTTTTGGATTTTTTTTACTTATACACTGTTAAAGATTGGTATTCAAAAATAAGTAAAATGCACTCGTTTTTGAATACATTCGATGCTTATCATGGCTCTGAATACATAAGTTTCAATTTTGAAAAAAAATATATGTACTTAAAAATGAGTCCAATGGTTAAAAATGAATAAAAATATCATATACTGGCAAACATTGGCTGCCTTCATAAATCACTTTCAATAAATATCGACAATTACAACCAAGACTTACCGGGAATCGAACCCAATTCGCAGGCACCGCTGTCCAAAGCCTTATCCGTTAAGCTACCAGGGCGACGTGAAGGTATGTTAAAAAGGTGTGACAAAACAATGGGAAGTAAGATAACTGAATTGTAATAACTCAGTTTCCATTTAAGCAATCGGCATCAAATAATGTTGAAAACCATCTTCTGAACAAATATTTTAAGTTTCTCAGGTCGCTTTGTTAAGATGGCTTGAACAGAAGCCGAAATTAGCAATATTAAAAAACACTGCTCATTTTTGCGGAAGTACGATTACTTAAATTTGAGTACGTCATCCCTCATTTACGATATAATTATGCTCAAAGAAAAACGAGTACGTTCATGTACTCATTTTTAAGCACCTGTTTTCTACAGTGTACCACTTGGCAGACAAGCTGGTCCATTATTGTTTTCAAAACTCTGCTGCCTCCATGTCGTTTCGTGATTATTGTATTATAAACTAACTGTTCTAACAGAACAAAATCTTATACTACTTCAGTGGATGATACTTATCATTAAAAGGTCTCATGCTCAATTAACATGACGATTCTAGAACATTATAGATCTGTACAAAGAAAAGCTACACATAACTAGGTATACAAATCGTCTGATCCTTTTCTTTTGCACGTGGAAGAGTACAGAAATAGCATTGTCCACTTACTTTCACAGCGTCCGTGCTTTTCTATGTAGTGTTCCTCGCAAATACATTTCTTCTCGTCATTTTCGAAAACGCACTTTCCATAAATACCACAATCACAGTCTGGAATGACAATAAATAGAAATGAAGGTGCTAATAAAGAAGAGTTATTTGGTTTTTAGGCATATATTTCGTATTATCGACTTGATTCAAGCATATCGGATGTAAAACTGACAGTATAAAAAATCCCAGCTTCTTACTTAAATCTTGATATTCCAAACAAAAAAAAACTCTTTTTGTAAAAACGTTAGAGGGACGTGGTACCATATAAACCTTTTTTTTTTTAACTTATCGAATCAAAGTTTATTATCGAATCGAAACAAAGTATATTATTTAAATTTATATAAAAAAAAAATTCATCCTTAATTGTTTGTATATATATATTTTTTTTAATTAAATTTTTTTAAAGCGCTAAGGCTTTTTTATATATTTTATTTTTTCACCCACATTTTTCTCAGATTCTTTTTTTTAATATGCTTTAAAAATTTAAAATATCTTTACTAATAATAAAAAAAAAGCCTTAGCGTTTCGAAAAACTAAATATTAAAAAAACACTAAGAAAAAAACGATCTAATTTTTCCTTTGAAAAACATAATAAATCACCCAGCATGAATCTCAAAAAAACAATTAAAAAATGTAAATACTGTTAAAAGAATTTTGAAGCATATTTGGAAGATTATAAACATTAACTTTAGCAAATAAAAAAAATGAGAATTTTACAATTTTTTCGGTATTGTGTCACCTTAAATATGTGTCCATAAATTAAATTGATACATTGTAA
The DNA here is from genome assembly GCA_963932185.1 of Troglohyphantes excavatus. Taxonomy (NCBI): domain Eukaryota; kingdom Metazoa; phylum Arthropoda; class Arachnida; order Araneae; family Linyphiidae; genus Troglohyphantes; species Troglohyphantes excavatus. The sequence goes on along the minus strand of OZ010670.1, from coordinate 24,784,019 downwards.
TGACCCCAACCAGTAAACTCTTATTATATTAAAAAAATTCTAATAAAATATTTATTTTTAGAAAAATCATTTAAATTGCCATGATTATATATATTTTTTTATTTAAATTAAAAAGAATTACCTATGCAACGTCCGTCCTTTTCAGCGTAGCCTCCGAAGCAGACACATTCTCTTTTATCATTCTCATACCGACATTTTCCATTGACGCCACAGTCGCACTCTGTAAAATTAATAATAATAAATAAATTATGAACAATTTAAGTGAACAATACATGTATTTCAAATGCCATAAATGCAGAATTAAATACATTTTTATTGAGAAAAAATTAAAGTCATTAATATCCTGAAAAAATAATTTATTATTAATGTCACATTATAAGGTTTAATTAAGTTTTTGGTTTTTAATATTAAAGACAAAAACTTATTACCGTGTATAATTAGTTGTATTCGCATAATAAAAAGTTAAATTTGTTTTAAAAATGGGCTATATATTTTGGATACGTATAACCATGTCTGTAAAAAAGTAACTAAAAACTTTACCTTTGCACTGATCTACATCAAATATGTACCCTGGAAAGCATTTACAAGATTTCACTCCATCTACAAAGTGACAAGTGCCGCCTCCGCAGTCGCACTCTAGAATAATCGAGAAAAAATAACAATTTTAGCTGAAATACAATTATCATTTAAAGTTTTTTTCTAATTGTATAAATTTATTTTAAAAATTTTCAAAGCAGTGATATTTTAAGTTTAAACACATTTATTTTTGCGAAATAAACTTTTACTTTTTTTTTTGTTCGGGAAACAAAGCACTGTATTTTAACCAAATTAACATAGAATTAAGCAAAACGTAATATTTCGTATGTAAGATAATATGCATATATATTTTTTTTTTAAATTCATAAAACTGAATAATTTATTTTATATTTAACACAAAATATTTTCTTGCATACAGTACTTTTAACTGTATTAATGGTTACATTTTATCTAAAGTTCTATAACTATAGTGGAAATTATTTCAGTCGGAGCTTTTGGTGTTTTTAACATTTTAAATATTATCTTGGATGTGTATTTCGAATGATTTAAAACCGTATACAACCACTTTCACTTAAAAAAATTTATAAATAATGTGTTGCTTCAAAGAATTTTAACTTTAATTTTATCCAGAGATTCTATTACTTTTCGAAGCCCATATACATCCACTTACTTTCACAGTACCCATTTTTATCGCTGTATTTTTCCTCGCAGACACAGTGCTTCTCGTTATTCACAAACTCGCATTTCCCATAAATACCGCAATCGCAATCTGAAACAGAAATGTAACAATGAGGAAATCAACGAACAGTACTTGTATTCCGAATTATTAAAATAAAAGCATATGAGGAACGCTCATGCAAAACTAAACTTGTTAAAAAATATTCTAATTAAATGAGAAAATCAGTGAATTTTATAATAAAATAATCTTTCTAAAAAAGTGAAACCGACTTGAGACATTAAAAATGAATACACATGTCAAATTTATAGAATTGGGTGTATTAAAAGCTTAAAATAAAATGTAATACAGTCAATGGGATTAGTGGTCATGGGTACAAGTTATACAAATCACAACTTAATCTGGAAGATAGAAAGTATTAGTTCTATTGTAAAGTAAAAGACAAATGTAATAGTTTCCTTGACAAAATGGTTCATTTGTCAGTGGTAAGTATTTAGTAGTTTTAAAAGGAAATCACAAACACACAAGTCGACATCGGGGAATTGTTACGATGTGTTACACATGACAAAACATTTTTGAGTTCAGAGCTTATAATTGGTCGTCAGTATTTGTATTTGCATAATAATATGAAATCTAATATGATTGTTGTTATTAGAACTGGCGCTCAGTTAGGCTTCTTGGCGTATTAAAAAAGTATTGTACCTTATGCAACGGTTATAACTATCGAGTGTATTGCCATACCGTATCCTTTGCTTTCTGTCTTTAATTTGTTGAGACTCGAAATTTTATACAAATATGAATAAGTATGTGGATTGTATAAATCTATTTTCTAACTACAAATGTGTTATATGGAGAAAATTTATGGTACAAATATTTCACCTGTACAATGTCCGTCCTTTTCAGCGTAGCCTCCGAAGCAGACACATTCTCTTTTTCCATTCTCATATCGACATTTTCCATTGACGCCACAGTCGCACTCTGTAAAATTAATTATTAAAAAATACTACAAGGTAATCTTAAGGAAAAATAATGATAAAATAAGTTTTAGTATTTTGAACTCTCTTGATATAAGAAACCAAAGAGAATAATTAAAATCCCTTGTTGTTCTTCTATTATTTTGTACTATAAACTTAATGGTTATTAAAAAAAAATTGCTGCTAATATGCGAAAACATTCAGCATACTTAAATTGTGTAACCAATTTCAAAAGAACATAACTTACGTAACTATCTGTTTTGTATTCTAACAATTGTTAAAAAAGTATTAATCATATTAGTTAGTAATATATATATATATATATATATATATATATATATATATATATATATATATATATATATATATATATATATATATATATATATATATATATAATATATAAATATACTTCTAAAATATGCAACCAAAAGTAAGCATAACGTACTAAATTTTGAGTATATGCTTATAATGGCTACAAATACCTAAGTTTAAAATGTGAAAAAGACATGTACTCAAATATAAGTACAAATGAATGAAAAGAGCAGATATTTGCTTATATTATATTCTCCTTCATAAACCACTTTCAATAAATATCGAAAATTACAACCAAGACTTACTGGAATCGAACCCAGGTCTGCATGCACCGCTGTCCAGAGCCTTATCCGTTAAACTATTACAGCGACGCGAAGAAGTTATAAGCTATAGTAATGTTAAAAATGTGTGCCAAAAGAATAGGAAGTAAGATAATTGAATTGAAATAACTTAGTTTCCTTTTAAGCAATCGACATTAAATAATGCGGAAAACTATCTTCTGAAGAACTATTTTAAATTTTTCAAGTCGCTTTGTTAAGATGGCTTTAATAGAAATTGTGATTATCATTATTAATCCCACTGCCCATTTTTTAAAAAGTAAGGTTACTTAAATTGGAGTACGTCAACGCTCATATACGATGCAATTGTACTCAAACCAAAACGAGCAGGTTCAGGTACGTATATTTCAGTACCTTTTTTTACAGAATATATATATTATCTTTCCAACGTAAACCATAAAATATTTATTGGACGTTTTAGATACGCATAACCATGTCTGTAAAAAAGTCAGTAAAACTTTACCTTTGCACTGATCTACATCAAATATATACCCTGGAAAGCATTTGCAAGATTTCACTCCATCTACAAATTGACAAGTGCCGCCACCGCAGTCGCACTCTAGAAAAATCGAGAAAAAATAACAATTTTAGATAAAATAGAATTAGCATTTAAAATTTCTTTTTTTTTTAATTGTTTTGAAAATTCTCGAAGTATTGACATTTTAAGTTTAAACACGTTTATTTTTCCGAAATAAACTTTTCCTTTTTTTATTGGTTCAGGAAACAAAGTATTATATTTCAACCAAATTAGCATAGAATTAAGCGAAATGTAATTTTTCGTATGTAAGATCTTACGCTTACATTAAAAAATTATCATCATCAAAAAATTATCAATCAATTATCATACATTAAAAAATTAAATAAATTAACATTATTTAAAAAAAAAATCATGAAAAAAATAATTTATTCTATATTTAACACAAAATATTTTCTTACATACAGTACTTTTAATTGTATTAATGGTTACATTTTAACTAAATTATATAACTACAATGGAAATGATTTCAATCGGAGCTTTTGGGGTTTTTAATATTTTAAATCTTATCTCGGATGATTGTATCTTGAATGATTTAAAACCGTATACAACCACTTTCACTTAAACATTTTTATAAAAAATGTTTTGCTTCAAAGAATTTTAACTAACATTTTCTAGATTCTATAACTTTTCGAAGATACATCCACTTACCTTCACAGTACCCATTTCTATCGCTGTATTTTTCCTCGCAGACACAGTGCTTCTCGTTATTCACAAACTCGCATTTCCCATAAATACCGCAATCGCAATCTGAAACAGAAATGTAACAATGAGGAAATCAACGAACATTACTTGTATTCCGAATTATTAAAATCAAAACATTTGAGGAATAATAACAATAACTATCGAGTGTAATGCAATACCCTTTCCTTTGCATTCTGTCTTGATTTTGTTGAGACTCGAAAGTTTATACAAATATAAATAAGTATGTGGCTTCTATGAATCTATTTTCTAGCTAGAAATGTGTATATGGAGAAAATTCATGGTACACAAATTTTTCACCTGTACAACTTCCGTCCTTTTCAGCGTAGCCTCCGAAGCAGACACATTCTCTTTTACCATTCTCATATCGACATTTTCCATTGACGCCACAGTCGCACTCTGTAAAATTTATTATAAAAAGAAAAATTAAATGTAATCTTAAATGAACAATAAATGTATGACATGTCAAATATCATGATTTTAAAGAGATAAATTCAGTTATATAAGAAATAATAATGATAAAATAAGCTTTAGTGTTTTGAACTCTTTTGATATGAGAATACAACGAGAACAGTTCCAATCACTTGTTGTTTTTCTATTATTTTGTGCTATTAACTGCATATTTATTAACAATAATTAAATCGCTGCTAATATTCAAAAGCATATTTTAAATTGTGTTATCATTTTCAAAAGAACATAAAAGCTTACAATCAGTTTTGTATTAAAGCATTTTCACGCACACACGCACGCACGCACGCACACACCACACACACAGATATATATATATATATATATATATATATATATATATATATATATATATATATATATATATATATATATATATATATATATATATATATATATATATATATATATATATATATATATATATATATATATATATATATATATATTAACATATATATATATATATTAACGTTATGAATCTTTTTCCTGAAAATTAATTTAACTTTTTTAATATTGTTATTTCTTACGTTCAGCGTGAAGTATAAAAATGTGATCGGACATGTTAGATACGTATAACCATGTCTGAAAAAAAGTCACTGAAACCTTACCTTTGCACTTATCTACATCAAATATGTACCCTGGAAAGCATTTACAAGATTTTACTCCAGATATGAAATGACAAGTCCCGCCATTGCAATCGCATTCTATTAAAAACGAGAAAAAAATAATTTTAACTTAAATATAATTAGTATTTTTGAAATTAAATAAATATATTTTGAAATTTAGGAAATTAAATAAATATATTTTGAAATTTAGGAAATTAAATAAATATATTTTGAAATTTAGGAAATTTAATTTTAAAACTTATTACAGATTCCAAAGTAAGCTTACGATTCTCATAAGCCGGAAATATACCACTATCTTTTAATAAAAATGGCAAAAAATAAAATAAAAAATAAGTAATTTTATTTATTTTAAATAAATTTAACAACAAGTCCATTAAAAAAATTCTGTTTATCAAATTGTTTGAAAACAATTTTATATATAATTTTCCCGTTTAGACTTATAATATATTGCATTATAAGTCTAAACGGGATCCATCACTTGTTGGAACTACTTTACACTTACTTTCACAATATCCATTCTCCTCACTGTATTTATCTTCGCAAACACAATGTTTTTCGTTTCCCTCAAAACTGCATACCCCATAAATACCACAATCGCATTCTGAAAAAAGAATTTTAATAACGAGTTTAAACAATCAGTTCTTTTATTTCAAATTATTGAGAGGGTATCAGTTTTTGCTTTATACTGAAAACTTATACCTTCTATATCAATAAAAAAGTATAAAGATAACAAAAAAATGTTCGACATTTGTCTTTTTTTTAAGGAATATTATGTTTACCTGTACAGCGGCCATCCTTTTCGGCATAGCCTCCAAAGCAGTCACAGTGTTTTATACCTTTTTCATAGCGACATTTTCCATTTATTCCGCAATCGCATTCTGGAAGTTTAAAAATAAAATCATTTTACACATTCAAAAATGCGATTCACGTGACGTTTAAAATAATAGCTACGATATAATAGCAATGTAACGCAGCTTCTTTATTAAGAATGAATAGAATATTCTTCTTTGTATTCTTCCTTATAGATTACTAGCTGTTACCCGCAGCTTCACACTGTAAAAAATTAGTAGCGGCCCTGTTCTAAAATGTTAGTGCAGCCGAAATAACGTGACTCCCCCCCCCCCCTCCACTTTCCACAATTATTCATAAACGGACATTCTTTAATATTTATTACTCAAATTCAATCGAAGTTTCTTTTCAAATTTTACGAAAGATAGCATGCGGAAAAAAAGAGAAATTTTGAAAGTTAAATCAATCCTCCTTTCTTTTGAACTTGCGAATCGGTCAATTTTAATATTGATTTTAGTAACGAAACAACAACACACGTGTAAATTTATCACGAAAACTACTTTGGAAAGATTCTTGGAAATTCTCGGTTCCCTCCAGCCCGCCCCGAACCAATCATTTAATCAAATTCCCAAGTACAGCAGATTTGAAAAAATACTTTTTGGCTGCGTTTGTGTCATCACATCCTCCATTTCAGTATGTAGGTAAAGTCATACTACGTAAGGTTGTCATGGCAACGATGCAGCCGATTTCGAACTTCGCTTTTTAGCTGCAGTTTTGATTGAATTGAGTTTTTTCCGCACATGAATTGTGCATTACGGCAACAAGTTTGTTATTTATCGGAGATTTTTTTTTAACTTACCGTAGAAATTTCATCTTCATTTCCAATTCTAATCTTCATTTAAGAAAATTAGTAAAATATATAATTTTAGTTTTAAAATACACTAATAAAATTTTAGGTGCAGCCCGGCTGTACTTGCTGTACTGCACGAGCCGCCACTGTAAAAAATTAACAGGGTGGCAACAACATTCTGGAAAAAAGTTCCCTGATTTCCATGATGGTGTCACAAAAATTTCCCTGATTTTACAATTAGATTAAGGACTGTTGCAATACATGCTTTGTATAGAAACGATACAATAGTATCCAAGCTACAATAATACTATAAATATATTGCATTATAAATAAAAAAATAAGCAATACTTATTGACAATTAAAATAATAATTTATCGATACAACACAAATTATGCAATTGAGATAGGCATTATAGTAATTAAAAATGTTTTCTGGAAGCAGAAAATGCAAAAAAAGCAAGTTTTTTCAATTTGTTTCTTTTATAGATAATTTTAAATGTTTTATATGCTTCATATTTCCTATTTCAATCATCAACAAATCCCATCTTTATTAGCAACTCACACGTTGCTTACAATTCAAGGTCCAACGCACTTTGGTTTTGCTTCTTCCTCCAGCAGTGGTTCACGTTTTTACAAAAATAAAAATAAAAATATGAAAATGGGCATTACCATGCTTTTTTTTTTAATTCATATTCAGAACTAAAAGGATATATTGACAATTAAATTACCCAGAATGGAGGGCATAACAGACGATAATGGTCCATTTCATGATCCAAATTCGAAAAATTTCCCCGATTTTTGGTGAATTTTTGAAAATTTCCCTGACTTTTCCCTGATATTTCCAGAATTAAAAATGTCCATGATAATTCCCGGTTTTCCAGGTTATATTGACACCCTGAATAAGTACTTAAAACACAGTAAGTACTGAGCCAAACAGCTAATCTATAACAATAATAATAATAAAAAGAAAGTTATGTCTTTAGATCGCAAAACATGTACTTCCTCTTTATACAAAGGGCAAGCTGAAATTTTAAACATAAGTTCTATTCTTTCTTAAATGTGTCCCGGATTTGTAAAAATCAATTTAGTTTTTTTTTAAAATTATTTTAATAATTTCAGAAATATTCCCAGAAAAGATGGGGAAAATGGAAAGTATTAAATGAATTGAACGTGTTTCACTTTTCTAGATTCAAGTGGGTGTGGAAAATATTAAAAAATTATAATCCGACATTTGGCAACAAATATTTTGAGATTGCCAATATTAACGGTCTGGTGCCGCATCCGTATCCATTAAATTTGATTACGTCTTCGTTCATTTACGAAGCAATTGTACTCAAATAAACACGAGTATGCTCACATACTTATTTTTAAGTACCCTTTTTTACAGTGTATTTGCATAAAAACAAACAAAAACAATATTATAAATGTATATATTTATTTGAAACATTTGTGTTTAAAATTAACTAAAATCCATTTAAGATATAATTTAGATTTTAGAAGTTTCTAAATTTTCTATATGACAAATCCTTTACATTTTCCAAATGATCAATACCTACCTAATCTTATAAAAAAATTAATGTGTGTTATAATAAAATCAAAGGAAAATTTATGAAATTAAACAGATTATTTCAACCACTTCAATCAAATCGGATTTTGTGCCAAATATACGCAATATTAATATAAATCAAAGCTTAATAGAAGTCAATAAAAAAAATTTAAATTGCAAATAGACACATAATAGGTCTTACTTTTGCACGTATATTCATCAAATATATACCCTGAGAAACAGGAACAATATTTTGCTCCAAAAGTGAAATCACATTTTCCTCCATTGCCACAATCGCACTCTATAAAAAAGAAAACATTACAATCTATATGCAAAAAAAAGTTGTTGTTATTACTAAAATTCACTGCAAATTTTCTAAAATGAACTTTTATACTTTATAGAGTTATTAATTTATTATAAAAGTGAGAAAAAAATTTGCTTTATTTCAATAATAAAAATGAAAAAAAAGTTATGCTGTAAAATTTTCATTAAAATAATACAAATAAGATCAATGTGTTTTTATTATATTAATAAATTTGCAATCTGTTCGATATATATTTTTATATTAATAAACATTGACAAAGAATTTAATTTTCTTCACTTTAATGTAACTTTAAGTAACTTTAAAGGTCACTTAACTTTAAAGGTCATACTACTTCACTGAGTTCCTTAGATAACATACTTTTATATAGAGATCTCTATTTTTATTTAGATTTATAAAATTTAACTTGCATCTTTTAAAAAGCAAACGTTAAAGTTGTATCTTAGTCTTTGTGTTGATACAACTCGTAGTCTTAAAGTGTTACCAAAATTGTTGTAACCTCTACTAAACATGTGTCACCCATGTTAGCAAACTTTTCATTACATTCACAACTTTTGTCTACGTCTGATGCAGAGTTTCTCAACCTTTTAGTATTCGCGGACCAGTTTTCAATCATTTTCATCGCGCCTCCCGCTTACAATAAAATGTATACAACAATAATGTATATTGAGTATTTTGGATTCTGTTTTTAAATTATTTTTAACTAACTGCCAAAACAAGAGTAAAAGCGAGCCAATGTTGGCTAGAAAGCCAAGCGGGCGGTGAACAGATGAAGCGAATGAAATCGGGGGAAATTTAAATATTATATTTGAAATGAAAGCCAAACAGGGAGATAACGTTAAAAGAATATGGAAGAAGAAGAATTCGTTAATGAAAGTTAACCTAGACGGGGTGAGTTAAATTTAGAAACTGGGAATACATTTTTTCGAATTATAAAAGAAATAAAACAGAAGCATGACTAAACAAAAGAGAAAAAAAATAAGTTTTAATAATATTTTTTAAATAATATTTTCTCTTGGATATTTTCGCGCCTTCCCTCTAGTGTGCTCTGCCCCCCCCCCCCCCCCTTGGGGGGGCGCGCCCCACAGGTTGAGAATTGCTGGTCTGATGTGAAACTGCATCTTCCTTTTTCTCCACAATCACACTCTGAAACATCGTAATGCTTTTTTAGTATATCTTTTCTGTAAAGTGTAAAGTAATATAAGCATTCCAGCGTGACGTGTGTGTAGTCCAAAAGTCCAGAGCAGACATCAAATTATCGAAGTATCACGCCAAGCGCTGTAAAACTTCGAGTGTATGGGCGAACTCGAAGTGGGTTTACATGAGTCGCATAGTCCTGCGAGAAATACCACACTGCTGAAACAACTGCTTTTTCGAATAATGGCGTCTAAAAATATGTCTGCGCAATCTCACCACATTTCTTGGTACAGTCGACAAGCTACACGAAATGGATATCAAAACTACAAATAACCTTCTGAAACATTGTAAGGCTGTTTTAGTATATATTTTCTGTAAAGTATAAAGTAATATAAGAATTCCAGGGTGACGCGTGTGCAATTTGAAAGGCCAGAGCAGACATCAAATTATCGATATAACGCATCAAACACTGTAAAACTTCGAGTGTATGGGCGAACTCGAAGTGGGTTTACATGAGTCGCAAAGTCCTGCGGGAAATAACCATAGAGTAATGATACAAATAAAGGAATAAAAATGCTGATTTCCGTGTATCCATCATTGAAACCACGTGATATGTGGAAATACCAATTCATTCATGCGCCAATATTACTTGGCAGGCCTTGGCGACTTTAAGAACTAAACGAGATCGAAGTATTGTAATATGGTTTTGTGTTTAATTTTGTATTTAAATATAGTTTTTTTTTTAACGAGTGGCACAATTTAAGGGAGTTTAACAGATATATTAAGGAGATTTTTCTTACTTTGTAGTTTTGAAATAATTGCATTACGTTTTTACGTAAAAAAATTTACCATAATCGAAGTTCTTTCAATTGTTATTTTGTATACTTCAATAAGAAAATATGAACTATAAAACCTGAGAAATATAAAGAGTTTCGCTTCTTCGAGTATTGAATTTTCGTTTCGTTAATGAAGAGGAAATATTTAGCGAATATTGTTTGAAATTAAGTAAATACGTACATATATGTTAAGCAGTTGAAGCAGTTGAAAAGGTACTGAAGCAGAACTCCTTATCACCAAAAAGAAGAAAGTGCGCCAAATTTGAAACTCCTGCAGATGTCTGAACGCCAAATGTGACAGCGCTATAACCACGTGATGTGGGTTTTTCTTTTCAATGTTGACACCGCGGCCTTACGAGAGTCTGGTATTGAAGGCGCTCTCTATTTAATATTACAACTCTCTGGAAATAACACACTGCTGAAACAACTGCTTTTTCGAATAACTACTTCTAAAAATATGCCTGCGCAATTTCACCACATTTCTTGATACAGTCGACAAGCTACACGAAATGGATATCGAAACTGCAAACAACCTTCTGTCGATACTACTGTTCTACAACATCCATTTATAAAATTCGGATATATAAAATTCGGAATTTATAACATTCGGAATTTATAAAATTCGGAATTTATAAAATTCGGAATTTATAAAATTCGGAATTTATAAAATTCGGAATTTATAAAATTCGGAATTTATAAAATTCGGAATTTATGAAATTCGGAATTTATAAAATTCAGAATTTATAAAATTCGGAATTTATAAAATTCGGAATTTATAAAATTTTTGCTAAGCGATTGAATCCTGTGATGAGGTACCAAAATTATTACCAATTTTGTTTTGAACTCACCTTCACATGTTCCAGCATTTTCGGAAAACTTTCCGTAGCATTCACAAGTTTTGACTCCATTTTTGTTAAAAGTGCAATATCCGTTTGGACCACAGTCGCATTCTGAGACATAGAAAAACAGTTTAGTATATCTCGTAGGTAAAGTATAAAGTAAAATATTATTCAGAGTGTGAAGAAATTCCGATAAGTTACACTAAATGGGTATCAAAAGCGCAGACGGCCTTCTGTCAATACTATTGTTATGCAGCATACCAACTAGCATGAATTACCAATCTGGCAAAAATATTACCAATTTTGTTTTGAACTCACCTTCACATATTCCAGCATTTTCAGAAAACTTTCCGTAACATTCACAAATTTTGACTCCATTTTCATTAAAAGTGCAATATCCGTTTTCACCACAGTCACATTCTAAAACATTGAAAAACAGTTTAGTATATCTTACAGGTAAAGTGTGAAGTAAAATATTATTTAGAGTGTGAAGAAATTCCGATAAGTTACACTAAATGGGTATCGAAAGCGCAGACGGCCTTCTGTCAATACTATTGCTATACAGCATACCTACCAGCATGAATTACCAATCTGCCAAAAATATTACCAATTTTGTTTTGATCTCACCTTCACATGTTCCAGCATTGTTAGAAAACTTTTCGATACATTCGCAAATTTTTACTCCATTTTCATTAAAAGTGCAATATCCGTTTGCACCACAGTCACATTCTAAAACATTGAAAAACAGTTTAATTTATCTTGTAGGTAAAACATACAGCAAGATATTATTTAGAGTGTAAAGAAATTCTAAGCAAATCACAAAGTGAAATATCAAATTAGGAAATACGAAGTGTTTTTTAGATTTCATTTTAATTCTATAGAAAACTTTATTTTGAGTAAACAATAATTCTCAAGAAACAATAAAAACCACAAAGCATTTCTCTTGCTCGTGCTTTCCTCTCTCAATAGTAAATATTTTCATTTAAAACGATGAAAATTACCACTAAAATCGATTCGGAAAAAAACTGGGGGCGTTTTGTGTTTAGGATTTATTCAGGATTAGTTTAAAATTATAAATTGTAAAAAGCAATAGCAAATCTGTCTCATAATAACAACTTTTTTACTACTGGAAGTCATTCCTCTAACTCGCTAAATCTAATATCCTTACGTAAGTAACTATTTGAATAAGTGAAAAGTGTTACTAAATTTGTTATAGCCTTACATGAAACAGTTCCGGATTTATTAGCAATCTTCTTATCTTATGCGCAAGTTTTATTTCCATGAACAATAATAGGCATTCTTCCTTTTCCGTTTACTCCACAGTCAAATTTTAAACATTGAAGCCCTTTTATTTTATAATATACCTTTTAGTAAACTAATATTTCATATAACATGCAAAGTCGATAGTTCTTCTTTACACTTCCTAAATTCAACTAGCAAAATATAAAACATGTCGTATTTAAGCCTTTTTTGGAATTCCACGAACTTCTTCCGTGTTTATGTAACGTCATCGTAAATGAGAGATGAGGTACTAAAATTTAAGTAATAAGCAGTGTGATTTAACATTGCTAATCTCAGCTTCTGTTCAAGCCATCTTAACAAAGCGACCTGACAAACTTAAAATAGTTGTTCAGAAGATGGTTTTCCACATTATTTGATGTCTATTTCATGAATGGAAACCGAGTTATTACAATTCAATTATCTTACTTCGCATTCTTTTGGCATATCTTTGACACAATATTTTAAAAATTTATTCTGTTTATAACTTCTTAAAGTCGCCTTTGTAGTTTAAAGGATATGGCATTAGGCTGCGGGGCCCGAGGATCTGGTTGGATTCCCGGTAAGTGTTGATGGTTGTAATTGTTTATATTTATCGAAAGTAGTTTATGAAGGAAGTGTATGTAGGCTAGCATTTGCTGTTCTTATTTATTTTTGCTCATTGTACTCATTTTTGATTCTATGTCTTTAACTTTTGTATCCGGTGCCATGATAAGTATCGACTGTACCCAAAAATGAGTACATTTAACTTATTTTCTAGTGTTTATTTTTAACAGTGTAGAAGTATGTATTTTAAATATTTTTTTAATATTGTATGGAATGCACAAAATATACGAAAATTGATCTTTAGATCGATATTTTATATCACAAAACAATTCAACGAACACCTAAAAGGTAATTGGGTGTTTACGTTTAATATTAAATTGTTTATATGTACAGCCGCGGAAAAAAAAACGAACCACCGATGATTATTTCGTTAGTTTTTATAGTAGAGCTAAACTTAATATACCATTTTGTAGGAAATAAAGTCTACTATACATTGATATACAAAAAATTTGCATAGGGGACTATCTTCATACTCGAATCCGCACCAACTTTAAAATTTTCAATAGCAACACCTACTTTTGGTAGCGCAGAAATGTTCCCCGCCCTCAAAATAATCTAAATACAAATTTTCGTTAATTTCCTACATTTATATGCAGAGATATTAGACAATATGTATCGATCTTATTTGGGGGGCTACTTCCACAGTGAACAAAGTATTAGTGAGACTTCGAAATAAAGTACGCTTGTAGAAAATGTTTTGGCGTTAGCCGTGGTTCTTCTTTTTCCGTGGTCATTCATCCCCCACTCCTGTATACCCTTTGCCTCTATATAAGAATTTAGAATTTTATACCAACGCGATCACAGCGCTATTAATTCTCAAAATTAGTAGATTTCTGTTAAGTTCTGCAGATTTTAAATTTGTGTATGACCCCTTAAATGATCATTTGATGCACATTATAATATTGCCAAAAAACTACAAAGAGGAAAATCATGAAATTTTAGATATGCATATAAAACGTTTTTCTGAGTCCATCACTATCAAAATATAGCATGGTTGCTATTCATAAATTTTATGAATATTAATATCCTAATTTAAATAAAATTAAAAAATATACATATAAGTAATGAAAGTTAGTGTATTTTATTTGGGTCGTTTAGAAGTAACACGCATAAAAATTTCAGCTTAATAAAATTATTATTTCGAAATATATGATTAAAAGTTTAAGAAATTCATTTAACATTACGAGTTCTAAACTTTCGATATTCATAATTAAAAAACTACTTAACCAAATGACTTGCAAATTGGTATTCAACGATAAATTTTGTCGTAGATTTTAAATATTGAATCAAAATTGGGTGTTGCTATTGGAAATTTTAAAGTTGGTGCGGATTTTAATATGAGGATAGTCCCCTATGCAAATTTTTTGTATATCAATGTATAGTAGACTTTAGTCACTACAAAATGGTATATTAAGTTTAGCTCTACTATAAAAACTAAAGAAATAATCATCGGTGGTTCGGTTTTTTTTTCCGCGGCTGTACCTTAATATCAAAAACATAGTTTTGTGAAAATGAGGATTAAATGAAAAAAAACGCATATTTAGTGCATTTCGTACCCCTTTTTAAAACCCCTCTTAATATTCCGTAGCATCTATCCCTTAAAATAACTAAGTATAATTTGCGTCTTTTCCCTCTTGTTCCTAAAACTCTCTTTTTCACAAAACAAATCTCTTCGTTTTCATGATTTCTGCTGAATCTACAAAGCTTTCTAACCACGCGCATATTTTCACATTCCCCATTACTCTGGGACTTCTAAGTACAACTGCACCCTTTTTCCCTAAAATGATTGCACCACCCGAACAACGACTGTGTTTCCGACACGATGATAATTCCCTTTTTCCCTCTTCACATCATGTAATCATCCCTATGGGATGTCACTTCGTTTTTGTCTTTCGTCATGTAAAGCTCTGAATAAACTTTTTTTGTGTGAATTATTACTCGGCCCGACCATGAATTAATACCCACGACTGCAAACTAACCTAATGGGATGACCACCCTGTGGTTCATATATATATATATATATATATATATATATATATATATATATATATATATATATATATATATATATATATATATATATATATATATATATATATATATATATATATATATATATATATATATATATATATATATATATATATATATATATATATATATATATATATATATATATATATATATATATATATATATATATATATATATATATATATACTAGTATTATTATAGCACTAGTGTTTGTTTAATATTTCAATATTTAATCAATATTCATATGATTTAAGAGAATTAAATATCATATTACAAATGTCTTGAAGATGTTAAAATCGAATAAAACACTCAACAAATTCAATGTACTATACGGGGACAGATTAACTGTGATAACGTTCTAAAGAATTATATATATTTATTAGAAAACGTTCAGAAAATCAAATGCCTGTGCAAAAACCATCATTTTCACTGTAACCGACAGAGCAATAGCAGTACTTTTGACCATTTTCATATCGGCATTCTCCATTATCACCGCAGTCGCACTCTGAAAGATTTACTCTCATTAAAATTATGAATTAAATCATTTGGTATAAAATGACAAAACGTTTTGACCGTCAATATTAAAAATACAAATGTTAGCAGTTACAATAGTTGACTAAAACTTGATATGCAATATAAATTACAAAACAGAAAATAATAGTTTTATAGTAAAAGTATTTCACGTCAATATACTTTTGTGTAAGTATACTAAATGTAACCAACTTTTAAATTCTACATGCTAGATAAATTGAATATTTTAAGATATTTCCACATTTTATGGATTTGAGATACAAAGAATTCTAGTGAAGAAAATGTATCACGCATAAACAAAAATATACTGTGATTTCAAATTATTTTTAAAGTTGTAACGTTATTGAAAATATATGATACTCCGTACATTTGTTTGGTGTGGTTTCTACAAAACGTATGTAAAATTTTATTCAAAATAACATTTTCTTTTGTTAAAAATAGTTATTTTTTTGTAACCAAATAATATTTTTTTTCTTTATAAGTGCGGTACCTATTTATATACTATTATATTCATTTCGAAACAATAAAATAAAATTTATCCTACAAAGGAAGAATGAATATTTCCTAATTATGTTTCAAATAAATATTCAAATTAAGCTAGTATATATGGGGTGCGTATAAAGAAGAGTAACTTCAAATATTTTGTTGAAAATTTGCATTTTGTAATATTCACAATCTTTTTCCATAAAAAAGGATGAATGAAATGGGTTCATCTATTTGTATTTTTATAAATAAGTACTACAAATAGATTATATGGTTGTTGTGTCAACCAAAAAGGTGTTTTCAAGAATCTAAAATATATAAAACTGCAAACAAATACTTTTATAAAAATTACATTAGAAAACTGTGAAATAATCAGTAAACCATGAAAGAAGATTTTAAATGATCTTATTGTATCGGCCGGTACAGTAGAAAAAAAGGTTCAGAAAATATTCAGAAGAAGAGTGTCAAAGGTGACATAAACATAAGGAATTTTCAAAGATATTTTGTAAGTAATCCCACCCCTTTAAAATCATTAATTTTACTTCCTTGTACCCATGTTCATCTGGATAGATGGCATTGAAATATTTCTAAAAACAGACACAGCCTTTCCATTACCTTTACACGTAGATACATCAAAGATATAGCCGGGAAAACAGGTGCAAGATTTTTCTCCATCTAAGAACTCACAAAGTCCGCCATTGCCGCAATTGCATTCTGAAAAAATAATATAAAAGACAATGACATTTCATGAAATAACAGTCTCTTTCATGAACAGGAAACATGCTTTAGTATCGAACTACTGAAATACGGTGAACTACGTATTAATGTGCAACCATCAAAGCAATTTAAACTTTTTTAAATAAAACAACATCCTACACTATTAAAAATTATAACGACCTTGCAACAAAACTTGGTACCCATTTAGCTGCAACCAACATTTGGTGCTTAGTTTCACTATTTTAAGGTGCTACCACGGATACCATTTAATGGTGAAACGTAGCACAAAAACTCATAGCGTTGCATAAAACTCAAAATTCTAGTTTTCTTAGTATTTTAGTAGTAGAACTTTTGTATCGAAGCTGACAACCCTAGATCACAACTTTTTTACTTCTCTTTGTCAAGTCTACCGATTGGGATCAAACAAGGAATCCTGTGATTCATAGCTGAACGCCTTTATCCACTGGGCCACGGAGACCCTTTTTCGTCGTTGTATTCCTTGGATTGGATTGCCCGGATTGTTGATGTAGTGACAGCGAAAATTTAAGTTGCAGTTAAAAAGGTTGAACCAATTATCTGTGAAACCTCCGCTTCTTTCCGATAAAAGATTTTTGGTTCAATATAGATTTTATTATAATATGGTGTAGTTTGCTGCAGACTTCTGTTTTGTACCAAGATATGATACATCGTTGAACTGAAATTTTTAACAGCGTACTTCTTTTTCATCTCAAAATACAAATACAATCTTGATAATCAAACAAGTTCCAAAAAGATTTATCCATTCTAGATTTCTAATAAATGTTCAAAATCAAAAGTAGTAATGATATAATAGCAGTCATATAACGCATGCATTATTTATTTAAATTCGAGTGTCAAAAAGTGGTATTTAATATTTAATTATTAATATTTAATTATTAATATTTAATTATTAATATTTAATTATTAATATTTAATTATTAATATTTAATTATTAATATTTAATTATTAATATTTAATTATTAATATTTAATTATTAATATTTAATTATTAATATTTAATTATTAATATTTAATTATAAATATTTAATTATTAATATTTAATTATTAATATTTAATTATTAATATTTAATTATTAATATTTAATTATTAATATTTAATTATTAATATTTAATTATTAATATTTAATTATTAATTTTTAATATTTAATTATTAATTTTTAATATTTAATTATTAATTTTTAATATTTAATTATTAATTTTTAATATTTAATTATTAATTTTTAATATTTATGTAGGTGTTTTAGCAAAGAAATAAACACACGAGGGTAGACAGGACATTATTGAAATATATTTAAACTTTAGGTTCAAGCTAAACTAATATTTAAAACGGAACATTTAAGTGGATGCCTACGATATTGACCCACTGAGACGTATACAGGACCGATCACATGAAGATTGTAAACATGAATGAATAGGGTGTTGCCACCACTAGGTTACAAGTTATATGCTTGGGCTGTTCCATTACAAATAAGCAGGGGTGATGGGAAAATGGGCATTGATATCCAACAATTCCCCTTTACAATGGTTATTTTTACAGAAACAAATACATATAAACAATAGAATATTACACAATTATGTAATAATTAAAAATTGAAATCTGACAATCCAATCAATTTACAGCAATTCCTGTGTTTAGGAACACTTAATCCTTTTGTCAACACATCAGCTGGCATATTTTCTGAACACAAATATTTTACATCGATATCTCCACGCTCATAAATTTCGCGAACGAAATGATACCTGATGTCGATGTGTTTAGTCTTGTTATGAAAGACAGGATTTTTGACTAATTTCTGAGCTGACTGATTATCAGACATCACAATCGTGGGTGCAGACACATATTTCGGTGACAGTTCACCCAGAAATTTTCTAAGATGAACGATCTCCTTCGAGATCTCGGACAGGGCCATGTATTCCGATTCCGTCGTTGACAATGCCACAGAACGCTGTTTTCGGGATTCCCAACTGATTGGTCCTCCGGAAAATTGTAGGACAAAACCGGTGTAAGATTTTCGGTCATTGACATCTGATGCCCAGTCTGCATCGACGAACGCCTTGAGATGTTCACCATTTTTCTTGAAAATTATCGATTGATGTTGAGTGCCTTTTAAGTACCTTAAGATTCTTTTTGCAGCTATCCAGTGCTCTTTTCCTGGGTTGTTATTAAACTGGCTCAAAAAGTTCACTGCATGAGTGATGTCGGGCCTCGTGGCTACCGACAGGTACATTAATGAGCCAATGAGAGATCGATATGGTATATCTCTCATTTCCGAAATTTCATCATCATTTTGAGGGCACATATCCTTTGTGAGTTTCTTGCTGCAATCCATTGGACACGCAACTGGTTTAGCATCTTGCATTTTGAATTTATGCAATGTGTCTTCAATATATTTTCGTTGAGACATTATGATGCTATCTTTGCATTGCTTAAATTCGATTCCTAAGCAATAATGCAATGGACCTAAGTCCTTCATTTTAAATGCTGCAGACAGGTCATCTCTGACTTTCTCATAGGAAGATTTGCTTGAAGATAAGACAATCAAGTCATCTACGTACACAATGATGATCACTTCCTCAGTGGCGGTTTTTAGACGATAAACACATTTATCGGAGATGAGCGGTTTGAAATGTAAAGCGTTTAGCTTCTCATCTAATTTGTTGTACCACTGTCTTCCAGATTGTTTCAATCCATAGAGCGATCTCTTGAGTAAACAAACTTTATCTTCTTCATACAATTCCTTGAAATTTTCAGGTAATTCCATGTACACAGTCTCTTTTAAATCTCCATTGATGTATGCCATCACAAAATCCAGTTGATGAGCAATTAAATTATTTTCAACTGCATATGACAAAACAGTTCGAATTGAACTCAATCTGGCGACGGGAGAAAAGTATTCCAGCTCTTTTTCGTTAGATTCAACGTTTGAATTGAACTCTTGTACGAATCTCGCGTCGCGCGAGACAATGACTGATCTCGTCGGTTCGTGCCAGAACCTATATGCCTTTGAAACTTCAGAATAACCTATGAAGATGCACATTTCAGATCGTGAGTCGAATTTGGCTTTATAGTGCTTGTTCAAGACGAATGCTTTCTGTCCGAAAACTTTGAAGTATGCTGCAGTTGGTTTTCTTCCAAAAAATATTTCAAATGGGGTTCTTTTCTGTATGACGCTTCGTGAAGGGCATCGATTTCGTAGATAAGCACTGGTTCGAATCGCTTCAGCCCAGAACTTCACATCCAGATTTGCTTGAATTAGTAAACAACGCGCCATTTCGACGAGTGTTCTATTTGCGCGTTCTGCGACGCCATTTTGTTCTGGTGAGTAAGGGGCCGATTTTTCTCGACGTATTCCCTGTTCTTGTAACAATTTTTCGAATTCTTTTCCAGTGTACTCAAGGCCATTATCTGTACGAATAACTTTTATTTTCTTTCCTGTACGATTTTCTACGCAGGCCTTGTATTTCACGAATGCGTCTTTTGCTTCGTCTTTAGATTTTAGAAAGAATATTTCGATATAGCGAGATTTGTTGTCGATAAAAGTCACAAAATAACGTGATCCGCCAAGCGATGGAATTTTCATTGGTCCGCATAAATCAGAATGTACCAGGTCGAGTAAATCTGTACTCACAAATTTTGACTTCTTCGGATAAGGAGTAGCGGTTTGTTTACCTTGAATACAAACTTGACAGTCCTTCAAAGAGTCACTGTTGTTGAACGATAATCCTCGTACCATTTCTTCTGTTTTCAATTTCTTTAAGTCGTTTTCATTTAAGTGGCCAAATTTTTGATGCCACATTTGAAATTCTGTTACGACAGCAGCGGTTTCTATGCTTGGTTCGACATAATATAAATCTCCAATGCGTTTTGCGCGCAACATGACAGATCCATCTTCTTCTATTATTTTTGCTTCTCGAGCATCGAAAACAACAGTACGGTTGTTTCGTGTGCATTTTGCAGTTGAAATTAAATTCGTTTGCAGTTCGGGAACACATAACACATTTTCAAGACGAACTGTTTTCGTACCTTGTACGTCGGGAACTGTTATTCGGACGGATCCTTTTCCAGTGATGTTAGCAGTTTTGTCGACTGCCAGTTTGATGTAGGAGTTCGTTTGTTTGTGAAATTCGAAGAAGAGATCTGCATTGTTTACCATATGGGACGACGCGCCACTATCGAATAAGAACATTGCCTTGTTTTCTTCGCTTGCGTCCATGCAAATGGCTGTTGTCGCGCTTTCGTTACGCTGTGTCACGCATTTTCTTTCTGGTCTTGCAGATTTGTTTTCCGCTATTTTCTTGAAACAGGATTCAGTTTTATGCCCCTTTTTCTTGCAAAATCCGCAGATAATATTTTGAAATTGCTTGTTTTGCGATTTCTTGTTTTGACTTTCACCATGCCAGTTCGGTTTTTGCTGATTTCTTCTAGAAATAAAATACGCGTTTTGAACGTGGATTTCTTGATTTTCTTTTCCTTGTCTTGACTCGTACTCTTCCAAAAGTTTTATTTTCAGAGCTTCTGGCCTGGGTAGTTCGTCTCTCGATTCTATTGCGCACCGGAAATTTTCGAAGTTGTCCGGGAGGCTATATAGTATTAAAATTGAGAGGAGGTCATCTGCGATCGCTATTTCCATTTGAAGTAATTTATCCACTGTGTCGAAAAAGGAGTTTAGATGAATGGATATACTTTCAGTAGTCATTTTACGAAATAGAAGCTGTTTCAGCAACGTGGCTTTTTTAGCCGGACCTTTAGACTCGTATATTGATTTTAATTTATCCCATACTTCATTTGAAGTTTTGCAGTGTTTTATGTTGCAAAGTTCACTTGGGCACATTGATAAAATAATATCCGCACGGGCCTTTTGATCTTCTGTTGTCCATTCCGTGATCTTCACTTCGTCATCCGTAGGTTTCGGTTTCGTTCCGTTGACAAAATTCCAATGATCATTTTTCACCAAAATAGCTTCAATTTGAAGCTTCCAAGTATCATAGTTTTCCTTGCCCAGTCTTTCGATGTTGCTCATGGCGTTCGAAGACATCTTTTTGAGGAGGAATCACGATTTCTTGATGCGAGAACGAAAAAATTTCAAAATGGCTGCCCCGTTAGGGCTAACGCTACTGCTCGCTGTTCTTGGCGCAGTGGAAATGCGATCTGGGCTCCATTACCAATGTAGGTGTTTTAGCAAAGAAATAAACACACGAGGGTAGACAGGACATTATTGAAATATATTTAAATTTTAGGTTCAAGCTAACCTAATATTTAAAACGGAACATTTAAGTGGATGCCTACGATATTGACCCACTGAGACGTATACAGGACCGATCACATGAAGATTGTAAACATGAATTAATAGGGTGTTGCCACCACTAGGTTACAAGTTATATGCTTGGGCTGTTCCATTACAAATAAGCAGGGGTGATGGGAAAATGGGCATTGATATCCAACAATTTAATTATTAATTTTTAATATTTAATTATTAATTTTTAATATTTAATTATTAATTTTTAATATTTAATTATTAATTTTTAATATTTAATTATTAATTTTTAATATTTAATTATTAATTTTTAATATTTAATTATTAATTTTTAATATTTAATTATTAATTTTTAATATTTAATTATTAATTTTTAATATTTAATTATTAATTTTTAATATTTAATTATTAATATTTAATTATTAATATTTAATTATTAATATTTAATTATTAATATTTAATTATTAATATTTAATTATTAATATTTAATTATTAATATTTAATTATTAATATTTAATTATTAATATTTAATTATTAATATTTAATTATTAATATTTAATTATTAATATTTAATTATTAATATTTAATTATTAATATTTAATTATTAATTTTTAATATTTAATTATTAATATTTAATTATTAATATTTAATTATTAATAATTCTTTATTAATATTTAATTATTAATTTTTAATATTTAATTATTAATTTTTAATATTTAATTATTAATTTTTAATATTTAATTTTTAATATTTAATTATTAATTTTTAATATTTAATTATTAATATTTAATTATTAATATTTAATTATTAATATTTAATTATTAATAATTCTTTATTAATATTTAATTATTAATTTTTAATATTTAATTTTTAATATTTAATTATTAATTTTTAATAATTAATTATTAATTTTTAATATTTAATTATTAATTTTTAATATTTAATTTTTAATATTTAATTATTAATTTTTAATATTTAATTATTAATATTTAATTATTAATATTTAATTATTAATATTTAATTATTAATAATTCTTTATTAATATTTAATTATTAATTTTTAATATTTAATTTTTAATATTTAATTATTAATTTTTAATATTTAATTATTAATTTTTAATATTTAATTATTAATTTTTAATATTTAATTATTAATTTTTAATATTTAATTATTAATTTTTAATATTTAATTTTTAATTTTTAATATTTAATTATTAATATTTAATTATTAATATTTAATTATTAATATTTAATTTTTAATATTTAATTATTAATATTTAATTATTAATATTTAATTATTAATATTTAATTATTAATATTTAATTATTAATATTTAATTATTAATATTTAATTATTAATATTTAATTATTAATATTTAATTATTAATTATTAATATTTAATTATTAATATTTAATTATTAATATTTACTTATTAATAATTCTTTATTAATATTTAATTATTAATATTTAATTGTTAATATTTATATATTAATATTTAATATAATTAATTAAATATTTAATTTTAATAAATTCTTACCTGTGCAAACTCCGTTCTTTTCGGCATAACCCTCTTCGCAGTAGCAATTTTTTTCTCCGTCTTCGAACTCACACTTGCTGTTTTCACCGCATTTACACTCTGGAAAGGTTGCGCAGCCTCTTATTAAACTATCATACATATTATTTCTATATTATAGATCCCTTTTATGCGTCTTACACGCGACGAATCTAAACAAGTAAGATATCAAAATAAAGAGAATTTCTCGGAATTCTGACGGATCGTACGTATTTTTACGGGGGGGGGGGTCCGCAAATTTTTCGTCACGGGTTCCCCGGCAACCTCCTAATAATATTACAATTTTACTAATTTATATGAAAATATAAATTACCAATTAGCAAATTGTTCCAAAGTTACTCGTAAGTCTGTGTATAAAAAAATTTCGGTAAATAAAAATGAAATTTAAACTTGAAATAACTGGTTTGGTTTAGAATTAGCGTCGCACTAGAGCTGCACAGTAGGTTATTGGCGACGGTTCGGGGTGTATCTTGCATTAATTTACGAATTACCAATTTCGCATTAATTAGTATAAACGCATTAATATAAAGTAGTGATGATTTAAAAAATACTAAAATACATCAATTTTAACTTTGTTATAACTGTATTTAATGTAAAATAAGATTGACATGTAACGAAATACAATTTTTAATACCCTAATCAAGAAGGATTGTAGAGTTCACAGGACATTTGCAATGTATTTTTGAATTTTTGAACGATTATGAAATTTTAACTAAAATGTTACTAATGTAAAATTACGTTACCATAGAAAATTTGAAAAAAATAATGAAAGTTGTTTTAGATTAATATCTAAAACCCCAAATTCAGATGATTGTAGCTGCAATTTCTAAGATTTCAATTTTTAAGTAAGCTTTGCTATTATGTTTTAATATCAGTATTTTGTGCACCAAATTTAATTCTAATATCAAGATCTACCATTAAGGTATCAATATAAAAAAAATTCATAATATTTTTTAATTGGTTCATAGATTCCCAAAGCGTGTAATAACGCCGTATAATCAACATAAAAAAAATTACTTAAAACCTTCATTACTCTGTACTTTATATAAGGTAACAAAAAGCAAAAATCAAAGCATTTACTTGTTCTTACCTGTACAAAATCCATCCTTCTCGGCATATCCCTTGTCACAGACGCACTTCTTTACAAATTTAGCTACTAAACTCGCACTTCTGCTGAAAAGACATTTTCCTCGACTTCCACAATCGCACTCTAAAAAATTACGAAAAAAAATTAATGAACCACTGTTTTTTTTAATGAAGGACTATGAATTATAATTAATGGCTTGTACACTATTCAAAGAATATAAAAATATTTCAAATTAAACAGCAGTTTCATTTTTGTTACTGTCTAAACATAACATATCAATTGATGTGATAGCTTTGAATGTCATCGTATATAACTTATTGATTAAAATGCAAATATATACGGTAGACCCTCCTTACAACGACGCCTCTATATAACTATCCCTGGTTAAAGTAAAGAACTAGGGGGCTCCACCCCCTACTCACTAACGCTCATCAACCCTTAGAGGATTTCTACGCGATCCTCGTTGGTTTGCATCGCAAACCAATTTTCTCTTGACTCACATAATTCCTTGTCTTTTCTAAGTTTTATTTGAATTCAGTTTGTTTGGAAGTCATTTTACTGCAGTTTTAATTTCAAGGTGTAGATAGCTAGATTAATTACTTAATATTTTATAATTTTGTCATATCTACAGTTCGCGTCCTTTCAAATGACACCTTGATCATAAAAAATGGTTATATAGTTAAGGAGAAGTGACTGTCACATAAAATCGCCTCGTCTATTAAAATATATAGATAAGAGTGCAACGTGTCAAAATTAATGTCGCCAAATATAATTTTAATTCAAATTGGCAATACTTGCGTATTATGTTTCGCACGCATGCGTAAATAGTTGCGTAATATATTTTACAAGCATGCGCAAATTTGAACAAAAATCTTAATTTCGTTAGTTTTCCAATCGCTATTATGTGATTAGTTATTACGTTAATTTAACCATTCACTTTTTCCTAATTACTTATTACTTCGTAAAAGAAGTAATAGTTTCATATAAGTTATAAAACATCGCAGGAAAGATGTCAGCTAAGTTTTTCATTCCGTGCCTCCCATTGTTTAAATTTATAGAAATTAGCTCCACCTGCTTGTTTACGTGACATCGATATAGGTATCGGAAATGAAAACCCTTGGTCTTCCATGCCAAAATTGTGGATTGATTTGACGGAGTATTCCCTTATTCCTTACTTTTACCCGATTCATTTCTTATAATGACAGTCACTGAAAGTCCCAATCACTTTATTAGCTTATAATGTAATATTGTGTTTACTCATTGTGGCAACCTTTTGGTACAACGACCACTCGTTTTGGTTCCACGAAGGATCGTTATATCGACGGATTTACTGTATTTCAGTATTTTCTAATAAACGCCAAAAAAGGCAATCGAATTTTAAACATTTTGTTATTACTCTTTTAAAGAATATTTATGACCAATAATATTAAGTACCAGGGGACCGAGCTAAGCTCGTTTGCATATTTTATTACTTAGTAATATTTCTAATGAATCGAATCAAATGCAAATGTTTTGAAATGTCCATATCAATGGTTAGACGTTTCATAATATATTTTATCGTCTAATAATGTCTTAATTATTGAAATAAGTTAAGTTCTTTGAAATGCTCATACGATTGGTTAGAAGTGTCAATATTGCAAAGATACCGTAACAATTCTGAAAAGGTAATTTAAATTAATATTTTTAAGGATCCTGAGCGTCTAATACGACCATTCGCACAATTGTAGCACAAAGTTGTTTTCGTTTGCAAGCTAAACAATGACAATATTATTGTTGTTCAGTATTTTAAGTAACAATTTGTAACGATGTTTGTTTGCTTTTGTCTAACTTTGGAATAACTGACTGGATTTTTAAATGCTGTGTAAAGTACTCTTTATTAATAAGAAGATTATGAAAACGGATATCAAATTATTTTTTGCTACTGCAAAATTATTTCGGCAATTTTTTTATCTTCAACCTGTATTCATTCAACCTTTAAACAGCATTTTATGTTCTTATTAAACGTTTAATCAATAATAAAGATTTTTACTTATTTTGAGTAATTTTATGTGTTATTCGGAATTAGTCGTAGTGATGAAAGCAGTTTTATATTTAATTTAGTGAAAAATAATTTAATTTTACCAATTAAAAAAATTAACATTGATGATTTAATTTGTTGAATTTGTTAAATTAAATGTGTGGCTGTTGTTAGGAATATTTCATAATTTTGAAGAGGTTACAGAAGAAAAGGTTCTATAATATAAAATTTGTGTAGATGGCTAGTAGTATGGGTCCTGAAAAAAATAGTTACTTCGAACAAATTTTTATCAACAAAATACTTATTTGAAGTAACACGATTAAAATAATTAAAAAAAACATTTACAGTTTATTTTTACAAATGGTTTGAAATTAAATTAATTTCCCTGTGTGTATATGAAAACTTTTTCTTTCAAGGGTTTAGATTACTATGTACGTTTCAATTGAAAACTCTTAAACTGTTTTTCCTTTGTTATATTGTAGAGCCTCGTTACTCATCTAAATATCTGCTTGAAACTAAACATACTTACATAATGCGAAAAAATGCCGAAAACAAATTCATATTTAATTAGGCAGTTGCTTTCGAACAAATATTTCCATAAAGAAAAATAATTGTTCGAAATAACAAAGTGAATCAATTTTGAAACACATTTATAGTAAATGTAAAATTTATATTTAAAAGAGATTTTAAATTTTGTTAATGAAAAATTTAAACTCTTTTTCCGTTGTTCTATTATAAAATCTCATTACTCATTTTCAATCCCTCTCTGCTTGAAACTAAACTTACTTACGTAATTCGTGAAACAGTTCATTATTAAATTATTACTAACTAATACAATTTAATAACGAGAACTATTTCATATTAAAATAGATAGGGTAAGGATTGACCTCGCGCAATTTTTCTACGCAATGGTCATAGGTAATAGGAATGTTGCTTTTACATTTAGAATGTGACAAATTTACTGGTATCACTTTTCCAGAAAAAAATTAGCATTTGAAACTATTTAACTTTTTCAGTAATTATTTACTCATTAGAATGTAGAATACATAACAAACCATTTTTATAGACACTATGCATGGGTCTCAAGATTAAAATGTTGACGAATTAACAAAAACGCATGGTCGATTAGCCTCTGTGATTGATGAATAACAAACCACGTGGGATCCACCAACCAATAACAAACCACGTGGGATCCACCAACCAATAACAAATGCGCATGAAGTTTCTTATATCTTTAAAGACGTCATGTTAATTACAGCAGAAAGCAGTGCAAAGTGTCCACAGTAAACAAACGCAAATTTTATCTTTAAAACTGTTAAACTCGCAAAAAAAAATTCAGTTTCTTGTTTAATGCTATCAGTAATAATAGTGTATTTATAAACAATTGGGAAAATAAAAAATATCAAATACCAATAATGTATAGAACAAAACCGTTTTTTAAATCTATAAAATTATTTTTTTATCTTCATAAATAGTGCGCAAAATTAATTTAATAAAACTTCTAGTAGTTAATTCCATTTGAATATAAAAGCTTAAAGTATTTTTAAACGTTTGGTAAAATAAAATTTATCAACTAACAATGTAGAACAAAGTTTGTTTTTAAAAGTAAATAAATATGTATTTTATAAATTACACGTAACACATTAATTTAATAAAACATAATTCAATTGATTCCATTAGAATATAAATACTTAGCAAAACAAAGAAATTACATCTAATCAAACATATTTTAAATTGAAAATTCCATGTTCTATTTGTGGATATACATAATCCATTTTACATGGAATATAAACAAAACCTACATGGTTTCCCTAACGATATTTTCTAATACGGTATTTTAAAAACTTGCTCTTGTGTATTCCACTTACGACGTCACGCGCGTAAACAGAGTAAAAATATCACAGGATTAAATATGTTCAAACTTCGATTTTATTAGAACACTTTTATTAGTATTTAGTAGACGAAAAAGTCATTTAGAAGATGAAAAAGTCATTTAGTAGACGAAAAAGTCATTTAGTAGACGAAAAAGTCATTTAGTAGACGAAAAAGTCAAGTTATTAGAATATGTTTTTTCTTTATTTGAAAACGCAAATGATTTTCCAATTCTAATTTAATTTTACTGATGTTTCATTTGTTTATTTATGAAAAAAAATACTTTATTTTAGAATAATTAGTAAAAGGAAAATTTCTCATCAAAATATTTTACACGTTTTAAATTAAAATAACATATGACGAATAAAATAACGTTTAGCGGTTATTGCCATATAACCTATTAACTCATACGCGATGAATAATTTGCAATGGAAAGAGTTAAATGGAACTTTTAATCTACTTATTTCACCCTCTAAATGAAATTTTTTGAAGATGAAACCTATCCCAATCGAATTTTTACCCCGAAAATTGGTAGTACATCAATTTTCGTGAAAATCGTTAGAGCGGATTTGGAGATTGTGCAAACAAACGAACAAACAAACATAGTGACATTCCTCGTTTAATAGTATTAGATAGATATTATAATAATAATCTTTATTACTTCTTCAAATCACCCAATCATAAGAATTTTACCTTGCATGGTATATATAAAAAGGAATAACATTTAAAATTTTGCATTCGTAATGCATGTTACAAGTACATATGGAAATTAAAAGACAACCTTACTTTTGCATACGTTTTCTTCCTCTATAGCATGCTTAGGATAGCATAAGCACTTAAACTTTCCACGAAAGTCTTTCACGCACGTGCCATTCACACAATCACATTCTGGACCTGGAATTTAAAATGTTAAACAGTAACGCAGTAACGGTTCAAGAATGTGTTTTAGAACAAACGACTCCTTTAGTCTCCTTTCCCTTTCACACAAAATGACACTTTGTAGAAAATCAGAAAACCTCTTTAAAAAATAATATTAGTGAGTGCTATAAACAAACAGGCTAAATATTATATATGTCACTTTTGTCGAGTTTTCTTAAAACTTAATTTGTAGACTAGTTTAGCGTAGACATTTTACCAGAATGAAAATAAGACATAAACTATATATCCTCTATAAAATAAACAAATATTTTAAATAATAACGAAACAGTTAAATATCAAACTCAAAGTTTCTCTTTATATATCAAATATAACTATTTTACACACACATTTGGCGTCCTCCTTAGTTTCGCACCCCAAGTGGCCGTTAATGTCACTTTAACCTCTGATGTTAAGAACATTTTATGGAGAAATTTTTTTTTCATTCTTAGATCATGTCAGGATTTCGTAATTGAGGAGCTTATTTTAAAAAGGGAAAACAGCCGTAACGGATCCAAGAACACGTACGAAGACAGCTTGGCGACGGAATTTAAGCGATTAAGTTATGTGGTCCCAATTTCACATTTAAAAAAGAATCGCTTGAATTTCGTCACTAAGCATGACGATGACGGAGGTATATTTGAAGTTTATGGACGGAGTGCCCATGGAGAAGTCACACTTTTTCTATAAAGAAATGGAACGGATGTGGTCATACATCCTATCATTTTACATCCTGCCTTTTGATTTTTATTTAGTTTCAACTTATTCCTAATAGTTGAAGGGTTTGAAATTAACAAAATCGGCACGGAAGTGCATGATCACCTAAGCTAAGTTTAGATCCAGTGGCGGCTCGTCTACTACAGCAAGTACTGCCGGGCTGCACCTAAACTCGGTATTTTAAAACTAAAATTAGATATTTTACTAATTTTTTTAAATGAAGATTAGATTGGACATGTCTTGGGTATTAAAAAAAAAAAAAAAAAAAAAAATGAAGATTAGAATTGAAAATGAAATTTCTACGGTAGTAAACAAAATATCCAATAAATAGCAATCCTGTTACTGTAATGTACAATTCAGGAGGGGAAAAAACTCCATTCAATCAAAACTGCAGTCAAAAAGCGAAATTCGAAATCGGTTGCATCGTTGCCATGGCAACCTCTACGTGGTATGGAGATTCCTCCCCATGCTAATGCAATGCATTTGTGAGAAGGTACAGCCGAAATGAATTTTCTTGTTTTAGTTGCACTTGAGATTCGATATGCTGATTGGCTCGTCCGTGAAACGCTGGGATGGGTGGGTGAAACGATAACTTACGAGAATATCTCCAGACGGAAATGGTTTTCGTGATAAATTTACTGTGTGCTGTTGTTTCAGGACATGGTCCTGCTGTTGTTTTGTTATTTAAGTTGATATTAAAATTGACCGATTCGCATGTTTAAAAGAAAGAAGGATTTCTTTAATTTAAAAAAAAATAAGTAAGTGTTTTCTATTTTTTTCGCATGTTATCATTTCGTAAAAATCGAAAGGAAACTTTGATTTGAGTAGCGAATAATAAAGAATTTCCATCGTTCACGTGCGTGGAAAATACGGGGGGGATTCCCATGATTTCGCCTGCACTAGGATTTTCGACCACGGGCCGCCACTGTTTAGCTCAACAAGAAGTATTACATGACAAAACTGATAAAAAATAAACGAAGAAGTAAAGAGCATTTACTTACCTCTACAAATGCCTTTGCTGATATCAAAAAATTCTTTTGGATTAGTACACTTGCAAACAGACACTTGTTTCTCAAATGTGCATGTCCCTACAGCTCCATTACATTTACTGTACTTTCCGGAACCTTCACAATCAGTTATAATTTGACAATATCTTCCAGTTAAGCCTTGATGACAACTACAGAAGTGGTGTCCATCTTGTGCTTCACATTTAGTGTCAAACTGACATTTGTTGTCTTCGTCGTCGCAAGTTTCTACAAAGAAAATCTAAATCAGTTAAATTGAATTTAAAAACGAACACATATTTATTCATCCTATTTGAAACTTTGGGAAGTCATTCTATTAATATATAACAAACATATGTAAGATATTTCTTGTCGTTTAACACACTTTCCACTATCCCACATCTCTGTGGTAAAATGGCAATAGCCCAATTGCGGCCGAAGGGAGCCGGGTTTGCCATATTCTTAAAGACAAAAAATTTGTTTATCGCCCAGACAAAAGGTTGCCATGGGCCGCAATTGGAACTTTCCGGGTAAAACCGGCGTTGCCAGTGACACAAGATGTATCTTTCCGCATTCAAAGCATATTCAAATTTTGTTCTGCGGTTTAAAAATCGCGGGTTTTCAAAAGAAACAGCATAACTTCTTTAACAGATATTGGAAAAAATATATATAGACACTTTTTA
Source organism: Troglohyphantes excavatus (assembly GCA_963932185.1). Lineage (NCBI taxonomy): Eukaryota > Metazoa > Arthropoda > Arachnida > Araneae > Linyphiidae > Troglohyphantes > Troglohyphantes excavatus. Next base: position 24,751,720 of record OZ010670.1, on the reverse strand, counting down.
AAAGTACCGAGATATTTTTATGTTACAATTGAAAACATGCGAGCGGTATCTTTAAATTTACCAACCTTAACATTTTTTTACGTATTAAATTATAAAAAAAAAGTAAAAAGTAACATTTCTAAGTTAACAATAATATAAATTTAATAGAAGTATATTTCACGCATTATGACAGATTCAAATTAACGGGATATTCAGAAAGCATTTGTACATGATAAAACAAATTGTTAGAGCAAAAAAAGCAAAGAAATTTTTTTTCTAGTATATATATTTAGTACTTTAAAAATTAAGCGCGTTTTCTTTTTCCGAAGATTCTTCTAACGTTCATTTAAATATCTTTAACACAAAATCAATTTAGAAATTTCTTTTTAATCATTCCATTTTATATTAATTAATATCAGTTTCGACATGAAGCACTTAATATTTGCATACCTCGACATTTTTGTTGTAGTTTATGGACGGAGTGATGGCCACTGATTATTAGAGAATTTTAAATAGATCATTTTTTATTCTAAAATCATGTGAGGATTTCATAAGTGAGGAACTTATTTTTAAAAGGGAAAGCAGCCGTAACGAATCGAAGAACACGTACGAACACAGCTTGGCGACGGAACGTAAGCGATTAACTTTTGCTGTCTCAATTCCACATTTAGAAATGAATCGCTTGAATTTCGTCACCAAGCATGACGATTACAGAGGGCTCTTTGAAGTTTATGGACCGGGTGACCCGTGGCGAAGTCACACTGTTTCTATAAAGAAATGGATCTGGTCATACATCCTACCATTTTACGTAATTTTACACACTACCTTTTGATTTTTATTTAGTTTCTACTGATTCCTAATAATTGAAGGGTTTGAAATTAACAGAATCGGCACGGAGGTAGTGTTATATGATCAGGTAAGGTAAGTTCAGCTCAACAAGAGGTATTACATGATAAAACTGATCAAGATAAACGAAAAAGTAAAATGCATTTACATATACCTCTACAAATGCCTTTGCTGATATCAAAAACTTCTTCAGAATTAGTACAACTGCAAACAGATTTCTCATTCGCAAATGTGCATATTCCTACATCTCCATTACATTTACTGTACTTTCCGTGATGTTCACAATCCGTTACAATTTCACAATATCCTCCAGTTAAGCCTTCTGGACAATTACAGAATTTGTGCCCATCATCTTGAGGTTCACATGCTGTGCCAAACTTACATTTGCTAGCATCGCCGCCGCAAGTTTCTACAATGAAAAACTAAATGAGTTAAATTGAATTTAAAAACGAACACATATTTATTTTTCCTATACGAAGTACTATTTAAAACTTAAAAAGTCATTCTGTTTTGACATAACAAGCAATAAGATATTTCTTGCCGTTTAATACGCATTCTACTGTCCCGCATCTCTGTGGTAAAAAAAAAAAAATTCAAATTTTGAACTGGGATATGGGTTAGCACTTATTAATATCATTAAATTAATTTAAATTTTTAATTTGATTTATGAATTTTTCTTAAATAATTTAGTTTTATTTATGAACTTTTCTTAAATAATTTAGTTTAATTTATGAATTTTTCTAAAATAATTTAGTTTAATTTATGAATTTTTCTTAAATAATTTAGTAAAATTTATGAATTTTTCGTAAATAATTTAGTTTAATTTATTAATTTTTCTTAAATAATTTAGTTTAATTTATGAATTTTTCTTAAATAATTTAGTTTAATTTATGAATTTTTCTTAAATAATTTAGTTTAATTTATAAATTTTTCTTAAATAATAATATAATTAATAAACATGTTGGTGATTTCCGTTAAAGGTTTCTTTAAATTTTTACAATTTTATTAATTTAATTTAATTGTTAATTAATAATGTGCTGAATCTAGTACACTGAATCACATAATCTTAACGCGCAATATATCGGTTGTCTTGAAACAATAAAGAGAAAGACAAAAATTACAGAATATTCTATGGAATGTACCACTTGATGAATAAAAAAATATCAAGAGTCCGTATCTCTTTGGGACTGGGTATAGTTAGATAGACTCAATAAAAATTATGTTGATAAATTCTGAAATTATGGGCCATTTGTAAAAAAAAAAAAAAAAATGTAAACATAAGAAATTACAAAATTGGAAATCAGTGTTCAGAAGCAATCTGACATACCCCATTGATTATGACATCATTGTTAAGAAACATAAAACAAAGGTAATAATTAATTTAATTGATTTAATAAGATAGTCTAAAGTTTGCAACTCGCCTTTGTTATAACGTTAAGTGGAATGAAATTCAACTTATTATTTGACAACCTGTTGAACTAGGACCCACATCACAGAGCCAAATGATATATTTAGATGCCCAGTCATAGAAAATAATGTTAGTTTATTTCGGGTTTTTGTGACTAAACCACCTGGAGACCAATCTGTCCTTACGATGTTTGCCATTACTGTTATAATTTTAATTATTTTAATTAGGTAATCAGAAATACTTAAAATAGTTTAATAAGTTGTTGTTTTTAAGATTTTTTATAATAACGTTATCGTTCTTTAAGCAATCAACAATTTTCTCCATTCTATGTAATAACATAAATATATGTAAAGCGTAAGATACAAAAAAACTTACCTTGGGCAATAACATTGTCATCAAATCCTATTCTTATACTTCTATTTGATTTAGGTTCATATTCGGGTAGAGTGAAAGCAGTTGTTACATAAACTATTGCACAAAACCCAATTAGTTTCAATGACATTTTCAAAAATCCGTGCTCGTTTCGTTTTCGCAACCAATAGACGAAAACTCAATACAAACTCCTGCTTAGGAAACTGTTTTGAATGACATTTAGACTACTCGAACAGATCTTGATAATACTAAAACCCTTTGTCACCAAGAACTTATCGATAATATTTAAGTAATAAGAAATGTATTTGAAGAGGGGAACATTTGAATGGAAATAAGATAAAACTCTTGAGATAAACACAGACTGTTGTTTTTAGGCATCAGATCTTACGCAATAAAATGTCTCCTTTAAAGAGTTTGTGATTGTTGTGAAGCATAGTGATTTCTTTCACTTTCATTGCACCATTAAGTGGGGGGCGATTGGGGGGGGGGCGGTTACCCCACAATTTTTTTCGGATGTTACCCCATTACTTTTTAATATTGCACTTTTTATTTAAAAATAAAGCATCCCTCCCCCCATAAGTCCACCATGCATTACAAGTAGATTGAGTGAAAAAATTCACAGCAAGGTATGTCTGTATATAAAACTTTTTTAAACTTTTTAAGTTGTTTTTGAAAATCCCAGTATCAACTGATTAGCAAGAAGATATTTTGGTGTAATTAGAAGAGTAAAAAACAATATTAGGAATTCAATAAAACATAAAATATACAATTTTCAACTTTAATAGAAAGATAATTTTTCTCAAATCAGCTTTATTTTAAACGTATAATTTTCTTTTATTATGTTATTAAATATTTTTACTGTGTATTTTAATTAGTATACTTCAAATAACACAAAATATTAAGAATTTATAAGCATATGCAATGTTTATTACAACATTAGGAAGGGTGCTTAAAAAATTTACCCCCCTTCCCCCCACATACATTTCTTGTTTCCCCTTGATATCGCCTCCACACTTTGAGCACCCAATCGTCGCCACTGAAGGATCCAGTACATTATGATTGGGTACATTATGGTCCAGTACATTATTAACCCCTCTCTGTGTACATTTTATCCCCATCTGGTAGCCTTAAAATTACCAATTGTGAATTTTTTCCAACTTTTTTAGAGTCAAATTACCAACTTTTTTGATAGTCTGGTAATTTACCTGTTTTTCCTCGCTAGGATGGGAAAAATTAGTTTTAAATAGGAAATTGCCAACACGACTAAAGCAATTGCAATTTGTGCAATGATTTCTCCAACATTTTTCATGCCTACGTGGGACGTATATTATTGGTGAATGTTAATTATTAATGATGAATATTATTTTGTAATTAAATCTAATGCATGGTTTTATTAGTAAAAAGTTGCATAACAAAGAAAATTAAATTATCTAACCTCCCAATCAATGTTAACAAAATATTTATCGATGATTGCCCATCCAGAGATTTAATCCTGGAATCGACACTGCTCAAGAACGCTCCATCATATAATATCTGCTGAACTCAAATAATCACTGGAGTGATTATTTAATAGTGTGCCACCACATGATGGTGCTGGAACTGTATTCAATATTCATCCGCAAGTCACGGTAAAGTATCCCCCCCCCTCCCCAATGGCAGTATTCACTCATATCTAAAGGAATGAATTATATACATGGAATGATCTTCTATATCAGCCACCGGAGAGTAAGATACACGCGGTCTTGCATCCGATGGCTCCAAGCCCGAGGTACTAGTCTGCAAGCAATCAGAGGATTGCGAGTTCGAATACAACTGACAGAGGTACTTAAAAAACAGTTCAAATCACTGAACTCTAACTGTAACTGCTGGAAGGCTCAAAACTTGCTTCCTCTATGGGCGCGTTGAATCCAATTGAAAGCAGCCATGCTGTGCCCCAACATATTTTTAAAAGTGATTTAGTTGTGTTTTTTATTACGATAGCATTGTAGAAATATTAAATGTATATAAATATTATATTTTCTTCTTATAGAATTAATTATTATATTGCCAAACAAATAGTTTTTGCTCTTGCTTTTTAACTACTTCTACTTTGACTTGCAAACGACTTCCCATTTTAATAGCAAATTGCATTTAAAATAGGTTTAAAAATAAAATTAAAAAAAACTTAAAAGCAATAAAAGTTGGCTTATATTAGCATGAAAAATATACGAAATATTGCGGTATCAAGAAAAGTGGGGCACATCATTTCGGCTTCCACATCGACTTCAAGTCAACAAAATGTCTTGCCCGATCCAGAAGTTACAGTTAGAGATCAGTGGTTAAAATGTATCTTTCTTGTGATCGAAGTGTTGCCAGATTCGCTACTAAATTACAGTCGTCTGTAATTATACTCATTTTCCTCCTGGGTGTGTTATACGGAACTGGCGCACGTTAAATCTGATCGGAGTCATATGTCCTGAAACCTATTGAGGTTGCGACGGGTACCATCCAAGGTGATGTACTCGTTATCTGACCATGGTTTGGTGCCAATATACGAGGCCGTGTTCGCTGGCCCTTCCTTCCAAATAGTCCCCTAACCGTCGCCAATAGCCCACTGTGCAGCTCTAGTGCGAAGATGGTTGGCGTGAATGTGTGAATCAGTTTTCGAGTGTATTTTGTTTTTATAACACAGAAATTCTTTGGAGGTTGTGAGACAGATATTTTGCTGCGTTTCGCATTCATTTAGCTGACGCCACATTGTAAAAGGTAAATAGCATAAATTTAAAATGTTATTTCTTATTTATCATGGACTGGTATATTGCGCTATCAGTACTTATATATAAGAATGGAGTGTCTGTCTGTGGAATCGAACAAAACCGCTCATTTTGAGTTTTCTTCACGAATTACGATACACTGATTCAGAAAATCACATTAATTTTTTTTTGTCTGTCTGTTTGTCCGGATTTAACTCAAAAACTACTGCACGGATATTTATGAAACTTGCACTAATTGAACAATATTTTCTTAGTTTAAAATCTGCAATTTGTTTCATGTGGATATTCAAAAGTTATAGAGCTTTTTTCCATTTTCTTTAACATTACTCCTATGGGGAATTTACATCTCGATCTTCCCTTCATAACGTTATTGTTAAAAATCACCTTGGCAACCAAAAATATTTTTCGACAATACTGGGATAAATTATTCATTTTGATTGGCTGGTGTGTAAATGCCGTCAAATGAATTAAAAATGTCGCCAAATGAATAAAAATTGTCTCCAAATGAATAAAAACGTTGCCAAATGAGCTAAAACAGAGGTCCTATATTGAAAAATACCATCACAATGGCGAAAATAACGTCGTTAACTAACAAAAACCTCGCCAGCCGAAGGAGGAAGATAAACCAGTATTCTTGGTCCGAAAAACTTAACATTATGACAATAGTGCTATTTGTTACGGAGTGGAATATTATTATGGTGTTGAAATGGGCCACCCTAAAAGTTTAACTTAAGGTTTTCTGTATTTTTACCTCCATGTAGCTTATTTTTAAATTTTCACCTCAAAAACGTATTATTGGAATTCAAAAATGAATAGTTGATAATTAATTTTTGTAAGAAATATTGTCCGTAAATATTGACCCATATGAAATTAGATTGAAAGACGGATATATAGACTCCGGTCGCCCATTGGCACAAAAAAAAATTCACCAAATACGATAAATTATTTCCATTTGGAAGAATGCAATATTTTTTTTTTTTATATATAATTGCGTCGCCACTATTAAAACTAATGAATGTGAAGTTTACTACATAGATTTATTGTCACTAAATTGTTAATTTTTATACAAAAAATATGCAATTAAAAAAAAACTTAGGAATTTTTATTTCACAAAAAGAAACATTTTACAAAAACATCAGTTTAAATAGTAGTCGCAATAGTATGTAAAATCGTGAACATAAAAATAGGTTTAGGTATCTCAAAAAAATACTCAAAGTAATTTAATAAACCTTGATTTTGATAAAGTTTATTTTTCACAGTGCACAGAGAATGATATGCGATGGCTACGCTGACAAGACAAAATCGCGCAGCTCTTACTGTGCAAAGTGACCACGAGCAACGCCGGGCCATATTGCTCGTCATCAATATGACGAGTCGCAACGCTGTGTAATTACACTAATGATACTGATTTAAAACTATATTAAATCGGAATAATCTCTACATGAACCAAAAGACATTTTAAAAAAAAGCTAAATACGAACTGTGTTTCGTTGCATAAGATTATTCACAGAGTGGACACCTTTAATTCGAACACAATATATTATTTTTAATAAATTAATGAATTACACTTCGACAAATGAACACAAACACATTTCAAACCCAAGATATTTTATTGGGATCAATATTGGACATTTGATGCAGTACAAATATTCAACGGTCATTCTAATTGGACCTACTGCCGAAAATGCGTTTCGATATAATACGTTTGAAACGCTTCCATTGTCCATCCCTTTTCCATTTTCCAATGAAATTGAAGCTCTCTTTTCTGGCTTCCATGGGTCTTTCTTCTTGAATGGCACTTTTGGCCTCAGTTTTTGGCGGAGTTGCATCGAGTCGACGGCGGTTTGTGATGATCCACCAGTCTACGAACTCCGAGACCTCGTTCGGTCTCTCAGCCAGCATCCGGGAATAGGTCATGGATAAGAATCCTTTGACCACTCCGGCCTCTCCATGAGCGATGACTTCAAGCTCAGAGTCTGTCTCCTCTTGAATAGTTGGAAGAGGAGAACCGTGTCTACGTTCAATCATAACGGACACACCACGAGTTGGAAACTCCATTTGTCTTATGAGTTTCAACTCAAAATATCAAAATCACAATTCTGTATCAATATCAGAATCTCAAATTTAAGAACACTTTTTTACGTCGTATTCTCACAAATTTATATATTTGTCTGAATGAAACTTTAATGTTCATAGTTATTTGTTTTACCTTCAATTGTTGAAACATTGTTTCAATTTTTTGAATCAATACTTGTATAATAGCTTTGTTGCGAATCTTCTATCAGCCATACGTACTCTGTTTATACTCAATGTTTTAACAATGTAACATTACCCCAAGAACCATTCTTGTTCTCTATTGATATTTTATATTTAAATTACAATTTGAATTTTGCATTATTAAAAAAATATTTATTATAATCTATACTTATATATAAGAATGGAGTGTCTCTCTGTGGAATCGAACAAAACCCCTCATTTTGAGTTTTCTTCACGAATTAGAATACGCTGATTCCGAAAATCTCATAAAAAAAAATTTTGTCTGTCTGTCCGTCTGTCTGTCTGTTTGTCCGGATTTTACTCAAAAACTACTCTGCACGGATTTTTATAAAACTTGCACCATTTCTACAATAGTTTCTCAGTTTAAAATCTGCACTTTGTTTCATGTAGTTATCTGAACCGTTCAAAAGTTATAGAACTTTTTCCATTCTAAAACTCCGGTCGCCAATTGGCACCCAAAACATTTTTCCGAATACGATAAATTATTTCCAATTGGAAGAATAGAAATTTTTTTGACTTTGATTGATGTGTTATTGCATTGTTAGTATTAAAAATAATGAATGTGAAATTTAATAAGTGCATTTTTTTGTTACTGGGGTTAATTTCTGTAAAAAAAATATATACAACTTTTTAAATAATATAAGCTTTCAACTCCGTTTGGCATTCAAACAACATTGCCGAGTGTTTTATTTTCATTTTCTGCAAAATGCATTATTTTTATCGACATCATGTTACAGGCTAATATTACGAAAAGCGTTTTCAATTATTAGTTTTTAGGGATTTTTATATTTCAAAATATATGTATTTAAAAAACATCAGTTTATACGCGATAGCATGTAAAGTCGTGAATATAAAAATTAAAAAATAATACGTTAAATATCTCCATAACTACTCAAGGTAATTAAATAAATTTACACAGGGTATAGATATTCGACTGAAAAAGTCGCATAGTACTTCACAAATTGACCACGAGCAACGCCGGGCCATATTGCTAGTATTAAATAAAAACAAAATTTTGATGGAAGTTTAAAGTGTATGTTGACAAAAATTTAATAGCAATGATTTTTTTATGTGTATATTGAGATCGCCAACATGCATTTAATGATGTAGAAATGATTAGGAGAAATTAATATATTTATATAATAGAAATAATTTATTGAAATATTATTAAGTGTTGGATCATTGACAGTATTTTAATAAAAATAATTCATACTATTAACTAATAGAAACTACTATTAACTAATAAAATTACCAGTGTTCACTCTAGAAATGAAAGGGGGCAGGGCGCAGTTGGCAGTAAAAGGGTACCCCATTTTTGAAAAGGCACTTATTGTTTTTAAAAGGGCACTTTTTTAAAAAAAATGTATGGGGTGGGCGTGGCCACACATCAGCCGTTACCAAACAAAAAACAGTTAGGATTTATTGATTGACATTGCGCTAGAGCTCCATGTTGGGCTATTGTTGATGGTTCGGTGCCTATCTCGAAGGAAAGACCCGAACAAAATGTATGTGTCTTTAGGAAGATATTACTTTAAAATCTAAAATTCGACATTTTAAACTGAATGTTTTCCCTAAAAACCAAATGTGTAAGTAGCCCTTATCAGACCCCTTACAAAACTGATAAAAATGCTACTTAAATCCAAAATTTGGTAATAAACTGTCTAGTATTGCAACTTTGCCCCAAACCATCTTCTCTTTAAAAAAACACAGAAACAAAAATTAGCATCTCATATGCGGGCACAGGAACCAAAAGGATTCGCGCCCCGTGCTCGAAATTACTGGGGAATCATCGTGATTTCATAACACGCGTAGTTAAAAAGGAGTTTGTTTTTCTAATGTCACAATTAACTTAATTGCAATTTACTCACAATTTTTTTTTAATCGATGCCTTTTTTAAAGACAGCTAGGGAAACATTGACACTTGTGCGTGACTGAAAAGGACAAGAAGGGCGGAATTTTTTCAAAAAAGAGCGGCATTTTTCAAAAAGGGGCATGAGGGCGCAATCGACAGGGAAAAAAGGCGGGCAGGGCGGACCCCCTTTAAAAAACGCTCGGAATGAACACTGAAATTACTTTAACGCGGAAAGTCACCCAAAATTGAAGCTAGTAATTTCCGATCACAACCGATAATTTCAGGAAAAGAAATTCTGGGGTCGGGGTTTTCAGACAATGAAACTTGCGCAATTGTATACTTTTATTTACTTATAAGTTGCACACACTGTAATGTTGTAAGATACGTTTTATACAAGCATTCAATGTGTGTTTGCACACAGTAAATATCCACGTGCATCCGAAAGGAACGTTTTAATAATTTTGGTGTACGCTTCAGAAATAGCCTCATAAAATCTGAAGCTACGAAAAGGTGCGGCTAATTTGTGTACTGCAGTGTAGAAGATTAGTTACTTTATCAATGTGTACCTTCCAGTATGAATGGACTCTAGAAGAGCGAATATGACGTCATAATCGTGAAACCAACATCTCAGACCCGATGGCTCCAGACACGTGACTTCTTTTCAAAATTTATGAACGTTCGTTATTGACTTGTGATTTGGAAATAATAGTAAATGTGTTAAGTCATGAAGTACAGGATATTTTTATGAATGAACTAGAAAAAATTTATGAATGGATGACGTAGTAAACCACTTGCCTGGAGCCATACATGTTGGCCTCACTTTAATGTTAACGAGATTATAACGTTATGTTTTCTCTACTATGAAGGATCCGTGCTCGAAGCTCTGTACTATTCTATATAGTGAAGTTAAGTAAAGCAGGTTAACAAATGTTTTCGTGTTTATAAAATAGTCCAAAAATTACGTTTAAAATGCGCTATATAATTTTTTTTTTTTGTAAAAATACACAAAACAATTATCAAACATAATAATGTATACATTTTTTATCGCAGTCAATTAAAAATATTAGCAGAATTTAAATAAAATAGTTCTGAAAAAAGTTAGTTTTTATTGGTACAAATATGCACCGTTTATAAGTTTTCTCAGATTAACGCTAGTGTTGCCACATGAAAATATAATTAAAATTAAAAAAAATATTGCTGCTGCACTGTGCTTTAGATAGTTTTTTATCATATAGTTTAATTCGAAATTCTTAATTTAAAAAAAATTGACTTTTGGCCAGCTTTTGAGGTCAAATACCCCACTGGGCGCCGTGGTGTTCTCTACCTCATCTGAAACCAGCCGACGTATTTTCTTCATCGTTACCATCCCCGGACCAACAACGATCAGAGTCCACTCATCAGGGTCTCGCGAAAGGAGAAACAAACGTGAAACTTCAAAAATCCGTGCAACAAAATTATTCTTAACATCACATAGAAATACCCAACGGTGCTACGCGATCATAAGTCCGCGAAAGAAGATGACCCACTTTTTCTTCAAATCACAACATTTTGTGCATCGACTTAGTCATAACATCGAGAAAATGCTTGCACTGCACTTAATTAAGATTAAAAAAAAATGTCAGCTCAAAGAAAGAAGGTTTGCTTTAGTGAATTGATAATTGTATTTCATTTTATTTCTCATTCATAGTGTTATATGCAATTTTTAAAATAATTGCTTCGCTGTCTTTCCCATACTTGATATTAATATTTTTTAAACGAATTTTATATAAATTAAAATTTTATTTATGAATTCATAATTTTTGAAAAATTAGTATTTTCGGTTTTTTGTTTAATTTAATTAAAAAACAATTTAAAATTTAATTGTCATTTTTTCAGAAATAATTAAAATATTTTATTTTGTGCTAACATTTCTGGGAACTTCATTTTCAACTGCGAGTTCGACTGAGTATACTTCACAAAGAAAAGTAAGAAAGTAGTGATCTTGTGGTCGGAGAGTTGCAAGCTTCGCTACTAAAATACTAGAAAATCATCTAAAAAGTTATAATGGTGTGTATACGGGACTGGTGCACGATAAATCTGATCGGAGTCCAATGTCCTGATGTCTATTGAGGTTGCGTCGGTTGCCAGCTCAGGTGTTGCCCTCGTCATCTAACCATGGTTCAAAAATACAAGGCATTGTTCCCGGGTCTTTCCTTCGGGATAGGCCCCGAACTTTCGCCAACAGCCCAGTGTGCAGCTCTAGTGCGACGTAAACTAACCAAATCAAACCAAACCAATACAGTGATATTGTCAACCAATCGACTTATACATGGCTGATAATTTTTTTTTTGCCAATTAATGGCTGCGATACGGCAACCTTCCCATCTCGAGCCCGCTACAAAGTCAAAATCTATATTCGAACCCACAACCCACCGATTATGAGTCGAATGCCCTACCACACTGTTAGATCAACATTTAGTGCGACCATTCCAATTCATTCCATCAACTACTGGAATAGATCTCGAAACGTCACCAAAAGCACAATATGTTGCTTTTGGGTGACAATAATTTTTGGTTGGTTGTTAACGATGCACTAGAACTGTACAGTGGACTATTGGCGACGGTTCGGTGTCTATCATCTGAAGGATAGACACGGGAACACTGTCCCGTATTTTTGAGCCACGGTCAGATGACGACCACACTATTTGAGCTTTTGTAATTGAGTAGCGAATCTGGCAACCCTCTGATCACGAGATCATTGCGTCTCTTCTTTTGTCAAGTTCTCATACCAATTTGAACTCGCAAACCTCTGATTGCTAGCCAGATGCTGACCTCGAGGCCTCCAATATCTACGTGGACTTTATAAGTTGTAGCGATTTCGTGATCGGATGGTATCCAGATTTGTTATTAAAAAGAAGTTGTCTAAAATATCCACAATTTCTGCAGCTGTGTATGACGGACTGGTGCACCTTAAATCTACTCGCGGTCTAATGTCCTGATGCCTATTGAAGGTGCGTCGGGTGCCAACTCAGGTGTTTGCCTCGTTATTTGACGATAGTTAAAAAATAAGAGGCAGAGTTCTCGTGTCTTCCCATCAAGAGAAAAACCGCCAATGAGCAGCTCTAGTGCGATGTCAATTAATCACTAAATATGATTTTTTTTTATTTGTTTGGTGAATTAACATCATGTGTTCCCGGGTCTTTCCTTCGAGATTGACCCCGAACCGTCGCCAATAGCCCACTGTGCAGCTCTAGTGCGACGTTAATTAACAATACCAAATCAACCAATTAACATCGCAGTAGAGCTGCGCAATGGGCTATTGACGGCGGTTCGGGATCTATCCAGAAAAAAAAAGACCCGAAAACACTGCTCCGTAATTTTGAACCACGGTTATATGACGACGACCACACCTGAGTTGCTATCGCTTGACAATTGACATATTTTATTTTTAAAAAGTGCTATATTAAAAAAGTGAATGGCAACTTCAGAAAAAAATCCTGGGCCAACATCCGAAAAAAGTGCGGGTGCAAACAAGATTCAACCGATTAGAAGCGGTTCGCCATCCTCAATACCCACAACATAAAAAAAAGAATTAATCCAACCGGACACAACGATTTTGGTGAGCATTATGCGAAAAGTGAAATGTCGATCACTGTTTCTTGACCAATAGGAGTGTTTCTTGTATCCGTGACGTTTCGTAAAGGGGTGTGGTTTCATCATTAGTCATTGAATTCAACGAGAAAACAAGCATTTATCTTCTTGATCGCTGATACTTCGAAGTGTGTTGTTGTCGATGGAGTTTGTTTTTGTTCGTTACTTTTGTGAATAATTCAAAAGAAAGGATGATTTGAAAAGTAAGTTTCTTATTTTAGTTTATTTGGAATTTTATGTGGATTTCGTCAATATAGTTATTAAATGTTCTCATTCTACATTCATTTATGTAAAAATGCAATGATTTACTATTAATGAGTGATTGACTATTAATATAAGAAATGCTATGGTGACCCTCGAACTGTACGGGGATGTCAGATCTGACCCAACGGTTCATTTTCCCTCTCTCGCATCGTATTTTCGAACTCCTACAGTTTGTTTACTAACATCTAAAACTAGGTATATAACTAAATTACATAATAGTATAACTAGTACCATACAACGTTCTGTGTAAATATGAGATAGATTTTCTTTTTTTTAGGGTAATTACAATTGGTTAACCATTTCGCTCAAAACAGCTCATTTTTTTTTTTGCATGGAGTGGATTGAGATACACTGATTCAGAAAATCACATTGCATTTTTTTGTCTGCTTGTTTATTTGTTTGTTTGCCTGTGCGGTTTTAACTCAAAAACGACTGAGCGGGGTTTCTATAAAAACTTGCGTCATTTTATCAATGATCTCCCAATTTAATATCTGCACTTTGCTTTATGTGGATTTCTGCAACCGTTCAACAGGTATAAAAACTTTTTTCATTTTCCCATACATTATTCCTACTCGAAATGTACTATGCAGATCTTTCTTTCATAACATTATTACCCAGGGTGGTAACATAACCTGGAAATCATGGAATTTTTTAATTCTAAAAATATCAGGGCGCGATCCCCGAAGAGTTAAATATTAATAAAATATTCGCGGTGTTATTAGTTTACATTTTTTGACTGAGAGATGCTTTGTCCATTTATGGTTTAAAATGCTGTCTATGTTAGACATTCCCATTTAGCTACATGATATGATCTGTATAGTCGTTAGTCTTCGAAATAGGGTCGTTGAGTGTATAGCAAAGTAATTATTGTTGATGTGCGATGCAGTTCTTCTTTTCCAATTGCAAATGTGCAGAGGTCGATCATTTCTTAAAGTGTTTAATTATATATGAAAACTATTTCAATACCTATTTATAAAATATATATATAGCTAATTTTTTTCTTTCATTTTTCGGATATCAATATAATTTATTACCACATGTGTGTGCAAAGAATACTAACAGAATCGCATGCTCAAACACTTAATTTTTTAAAAAAAATAAAAAATTACAAAAAAAGTGACATTTCTTAATTTTGTTATAAATCAAAAAAATATTTTCTCAAAAACTATAATTTTTATAAACAGAAGAATGTGGTTAACTAACTGTTTTTGCAGTTTTTTTTGTTATAAGCTAAACAATGTTTTTGGAAAAATAAATGAAAAAAATAACTCTTCAAACTATTTTTTTAAAAATACTGAAGAAAAGTTAAATTTATATATTGGGTCATTCCACGTGAAATCACCCATTGGGTGTTGCTCCATAGTCACCGATTTTTATAAAATTTATACCACTGTTGGATATTCCATTCAAACCACCAAATCTCAAATATTTTTTAATTTTATTGACAACGAGCCGAGATATAGCCATTTGAAAATCAGCCATTTTTCTCAAAAGGCGGCCATCTTGGATTTGACACAATGTCTATAAGTGCTTGTAATATAAGAAGCAGAGGCTCAAATTTAACAAAATTGGTACCAAATTAAAGATAAATAAACAAAGAACACCTATTTAATATCTAAACACTTTCTGGTATTCATTTTAATAGATTTTATTATAGGCAAAGTTAAAAAAGTGCTTTAAAAATTGGTCCAGTTTGAGGGGCCATAAAAAAAATGGCTCACTTTTTATTTTGCTATAACTTGGTAAATATATTATTTGATATGTCTATATTTAATACAAAAAAAATCTGGAGGGTATTATTCTTTATTGCAAAAAAAATTTATATTAAAAAAGTTATCTATTTTATACCCAAAAAAGGCTATTTGCAACAAAATCTGGCTATTTATTGCTAAACCTCGCTTTTTTTTTACACTTTTCAAAGTTGGGAACTATGAGAGATAGTATGCTATGCATAACATATAATGAACATCTGCAACATATTGCAAGGTCAAAGCAATGACTGTCTCATTGCAGCATTTTTGTTTTAGAATGTATGACTTCCCCTTACATTCTAACCAATCAGATCAATATTACATATTCTTTTACACTAAGTGTGAGCAATTCCTTTCGATCAAGCTCATTTGAGTTAGTTTTGTCTAGATGTGAAGTTGTCCAGATATTGAAGTGTTGTAGTTTAATATTAAGTGTAATGCAGAAATGGATTGTTTTGTTTGTAAGAAAATTTGACATTTGAGTTTGTTTCAGTGCTTAAATTTTCTTCGAATGATTTGGAATATTAAAAGTGGATTATATTATTTAGAAATCGATGATGAATGTTATGTTAGTAGAAAGAACTGCAAGACTCATAAAGATAATTACTTGAAATGGTACAAACTGAGACAGAGTGCATGTTGTGACCCACTTAATAACCACCTGGCAACAACAATACAAAATCTTTAAAACCAATTGCCTTAAAATTATCAGTCATCCGGGAGAACTGATATCAGGGAAAAAACTATGTACTACTTGTTATTCACATTATAACTCATTAGTTGATAGTGTCTACTCCTCCTTACCCTGCAAATCCTCCTTACCAAGGATCAATATTTCAATGATTCCTTACTGTTGGTAGAGCAATTGGATAAAAGCTGTGAAATATTAGAAATATCACCAGTAAAGATGATGAGTAGAACAAGCTCCAATAGAAAATATAATTACATGCAAAATAAAGTTAAAAAATTAAGAAAAGTGTTGCTACTAAAGCAGCCACTATACTAGGTTATCGAGATTATTAATGATCAAAATTAACTTGAGCCAAAGAAACGTAAATGTTCAGAGTGCATATTGTATGATAGAAAAATATTGCATAAGTTTAGGAATGCATCTTTTAACGAAAAGGTAGGAGATTTTGACATTAGTCCTAGATTCCAGGACAATGGTAGGAATAAAAAAAAATTTAGCACTACAAAATATTTAGTGAAAAAAATTTACATACTTAAAAAAAAAAACATGTCTATTATTAATGACCAGTGGGAAAAAAGTGTCAAATTAAGTTTGGATACTGAAAATAAGGTAATTGATTTTTATAATGATGACACCAATAGTCGGATATTATTCATTCTGTGAGTGTTTGCATTTATTATCAAAATGTCAAACTTATGCTCCATGTCAATGACTATATATCATTATTGAAGAAACTAGTATGTTCTACAGAGCCAGAAAAGTGAATGGTACATAGGTGTGAAGTGTCCATCTCCAAACATTTTGAAGGAAGAGTTAATGCTTGATGATTATTTAGAGACTAGTTTTGAAATAACTTAAAAACAGTGGGATAAAACTGATCTGCCAAGTTGAAAATAATTATTACACCAGTTGATACATTAATCACGAAATTGATTTCTTTGTGTACACATAAATTTTTTACAAAAGCTCAGAGTAACTACTTTAAAAAATTTAATGCTGAGTTATTGGCAGATAAGGCTATTTATTGTTACAGATTTTTCCGAAAATTATGCATGTGTTGGGCAAGATGCTATTCAAAGTGTCCATTGAGAAAAAGAACAAGCAACATTCCACCCCTTTCTTTTCTATGCAAAAGATAGTATTGGAACTATAAAAACTATTTCTATGTCCATAATCAGTGACCATCTTATACATGACACAACAGCATTGTGAGATTGAAATTGCCACTCAGAAATTAGAAAAAAGATATGCTTTACCCAACACAATTCCAGGAACTAGAACAAATCACTGTTTCGTACCAATAAATCAATCACAATTAAAGATGTTCATCGTCAACTTTCATAGCTACTATGGCATTTGAAGAAAATATAAAACCATTACATTTAAAAAAGAACAATATATTGCCTTTGTTTTACGGAAATAACTGGTGGATTGGGAACATTTTGGGTTTTTTAAAAGAATACCGATGACTATAAAATTATGTTCATGCATCCTCATGGCCCAAGTTCATACATTTGGTCAAATCCCACAGATGTATGTTGAATTCCATATGAACACATAATCAAACCTGTGACTCCTCCAACGACAACTACCGGCAAAACATATCACATCACAAAAATATAGAATAAATCAATTAAAATGTTATTTAAATCTTGTAGATTGAATATATTGGCTTTTGAAGACTACAAAAAGTATGATTAAATATTATTTTTTTAGCTTTATTTAATTTATACCTGTATAAAAACATTTTAATGTAATTGGTATTTGCAAACATTTTCCAGAATTAGGGTAAATACCCTCTAGATTTTTTCCTATTAAATGTAGAATTTCATTATATGTTATGCATAGCATACTATCCCTCATAGTTCCCAACTTTGAAAAGTATAAAAAAAAGCCAGGTTTAGCAATAAATAGCCAGATTTTGCTGCAAATAGCCATATTTGGGTATAAAATAGAGAACTTTTTTTATATCAATTTTTATTTGCAATCAAGAATAATACCATCAAGATTTTTTTTGTATTAAATATAGACATATCAAATAATATATCTGCTAAATTATAGCAAAATAAAAAGTGAGCCATTTTTTTTATGGCCCCTCAAACCTGACCAATTTTTATAGCAATTTTTTACCTTTGAATATAATAAAATCAATTAAAATGAATAATTGAAACAGTTTAAATATTAAATATGTGTTCTTTGCTTAATTTTCTTTTATTTGGTACCAATTTTGTTGAATTTGGTCCACTGGTTCTCATATAACAAGCATATTTAGACATCGTAATAAATCCAAGATGGCCGCCTTTTCAGAAAAATGGCTGATTTTTAAATGTCTATAACTCGGCTCCTTTTCAATAAAATTTTTAAATATTTCAGATTTGGTGGTTTGATTGTGATATTTAACAGTGGTATAAATTTCAAAAAAATCTGTGACTATGGAGCAACAAATTTATTCTCAAATGGGTGTTTTCATATGGAATGACCCTATTACTAATCCCTCAGGACAAATTAAAGTAATTTTTCTGAAAATATACTGTAGCAAATTTGGAGTCGTTTCTTCAAGTAGATCCGAACTTATATCAATTTAACGAGACAAAAAAACGAAAAAGCCATCACTGAGATAAATGAGTTTAAAGTTACGTATTCAGGCAATTTTGCCATATTTTTAATATTTATTTGCAAAAAAAAATATTTAGTTTTACTTAACGTAGAAATAGGATTTTTGTGTCGTTAGATTTAAAATAAAATCCACTATTTTTTAAATGCCCGTATATGTCACGGAACTGCATTAAACGGTTAAGTTTAATGCACACTCCATTTTTGAAAAGGCATTTCTAGTTTTTAAAACGGCACTTTTTAAAAAAATGTTGGTGGGCGTGGCCACATTTGACACATCCAACCAAAAAAAAGTTCCGATTTGTTGGTTGACATTGCGCCAGAGCTGCATATTGGGCTAATTGTTAACAGATCGGGGCCTATCTCGAAGGAAAGACCCGTACAAAATTGATGTCTGTTTATGAAAATATTATTTGACATTTTAAAATTATTTTTTTCCCTAAAAAGCAATTCTGTAAGTAGGAATCAGATCCCTTACAAAACTGATAAAAAGGCTACTTAAATCCAAAATTCGGTAATAAAATGCCTAGTCTTGCAAACCAATCCCTGCCTAGTCCCAAACCATATTCTCTTTAAAAAAACACAGAAAAAAACTTAGAATTTCATATGCAGGCACAGGCAACCAGTAGGATTTGTGGAATGCCCCGTGCTCGAAATTACCGCGGAATCATCGCGATTTCACAACACGCGTAGGAGTTTGTTTTTCTACTGTCATAATTCACTTAATTCCAATTTACACACACATTTTTTTAATCGATGCCTTTTTTTAAAGACAACTAGGGAAGCACTGATGCTTGTGCTTGACTGAAAAGGGCAAGAAGGGCGGAATTTTTTTTAAAAGAGGTCGTCATTTATTAAAAAAAGGGGCATGAGGGCGCTATCGAGATGAAAAAAGGGCGGGCAGGGCGGGACCGCCCTTCAAAAAAGTACCCCTAGAGTGAACACTGTGCTAACTAAAAAAGAAAATGCGGACTCGATAAAAAACGGGAAAAACTTTCGCAATGAACCCCAACAAGTACCTGCAAGTAGAATCACCGGTGTAAATGCAACTCGTGTTCGTAAACTTTTACCTTGATTATCTAAAAACTATAACTTATGGACTTGATCCCCTTTAGCTCTGAACGCCTCGTATGTCTGCTTACTTAAAATAAAAGAAAAAGTGCGTAATTTTCAAATCGTTGATTAAATTAGAATACATACCGTTTTTGCTATTAAGTAATACTCGAATATTTTGCTGCTGCCTTTTCTATTAGAAATTAAGTTCGAATTTTTGGTAGATTGTTTTTATTTTAAATGTTGATAATTGCATTTTAAACTTTAAATGTTGTTACATTTAACTTTAGATTCATATATTCATGTTCGAAACATAAGTGAATAAGTAATTATTAATATTTTATCATTTATTAAAAAACTGTAATAGAAGTTAAATGTTTTAAAATGATAGTAAAAAAGTAATTAAAACACTAACATATGTAAAATTCACATCGTAATGAAATCTAATGTAAGTTATATATAAAATATCCCAAATAATTTTATGCTTCAACTTTTTCAAAAGATACGAGACCTTCGAATTCAGCTTCGGAAATATATCATTCAGGTATTTTTAAGAAAATATTCTAAAATAGGAAAAATTTATGTGGGCGAAATATAAGAGGAAGAAGCCAAGCAGCCTGCTCGACTCCACAAACCTCCGTTTATTATCCGTAAGTGCAGGATTTTATTAGGGATGAACCGGATAGTGGTTTTGCCGGATATCGGATATCCGGCGCACATTACAAACCGGATAACGGATATCCGAACCGGCTTTTGCCGGATATCCGGCAGTTTATATTTTATGAAAATAACTTCTCATACACAGTGTTCCCTCTAGGCGTTTTTTGAAGGGCGGTCCGCCCTGCCTGCCCTTTTTTCATCTCAATAGCGCCCTCGTGCCCCTTTTTCAAAAATGCCGCCCTCTTTTGAAGAAATTCCGCCCTTCCTGCCCTTTTCAGTCAAGCACAAGCGTCCTTGCTTCCTTAGCTGTCTTTAAAAGAGGCATCGATTAAAAAAAATTGTGTGTGTAAATTGGAATTAAGTGCATTATGACAGTAGAAAAACAAATTCCTTTTTAATTACGCGGGTTGTGAAATCGCGATGATTCCGCGGTAATTTCGAGCAAGGGTCCTATTTGTTGCCTGTGCCCGCATATGCAATGCTAAGTTTTCTGTCTGTGTTTTTTTAAAAGAGAAGATGGTTTGGGGCGCAGTTGCAAGACTAGGCATTTTATTACGAAATTTTGGATTTTAGTAGCCATTTAATCAGTTTTGTAAGGTGTCTGATTTGGGCTACTTACATATTTGGTTAATAGGAAAAACATTTTTGAATGTCAAATTTTAGATTTAAAGTAATATCTTCATAAAGAGACATCAATTTTGTACGGGTCTTTCCTTCGAGATAGACCCCAAACCGTCAACAATAGCCCAATATGCAGCTCTAGAGCAATGTCAACCAATAAATCGAAATTTGTTTTGTTTGGTCACGGGTCCGATGTGTCAATGTGTGACCACGCCCACATTTTTTTTAAAGTGCCCTTTTAAAAACAAGAAGTGCCTTTTCTAATAAGGGGTGCCCTTTTAGTGCCAACAGCGCCCTGCCCCTTTTTATTTCTAGAGTGAGCACTGCATACACACTAGTAAAAACGGAAATCGGTCAAAAAGTTAAAAATATTTTTTTATTCTGTAATATTTCCCAATTCCTTATCTTTAAAGTGATACCAAAATTGAATAAACATTCAAAAAACTTTTTTATTTACAAAGGGTTATTCTAGGGTGCTGCTAGCAATGGTCGTATGTTTTGTACATTTTACACTTAATTTCTGAATAATTGTAATTTTACCTTATGCCCTTTCATTCCAAACATGAACACCAAGATTGCTTAAATTTTTGAGAAATTTATGTTTTAATTCAACTTTATATTAGTTGTGAGATGTGATGACCCTCCACCATAACGATTTGTTAAAAAAAATTTAATAGAATTTTACAATAAAAAATTTGGAAAAAAGTGGGTTTTTTAAAGTCTTTTTTTGGTTAAAGGGAGAATCTGCATACTGTGAATACATTGGTAGAATTTTCAGGAAAATACTTAAAGCAAGAACAAAGAAAATTGATCGCCACAAAATAAAATCTTCGATGTTTTATTTATCCGGATATCCGGCACTTTACTTCCGGATATCGGATAGTTACCGGATAGTTAAAAAGCAGCCGGATACCGGATAGTTACCGGATATCCGTTTCATCCCTAGATTTTATACACATCTACGTTTATTATCCAACGAAACCGAATGTATATCAATTGTGTTGTTTGTTACGCAGTTATAGTATCGGATTGGATCTCTCTAAAACCGTGTACCTTGTAGGTTTAACGTAGCTCAAAAGAAATTATCGGCCTCCGTGGCCGAGTGGATTGGGGCGTCAGCTGGGAATCCAAGGGGTTCCCGGTTCGAGCCTTTGCGCGGACTAGACTATAAAGAATAATAAAAAAAGTAGTGATATTGCGATCGGAGGATTGCCAACTTCGCTACCAAAATACTAGAATGTCGTCCAGAACATCCACAAAAATTAACGGCGTGTATACGGGACTGGTGCACGATAAATCTGATCGGGGTCCAAAGTCCCGGCGTCTATTGAAGGCGTTGGGTGCCAGCTCGGGTGTTGTCCTCGTCATCTGACCATGGTTCAAAAATACGAGACATCGTTCCCGGGTCTTTCCTTCGAGATAGGCCCCAAACCGTCCCCAATAGCCCACTGTGCAGCTCTAGTGCGACGTTGTTTAACCAAACCAAAAGAAATTATCTAATTTATTTTTGATTTTGTCTTATCTCATAAAATTTAAAAAAAAGTTTTCTATTGCAGAGATCAAGGGTCGAACGGTATATAGATTGCCCGTTGTGCTTCTCTAATGGAACGAGGATTCAGCCAATCAGAGAGCTGTGCTTCCAAATCTGGAGTTCCTAGGCCAAGTGGTCTTGGCCAAAAGGTAATGTTTTATTTTACTTACTAAGGCGTCGATCCTATGATATTGTCCCGGAATATCCAAAATGTGCGAGATCGATACGAAGCACGTGCTGTGCCTAGCGATTTGGTAATCGGAGGATTGTCAGAATCGTTCTGTTCGCGCACTACAGGCCGATGAGCAAAGTGCAGTACTGTTTTTAACAAAAATTTCAAAGTACCATTTCAAGACTTCAAACTCCCTATTAGAGAATACGTATATAGATTTTGGCAATTGGAATGGAGCGAACAGTCACACAATAAACTATATCAAATCAAGCCAGTACTACAAAAATGGGAACATAACCTTAAAAATAGGCGACACGGAGTAATTTTAACAAGACTCCGTATTTGACATACTAGATTTTCTCATGAATCAAAAGGTGAACCGAATCCACAATGTGATGCATGTAATCACGATATCACTGTCCCACATATTTTAATTTAATGTTTTGATTTTGCATATTTTAAATTTTGGACGTAGCCAAATCACTATGGAAGCTATTTTAGGTGACAATTTTAACCACTCCGTTTTTAAATTTTTAAAAGATATTTATTTTTATCACAACTTTATTTTACCACCAACTATTTGCGCAACAAACCTGTAAATACCTCGCAAGTCTTAATTATATGGAGCGTTTGGCGCATTTTGACCCTTGAGGTTCTTGCGCCATTAAACAACAAATCAATCAAACCTTTCGCGCACCGAAAATATCCACCGTGTCTAGAGGACCGATGTACGTTGAATCCGCCGTGATCTAATGTCCTCACCCCTATGTTAGTCACCCGTCTCCGCATAGGTCATTCGAGAGCAACACATAGATATTTATTGCTCGGTGAAACTGCCCCGCCATGTCATCATTGCCAACAACCTCTCTCCATAATTCATATTTTAACTTCTTGTCCTCGTCTTAGACTTGTATATAATCGCTTTTTTAACACTTCATCTCCCTCATTGTCCTATTTATTGAATCATCCACATCATACATCACTATTTATCTTTTTAAACTACACGGGATTTTTGCCTTTAATTTGAAATTTATTTAGTTTATGTGTATATTTTAGAATTTTAATGTTGGTTTAAAAAATCTAGTGTTTGGCGCAGCTTGGCCATATTTGGCCCTTGTGCCAATAAACCCCAAACAACCAACCTATGTTAGTCTTCGTGGTGTGCCAGCCAAAGGTGTTCTTCTCGTCATCTGACCATGATTTAAAATTACCAGGTCGTCCATCTGATCATGGTTCAACATTGACATATTATTATTGGGTCTTTCCTTCGAGGGGAGCCGGATAGACCAGTGGATAAAGGCGTTGGCTGCGAATCAAAGGATTTACGGTTCAAACCTGTGCGGGGACTAGACTAAAGAATAGCAAAAAAAGTAGTGATATTGCGATCGGAGGGTTGCCAACTTCGCTACCAAAATTCTAGAATGTCGTCCAGAACATCCACAAAAATTATCGGCGTATATACGGGACTGGTGCACGATAAATCTGATCGGGGTCCAAAGTCTCGACGTCTATGAAGGCGTTTGGTGCCAGCTCAGGTGTTGTCCTCGTCATCTGACCATGGTTCAAAAATACGAAGCATCGTTCCCGGGTCTTTCCTTCGAGATAGGCCCCGAACCGTCGCCAATAGCCCACTGTACAGCTCTAGTGCGACGTTAATTAACCAACCTTCCTTCGAGAGGTCGAAATTATCTTGTGTTTGGCGCAGCTTGGCCATTTTTGGCTATTGTGCCAATAAACCCCATACAACCAACCAACCTTTCCTTCAAGATAAACCCCGAACCGTCGCCAATAGCCCATTGTGCAGCTTTAGTTCTACGTGTTTTCAATCAACCAACCTAAAATTACAATACAACCTAAAAATCCCAAAGATACACCAACTGCAGCTATAGTGTCACATAATTAAGGTCGCACGAGCAAACAATGACCTAATTGACAGTTTTGAGGAAAAAAAAGCTTCGAAAATTTGAAGCTTAATATTGTTGCCATATTCGAAGAAAATCACGAAGGGTTAAAAAACCTGACGCGGGCGACATCGGTTTCTGCTTCATTTAGCAGTTTAAAATTGATTTATTCAAAATAGTTTTTTTTTTTAAGTTATAAAATTGGCATTGGTTGGTTCTTGTTCCAAGCTGCTCCAGAATTCAACCAACTATCGCAACTAAAAAACACTTTAATCTCTTTATTTTGAGCTCTCACTTGTTAAGATTCGGCAAGTATAAGAGAGAGAATAATGGTTTGGAATTGAATTATTTGTGGTTTAACATGTCCAGTTTTCACTGTTAATACACGTTTTGAAGGGCTTTGAATACAACGCAAAGGTTATAAGAACAACTATCTGTGTGCGAAGTTAAACTCTAAAGAATAATATTTTGAGTAAAATATCTATGGTTATCAAATTGTGTGAAAGTTTCGAGTGTGCAAGTGCCGTGACAAGTGTGACACCGAAATCAAACAATTTAAAGTTGATGGAAAGTTTTTAACGTATACAAGTTTTTCTTTTATATTTAGGTATTTCAGGTATTGCACGAAAACAATTTTAAGGACTTCGTTTAAAAATAGTAAGGTAGAAAAATTATGTTTCATATTTATAAATCTTTCTGTATATATTCGTTCCAGACAAATTAAAATACTTCTAAAAATATAAAATTGTTTGATGCTGTACTTTTCGATTACCGTCTCTTTTCCTTCCGTCGAGTGCGATTGATCTGACAGGCACAGCGAGGCCTGTGCGCGCAATTATATTGAAATTTGTTTGACTAGTTTCATGTCAAATACATGTTATTTCAAACTTTTGTATTTTCTTCTTTTTACATCACTAATAATGATGTCCATCACTTGGCTGTTGTACAATGTAGGTGTTTTAAAATGTGTTTCCTCTCAAGCACATTGCTCTCAAACTCAACGGTCAACGTATTGAGCCCGATGAAAGGTTAAATTTGTGATCGCGATCATGCAGACGTCCATTTTGCTTAGAATATAAGTGGAGTGTGTTCATTTCTATGAATGCCCCTTAGGAAGTGCAAGAAAATGACGATGACTGTGCTTCGCAACGAAGTGTTTGATGCAATTGTTTAAATTCTTCAAATTCGTTAAAATATCTTAAATCTTTAAATTCGTTAAAATATCTTAAATCTTTATTAATCTTTATTAAATATCTTGAATATTAATTCAAAAGTATCAAAGAGCCTCCGTGGCCGAGTGGATAAAGGCGTCAGCTTGGAATCGGAGGATTCCTGGTTCGATCCTGTGCGACGGACTTCACTAAGAAAAGTAAAAAAGTAGTGATCTTGTGATCGGAAGGTTGTCAGCTTCACTACAAAATACTAGGAATGTGTGTCCAGGACATTCAAAGAAATTATCGGCGCGTATACGGGACTGGTGCACGATAAATCTGATCGGAGTCCAAAGTCCCGACGTGTATTGAAGGTTTTGGGTGCCAGTTCAGGTGTTTCCTCGTCATCTGACCATGGTTCAAAAATACGAGGCATCGTTCCCGGGTCTTTCCTTCGAGAAAGGCCCCCAACCGTCGCCAATAGCCCACTGTGCAGCTCTCGTGCGACGTTATTAACAAAAACCAAACCAATCAAAAGTATCAAAATTTCTAAAAATGTACAGATATCAAAGTGAAATAAAGACATGTCCGTGCGAAAATTCTAGCATGTATACAATTCCACATTCGACGGAACATCGCTCAGATTTGAAAATGATCACGTTAAAATTGTAATTTTCAAACCAAATATTATGTTAATATAGTCCTTCTTATTAATTTTACAAATGTGAAATAGATAGATTTAAAATTTTTACAAATGATATTTCAAATTACACGAAGATATTTCTATTACGAGGTAGAAATATAAATTTTAACTCGTTAAACTCTTTACACTTTCAAATTTTACACATAAACTTTATTGAATGTATTTTTTTTGCAACATCCTGGAATTGCAGCTTTCTAAAAATTCGAATCTTCACTGTCTGGGGAAATACTCTATCTTTTGAGACATTATTTGTTAAGATTAGTTGCGTGTAAGAAGCGTAAAAGAGATCTATATTACAGAAATAATATCATGATAAAAATAATATAAAAACCGGAATACAAAACGTTCAAGTATTTATCATTTAAGACCAGACCAAAAGGGTATAAAGTTAATAGAATTAAGCGTATTTTTAAAATATATGCAATTTAATTTTTATCCATATTAACAGTTAGTCAAATTTCACCAACATCTTTTAAATGTTAACAAAAATTAGATTTACATATACACTAACCTGGGACCTCCAAATGACTTCCTGAAATCTAACGAGACCAAAATTTCAAGAATTTTCTCCAAAAATTTTTTAACAAAAAGAATATGACATGAATAGTTTTTACATATTTCATAAAAGGAGCATGTAAAACATTTCAATTGAAATATACGATTTTGTGCCATTTAAGTATATATATATATAGAGAGAGAGAGAGATGGAAGGATATGTGCAAAGTTTCAGCTCTTCAAATAAACGAGAAAAAATGTCAATTCAAAAAATAAAATGCCACTTCTTTGGAATTAAAATACTTTGATTTTATCAATTCTAAAAAATCAATATAAATTTAATAACATATTAGTAAGTTTTTTAAAAATTAAATTTTAAATAAATTTAGCCTGAAATAATTAGCAATTTTAAAATAAATCTGTTCCAAACCTCATTAATCTTTGATAAACCTGTTTAAAAGGTGGAAAAGATTCCTTTTTCAAAATTTATATTAGTCTTCAAAACTTACGTAAGCAGTAACATTGATGCAAAAACTCTACTATCTGAAAGTAGAACGCGTCTTAATTTTTTTAATTATGTATTTGTTGGTGTTGGGAACTAAAAACTTTCCATAGTAAAAAAAAAATCAAAAACGTTAATTTAAAAAGTAATATAAATTACAGACTGGAACATTTATTCTTAAATAAAGTGTTTTTCATTATTATTTTTAAACAATTAATTTTCATAAAATTGCTACTAAGAATGGAAATAAAGTTCCCACCACCAACATTTAGTAATAGTTCTTTAAAAACTAAATAATATTGATCTCATTATAAGGAAAAATTGTTTTGTGATTCGTTACATCCGAATGTCCTGCTCCTGAAATGTAGTTGAGTAACCCTCGCAAGAGATCTCGACTGCGTTCGGGGTGGGCAGCCTGGGTCAACTACCGGAGTAAGCAAGCCACGTGTAATGTCATACTTATGTACTAATTGAATATATATATACATATGTACTAATTGAATTGTAAATATTCATTATACCATTGTAAAATAGCACACATAAAAATGGAGGAAGACGAGAACCCCTCTCATTTTTTTATTATGATCTTATAAATTTAAATATCTATTTGTTTTAGACATTAAGTAAATTTTATGACTATCCTTTAATGTGTATAGAATATTAAGATTAAATTTTTTTTATTTATATCATTGTGAAATTTATGTGTAAACTAAAGCCACAAGTTTAACTAGCAAATCCTATTTGGTGTATTTCAAATTTTTCAGATTTTATTTTTAAACTTGCAGATGTCTTAATTTGTTTTTTATTTTGAGATATATGGAATTTTGTATAAAATCTGGGATTTTTAAATTGTATGGGAGGTAATAACTATTTTTTAAAAGGGGTTTTTGTAGGCAGATCAACTGTTGCTTAATTCTTAAATGTCAGAAGGGAGCTGAGCCGGTGAGAAGAGGAGAAGAAACGATGGCCTCCTGCTTCCATCACTTGCCGGACATCAGACGGGGGCAGTCCCCACTCTTATTCCACGGACCTAGGTGTCGGTAAAAACTAGCCTCTGGATTCGGCACCGGTTCGTGAAAACCTGCCCCCCTCTAACTTCGAATGGCGACCCGACTTGGCGGGGGGTTATCTGGTTCCAGAGCCGGATTCCCCTCGGGTCGCCCCCCCCCCTACCAATGAATGCCCGGACTGCTTCGATATCAGGGCGGTGGGGTTGAGGACTCGCCAGTGACCTGCCCCCACCCCCTCCTCACCTGTGCTCAGAAGGGGTCCTCGGCGGGGCCCGCTTCGTGTCTCCCTTGGGATGGAATTTTTTTTTATTATTATTATTATTATTATTATAGTTAGTGGTCTAGAATATTTAAAATAGTGTAAAAACATTGTCTTATGATTGATTTGTTCTGGCTTGTGGTTTCAGTTTGAACATGTGTATCTCGGAGCTAAGGGGCCGCACATTAAAAAAAAATATTTGTGAAGCAAGAGCACAAAATAAAATGGTTTCTTTTGGTTTAAAGCGAATAGACATCATATGATATGGTGGTCTACGCCATTAAAATGATTTAAAGTGTGCTGTAATAGCAATCTAAAATGATATTATGTAACATGACGAGCGGAATCTTAGTTGCGCTGTCTTTGGACTTCAAAGTCTATCGTTTTGCATGTATTGTGGATGCGTTTGTGTATTAATAACCAGAAGCAATAAGATCAAAATTTTCAATAATTCATTTCGTATAAAAAAAAGCATGTATTTGCTAATATATAGAAAGAACTAACGCTTCCACAATCGCTCTCATTGTTTATAACAAAATTTGTTTTATTAAGTATTCCGAAATCCTACCAAGAGTTGCGAAAAGTTTGTTGTGTATTATAAACACAATCTCAATTGTGAAAGAGTATTGGAAGTTGGAGAGAAATCTATGGGATTCTCCCTGGCTTCCAAACAAGCTTCACAATTAAAAAAAATTTACCAAACATACTTTAATTTTTTTTTTAAATTTACGACTCCTACGGAGTTACTTTTAACACATGGCAGGAGTAAGGGTTGTGGCGAGAGGAATTCCTCCCCATCTCCAAACGAGTTTCAAAATTTAATTTTTGACGAATCACACGATTTGAAACCGTGAATTTTACCCATATTTTCTCAACTCCTGGTAGGAATATTAGAATCGGGGAGAATACTTCTCTCTGCTTCTAAATTATATTTTCATGTTCCTTTCATTATGAATCAAGTCATGTTTAAAATTATAAACATGTAGAACAAGAATTCGAACAAAATTGTGCTATTTCCCACTGAGAAATATGTGAAGGGAGCTAACTAGCTCCTTTTGCTGCTCTCAACTTTTTACTGAATGGCAGGGAGTATTCGGGTTCGAGAGATGAATTTTTATCTCCTAATCTCAAAAGAGTTTCCAAATTTAAATGAATTATTTTCAAATAGCACATTTTGTATGTCTGTTAGTTATAATTGTTAACTCTGTACCACAGAGCCAGACGAACCTAAGTCACATTTGGACAACTGTATAGGAGAGGGAAAAATCTGAATCTTTACTTAAACTAAATCTTTGGACTTGGGCTTTTAAAGCTCACGTTAAATGCTTAAAAAATTGTTTTTAGTGAATTTTGTTATCTTTTGATAGCCAAATGTGGTCTTAGGTTTGTCCGGCTCTGAGGTGATGTTATAATAATCTTATAACTAAAAAGTAAAATCTTATAATTTTATAAGGATATATAAAATATAAATGCACAAAACACTAAAATTACTTCAATTTATTACCAATTGATAAAATTTTCAAGTAGAAAATAGCAATGTTTACTTGGAAAAGGGCTAGATTTATTTTATTAAAAATGTTTACAGATTATTACTAATAACTATTGAAAACAACAACTAATTAAAAAGCATAAATATGTCTGTTAACATGGAGTTTGTTTCTCACTATTTACGAAGAGCTGAAAATTTGCACAATTTCGGGAAAATTATCTGATAAGTTTAGTTTAATATAATTTTATTACAATTCTTATAAATTTTGGTCTTGTCTGGATTATTAAGTCCCCAATTTCTCTTTAATAAAGTTGGATGGTTGTAAATGTTAACAAAATATCTGAAGACTGTTGGTTTTATAATGTACAAGAAAAAAGAATCAGCGATTTCGAATAAAGTAATTTGTGTTGCATATTTATAATAAAAAATTATTTATAATACGCTTAAATGTATCTACCATATCTAAGTATGGATTTCAATTTAGAATTATTTTTAAAAAATCTTCAATTTTAGAATTTTAGCGTTATTTTCTTTTGTATGCACTGTTTTACATTGATATCTGTTCCGTTTTGTTCCTTTAAACATGTTTCATTTTAAGAATAAGCAATTGCACTCGGGTAGTTTATGATCAACAGCACCAGAATCCAAACGGATAAAATTATAATTTTCGATTAAATTTACCTGGTCATCATTATCCTGTAGATGAAAGAATGCAATCCAAAGAATAAGATCTTTCGTTTAAGCCTAAATATGTAAAGGTCTTAAGGATTATATTTATGCAAATATTCGCACAGAACAAGGATTTTGAAAAATGCTTCTTTGAATTATAAATATACATAATACTCGAGTTATAAATAAAAAATTGTCGTAACTGGTTGACGAACTACCTTCTAAACGTCTTCAACTGAATTCATTTTTCAAATAAAATAAGATCATTGATATTCATTTTAAATTTTTCGATAAAGAAGTGTATTTTCTTTAAGTAGGCTTTGAGTTAGCAAATAAAAGATCGTAATACGAAAATTTGTAGTGCAGCATCATACAGTTCTCCATTGAGCCTATTAAAATCCGCGTGTATTTTCTGTTGATTTGGCTTAGAGAGACACAACCTTTCATTTCAACAGTGTGCCACGATTTAGTCTTTTTTACAATCTTTTTGACGTGGTATGAATGTGTAATATTTATTACATATTTTGAAATTATAAAAGTAAGGGTTCTTTTTAACTTTTGTTTCCCCTATGTCAATGTTTGCACAACTTTTACTAATTTTTAATTATTAAAACACTAAAGGAAAACAACAAGCCATAGAAATTCTTGGTGACATTTTAACATTATTTTAGATCTGATTTGGCATATGACGTTTTAAATACAGTTGGTGAAATTGTTTGTTAATAGGGCGAACATTTTATATGAGTATACGTGCTAGCGTGATAATTAAACTAATATGTAGATATTGTTTAAAAATATACAAGAATTTTAGAAATCTTCGCTTATTTATCGTGGTTGGTGATTACGAAACGTGCAAATTTCGAGTTATTGAAAAACGATTCGAATGTTTGATTTTGGCGTCACCTTTGCAGTTACGTCCCATGAATACTGAGGTCGAAATTTGTCCGTCTCTTTTCTAGAAAGACTGAATGTGGCAGTCCTGTTTTCATCAGTGTGTGTCAGTTGAATTACTTCATTCGCTACAAAGTACATAGGATTTGCATTAAATCTGTCCAATTAAATTTGAAGGTGTTTTCAAACGCGTCTGGGTTGTGTACCAAATTTCGAGTTATTAAAAAACGATTTGAATGTTTGATTTTGGCGTCACCTTCGCAGTTGCGTCCCATGAATATTGAGTTCGAAAATTGTCGGTCTCTTTTCTAAAAAGACTGAACGTGGCAGGCCTTTTTTCATCAGTGTGTGTCAAATGAATTATTTCATTGGATGCAAAGTAGATAGGATTTGCATTGAAGGTTTTTCAAACGCGTCTGGGTTGTGTACCAAATATCGAGTTATTAAAAAACGATTCGAATGTTTGATTTTCGCGTCTCCTTTGCAATTACGTCCCATGGTCGAAATTTGTCGGTCTCTTTTCTAGACTAGACTAGACTTTTCTAGAAAGACTGAATGTGACAGGCCTTT
Source organism: Troglohyphantes excavatus (assembly GCA_963932185.1). Lineage (NCBI taxonomy): Eukaryota > Metazoa > Arthropoda > Arachnida > Araneae > Linyphiidae > Troglohyphantes > Troglohyphantes excavatus. The sequence goes on along the minus strand of OZ010670.1, from coordinate 24,719,607 downwards.
TTTCATCAGTGTGTGTCAATTGAATTATTTCATTGGATAAAAAGTAGGTAGGATTTGCATTAAAAGTGTGCAATTAAATTTGAATGTGTTTTCAAATTTGTATACCTAAAAACCACTGCTCAGATTTGAAATATCCTTGATTCGACGAAAACGATCAATAAAATCATGGACACTTTCATATATTGTGGCTGATTTGTCAAATTATGCGTTGGAATATTCACTACCTCTTGTCAATGTGGACAACTAGTAACTTGCATATACCAAATTCTGTTAGTGAAGCATTATTCGTTCTTCACATATTCACGGAGGTGTTTTTAAAGATCACTTTTGTTGTGCCGAGGGAAAATCTAATCGTGTAGGAACAGTGAAACCCTGACATCAACAATTTGATTCGAAACCAATACATTTATTGTTTGGCCCTTGAGTTGAGGGGAACCCGTTATGACATATACATTAAAAAAAATTGAGTGACCTTCTTCGGGACTCGAATCTGCGACCTTTTGTTCCGAAGTCACGCGCACTATCTACTAAGCTATAAAGACACATTCTAGAGCTGGGAAATATTTTTTAAAGATATTTCTTTATGCAATACTTCTAATATTCTTAAAATCATTTTAAGAACTGAAGGAAATTTTATCCTTTAATATAAAATACACCTAGGAGAAGCGGAGCGCCCATACCTATTCATGGAATGTAATGCCATTGGCACCGAACATAATTGGAGCTGATTGAACTGCTAAGGAGTTAACTAGAATGAATAGTCAGACTAAAGCTGGAAAACATGGTCCCTAGAAAAGGGGAAGTCAGATGTTTAGTGGATGGAAAATTCTGAGAAAAGGGATTGTCAATTACATATATTTCCAAATACAGATTAGGATAAAGATGTGTAGAGGTACGCAATTTAGGTGTAATTTTAACCTATTGGTTAAGGTGTAATTTTAACCTATAGATTAAGGTGTAATTTTAACTTATAGATTAAATGTGAAATATTGTAACATGCTTTATGTTAATACCATACCCGCATCAGACAACAAAGCTGAAAAGTGCCTTATATTTGAATCTTCCTGTAGGATTTCATATTGTATTATGGCCTTAATTATTGAGTCATTATTGTTTACTAATTGGTAAAATTGGATATTGATGAATTTGTGGAAGAAGTCAATTTTAATGTCTCTATGGATAAGAGTGCTTCAGAGATATTGGGCTGTCTGCCATCTCTCCCAGGATAAGGCTGTGATTGTGATTTGGCTAATCGGATTTATTGAGGGTATTTAATGCTGGGTAAGCATAAGTTAGAATTGTGGAGATATAAAGCAGCTTCTTGTCTAATTGTAGTTTGGACTTCTTTCGCATATTAAGTCGGTGTCTGGCCATAGCACCTTTTACCCTGCTTGTGACATACTTAAAGTGATCGTCCCATCTGTGTTTGTTGTTCATGGTTTGACCCAAGCAATTTACTTTGTTAACTCGTGTCGAGTTCTCCAAACATGTATACATTAGAAGTTATTATTTCGAGTGTTATGTGTTTCCTGACCAACAGGATTTTGGATTTAGTTGCATTAATTGCAACTTTCCAGTTCTCGCACCATGTTTCAATCTCCTATTTTTTCTTGTATATTACCAATAGCATGGTTTGGATGCATGGACTGATCACAGCCGTGTTTTCAGCATAAAAAGCTATAAGACAATTGTGGTCAGGTCGGAAGGTAGGGAAATAATATGTGTAAAATAGAGGATAGCCCGAGAACGGAACCATGAGGTACTCCGGCAGCAATAACTCTGCTTGTGTAGATCTCCTTATCCAAACTTCCTGTTGGTCAGTTAAAATACAGTGTTATAATGTGTTCTAAAGGTACATTCATCCAACTGACTGATTTGTTCCTAATTTGCCCATCTTCCGAGTTTTTGCAGCCAGACTTCCGTGGAGCTTTTGCTATGGCCATCTCTCTCTCTACTTCTCATTCGGGACCCAACACGGATGACCGCCATCTCCAAGTGAGTATGCGTTTGTAGTTTTCTTACTTTCAGAAAGAAATTGTATACGGTTCTCAGTGTACCTTATGTAGAACATGTTTGGTGGTTATTATTTTTTAGTACGCACACGTAAATTCAAAACACGTTATAGTCCTGCTTAGTGAAAGAAATTTTACAAGTTAATTAGTAGTAAGCTGTAAATGCCTTGGAAGGCTCGTGCTCACAAACTCAATGCTATTGTTCCATTGGATTGAGACTGCCAGACACAGTGCGAGACCTCCAGGGTCAATGAGACATATTTTAATGCAATTTTATCGCCATTAGTAAGGTGTAATATTTTAATATTGCCTTGCATTTGGGAATTAACATTAGGCATTTTCATACATTTTGTAATAATTGTACTGTAATCGTATTCATCGTATCAATAAAAACAATTATTATATAATTAATTAGTAAGAGTGGCAACATAACCTGGAAATCAAGGAATTATCATGGGATTTTTTTAATTCTGGAAATTACACTGAAATGTTGGAAAAAAATTCACAAAATCATTGAAATTTTCAAATTTGGGTCACTAAACGACAATTATTATCGTCTATTCTGCATAGTTTAGTTGATGATACATATTTCCTTTTAGTTCTGAAAAAGAACAATAATTATAATAAAAAAAACATTGCCGCATAGCAAACGAAAGCAGAGCATGTTTGACTTTGGATTCTAAACATGTGCTCGGCTGATAAATATTCCCGGCCGCAGTGGCAAATTCGAATTCCTAGCGAATCGCTTCTCGCTTTCTACGTAGTACCTCGCCCCTTAAAACTACGTATTGCAAGTATCGGACGAGCGTAAAATATATGCAACCGCACGAACGCTCTTTAGAGGCTCATGTTTTCGTCATGGTGTATTTTCCCTACGTGCACCTGTTATACGGAACTAATTTTAAAGACGTTACACGTAAAAAAAAAAATTGTGAATAAAAACATTTCGGAGTTAATATAAAAAAATAGCAATTTTAATAATAATGTATTCTATATTAATTTTATAATGTTAATTTCATGTTAGAAGCATTGCAATTTTTAGAATGCCAATCCAGTGTTATTCATGGATGTCAGTATGCCATGCTGAACTAATTAATATTTAAATTTAAATAATAATTCATTAATATTTAGATATTGGGGGGGGGGGGGCAGATTAATTTTTGTCCAAGTTAAAAATTTACCTTGTGCCGCTCCTGGGTGGGGGGATTAAGTAATAGCATTACAATGTCTTACAGCTGAAGTATTGTTTTTAGGGGGGTGGGGGGGGATTAAATAGGGTAAAGTGGAGAAAAAAGGCATTATTAGGTCGATATTACAGGGCTGCCACAGGCGACTAAATAGGCGACTTTTATTAAGATTCGGCGACTATGGCGGCTATTTTTGTTAAAATAGTGCCAAAAGCGACTATTTTCATCAAAACCCTCTACTTTTTTTAACTTTTGGCGACTATTTTTTGATAACTTTTTTTAACAGCACTGATTTTCAACTAATATTTCACAGAATCACGCACCGTTTAACTCATTTTGTAGTATCACGTAATCTGATTGGCTGTTGCATACGGCGCCAATGTACTGCTATTTGGCGATTCTAAAAGACAAACAGTCGCAGAATCAACACCATTAAACGCTGCAGGATGTGTTTACATGTAAATAATACTTGCCAAGCATGTTTATCACCAATAGACATCGCTTTCTTTACCGTTTAGAGAGCAATTTGCGTTTAGGTTGCGTGTGTTACTTCGAGAATTCACTGCGCGAAGCAAAGAACATTAGATATACCACAGGAATGAAAATCTTCCGAGGTTTCGACGTTTTCCTTTTTTTTTTTTTATTACTATCAATTTAATAAATGTATCAGTTTTTTTTTAATTTTCTAAAAAATTACTAAATATACTCGCATATATTCCGAAAAATTTTAGTTAAAATGTTCAGTTAAATGTGTAGCCTATATGCATGTTAGTTAAAATAATTGCATAAAATAGCTGGGGAGGAGTGGATTTTCGATTTGTATCGCACCGATTACGTTTCCTGGTGGCTGTGTATCGCAATTTTAAACAAAAATATTGTTATTGGCAAAATCGTTGTAATAAAAATTGCTGTAAAAAATATCAAAGATGGGAATCCTGAGCCAAAATTGGTATCAAATTGCTACAAAACCACATTTATGTCGAAATTTGATGGTTCAATATATTTCGGTGCATAATGGCGTTGTTTCAAGAATTTTTTCGCTCATTAAAACTCTGGAATTGTAGATATTCAGTATACGCGGCCTGCTTCAGTTCGTTTATTGTTTTTTCGAAAAATCGATGTTCAATCTAAAAAATTTCAGATAATTTCACAAAAATTTGCATCTTTCACATCTAGAAATATTTGGGATCTTCGTCAAACGGGAAAGATATCTCTCGGAAGTTGAAATGATTATAATTATAATTTCGGCGCATGTATCGAATGCAACTTTCAATTGGCGCTCTTTACATATTTTTTTTTAATGCATGGAAGCCATGAAATTGCGGAAATTCGCTAAACGCGATCTGCTGAGATCTCTGTTTCAAGGCTTTCAATCCTTTTGCATCAGATATATAAATTCATATATTTCATTACTTCCTGTTTTATCATGATTTGTTTTGCACTACTTAACAAAATTGCATTATATTTTTCAAAAATATAATTTAATTCACGAATTTGAAATTTAGGACTTGTCATTTTTAGTAATAAAAATTGTTTTTTTTATAAAGAAACTCTCTTTTTTTCGTTTGGTTGGTATTCAAATTCCAATTGAATTATATTTTGTTTAAACGTTTATATATTTTTATTATATTAATTATTTTTATTTGAAATTTTCCTTTCTCAGAACCATTCCACTTAAAAACACATGGTTTTTATTTACCTTTTTGGAAATTTTTAAATTTCTTATTAAACTAACTTTTTAGTGTGTAATTTTTTATGATTTATATTAGCATGCTTAAAATAACTGGCAAGGTTAGGTCAATGTTTTGGAATTTTTTTTTTTTTGTGACTTGCAATTCGTTTTAGCATTAATTTTTGGTTTTTTTAATGTTTATATATTTTATACATTATTTTTCTTTTGTTTGAACGCAACATACTTATAATAAGTAGTATCGTTGGTTTTCCATTAAATTATCATTCTTCAATAAATGTAAAGTTTGTGGGGAAAAAATAAAGTAATATCATTTCCCATAGACAGTAGCATCCTTCTTAATTGATTTCATGCAAAATTGCAACACTGATTTGGTTAGTGTATAAACCACATTTCACTGGGAAAAAAATCCACATATTTTAGTTAAGTAAATAATGAAAAAATATATATATAAATTCAATATTTCTTAATTAAGAACTCATTTTCGTTAAATATTTTCAACTGCCTTTAAATAGTCTCATTTAAAGCATATGCCTTTTAAGTTTATTTAGTCAGCTAATAACCTTATTCACAGCAAATCAATTCTTAATTAGGTCGAAAATCAACATTTTAGCGTCGTTAATTTCTTTGATTTTCAAAAATGAAATTTTTGAAATTTCTAGGGATTTTGCATAAGTTAGCTGGTAAAATTAGTTAAACCTTCAAAGAACTTTATATCTGATTATCAGAATCTAATATCCTATACAAGCTTGGCAAAATAATGGGCATTTTAGAGTTGAAATTTCTTTGCTTTTCAGAATGTTGGGTCCCTGTTTTAACTTGACCCCTCAGCATTTCGTCTGTTTGTAAATTTGCTTGTTTCTCATTTATGAACAAATGTGTTGTTTGATTTTCTTCAAATTTGGCATGAGTTGCTTGAAGTCATTAAGGCTCAACATATATGTGTTTTGTTGTTGTCGGGCCTATGTATTAAAGTTAGCATAGAAATCGAATCATGCATTGGTTCAACAAAAAGTTTCATAATTAGAAGTATTTGATGAAACCCTCAATTGTTCCCAGGACTACTTGTGTAAACTTTGATGGAATTAAGTAGATATCTTTATAACTTAATAAATTATTCAGAGTTTAAGGAAAGATTTGTATTTTTAGATTTTTGATTACGTAGACAAAAGTTTTGGGTGTATTATTTTTGGTTGAGAAGTTTACTCCTATTTTTAATATGAATGCAATTAGCAAGTTTCGGGATATAAACAACTTATCATTACTACTCAATTTGGTTAAAATACTGCAGTTATAAAAGTGATTTGTTTCAATTTTGAATGTGTTTTTTTTCCTATTCAAAATTTGTGAAAATTGTCTTTATTTTCCGCTTTTTATTAAACTATTGTTTGGTTTAGCAAGTTATTTGTTATAAACTGATATTTATTAATACCAAGCTTGGCAAAAAAAAATCCGGCAATATGCTGACAGTTTTCGTGAATGCGGTATTTTTATAATCATTGGCTTCAGTAATATTCTGTTTCTTTAAAAGTAGGCATATGTTCTTCGGGTATTTTTATATACGTTAATTTTTTTAAAAAGCAAATATTGGTGCAAATATGCACTTTTACAAAACAGTACTATTGTTCGGTTTAAAAATGGAATTTGTTCATATCTAGTGAATATGTACATTTTTAATTTATGCAGTCTATTTCAGAAAATGAGTATAAAGTACATATTTAGAATTCTCTAAAAACAGTGACAATAATAAAAATAATATCAATTTGTAATATTACTTGCATTTAATAAAATGCCTTTGTCGCAATTTGTTTAACGTTTGTCGCAATTTACTGCTTTTAGTCATCTTTGCTAAATATATGCATAATTGAGGAGACTACTTAGGCTACTATTTTTGATGTCTTAGGATACTAAAGCTACTATTTTCAAAGATACAACTCAGTGGCATCCCTGATATTAACGGCGCTATAGAAATTGATATAAAATCTGTCCTCTACGCTTCAAAATGTGGTCAGGCCTCCGTGGCCAAACGGTTAAAGACATTAGCTGGGATTCCGAGGATTCCTGGTTCGATCCTAGGCGATGGACTTGAAAAGTAAAAAAAGTAGTTATCTTGTGATCGGAGGGTTGCTAGCTTTGCTACAAAATACTAGAAAAGTCATCCAGAATATCTGCAAAAATTAACGGCGTGTATACGGGACTGGTGCACGATAAATCGGATCGGGGTCCAAAGTCCCGACGTCTATTGAAGGCGTTGGGTGCCAGTTCAGGTGTTTCCTGGTCTTCTGACCATGGTTCTAAAATAACGAGGTGCTTGTACGAATGTGCATGTGTTCCCGGGTCTTTCCTTCGAGATAGACCCCGAACCGTCGCCAATAGCCCACTGTGCAGCTCTAGTGCGACGTTAATTAACCAAAACAAAAATGTGGTCTTTTAGAGGAGGAGAGAAATAAATAGGGATCTTTAAATAAAGGTAAAATTAACATTAGGTCCATGGGTTATTAAAACAAATGTCAGGAGGTGGTCTCTTGATAGAAGTAGTCTGTAATAGAGGTTTTCGTTTCATGCAGTACGGCCTTTTATAAATATAAATGTTTTAAAAAAACACTAAATTATAGGTAGAGTGATTTGTATAGTTTTTGTTACTTGTCTTTTCTCCGATATACTTTAGGTTTGTGGAAACAAGTACACGAGTTAGATTAATACAACACAAAAATCGTACTTATTGTGGATTGCAGCTCGGAATATTCAAAACTCTACAATTCTTTAGTAGTAACCGATAAAGTATTATAAGTTAGTTTAAAATACGAGTTAAATTCCCTTACATGGATAAGGAGGATAGAAACTCCGTGTTTCACATAAATCTGGTTTGGTTCTATAGCAAATTATGCGCCGATACGAAGCAAAGCGTATACGAGGCGTGAGATCTGGTTTGAGGCGTCAACCGTAGTAGTGTCTTCTTTCTGTTGTCGATCCATTCCGATTCTTATAACCTGCTGAATACACAATTTTACTTCAGTGAAAACTGCAGCTAAAGCAGCCCGACATTATTTACTTAGATTTGGAGATTTGCTGACGCCAGCAAACACACAGCGAGTTGAAACAGAATCGCCATAATCGTTCGGGTAAAAGTCGGGCATAAAAAAAAATTGTGTGTGTGTTTCGTTTGCATCTATTAGCAGATGTGTTTCACCATCACCTGACTTCCGAAAGAGAAAAAAAATATTTTCATAGACATTTGGAGATGGCAACTCTCCTCAAACAATAATCACAACACAGAGACAGGTGGCTTTTGACGCGGTCGCTGTCCCGGCCACGCAAAGGCGCCAATTCGGAAATGAAATTCTTAAAAATAACAAGCTAGGCTTTGGTCAACAAATCGCCGTAATGATCGAAGTAAAAATCGTTTAAAAAGTGATTACGATGCGTGTTTCCTCTTGAGTAAAATTCTGATGTTCTCTAGATTTTCTTCGAGAGTTGCATCCAGCGGCGACCCCAGGAAATGTTTTTGCGACAAGACCCTTATTGATAAAGCAAAGGATGTACGGGGCGTGGATGGACATCCGCGAAATTAGACGGAAGTGTTTGCCTACCGTGGGGCGATTCTCTCTAGAGGCGATCACTACCTATTTTTATAATCTGCTTAAATGACTTTTCACATAAAACCTTTCTGGATGTGATCCGGTCCAGCTAGAAGTTTTTTTTTCTAAAGAAGATAAAATCAGCGTTTTTTTTTACTACTTGAAACGTGTTTAAAATCAACTAAATGGGGCATCAGGATAGGCAAATCTTGTTACGCTCATAACCGTAACTGTACTTGATAATCAAGGCCTACCTTAGGGGTGTGCGACGCATGCCACCGCACAGTGCCCCGCGCTCATCAGAGAAAAATTCTCATTACGGAATTATTACAAAAATCAATATGGCCCGGCAGTTTACGAATTAAGAGCTATGCAATATTTTTGTTAACATAGATAGATAAGTTTATTGTAGTCGGCCGTAGCCCATTTACAAAGGTTGGCAACATAATTTAACAAAAGCGAATACAAAATTAGATAACATAAAATACAAGATAATACATTCTAAAAAATATCTAAAACACAATTTGAACAAATATGCAAAAAAAATACCAAAAAAAATTACATGAGCAATTAGAATTAGGGGTTTAGGTTTAATCTGTTATTCCTGCACAAGTTCGCTGGTCAAGTCCTCCCGGAATTTTAAAACAGAGATTGCGTAATTATAAAAACAAAAATATTTTTTTTTTTGTAAAATTTTAGTATGGTTGAAATGTTACTGGATTCAATTGATGATAAGTTCAATTGATGATCGTCTGAATGCATCGTAAATGGGACAGACTAAAAAATATATGATCCCAGGTTTCATTTTTGTTGTGTTGCAAAATTTACAGGAATTATTATAAAAAATTTCGAAAGCAACTCCTTTAAAAAATATACGTGATTGATTGCAACGAATTTGTATAATAATACTTTTTATAATGATATCTATATTTGAAATTAAATAGTCTTCGATTAAATGTGAGTTTTTGATATATTTATACTGTGAGTGGTTAATACTATTGTTCATTGAAGCAAGATCATTTTTTGTGTATTGGTCATGGTATACTTGTACAATCGTTGAAATGTAATGTTCAGCGACTTTATAGTCCTTGCGAAAGCCAAACAAAATAAAAAATAGCGTTTTGTAAAATATTTCTTATTGAGATGGCCCAATTACATTTTTTTTTGTTAACATAACCAGTCGCATATCACTCTTTGTTCACTGAGAAAAATAAACTTTATCAAAACCTAGATTTATTCAATTACGTTGAGTAGTTTTCGAGGTACCTAAACCTAGTACTTTTCAATTTTTATGTTCACGACTTTGCATGCATTGCATTATTTCAATTGATGTTTTTGTCAAATGTTTTTATGAATTTTAATATAACAAAAAAAAACTAATGATTAAAAAAGCATTTACGAATTTTAGCCTTGTACTGTAATGTCTATGAAAATAACGTATTCTGCAAAAATAAAAGCAAAACACTTGACGATGTTGCGTCAATGACAATTGGTGTCGAAAACTTATATTATTTTAAAAGTGTCATATATTTTGTTGTATAAAATTAACTCTTCAGTGACAATGAACTCGTATAGTAAACTTCCTATTCATTAGCTCGTCTGTTAGTGCACTGCGCACACACACATATATGGAAGAGAATTTCGGACCCCTTGTAAACCTCTTTTTTTCCCAGGCCATCTGCTTTCTTTTCAGATGCGCACTTTCAAATTCACCATTGCATTCCAGAAGGCAATACTTTCACGTGGTTCTAGCTGACGCAGCTGGAGTTTCATTCTGTTCAAGTCAAAACAATCCACGTTCTCTGCGTCAGTGTTTTCCAATTAGCATTAAACCGCGGACTCGTAGATAAAACTAAAATGGGACATGTGCGAGATTAACTCAACAAACCATTTAAATATTACTACATTATATTTAGTGGTTCCAAATTACGAGGCATCTATTGTATTGAATCAAAACAGACCATTATAAAATGTCCAAAATCAACAAAAAAAAATTACACAAATCGATAACCTAAATTAACCCTTGCACTCCAAGAAGTAAGAACACTTTGCGATTTGTGTTCTTTCTATGGAACAGTTATTCCTCTTTACGTTCTGTTCCACAGGTTATTTTATACTCATAAAGGGAAAAAAATCCTAATCTGTTTTGTATTTGCAAGAGAACAAGATGAAAAAAGATTGATGTTCTAAACACGAGATCATGCTGTTCTCGTTTATTTTAAAGAACAGGGAAACAAAAGAACTAGTCGTTATGTTGTCGCCTGAGAGGCGACATCGGAGTGCAAAGGGTTCAAAACAAACTCCAATTTTTCTAAACTAAATTTCATCTGACCATAGTTCAAAATTACGTAAGAGTGTTCTCGAGTCTTTCCTTCTAGATCAGTGTTTCTTAACCTGTGGTTCATGGACCCCTTGGGGGGTCCATGGGTCATATTTTGGGGGTCCGCCGACTCATCCTAATTTTTAAAATGTTTGCATCAATATTTAGCCAGCAGTGGTAACCCGGACCTACTTCATCCTTAGCGCGCTCTGTATGGCAACCCTGTTTCTTTTTCCGCTCCTCCGGAGAAGAGAATTTGAGGCGCTTTTTCGCGCATGCTCATTTATTTCTCTTTTGTTTTAGCCTTTTCATTGGTCGATAATTTGTTTGAGTTTGAAATAGCGGTATAATTTTAAACTTGATTCACGATTTTATTTCCGTTGGATCTGCCCTGGAGGTAAGACGTACATTTATTTTTGTCTTTCATCTGTTTGTGAGTAGCATATTTTTTTGGTGTTTTCTTAGCTTATATTATTGCTAAATGCTTGATTTCACTATGGAATTAGCTCTTGCTGAAGTTTTGAATGCGAAAAATAAATATTCAGTTGGCTATTTTAGTGTTTTACCAGTCATGGGTAAGAAAGCGTTGTTAGAATAATGTATGAAAGAGGGAATGATTTCATCGATGTATAAATGTCCAAAATGTGGATCACAAATGAGTTTGAAGCCGAGACATACGGGTATATCCTCCATCGATACAAGATTCCTTGCCGCTTTTTCAAGTGTTTTTTTGTGTCTCAATGTTTGTTCTTAATGTTTCATTTGATTATTTGAAATAAAAACTACACTGGTGGACAATTGCTAAGGACGGATCATAAACGGCTATATATCGCATAAAAAAGTAAGTGTGGTTGAATGCCAAATGAAATAAAATAATGTCAGAATGCTAGGACATTACAATAAAGATAATTTATTGTGCTCTGAAATCTAGAAGGCCTTAAAAAGTGTTAAAGGAACAAAATGGTCATTTTGTGCTGAATACGTAAAAGTGGAAAAAAAATGCAATTACAGTCCGCAGACGTTCCGGCGTATAATGTCAATACGGGATATGGCCACCATGGAGGGCAATGTAAGATCCCACACACTTTGTCATGCTTTGCACAGCGTTGTCTAGCAGCTGTTGGGGTAATTTATCCCATTCCTCCGTTAGTGCATGGATGAGAGTGTTCTTGTTTATTGGAGGGCATTGTCGACCATCAAGACTCATCCCCAAAGCATCCCACACATTTTCAATGGGATTCAGATCTGGAGAACGTGTTGACCATACGAGGCGTTGAATACCCTCGCTCCCTAGACACTCAGAGACAGCGAATGTTCGATGACACGTTGCGTTGTTGTCCATGAAAACAAATCTATCATCGACAGCACCACGGAACACGCGAACATGAAGCAGCAGAACATCATTAATGTATCGTTGGCCATTCATAGTCCCAGTTGGAGCACATAGAGGGACGTACGGCCATGGATCATGATGCCAGCTCATACCATGACACTACATGTAGGATATCGGTCCCTTTCTTGTATGTTTTCAGGGCAATACCGTATCATTCTCACGCCAGATAAGTTGTCGTTGACTATCAGACGACAGACTGGACCTACTTTCATCTGAGAATAATATGCAAGCCCAGTCCGCTTCCCTCCAATTGCAATACTGACGACACCATTGCAAACGGGCTGTACGGTGACGTTTGGACAATGGGATGCACACAACAGGATGGCAGGCGTATAGTCTTGCTTGTTGCAAACGTCTGGCTACAGTTTTTTGGGAGATCCGCTTGCCAATAGCAGCGAGGAACTGATTTACTACCTTACAAGCTGTGCTGCGCCGGTTCCTTTTTGTCGATAGCACTATGTACCTATCTTCTGCAGGCGTCGTACTGCAATCATGACCTTCCTTGTGATGTTTGCTACATTTTCCAGTTATTTGAAATGATTTCCAAAGCCTTGAAACTGCACTGTGGCTGACGTCGAGCTCCCTGGCAACATCTGTTATTTTTCGTCCTTCTTCAATCTTGCCAATAATACGTCTACGCGTAAAATCATCTAAATGATGTCGGGAAGACATACTGAAAATTCCAAGTTCGTCAATTGATTCTTTCCCATTCAAATTTGCTTTTAAACAACAGCGATCAACGTGCGCCATATCCTTTACATCGCTTATCAGCGCTATCACGTAGCGAACAAGTTCGGCAATCCAAAATTTGCATACACACAACATGCCTTATTGTATCCCGCACTTACGCTAACTTCCACAATTTCCTGCCTTCCATATTGTGGTTGCTATTGTCATCCGTCCTTAGCAATTGTCCACCAGTGTATTACTATTACTATTGAAATAAAAATATTAAAATAATTAAATAATAAAACAGAATATATTTTGTAATAAATTATGTTTAAGCAATTTTTTTTTCACAGAGGGGTTCGTGACATATTTAAAATTTTTAAAGTGGTCCATTGTGCCAAAAAGGTTAATAAACACTGTTCTAGATAGACCCGAATTGTTGCCAAAAACCCACCGTGTAGCTTTACTGCGACCTTAATTCAATCATATAATCTCTGCCTGTCGCCAACATTTTCTTGGCACGAAAGAGCGGATGTTTAACTAAATAGAAGCGAAAAATTCTGCTGCCTTAAACAGTTCAATTTAAGATCCCAATTGGGCACGGTGATTCATGTAGCTTACATACAAGAAGCCCTGTTGCAAGGCAAAGTTTTTATACTTAAAAAAAATCTGGTGTGGCAGTTCGGAGAACAGCGAGGATGATTTTAAGTGAAATATAATATATAAATAAGGATTTGTCGCCTACAAAAACGTTTCCAACAGAATGAAGATAAACAAACTATTCCGCCTGATCTTACGGACCCCTTTGCGTTATTAGTAATATTTAAAAAAAAATTATAATTTTACGTGAGCCAGAGTACAACAGTGGCGGCTCGCCCACTACAGCAAGCACAGCCGGGCTGCACCTAATTTTATTATATTTTAAAACTAAAATTATATATTTTACTAATTTTCTTAAATGAAGATTAGAATTGGAAAGGGAGATTAAATTTCAACTCGTAAGTAAAAAAAAAATCTCCGATAAATAGCAAGCGTGTTTCCGTAATGCACAAATTCAGGAGAAGAAAAAACAAAAACTCCATTCAATCAAAATTGCAGCTAAAAAGCGAAGTTCGAAATCGGCTGCATCGTTGCCATGGCAACCTTACGTAGAATGACTTCCCCAGCACGCTAAAATGGAGGATGTGACGACACAAACGTAGCGCAAAAGGATTTTTTCAAATTAGCTGTACTAGGGATTTCGAATAAATGATTGGTTCATTGCTGAATCGGCGAGGCGGGGTGGAGGAAAACGATAATTTCGAAGAATCTCTCCAAACGGAAATAGTTTTCGATAAGTTTGCACGTGTGTTGTTATTTCTTTACTTAAATTAATATTAAAATTGACCGATTCGCAAGTTTGATAGGAGGATTGATTTTATTTTCAAAAAATAAGTAAGTGTTTTCTATTATTTTTACATGTTATCTTTCATAAAAGTTGAAAGGAAACTTTGGTTTGAGTAATAAATTTTAAAGAATGTCCGTTCGTGTATGGTTGTGAAAAAAGCGAGGGGGTGGGGGGAGTTACATGTTTTCGGCTGCAGTAAAATTTTTGACCACGGGCCGCCACTGGAGTACAATATAAGTAAAATTAGTTTATATTTTTTAAAAATGTAAATTTATCAATTTAAATATTAGTAAAATAAAATAATAACTTGTTGGGTATATAAATTATTTTATTGATGCAACATAAAGCTTAGCAATTTAGACTTAATATAAAACGTATTTTCTTATTTCCTAGTATACAATTTGTTTCTACACACAGGCATGCTCAGAGTTATTGACTTAAAGTGTAAGACAAAAACTAAACGTAATTCTAATTAAGAGTTGCTGCCAATTGTTAATCAAACACCCATTTATCATTAGGAAAGAAGGTATAATTGTTAATTGACTTTTAGAATTCATAAAAAATTACTTAACTGACCACAGCAGAATATACTGCAGGGGTGGCTCGAGGAAAATGTTTTCACCCGGACAAAAATGGTTCTGCCCCCCCCCCCCCCTAGTTGTACCACATAATACTATTACTCTAAAATACTACAATATCAATCTTTTTTAATAAACATCTCTACACTATACATTTAAATCCATGCGGGATAATTAACTTACATTTTATGGTAAATCAGCATTCAAAAACATCAATATCAATAACTCTAAATCTTCAACATTCAAAAACGTGCCAAGCATGCAAAGCCTACAAACTTTTAAAGACACGAAACATTTAATATTTTTTTTTACCTTAGCCAACAGTTTCAGTTTATCATCTCGTACTGTCGCCTCCCTCACGTGCGTCTAAGGGCCAACTACTTGCCATCCAATTAAAGCAAAATACACCCAGGGACGTCGCGCCGGGGGGGTTTGGGGGGTCGTCCGACCCCCCCCAATAATATGAAAACCCTAAAAGTTGGGAATTTCAAGGTTTGAAAATACTTGAGTTGGGAAAATTTATGTCTGAAGAAAATTAATATTTTTAACGAATGGAAGCGAAAACAACAAGGTTATCAAGGGAAAATTAGAAATTGTCCAATAAATTCGTTATCTAAATTGAGAAGCAATGTTTTCAGATTTCCAGACAGACAGCCGTTATCCATAGGCGCCCAAATAAATGCTCGTATCTGCATATTCTATTTTTATTTTTGGAAACACAAACAATACTTAAATACCTTTTTACATTAAAGTGTAGTATTGCGTAACCTATGGACGCCGAACGTCTGATCATTTTTGACATTTTGGTCTTCTTTGTGTTGTGCGGGTTTGTTTCCGGTCGTCAGGCGGTCGCGTCGGGAGTGTTTGGGAAGGAGGAATGGGGGGGGGGGGGTGTAAGTTAGGAAATTTCTTTCAAAAAGTTGTATCTTCAAGAAGTATTTCAAGTGACGCATTTGTGTATTAAATTAGTAAAACTTTTTCTGATTGTTTACGTATTTTATTGGATATCATTATTATTTATAAAGAAAATGTCCCCATGTTTAGAAAAATGCCCAATTTGAGTTTATATTACAGATTTACTTGTTAAATTTGTCCACTGCCAATTAAAATACACATTACTTGCGACGTCATCTAAATTATATTATTTTACCGGCCAAGGAGTTCGTTTATCTGCGATGTAATCTCCGCCACACTTCAGACCTTTTTAAATATTTGTTAAATTTAATATGATTGAAATTCGTAATCAAAAGCGTAATAAGAACTGTTTAATAACTTTCACATCTCCTGAATTACCAAAAGACTTCCCTCTACTAAGCCATGATTCCTGCTCTGCCTCAAAATTTTCAGTATTTTACAATGAATAAAAAATAAGTTAAAAATCAAATCCGTTTTGAGTGTTTGTTTTTTGTTGTCAAAGTTATGTTATATGCTTTAACTTTCAGCTTATCATTTAAACAATTTTTAAATACTTCGAATTTAATTTAATATTTATAAAAAGATAAATTTGGCTGTTCAATCTTTTACAACCTTGAATTAAAGTGACCTTTACAATTTAAATTGAATTATAGAAGTTAATATTTATTGGTCAAAAGTAAAGAAATTCCTTTGGATGTTTTGCACAATGCCGAGTCTTTGACTCCCCCGCTTTAGATCACGTAGCCTTCTTTACCAGTTTTGGTCAACTAAAACGCTTTAGATCTTTAAATTGTCATAACTATAAATTTTTTAACTAATTTATTTCATAATTATTTATATTTTATTTACTAATTTTTAAAATAGTTATTGACAAATGTTAAAAGTAGTTGTGGTGTTACTCTTATAAATCAACTAACCCTTCACATGTAATATTTCTAATTATTGAATCACTACTTCTTTTTTATTTTGCAAAGCAAATGCTTGCCGACCCCTCTTCTTTCTATTTTTACAGATATTGTTATTTTCTAAGCATCTCGTTGCTTGTTTTTTTTTTTTTCAGTGAACACTTTATGCATCCGGTCGGGGGTTGGCAATGATTGGTTATTACGTCACATATGCGATTTTTTTTTATGAATCCCTGGGGATTGAATATTTCTGCTATACTTTTTCTTCCAATTTTTTTTTTTTTTTTTTTTTTAGTAACTGGCATCTTTATGTTCAGGCTTTCTGTCTGCAGTATTTTGTTTTGTTTCAAAGAGACTGATATGAATATCAGAGGTTAATTGTTAATAGGTATCAATGTTTTTACTATGCAGAGCTCTCTATTGTGAATTTTAAGGTAAATTTCTTTTTTACGAGTGTTGAAATATTCATGTATTCACGTTGTTGCCAATTTTTCTACTCAAAGATACCCCTAAATTGTTTTAAATTCTTTAACACAGCTTCACATTAGTGGATTAGTGCGTCGCCATATGTTAATCACTTTGAAAATGTTTTTAAAAGTTCATTGACTATTAATTGTATCTCCGACACATTTTTCATTAAAAATTATTAAATGTACCGGTAACGCTATTCTGAAGGTATGAGGAATATTAAAATCCCTCATGATTATGACCTTGGATAAATTCGATAATCGATATTAAATAAATAATTCGATAATCACATGTTCACATATAACAAATATGAAAATAAAAACCTCATACATCAACGCTCCACTCTATTTTTAAGTTTTGCATCTACTTGAACAATAATTTTTTTTAATGTTATTAAGATCCGGAGACGTCAATTTTCAATTTAGGTTGAATTATATAGTAACAGTAATGGATTAAGTGTGCCGCGAGTAATAACTGCCGAATACTATACTGAACAAAACAGAGGCAGCCTGTTGTAGGTTCCGGCGCCAATAGAGACAATTCGTATATAAATAGGGTAAGGTGGGGTAAAATGGGTATATTGAAATTAAATATAAGTTACACATTATTAAACTTATAATTTGGTTATGCGTTGATCTTGATTTATTTAGTTTTATGGTATACATTTCAGCAAAAATTAAATTATATATATATAAACCAGAAAAGTCGAGTTATTTACTAATATTTCAGGGTCTTGTATAGAAAAGAAATCTTTTAATACATTACAATAAAAAAATTACAAAAAAATCTACTTTATCTTTTGAATAATTTGCAAAATGCATAAAATGGATTATCGAATTATAAATGCTAATGGAATATGAAAGTGGAAAAATTAAACGATCTTCGAAAAACGTGCAATATTCTACAAAAATATGATTTTGAAGCTTATAAATAACAAGAATTCGCTATAATATATTTAACACTGTATATATGTTAATATAATTTACATACCTGTTTAAAAAAAGAAAACTGCCAACAAAAAGAAAATAGTATAACGAAATGGACACCATTTACTTAATACATTAGAAATAAACAGAATTTTTTGAAATAAAAACCGTCTGTTGATCAAATTTAAAATTATGTAACTGCAGCAAATATTTATGAATCAAAATGAGCAACAAACTATATTAGCAGATGTTCTTTTTCGAAGGTAATAAATAACTATTAGTTTTGGAAACAGTATAGACCATGAAAGATTTTTCTGTTTCTTATTAATGGACATTTAATATAATTGTAATTAACTTTTACTGTATTTATATAGAGCTATATTCTGTACCTGTATTTGATCCACACAGTTTTAACCTTTTTATTAGTTAAGAGTTAAGGTTCATTTAAGTATAATTCATAGGCTTTTGCATTAAATTCTCAATTAATGTAAAGTTTTCTGTCAAGAAAATTACAAATTATCTATATACATGAATTATTTTCAAATAAAGTATTCTGCAATATATGAAATGAATTAAAACAATATAAAAACATGTATCGTAATCTACTATTGTTTATGTTAAGCTTTTAATCCTACTTAATTTATAAAAAAGATGAAAAGTATCGGTCAGTTGGAACTGGAAATTTTAAACAATGTTGAGTTGGGAATTTCATATCTATAAGTTGGGAATTTCATATCTTTAGTTGGGAAAATTCTTGTTTCAGCCCCCCCAAAAAACATTGTGTGCGACGGCCCTGAATACACCCCCTTCCATATCTCCGATAGTCCCTATAACAACAGGGTGGCAACATAACCGGGAAATCAGGGAATTGTCATGGAATTTTTTAATTCTGGAAATGTCAGGGAACTTTTAAAAATTTCACACAAAAAATCAGGAAAATTTTCAAATTTGGATCATTAAAACGGCAATTGTCGTCTATTATGCCCTCTATTCTGGGTAATTTAGTTATTAATATTTAATTTTAGTTCTGAAAAAGAATTTTTTAAAAAAGCAGGGTTGTGTGCATTTGTATATTTTCAGTTTTAGTTTTGTAAAAACGTGAACCACTTCTGGAGGGAGAAGCAAAATGCATTGGACTTTGGATTGTAAGCAGGGCTAATGAATAGGCGATTTATTGAAGATTGGAATAGGAAATATGAAGCATATAAAACATTTAAAATTATCCACAAAAGAAATAATTCGAAAAAGTTTTTTTTGCCTTATGCTGCTTCCATAGATCATGTTTAATTACTATTATGCCTGTCGCACTTGTATAATTTTGTATTGTATCCATAAATTATTATTTTAACTGACTATAAGTATTATAATTTTTCATTTTTAATACTATATATTTATAGTAGTGTGCATACTTTGTTTCTATACAAAGCATGTATTGCAAAATTTCTTAATGTAATAGTAAAATCAGGGAAATTTTTGTGACACCATCAGGGAACTTTTTTTCCAGAATGTTGTTGCAACCCTGAACAATGTCAGGCGGATGTTTTATTGCGCGTCCTTTTCAACTGGAATGAATGGACATACTATTGGTCCCTGGTTGAAAGTCGAAGGAAAAGAAAAATGAAGAAAGGGGGGATTGATCATAAATTTTGGTTAAAACAGGGCAAGGCCATTCTTAAAATCTCCCCACTGTGTCGTTTTTTCGTCGGGTTGATTTTGTTTGTGTAGGGATCGGAGAGTGGAAGCAGGAAATTCGAAATGTGATATCGGGAGGAGGTGCTTGACCGTCTGCAACTTTGACACCTGCATGCATACGATAAATTTTGGTGTCATAAAGAAGTCAACTGGGACGGGAAAAGATCTTGTAATGTTAAGGAGTAGTTTTGAATAGAAAGACCCAGACACCTTTAAAGGTCAACTTACTTCCGGAGAAAGGTTAAAATAACACACGTGTGCGATCGGCGCTGTGTTTTTTGAAAATATATGGCCCGACATAGTTCTTGATCGCGGGAAAAATAGTAATAGCGGAAACTTAAATTTTGTGGAACGAAGTATAGTTTTTAAGTAAACCGCTGTGCTTTAAATTTTAATGAAGAAAAGGGGATAGGGGACTTGAGCATTCCCGTTGTAAATTACACAAGAAACTTTCTTGTACAATTATAAAAAGCAAAAAAAAATTCAATATCTATTTTGCAAAGATTACATTTACTAAAATTCTTTTATATGTGAATTCACCAATAAAATGTAATTATTTAAACGAAACTGAATTTACTAATTAAACTAAAATTGTGAAATAGTAATTATTTTACTAGATTGAAATTAAAGTTATAGAAATCAAATTGTGCTAAAGATCTAGAAACTCTGTTTCTCTTAAGGCTCGGCCACTGAACTCTAACTGTAACTGCTGGAAGGCTCAAACCTTGTTTCTCTATGGACGCGTTGAAGCCAATTGAAAACAGCCATGCTGTGTCCCAATGTTTCTTAAAGTGATTTAGTGGCGGTTTAACATTACCATAGCATTGTAGAAATATTAAATGTATATAAATATTATATTTTCTTCTTATAGAATTAACTTTTATATTGCCAAACAAATAGTTTTTGCTCTTGCTTTTTATCTATTTCTACTTTGACTTGCAAATGACTTTCCATTTTAATAGCAGATTGCATTTCAAATGGGTTTAAAAAGAAAATAAAAAAAACTCAGCCGAAAGCAGTACACGTCGGCTTATTTTAACATGAAAAATATACGAAATATTGCGGTAGTAAAGAAAGTGGGACACATCATGGCTGCCTCCACAATGGCTTCAAGTCAACAAAATGTCTTGCCCAATCCAGAAGTTACAGTTAGAGATCAGTGGGCTCGACTTATTCCAGTACAAAATGTCGATAATTAGTTTTTGGGAGCGTTCTACATTTTGATACTCTCTGCAGAGCCTATTTAATTTTAATACAAATATGTCGTTTTATAAAATATTACAAATAAGTCAAGTCAAATTTATATATTTTTCTGATGATTATGAATGTTTCTGAGTATAAACAGCATCGTTAACTTCAACCTGTTAAACAAGAGAATACTTTACTGCCAGATTTCCATAAGAAAGAGTTCAACTGTTTGCATAGACGGATCTATTAAAAGGAGGAGTTAATTTTTTCTTAATTGGCAAAAGTTGTAATTATAGATTAGGCTAAGTTTGCCAGTTATAATCCACTCAATTGAATGGATTATAATAACCATAGAACAGTGGCGTTTGAGTACAGTGACGTGTTTTGTTAAAAATTTCTGAAATGTAGATTAATTGCGTCACTGAATTCGCCTCCGAATTTTCTATGGGACTTAACTATTCTATTAATCCAAAACACGTTTCGACCCTTTGGAATTTGTATGTGAAAAGTTATTTGCTTTTCTCCCCCAAGAACTGTACTTCTTAACCCCGTTTCGTTAGTATCTTCGAGCATGAATGGACTGCAGTAGAGCGAATATGACGCCATAATCGTGAAACCAACAACTCGAACCAAATGGCCTCATACACGTGACTTCTGTTCAAATTTATGAATTAAAAAATACTCGCGATCGGCTGATTAATTGGGAAATTTGTAACAGCGAAAATTTATAAATGGAATGACGTAATTAGCCACGTGTCTGGGGCCATACATGTTGGCCTCACTTTGATGTTAGCGAGATTACAAAGATGTTTTCTCTACTATGAAGGATCCATGTTCGAAGGTTAGTATAGTTAACTAAATACTTACAAAAATGTAATAAAATAAACTTGCATCTTTTTATTTGTAGGCTTACCGCTGTCGACTTTCGCAACGAGAATTATTGTCCGGCGATTCAACTCCAGGGCAAGATGGTGACGGGGATCTAACTAATTAAAACTTTTCCGGTAAGTGACGTTCAAAATTAATGAAATATATAATATCTGAAATAGGTCTTTGCAAACAAACTTATTCTAAAAACTTTTAAAATTGAAACTAACAAAAAAAACCTGGCGCGGCTGTGTCGTCCCACGAAGGATTTACATTAAACGTCATTTCTGTAGATTGTAGAAAATAGGGATTGGCCACCAACATAACCCCAGCCAAGAGAAATACTATAAGCAAGTTGTTCCGATTAATACTCATTCTACACGGACGATGATTCAAAACTGGCAGTTAAACAAGCACATGATGCAGTAAGGCATATTCATTTAGGTAACCAAATAAGTAATAAACTGCATTTTATAAAGCCAAAACTAAAAACATATAAAAATATAACTTGTAATAGGAAAAATGATGTAATTTTAACAAGGCTTCGAATAGGCCACACCCGATTGACCCACAATCCCCTTTTAGTTTCTGAACCGACACCGACATGTCTCCGGTGTAATTGTGTTCTGTCTGTTAAACATTTTCTGTGTATTTGTCCCAACTTTGGAAATGCGAGAGTAAAATATTTCGTCACTGCAAATCCTTTTTTAAAAGATTTATTAAATGATGACCCGCACCCAAACTTGTTCGAATTTCTGTACGACAGTTGTTTAGTAAATTATGTTTAAATATCTAAAGATTCGTAACTATGTAAATGTTTGGCGCAGCTTAGCCAGTCTGGCTCTTGTGCCATTAAACACCAACTAACCAACCAATCTACACGGACGAGATGAATACGTTCTAGATTTTGTGATTAGATCATGCAACTCACGTGGTTTTGTATTCACCAATCGCAGAGCCATCTGCAAAAGCTGGCACCTGTTTATCGTCCGCGTAGAAGTGAAGTGGGCCTAACACCGCTGGCCCTCATCCGCGTCCCTTACTTGCTTTGGTTTATTCGAAGATTTTACACGCATTAGTTCCCTAATTTTCATCAAACCAGACCATTAATGCCAATCATGCTATTTGTCAGGCAGTTATAGTATCGGAATAGATGCCCCTAAATACGTAATATAGTGTTTCTGTCCTAATACCCCATGTAACTGATTTGTAAAAGAACCTTTTTTCACAACGACGACTCCGCCACTAAAAGTCCCTTTAAGCTGTCCCTTGTAGGGTATCCAAACCTATCTATATATTTAATAGACGAGGCTCTTTTTTGTCAATCACTCCTCTTAAATTATATAAACATTTTTTTTTATCAAGGTATTATTTTTTTCAATTCATTTGAAAGGTAGTGAAGTGTAGATATGCCAAAACTATAAAATATTAAGCAATCCATTACTTTATTACGCTAAAGAAACACGAAAAGTTATCATTGTGGTGCCATCTACAAATTAAAATTAGAAAAACAGTAAAATTACTTTGTCAAACGGGATTATTTCTACTAAAACGTTGGAAAGGCATGGAATTAATGTGAGCAAAGCGAGAATTTGTTTGCGAAGCAAGCAAACCAACCAGGACAACGCAGCAATCCTCAGGGATTTGCGAGCAGGGGGCGGAGCCTCCATATGGTGCGATATTCACGCTAGACCTCTAGCATTGCCGATGATCAAAATTTAAAACTTACTAGAACCCCGGGTCTTATAAAAAAAATTCAAGTTGAGTCCAAGTGACCACACCTTTTTTACGATAGCTACCGTATATATTCGCATACAAGCCAAGAAACTTGAGTAAAAATTTTCTTCAAAAAGTATACGAGGGTCAGTCAAATGGCTTATACGTGGGGTGGTTTAGACCTGGGTTATTCAAAATTATAAGGGTTGTTAATTAACGTCGCACTAGAGCTGCATAGTGGGCCATTGGCGACAGTTCGAGGCCTATCTCGAAGGAAAGACCCGGGAACGATGTATCTTATATTTGAACCATGGTCAGGCGACGAGGACAACACCTGAGCTGGCACCCGAAACAACCTCAATAGGCGTCTGGACATTGGACCCCGATCAGATTTATCGTGCACTTTTCCCATATACATGCCAGTATAGTGCGATGTTTTTTCACCCAACCAATTATAGTTATTTCTTATTATATTTATTAGTTATTTCTTCGCCAATAACTCATTGTGTAGCTCTGTTCTAGTGCAAACTAACCAACAATTCTTGATTTTCATCTCTGCAGAGATGGTTGAAAATGTAACGTTTACGTAACGAGCCAACATATTTCCTGGCGGGTTGATAGGTTGAAATAACGTCGCACTACAGCTGTAGAGTGGGCCATTGGCGATGATTCAGGATTAATCTCGAAATAAAATCTCGAACACTGCCTCATATTTTTGAACCTTTACTATCTTGCGAGAATTACGGGCGTCTTCGAAAAAAAATTTGGCCGTGAAGGTATTAAATGTATTGTCTATTGTGGCTTCGATAAGAAAAATGAATACATAGTAATTTTCAATACTAGTTTTTAGGGAGCTATTAGCAGAAATAATACAGGTAAGGACTAATAATATTCCACAATGTTGATATTAGTGCAAAAAATTCGAAACTAAATTAAAATATTAAAAATGAATTTTTTTCACTTAACCGAATCGTAAGTAGTCCTAATCAGACCCAGTTCATTACTAATGTCTATTTATGAAGATACTACTTAAAATCCAAAATTTGACATTAAAAATGTTAATGATTTCCCTATTAACCAAATTCAAAAGTAGCCCTGGTCAGACCTCCGTACAAAACGGATGAAAAGGCTACTTAAATCTAAAATTTGTTGATAAAAATGCTCCGAATGTTCCAATTACGGCCCATGGCAACCTTTTTCCTGAGCGATAAAAAAAAACACCTGTTTTTCTTTCCCCCTAGTATTGGAAGAAATTTATTTTGGAAGGAAAATTATTGCAAGGCTGAAATGCAGCCATTTTTAGACAATGAATTGATCTTTTAAATGTATTTCCTTTTACGAGGGAATATATATATCAAAGTTGTAAGCGTTTTTCATGAGGTTTTATTGAATTTGAACATTGTTTTTTCTCCTTAATTATTTGCAGAATTTAATTTGGATTTAATTTAGGTTTAATGTCATTGAAAAAAAATATTATATTGGAAGATTCACAAAATGACTGACCGAAATGGGGTTAAGATGGCAAAACTGACTGCTCGGAGAGGATGAGTAGCCCCAAATGACTACTCGAAGGGAATGATAGCTATTTTTAAATAGCAATGTGTCATTGCCCAGTGCTAAAATCGACTGCTCGGAGAGGATAAAAAAAAAACCTATCGTCTGCCCCATGGGGGTACCAGCTGTTTTTGAAAAGAAAAGTGTCATTGTCCATTGACTGTTCCAAGGGGGTACCAGCTTTTTATGAGCAGGTTGAATGGGCCAAGATTCTCTTATTTACAATCAGCAAACAGGACGAAACCTATTCTTAGGTTAATATTCACTATTACACGGACGTTATTAACGCATCCTGCGCAATACAACTAATAAAAGTCATTCATTGTGTCCAAACTTGGCTGCCTTTTGACCTTGCTCACAGTTTTCTTTCAATATCGGACGAGGGTAAGTAAAAAAGGCATATTTTTCCTTTCCGCCAAAAATATGGTAACCCGGCTCAGTTCGGCAGCAATTGGGCTATTGCCAAAATGCCTATAACCTCGCCCAAAACCATCTTCTCTTTCAAGAAGCACACATAAGAAAAAACTTTTTCAATATATGCGGGCACAGCAAATAAAATCAATAGGATTCCCGTGCTCGAAATTACCGCAGTATCATCGCAATTGCGCAACACGCATTGTTAAAATGAGTTAGTTTTTCTGTTGCCATTATTAACTTAATTCCGATTTACGCTTAAAATATTGAAATTAATTTTTTTATTAAATACTGCTAGGGAAGCAAGGCGCTATTGAAATTTAAGAAGGGCAGGTGCAGGGGTGCAAAATATAATGTATCACACATAACAGTTTTTAAAATAGATTAAAACTGTTTCCAGCTTTCCCAGAATTGTTTCCGATTTAACCCCTTTCCCTGCTTTGCGGACTGGATTATTAAATGAGTTGCCTGCTCGTGCCCCTCTCATCCTTTGTGATTTTATTATCGCCGCGTAAGATTTATATACAGTAGCTCTCAGTGTTCGCTTCACTCTGGGCGTTTTTTTGATGCCTCTATTGTAAAAGTTCCGCCCCTTTTGCTCTTTTCAGTTCAAGAAGCACAAACGTTCTTGTTCCCCTAGCTGTCTTTAAAACGGGCATTGATTTCAACATTTTAAGTGTAAGGTCCATTCTGCACGAACGAGTAAAACGCGCACCAGCTTCTCGGCCACTAAAACCAGTATTGAAAAGTATTATGTATTGGGTGGACCGCGGAAAGTAATGTCGTTTTTGCGCATGTCAATTAGTTTACCATTTATCAGCTCAGTGTGTATTCAAAAGTCGTGCTAAAAGACATTTTAATGTAAATGTGAATTGTTTGTTGATTTTTGAGGAAATAAGTTTTCTAAAGAAATTCGTTGCTCCGAAAAAACGTTAAAATATTTTATGTTTTTTTTATTTTTTAAAGTTACATTTATTTAATTTATTATATCATAAAAAATGCAACAAACTATAGCGTGTCGATCGTAGAATTTGAATTAATTAAAAAAAAAATAACAAACATTTTCAATTTTGTCAATTTTTATAACGATGCACGACCTGAAGATTTCAACAGATTCTTAATTGTTTAAAGTTGTTTTCATGACAAATTTTCGGGCGGTTCGAAAAAATAATCTTAATTTTACGTTCGAAAAAATAAAATAATAAATCTTAGTTTTTTTCGACCCACCCTAACTGCGCGGGCATAAAAATCGTGATGATGCATTCCATGATGATTTGATGTGCAGTCACTAAATTTGAAAGAGTAGTATAAACAATTTCATAGTCAATACAAAAATAGAATGAATGACGCACATATGGAACGAGCACTTTCAGCAGATTCACTTTGGATGTCGATGGAATGCCGTTCGATGACGAACGAAAGAGGGGCAGTTGAGGCCACGTGTGCGTTCGAAAGCGGCCTTTAGAACTGAACATGGACTATGACCGCTGTATTAAAGCGGGACCTGTTCAAAAGAAACTTTTTAGACACAAGCAAGCGTTTGATTTTGGCGCCCTCCTTAAAATACTCTCTCACTATTTTCCCTTCCTCCCACAAAATAAAAAAAATCCTTTTTTTAAAGTCATCTAGGAAAGCAAGGGCGCTTGTGCTTAACTGAAAAAGCCAAGAGGGGCGGAATTTTTTCGTAAGAGTATGGCATTTTTGCAAAAAAAGGGCATAAGATCGATGTAGAGATGAGATGCATACAGTGCCGTTACACGAAAGATATGTTGGGGGGTTGAAACAAGAAATTTCCCAACTTAAAGATTCGAAATTCCCAACTCAACAGTGTTGAAAATTCCTAGAGTTCCAACTTCTCGACATTTTTCATAATTTTTTATATATATTTTAGGTAATATTATACAGTTATCTCACAAGCATTGATTTGTTGCACCCATATTCCAATGCAGTGTCTGTTCTGAGGTTTAATTTCAATGTAATCTTACAAGTTGTGCAATTTCTAATCTTCCCTAGCTTTCATTTGTTAATAATAATTTTCTTCTGGCATAAATTTTCCAAACTCGGGGTTTTTAGAAGTATAAATTCCCAACTTTCAGGGTTTCCAGATTATTGATGGGGGGGGGGGGAGAGAGAGAGAGAGAAACCTGCGCGACGGACCTGGATACACATTGTTAAGACAGGGTTGTTTACCGGATCTGAGGCGTAGAAAAATGCGAGCAACAACTTGAATTTCCTTGGTGAATAATAGCAGGGGCGAAGTGCCCTGCTAAATTTAACACTAAAAAGAAAACTAACGTTTTTTTTTTAAAAAAAAAGCGACTTTAAGATAAATGCGCTAAAAAGAAAAAAATAATTTTTAATTTTACAAACAAGTTGAAGAAATTGAATTGCAACTTGTTTGTAAAATTAAAAATTATTTTATTGTATTTGGTTTTTCCACTGAGTCCAGGACCAATACTGAATTTGCTTGGGATGCTCAAAAAAATTTAATGTTTCCATTCAACTTCGCTCTGCATAAGAATCGTAAGCGAGATGCTTGGCAAAGTTCCTAGCACAAAATACGATATTGCATGTCGAGTAACTTTTAATTGTTGATTTTTGTGTGTATTTCAGCCGAAGAATAGCCTTTCGAGTTGTGCGGACGTCCATCTTCCGATATGTTTGTTTGTCTGACGAAGATGAAGTCTTCTGCCCAGAATCGAGGAAAGACTACAAACAGGAAGAAGAAGATTGTCACAAAGAGCTTCATGTGTGGACACTTAACCAATTTTAAGTTGTTTCGTCGAAATATTTGGACTCTTCACAGAGGAAGAATCTGAGGCAAAATATGGGAACTCTTAAGGTAGTTTTACGTTTGCCAGTTCTTCACGTGGCTGCCATGCAGCACTAGTGTCGGTATAATAAGTATATACCTCAGGATTCCATACTCTTAACCCATGTACTAGAGGAACGTATTTAATATTTACCTTCCGTCCCTGTTCTTTTTAAAAAGGTAGTCTTCAGTATATAGCTCTGATATGCGGCAAATTTTTTAGCCGTATAGGTGAAAACGACCTCATTATTTGTGCTACTTGTTATTATAATTAATGGTTATTATGTTTATAATTTTTTTTAAATATTGATTGTACTTTACGTGCTCATGCCTTATTCAAAGGAAGATTTCGGAGAAAATCCTCCTCTTAATAAAAAATCGCCGCTGTTGTACGTGTTTTCATTCAACCGCACTCAGTCAAAGGGGCGAATGTCATCGTTTAGAATAATGAAGATTTTTCAAGTGTGAACCACTGAGCTAAAAAGGACGTTAAGTCCAAACTGGAAGGATTACCTCCTAGTGGGAAAAAACCTGTTATAGTGTACCGCGCGGATGATGAGTAGGTTGAGAAAACATTTTACTTTTTTGGCTATTCCCCGTTTTAGTCCAACCTGAAATGTCATTCTAAAACTAGGATGACTTATTTTTCTACCTTGACCTCAAAAGGGTGTAAACCGTGTACGCGTAGTCTGTGATTTATTCGAGCTCAGTGGTGGGACCATACTTTTAAAATTTGTCGGAATTCAATTTTAAAGAAAGTGTGATATACGCCCTTTTGACTTGAAGCTATTCTGTTCTGTGGGGGAGGGGACAATATTGAAGGACTGATAATACAAACAAATAACCACAGTCAAAAGTTTCCTTCTTTTCATTATCCACAGATACAATTTCGATTTTATCCCACTACAAATAGACCTTGTCTGGCTATCAGACCTGAAAACATATAGACTACAGATCAATATGGTGAAGTTTTGTAAGCGAACTCTCAACTTGAGTTTATTTCTTGCAACGCAAACTGGTCTGTTCGAATTCTTACAATCTGAAGAAAAATATATCCCAATTTATGCATGTAGAATTTCTCAAAAGAAATACCCGGGAATAATGCCTTTTATATTTGAACCATGGTAAGATGACGAGGACAGCACCTGAACTGGCATAAGGGCAATAGATCATGCTTAAATTTAACATACACCTCCTGTATACACGCCGTTTAAGCTGGAAGTAAGTTCGGACGTATTGTTACTTAACAAAAAATTTGGCAACCCTCCGATCACTAGTTCATTGCATTTTAACATTTGTCAAAAGTTTAATGCAATAGCCTTCTATACTTTTGGTTGCTAGCCTTTAAGAGCCTTAATACATATAATTGGAGTGCGACTTTCCCTTTTTGGTCCTACCAAAATATTCGTAGTCAGTAATGAGTTTCGAGCATGAATGGACTGTAGTTGAGAGCATCTCTGATATTTTCAAAATTATGAATGAAAATACATTTGCAATTGACTTGTGAATTGGAAAAATCGTAAATGTGTAAACGTAGTACTTTTGGTTTGGTTTGGTTCGAAGGAAAGACCCGTAAACGTAGTACGCTTCGCCATGTTTAGTAGCTCTGTAATTCTAAATTAGAACATAGACCATATAACCTTAATACATTGAAATACAAGCGACATCGGGTTCTTGCTGGAGAAAGAAAGATTATATTCTATCCTTCAAGTTGTTCGTTTTGATCAATTAGTTTAATTTATTATTTAATTGTTTTTGATCGATGAATCAATTCGTTCGATTTCATCAATATGATCGGTTCTTTCGATTCGTTGACCGTAGTCGGATAGCGGAGACTATATAGTAATAGAAAATGTTCCGGTTCCAGCGCTTTCTGACTGAAGGCGGGGCAGGACATTTTTGACGTCATACTGATGTAACCCTCCGTACTCTGTCGGCGTGTCTAAACCGGTGACAAGTGTTACATTTCAGTAGTATCTTCGTGTTTTTTTTTACGGTATTTTGTTATTTTTACAAACTTTTCTGGTTGACCATGCATTTTATCGGCGACTCAGATTTTTCTTTGATTCTCATCAGTCAATTTACAGGCAAACCCTTTGGAAATTATAAATATTTCATGATTTAAAATGCAATGTCAGGAGAATATTGCTCCGATATGATTCATCAAAAATTTTATAACCGAAATAATTTTTGCCTGTTTAGTTAATTATGGTTTGTATTTCAAATTATTTTCAACAAAAGATTAGTTTGAATAAAATATTCGCAATTTTAATTAAACAAGCAAAAAATGTGGCAGCTAAAATTCAGTAAATAATTTTGTTTAATAACAAACTAGATGGAATTTTATTCAATTTGATTTAAAATAATTGCTCAAGTAGTTATTTTAACTTAAATTTAATTAGGAAAATCCATTCAAATGGTCATAAATAAAGCAGATAGTGTTGCCAGATTCTCTACTAAATTACAGTAGTCGTCTGTAATTGTATTCAATTTCCACCGATATACGGGACTGGTGCACGATAAATCTGATCGAAGTCGGTATGCTCTGAAACCTATTGATGTTGCGTCGCGTGCCATTCAAAGTGATTTACGTTATCTGACCATAGTACAAACCACTGATCCTCTAACTGTAACTTCTGGATAGGGCAAGACATTTTGTTGACTTGAAGCCGATATGGAGACCGCCATGATGGGGCACACTTTTCTTGATACCGCAATATTTCGTATATTTTTCATGTTAAAATACGCCGACATATATTATTTATGGGTAAGTTTTTGTTATTTTCTTTTTAAACCCATTTTAAATGTAATCTGCTATTAAAATAGGAAGTCATTTGCAAGTCAAAGTAAAAGTAGTTAAAAAGCAAGAGCAAAAACTATCTGTTTGGCAATATAAAAATTAATTCTATAAGAAGAAAATATAATATTTATATATATTTAATACTTCTACAATGCTTTGGTAATAAAAAACACCACTAAATCATTTTTTAAAAAATGTTGGGGCACAGTATGGTAGCTTTCAATTGGTTTCAACGCGCCCGTAGAGGAAACAAAGTTTGAGCCTTCCAGCAGTTAGAGTTCAGTGGTACAAACATACGAGGCTGGCCCTTCCTTCCAAATAGACTCCAAACCATCGCCGTGGCCGAGTGGATTAAGGCGAAGGGGGGCTAATACAATATGGTGTTATCCAGAACACCAAATTTGAACTCTAAGCTACGTGATAGTCGAAAGTTTACCCCTTGCTGGAATAACTACATTAAAATTTAACATTTTTGAAACGATTACTTTCACTTTTTTTTTCATTCGGTTTTCATTTAAATTTTAAAAATAGTAAATTATTTATTTTTCTATAGCAATTAAAACAAGCATACTTTGAGTGACTCTGTCTACGGAATTTTGAGTATCGCTGGGAATAAATAGTTTGTAACCCTTTTATGAATTCAATATTCTGACCCAGGTTAATTGAGCATTTTTTTAAATAACATAATTTATCTTCATTATCAAAATTAATTTATTTCTATTCTAATGCACAATTGAAATTTCCGAATCATAAGGACATAGCTGTAAGGTGAGGGGTGTACTAAAATATCTTGTTATCTAAAGTATATTTACTCTTTTTTTTCTATTAAAAAATTACCTTAAAATTCTAGAAAATAATGAAATATTAAGACACTTCACAGAATTGAAATAAAACCTTGTATGAGAAACAAATATATCGTTGATGAAACAAAGTTTTCTCAGGATTGTACTTAAAAATAAGTATGAATCTAAGAAAATTTTACTTAAAATTATTTTAATAAAAAAATTATACATTGGCCAAATTTTATAACTGATAAGTACAATAAATAGATATGATTGATTGTAAATATTATAAATTAAGTATTTGTATTTAATAGATGTATTTTAGCTTTCAAAAATTAAATTAAGAATTCTCTGAAAAGCATCACACATCTTCCTATAACTTTCCATCAAAATTTTTTCGTGATTTGA
This sequence comes from Troglohyphantes excavatus, assembly GCA_963932185.1. NCBI lineage: Eukaryota > Metazoa > Arthropoda > Arachnida > Araneae > Linyphiidae > Troglohyphantes > Troglohyphantes excavatus. The sequence goes on along the minus strand of OZ010670.1, from coordinate 24,687,346 downwards.
TGCCAAAGCTTCATTTTCAAACTTTGCCCGATTAAAACTGTACTACATCTATATTCACATCGAACTTAATCAAATTCAGTAGCTAGATGCAGTTTGGTGCACTAGTAGTTCTAGGAAAGGTGGACCTCGCGACAAAAATAAAATATATATTTCGTTTTGAATGACTTCAAGGAACAATTTGAAGAAAATCTAACAACGCGTTTGGTTGCAACTGTAACAAACAAATTTTCAGACAGACGAAAGAAATGCAGAAAGGTCGGTCAATAATTTATTGTGTTTTAAAGGAGGAATTTACTGAGAATTAAAAATAGATATAGTTGTTTAGAAAAATGCGGATTTTTAATTCATCTGGCAAAAAAACAAGGCATGGCTTTTGTAAATTAGATTTTAAACCACTTGCCTTGTTTTCATGATCCATGCTGTAGACGCGAACACTAGTATATCGATTTAGGAATGAATTCTTTCATGAGATGTTTTGTTTAATGAAACTCGTGCAATTAAATTGATCAAAATAAAAAAAAATTGTACTCATGGGATCACAAAACATCTAGCAGCAGTGTAAACGGAAGTATGATTATTGTTAAAAAAATACTTATTTTTAATTTAATATAACTACAAGGTAATACAAATTTAAAATGTCGCAAGCAAAAGCATATAGACTGATCTCGCCGGAATTTTTTTTTATTTGAACGGGTAATATATATATATATATATTTTTTTTAAAGTTTATTTTTGCAATTCAAGAGAAAAAAAATCATTTACTTCAATGTAGTTCTTTGGATAGCTGTCTAAAAGTCTAGTTTCCACAACTATTTTAACACTATACTTAATAAGAACCAACCTCGTTAAGAACATATACACTTCAAATGATGAGTTGGACTTGACGACTCGAATTGTTAACGTCACTAACTATTCTCTGTTTCCCACAATGGGGCGGTAGGGAACTCTATTGCATTGTGAAGGCAGACAAAGATAAAAAAAAATATGCGTTTCGTTATAACATTAATCACTTAAACTCTTTGTCGAAGCCCATAGATCGGAACCCAGAATGCGATGATTCTTATTTATCACAAGCCCCTCGCTAGACCCAGTGGCGGCGATTGGGTGATAAAAGGGGGGGGGGGGGGCAAGATCAAGATGAAACAAGTGTGTGTAGCGGGGAAAGGGGATTGTAGTAATAAAAATATTGACCACCAAAACAATGAATATTGCATATTTATATTTACTCTTTGTTTTAAGTTATTTAAAGAAAAAAAACTATCTTAAAATAGGTACAAGACGCCCAGGTCGATTAATAACCCATTTCCGATTATTTCTCCCCCCCCCCCCTTTTTTTTGAAAGGATACGGACTATTGCAAAGAATCTAATTAATATACATATTGACCGACCTCCAAAGGGATAGCCAAAATACTAGAATGTCGTCCAGAACATCCACAAAAAATTAACGGCGTGTATACGGGACTGGTGCACGATAAATCTGATCAGGGTCCAAAGTCCCGACATCTATTGAAACCGTTGGGTGCCAGCTCAGGTGTTGTCCTCGTCATCTGACCATTGTTCAAAAATACGAATAATTGTTCCCGGGTTTTTCCTTAGAGATGGGCCCCGAACCGTCGGCAATAGCCCAATATGAAGCTCTAGTGGACGTTATTTAACCAAATCCAACTTAACGATCGAAATTCCCAACTCAACAGTGCTAAAAATTTCCAGTTCAAATTTATCGGCATTTTCAACTTTTTTATAAATTAGTTAATATTAAACAGTTCTTTCAAAAGCATTGATTTGTTGCATGCATGTTCCAATGCAGTGTCCGTTCAGAGGTCTAATTTAAATTTAATCTTACAAGTTGGGCAATTTCTAATCTTCCCTCGCTTCCATTTTCTAATAGTATATTAACAGGCACGTAGGTGTAGATTTTCTATTGAGGGGGGGGGGGGAGGTCAGTGACTGAGCAACGGATTCCTTTAGGTACCGTTACCTAAAGAAATCCGTTCCTTTTTTTAGAGGTCTTCCTTAGAGGGGGAATACTTAACCCCCCCAAAAAAATGCAACTTCTTCCCCCCCCCCCTCATTTTTTTTTTCTCAAAAAAATTATTAATTTTCATTAGTAAAAAGAAATTCGTTGGCATTTGAATATCGAGGCAGCAACAGTTGTCACTGTCATTAAATACTTTTAACAGTTGTCTATAACTATGTATTTTTTAAATTAGTTAATCACCCCCTAATTCCGAAATAAAATTAGAGAACAAATTTAAAGTTTGAGAATCCTTCTAATATATGTGTGGTAACGATTAGTTAGATAATTTATAGTTATGGTAATTTAAAGATCTAATAAGCGTTTTAGTTGACCAAAAAAGTAAAGAATAATATAAAGGCTACATGAGCTAAAGTATAGTGGGAGTCAAAAGACTCGAAATTGCATGTTATTGTGCAACACAATCGGCATTGCTAATTTTAAATTAAACACCCCCTATGTTTAAATATACTTAATTTAATTCAAAGGAAATTATTTACTTATTACCAATAAATATTAACTTCCATTAATTAAATTTAAATTGTAAAGGTCATTTTAATTCAAAGATCTAAAAGAAACAAGAAATTTACCAACCTAACGGCGCCAGGTGTTGTTCTCGTTATCTGGCCATGGTTCAAAAATATGACGCATTGTTCCCGGGTCTTTAATTCAAAGTGAGCCCCGAACCGTCGCCAATAGTCCAATATTCAGCTGTAGTAAGACGACGTTCAATACAGTATACATTCAGATGTCATAATTTAATCTTACAAGTTGGGCGATCTACTAAAATGATTCCAGATGATTGGGGAGAGGACGACCGAAACAAAACCGCAAATCAATCACAAACAGTAATAAAACCAGTGGCGGCTCGCCCAGTACAGCCGGGCTGCACCTAAATTCATTAGTGTATTTTAAAACTAAAATCAGATATTTTACTAATTTTCTTAAACGAAGATTAGAATTGAAAATGAAATTTCTACTGTAGTAAACAAAATCTCCGATAAATAGCACGCCTGTTACCGTAATGCACAATTCAGGAGGGGAAAAAACTCCATTCAATCAAATTGCAGCCAAAAAGCGAAATTCGAAATCGGCTGCATCGTTGCCATGGCAACCGCTACGTAGTATGGAGATTCCCCCCATGCTAATGCACTGCCATTTGTGAGAAGGTACAGCCGAAATGAGTTTTCTTGTTTTAGCTGCACTTGAGGTTCGATATGCTGATTGGCTAATGGGTGAAACGAGAACTTACGAGATTATATCCAAACGGAAATGGTTTTCGTGATACTGTGCGCTGTTGTTTCAGGACATAGTCCTGCTGTTGTTTCGTTATGTAGGTTAATATTAAAATTGACCGATTCGCATGTTTAAAAGAAAGCAGGATTGCTTTAATTTTCAAAAAATAAGTAAGTGTTTTCTATTTGTTTCGCATGTTATCATTTCTTAAAACTTGAAAGGAAACTTAGTAGTGAATAATAAAGAATTTCCGTTCATGTAAGGTTTTTGGAAAATAGGAAGGGGGGGGGGGGGATTCACATGATTTCGGCTGCACTAACATTTTAGACCACGGGCCGCCACTGAATAAAACATCTTTATTATCGTTATAAAGTGTAAAAAAACTCAGACGTTCGGCGCCTATAGAGTGCGCAATACTACATTTTTATGATCCTGGGCTTAAGTAAAAGAGGAAATTACAAAAAGTAAAAAAAAAAGAGAAAGTTAAAGAAGAGCAGGTGCTGGGCCAATAAATTTAAAAATATTATAGAATATATGGGAGATGGTTTTACTCTAGAATAAACTGTTAACTTATAATGAAATATTTTAAGGCTAACGAAAGTATGTGGTCTTTGCTCCATAGCATGTTTTGGAGCATCATGTTTATACGACACTGTATGACGATTTTTTCCCTTTTGTTATTTTTATTTCAAATTAAACCTAACATGGGGTCATCGGGTTTCTGTCTCAATACCCCATTCTAGGAAGAATACACCTCCACTCCCGCCACCCCTCCCCATTAAAATATATATTTGATTTTTACAGAAATTCGGTTTTAAATTATTTTTTTATTTGACTTACAATGGGAGGGGTTTGAACCTCCTGCACCCCCCCCCCCCCCCTGATTTCCTTTGTTCGGCAATGCAGTAAAACCCTTGACTTGTAATTTAGTTTTAAAAAGTGCAGGGGCAACATCCGAAAAAAGTGCGGGGGCAACCGCCCCCCCCCCCCGAATCGCCGTCACTGGCTAGACCTGAAGGATAACCTCCTCCTCCCATTCTTTTGTGATTACCGCCCGTCGGTTGCTGCAGGTACATTTTCTAGTTGTTATTTGCAACAGGTTGCTCTCGACAGACATAGCAATTAATCCTCAAGATCAAAGTCTAGGGACCATTTCCAGTTTCTATGGGTTGTTTCCTCAGGGCTATCTGTCGCTAACAAAGAAAGGAGGAGGCTCCCAGGTGACATTCTAAGAAAATGTCCATGCTCGCAGCTTTGGTAAGAACAGTGATGTGACATGAGAACAACTCTTTTCAACCTGCGTCTTTTCGTCATCTTTGGTGGTGGGGGGGGGGGGGAGTATTGGAAAGTTTTAAAGAGCGTTAAGCAATGCATATATATATCACGATTCGCAAAAAAAATTCTTAGTTTGCAATTTTTCATTGTCTAAGGTGACTTTTAAAAATATAATCTTAGATATTAAGGGGATATTTCCCCTTTACCCCCCACCTGGATCCGCCCTTGCCTGGGAATCAAAGGATTCATGGTTCGAACCTCGGAGTAAAGAAGAAGGTGAAGATGCGATCAAGTCATATACCGGTTTGCAATGCGAAGTATTTGGCGCTATTCCTAAGCACTACTTTGTACCAGTACTTGGCGATAATTTATTTTATAATTTAATTTACGTATGAAGTGGAAATAATAGCATCCTTTATCGATTTGGAACTTGTATTGTATCCCACAACTGCACAAATAGTTATTTTTTAAGTTTTAGCATGCGTTTTCTGAATTTGAAACTGCATCCCTTGTAGAAAAATCACTGCAAACTAGATTTGTTTGTGACTAGTTTGGGGTTCATGAATTCTCGCCAAATCATCTCCACCTTTTTCTTTACTCCGTGGGTTCGAACCTGTTCGACCAAATTACTATAATGTCGTTCAGTACATCCACAAAAATTAACGGCGTGTATATGGGCCGATAAATCTGATCGGGGTCCAAAGTCCCGACGTCTATTACAACGCTTCCTGGTTTTTCCTTTGAGATAGGCCCCGAACCGTCGTCAATAGCCCACTGTGCAGCTCTAGTGCGACGTTGATTAAAAAAACCATCGTCAAAACTCTTGTGACGTCTTTAAAAAAACTGATACATATACAACTTTTCCATTTCTTAGCATAATCTTAACCGTGCTTCTTTCGGTGAGCAAACACGTCTTGGTCTTGTTTACATTTTTGCTCACACTCAATCGTGGTTTCCTGTTTTTATTAATAACTTTATATTCACTTACTTAAAAAACATTTTGTTTGAAAAATAAAAATCTTTTTAAATGGCTGGAGAAACAGTTACTGAGGAATCCGGGTAAGCTTGTATTTCACTAGTTTCTTAAATGATGCAACATTGTACCAAATTTTGATAATTTGAGCATAATTCTTAGAAATATATTTGTATTCAATTGAAATATTATTTTTTTTAATTGAGTAATATTAAATTAGGTTTTTATTTTATTTTAACCTCTGAAACGACAATTTGCTTCAAATATATACTTGTTAACAATAGAAAAGGCATGCAATGAAATTTCCACTTCGAAAGATGAACTGATTATTTTTAGGGATGGGACGAATATTCGGTTGTTATTCAACCCATATACCAAACATTCGGTTGGGTCGAATACTTTTTATATTCGACTAATCAGCAGGCGAATAGCTGTGGTACCTAGATATCAAAAATATGATTTGAAAGAAAAAAATTCGAATTTGAAAAATTGTTTGCTTGTAAATAGTAAAGAAAATCTAGCTGAATTAATATAATTTTATGGGAAATGTACTATTTTTTAATCACCTTACAATCAGAAATTTAAATTAAATATATCTTCAAAATGTTACAAAACCTATTGCAATATACGGTTGCTCTTGGCGACATTTCTGACACATTCTTTGGTTGCCAATCACAGAACATTTCTTTCCTACATTGGCATTTGGCAAAAAATCAAGGCAATCGCAAAACACAGATTAATTTCGGAAAAGTGGCCAATTTGATATTGGAAAACATTTCAATTAAAAGATTTTTACAGAAAAAAAGGTTTTGTATATTTTAGGTTCAAGTTTATTTTACTATACACTTTTAGGCATGACGATGTGAGAAACAGAGCGAAAGAGGTGTAAACAGTCCAGTAATAAATATAATTCTTGCTCATGTGCACTGGCTGGCCGTCGAAATTAGCATTAAAGATCTTCATAATTTAGAATGGCCGAAGCATTGCCACGACCGACCAACTAGGCTACGAAAACGACAAAAAACGGGACTGTCACGCATTACATATTTAACTATTCAATATGTTATTTGGAAATGTTTTGGTATATTTTAAACAAGGTATGGGTAAAAAATATTTTAATTTATTTAAATGAATTGATACTGAATTAAAGTAATTTATAAATACATTTTAATTCATTAACAAATTATATTAGATAACATTTATTGTATAACATTTATTTATATACAAATAATGGAAGACAGTGAGAATATTTTTTTTTCTTAAATTATCTTCTCCAATACTAAATAGTTTCGTCACTATAATGGTTGTCACCGAATAAGTTATCAAATAAAGACACATAGACAATTAATTTATAAGAATTTTTTTAAATTTATTTTTCTAAGAATATAAAATTCTTCTATATACCATATTGAGTTGTTAGATCTGTTTTCGAACAACTTGTAAACAAAGCAAAATAAAACTGATAATTGGTTTTAAAATAATATTTAACTCTACTTTCTTTTACAGCCCTTTAACCCTTTGCACTCTGATGTCGCTTGTCAGGCACCTACATAACGACCAGTTCTTTTGTTCTTTAAAATAAACAAGAACAGCATGATCTTATGTTTAGAACATCAATATATTTTTTAGGGATAAAACGGATATCCGGTAACAATCCGGTATCCGGCCTATCCTGCTGATTTTTAACTATCCGATATCCGGAAGTAAAGTGCCGGATATCCGGATAAATAAAACATCGAAGATTTTTTTTTGTGGCGATCAATTATCTTTACTCTTGCTTTAAGTATTTTTCTAAAAATTCTATCAATGTTCAGGTGGGTAAGGAGTGTGTTTCAGACCCAGACGCGGTGATTCAGAGAGAATAGATAGCAAGGAAGATATGCTGCAGACATTTGGAAAACGCCACTATAATGGAGTATTTTCGAGTTTGAACAATTCACATAGGCGGTGATGTATAGTGCATATTTACATCTCTGTTCGTTGTATATTAGAAATTGTTTTATTCTCCAGTCAAAAAGTTAGTTTTAGCATTTAAATATGCCGCAATTTAGATCAACAATTTGGAAATATTTCAAAATTACATTTTCAAACGCATTGTACAGTACAGATCTGGCCGTTTCAAAATCTGTATAAATAATGAACAGTTTATTAACCTTTAGAAAGAGGGGGACCGATATATAGGCCACCTCTGTTGGCTCCTTAAAAGACGGGAATGGTCGAAATATTGGCCGGCCAGTTCAACCCCCCCCCCCCCCCCCCTTTCCAATTTCTTGTTCACCTCGTGAGGTGCAGAAGAACCATTAGTGTCAATCTCTCGACCCAACCCACCTTTCTTCTGGAGCGTTGAATAGAGAGCTTACAGTTCAACTAACTTCAGTAAAATCTATCCAATTCCCCATGTCTTTTTTGTTTGTTTTCTGAAACTAACCTACCCTTGAACATTTGAATCTGAGATACTGGCTGCTAGTTATACATGCGTTATTTGTTTTGAATAAAAATTTCTAAAAGAAAAAGAGGTCTTACACCATATGAAATTCAAAAGCTGTTAGCGGAACTGGAAGATGAAGACTTTGATGATACAGACTCAGAATGCGAAATTGAGAATGAAGAAGATGATGATGAAGAAGAAGATGACTTAAATATATCTCTTAATGTGCAACCTGTGATGGAATCTGATGATTCCCCAGAGACAGAAGCAGATGATGAAATAGCCTGGATGGAACCCAGTGGAACCGATTCGGCAAAGGTTTTTTCATTTACAGGAACCAACAATTTAAATGGAAATGCTGCAGTTGCTGTAAAGGAAATTGACTTTTTTGAAGCAGTTTTTTCAAAATCTGTTTTATTAAAACTTACTGAAGAAACAAACAAATACGGTAAACGTATGATAAACTCTAGAGCGACGCCTACTTCAAAAAAACATTGCCTGGATTGGAAGGAAACAAATGAAGATGAAATGAAGAAGTTTCTCTCATTAATTCTTTTGATGGGACATGTGGAAAAGGACTGTGTCAAAGAATATTGGTCAACAGATCCCATGTTGGAAACTCCATTCTTTCGTTCCGCAATGCCCCGTGATAGATTTGTACTTTTATTGCGATATCTACATTTCGAGGATAATGAGAATCCCTCGGACAGAACCGCAACAGATTATGATAGATTATGGAAAATTAGATTCATATTCGAGGAGTTAAATAAGTCTTTTAAAGATAATTATGACCCATCGGAGGACATTGCAGTCGATGAAGTGATTGTTTCTTTCAAAGGGTGTGTAATTTTTCGACAATACATTCCAAAAAAACGGAAAAGATTTGGTATTAAAAATTATAAACTTGTCGACAATAACTTGCAAGTGTACTTTGGGAAGGACAAGCAAACTAAACAGAAAAAAAATCTTCTGTTCACGTGACAGTGACAAATCTAGTTGAATGTGTGAAAGGTAATGGCCATAAATTGTTTATGGACAATTTTTTCTCGTCCCCAGCTTTGTTTTTAGAACTTTATAAAAATTATAAAATAAATAGCTGTGGTACCATTAGAAAAAAACCGAAAAGATTATCTGCAGTTGGTTTCTAAAAAAGGCGATCTAATTGAAAAATTTGGTAAAGGAATGACAGCTATGTGCTGGAAGGACAAAAGGGAGGTACACATGCTGTTCCAGAGAAAGTGACTTCTACTGTGAAACAGGATGTTTGCGAAAAGCCTGCTCTGATTTCGAGCTACAGCAAATGCATGGGATTTGTGGACATGAGCGACCGCATGGCCAACAGTTACACATTCGGGGGCAAGACCTTAAAATGGACGAAAAAACTGTTTTTTCATTTATTGGACTTATCTGTGTTAAACTCATTCATTTTGTTCAAAATGAAAAATGACTCATAAAAGTTTTTGACAAAGTCTAATTCGGCAGTTGGTGGGAATTGACGATGCAAATACCCCGAATATATCCAGCCCACAACAACATAGGATATCGAATCTTGTACGACTGTAAGACAAACATCACTGGTCCCTGATAATTCGGGATTTTTTTTTGCGTGCGTAAATTCCCTGCGTAACCAATGGAAGTCTGAGCAGCCCCACTTCATCAAATGGAGCCACCCTTTACCAGAAGGGGGAATGCAATATCACCCGAAGGTCCCGGCCTGTAGGGTACTTGTTGAAAAAATCTTCCCGTCGGGAAAAGGTTAAAGAACTGTTAAGGTATACGTACACACTTGAACATTTATTTTTTAAATTATAAATTTAAAACTCTAGTTTTTCATGTATGAAAGCACTTTAAAAATCATGATGCATTATAAAAAAAAACCTGAATTAAGTCAATTGCTAATTATCATGATTTTTTAAACAGGATTATGCAAATTGCAATTTATCTAGAAGCATAATTTTTGTTGGAATTACTTGAAGTATCTTTCTTAAAGTTATGACCCTTCAAAAATTTTATAGCATTCAAAGTTTTTTTTTATATATATATTTTTTTTACCTCGAGAATCCTTAAAAAACCCACTTTTTTCGAATTTTTAACTTTAAAATTCTATTTTTTTTTTTTAACAAATCGTTATGGTGGAGGGTCATAACATCTCACAGCTAATATAAAGTTGAATTAAAAAATTAATTTCTCAAAAGTTTAAGCACACTTGAGTTTTCATGTTTGGAATGAAAGGGCATATGGTAAAAATACAATTATTCAGAAATTGTTTAAAGTGACGTTTATTCAATCTTGGTATCACAAAGATATGAAATTGGGGAGTATTATAGAATAAAAAAATATTTTGTAATTTTTGATCGATTTCTGTTTTTTTTAGTGTTTATGAGAAGATATTCTCATAAAAAACAAACTGCCGAATATCCGTAAAAATCCAGTTCCGATATCCGGTTTGTAATGTGTGCCGGATATCCGGTATCTGGCAAAACCACTATCCGGTTCATCCCTACTTTTTTTCAACTTGTTCTCTTGCATATACAAAACAGATTAGGATTTTTTTTCCCCTTATGAGTATAAAAAAAATCTGTGGAAAAGAACCTAAAGAGGAATAACTGTCCCATAGAAAGAACACAAATCACAAAGTGTTCTTAGAGTGCAAAGGGTTAAATTTCTTACTGACAAAATCAACAAGTGCAGATCCAGAGGAGGGGATAAATAATAATCCCCCCCCCCCCCCCCCTCGTGATATTTTTTATATAAATATTCTCTTCAAAGTTTAATAACATATCACTATATACATTTCTTATCTTTCTGTAAAACCTTCCTTCAAAACTCCCCCTCTCTAACATCTCTAAAAAATTGTATTTTATTTAATCAGTTCTCAAATGTTTCATTATATAAGCTTCAGATATTCTTTTCAAATTTTTAATTCTGTTAATCTATTTAAAATGGATATTTAATTTCTTAATTAATATATTTTTTTCTCTTAAGAGCTGCTGCTCCACTGTCAAAAAAAGCTTTGAAAAAACTGGCCAAAGATGAAGAGAAAGCACAAAAGAAGAAATCCAAACAAGGAGATACAGTGAGTAGTTTTCAATGTTGCTATTGTTAAATAAAACATCTAAAATACAAATATTTATTATCATTATCTCTATATCAAATATTCAATACTTAATAACTGTTCTAGTAAATTATACTCGCCTTACATGACTTGTACTGCATGTAAAATACTTATAGTACTCCATGTACAATACTTATATATGTACAGGTACATACCATTTACATTCTTGTCGCCCGACCAAGTGTGTAAATGGTATCATACTGGGCCTATAGTGTGGGTCCGGGTCCAAATCTGGGCTAAGACATTACGTAAATAAAGTTACATTGAATAATTTTTCAAATTTATGCATTTTTAAGAATATGGACTTTTTTAATATTTAGAAGTAAAATAAATTATTTTTAATGTTCACAAGATATGATTCTACTAAATGTAGTTGATAAAAAAAATTCACATATTCTAGTATATTCACATGGGATTTACCAATAGGCATTTTGAAAAACAGAAATGGGTTTAATAAGCAAAAACTATTTTATATTGGTTATATAGAGATTTCATTTTCCATGATAATATTATTATTAATTTAATAGGTATTTCCACGCCAAATCTAAGCAGTCAATGACCTATCAGTTTGAGTAATAGACTCATAATCAGAGGGTTGTGGTTTCGAATCTTGATTCCAATAGTGCAACAAGCTCATAATTGAAGGATTGTCAGTTTCGTTCATCATCATCCACTAAAAACCTCTGCCATGTATAAGGAACATGAAAGTTAAAAGTTTTTATGAAACATTTAACAGGTGTGGGGTGCCAAATGAGGTGTTGTCCTCATTATCTGACAATGGTTCAAAACAAGGCAGAGTTTCCAGGTCTTTCCTTTTTGATATATTCTGAACTGTCGCCAATAACCCATTGTGTAACCCAAGTACAACGTTAATTCAACCAACAAGACATTATTATGAAGTATTGAATGCAGTTTTCATTAGGATGACTTTCCATCATTTAAATATCATTTTTCCTATGAATAAAAAAAATTCACACTTGCTTCATCATTGCTTATGAGACTTTTCTAACGTTAGGAGTCAAAGCCTGAAGAAGAGGACTACTCCAAAGATTTCTATGGGAAACTGCCTTTGATCCAATCTCGTGTGAAGGTATCAAGGAAGCTTGTGCTAGTCAAGTCATTAGAAAATGACCTCGGAGAAGAGAAAGTCTGGGTCAGAGGAAGACTCCATACCAGTCGGGCCAAAGGTGACTTCATTTATTTAAACTGTACAGTTTCACTTTATATTAAACCATTTAGTTGATTTGTAAAAGATTAAAAATAAATTACAGACATCTTAATAACTAGCCAATATCAAAGGTTTCTTTTAGTGCTTTCATTGTCTAGGAAAGCTTGTTCAAGTCGTATGCAAAAACAACTTTGTCCCTATGTTATCTTTGAATGCCCTTAAAAATCTGAATAGGTTTATTTATATTATTACTATAATTGGTGGTGTTAGAGGTCCCATCTCTTTTTGAATTTATTCTCTTGGAATGACTGTAGCATTTATAATGAAATTTATGGGCAATAGAGAAATGAGGAACATTGCATACACACTTTTGCTTTAGGCATCTAATAGAGTATGAATTTCTTCGTATTTCTCCTGATTGTTAATTGACATATGATAGTCACTAAAAGAAGAAATTGCTGAACCCCAAAAGACTTATGACTCGAATGCAGCATTTCCGATAATTCAAAATCTTTAGCTGATATATATTCCTAATTAAAAAAATTATACTCTCTTGTTTTCTGCAAAAAGTCTTATGATGTCTGGTTCCAATACTTGAAACTCTTAAACATATTAATACATCCAGTTGGCTATTAAATTTGGCTAATAATTTAAATATGTTGCATATTGTGGTTGACTGTGCAAGAGGTCTTATGTAAAAAATTCCTTTATTATTATTATTGCTATATGTAGCAATTTGTGGTTTCCACCATGCACCAAAATCACTAATATCATCAGCTAATCCAATAAGAAGATACAACAAATTTCAAAAAGGTTCTACCATAGAATTCTCATAAGGAACCAATTCCTTTTGCTCTCCTGGAAAGCGCTAGGGTTACGACCTTTTGTTCTGTCAACGATGATATGTATTGCACCAAACAGAAGGTAATTAACTGTAGCATGCATGAGTTACTCTATTATTTTTTGTCTGATATTTTGAAAAATTAAAGTAGATTAATATTTATTTGAAATCAGTTATTGTAAATCTTTTTTATTCTTGGATTGTAGAAGTGTTTAATGAATATTATTCCCTTATATTATGCAGCTGTTTTATTGTAAATTATGTTTCAGGGAAACAATGCTTTTTTGTACTTCGTCAAAGGCAGTTCACAATACAATGCCTCCTTTCTGTATCTGAAACAACTAGTAAACAAATGATAAAGTTTGTTGCAAGGTATGAGTTTTTATTTAACCTTTTCTCTTTTCACATTTCAAATTGTTTATTATAATGGAGATTCTAAATAAATAATTCTCCCTCTTCATTACAAAATTATATATTTGCTCTTTCATTCATAAATTTGGTACATGGCTTTCGCAAATAAAAAATCCAAATTTTACCCCGGATGCACCTGTAGTTTTTATCATTATTCATTATCATTTTCTATTCAAATAACACATTATTTTTTCATAGTCATTTATTTTTCTTGTATTAAAAATCTAATATTCTTAATGCATGCAAAAAAAAAAATGCTTTTATGTGAATGATCTGTTATAGGCATCCTCACACATTTTTGTTTAGTTATATTGATAAAACTTCATATGTGCTGTATTTTTTTTAACTTATATGAAACTTGAATAGAGTGTGTTATCAAATCGTACATGTTAAATTTACTGATATGGGATTTTTCTTTTAAGAAATACACAAAGAAAAAAAATCATTTGATATCATATATTTTCTTTTCCCAATTATACAAAATATAACAGAATTTTGTTCAGCAAAAAATTCTTGGTGAATGTATCAAATATAAGAAATATTTTGTATTAAAAATATAATTTTGGAAGAAAAATAACTAATGTGGATTTGAAGTTTTTGATCACATTAGAGTAGGGCTCATATTCAATACTGTGACTTAAAAAAAAATCAATGTAATTTTAACCACCATTTACGGTCTATTTATTTCACTCACTTATTAAATGCGATAATTTTTTGTATTTATCATTAGTATATCTAAAGAATCTATTATTGATGTCGAAGGCTTCATTCGGGCATCGCCTCAAAAAATTGAAAGCTGCTCCCAGCAAAATGTAGAAATGCATATTACAAAGGTAACTTCTGTCATGAATTAAAAAAATTATTTATAATTTTTCAACATATTTTTTTTAATGTAATGTTTCGATATATTTATAGGATTGATCAAATTCGTGAAAAATTGTAATATTTTGTTTTCTCTTCATTTTTAAAGGTGTTTGTTGTAAGTTCAGCTGAGCCAAGACTTCCTCTGCAGATTGAAGACGCATCTAGACCAGAAAATGAAAACGTAGGTTACACTTTTATATTATATACATGAGGGACACATCGTCCACAACATTTGTGGTCGGCCCCACGATTCTTATTTATTATTAAACAGCTGTTTCATTCATCCATTTTATTAGGACCCAGAAGGTTTGAATATCCATGTCAATCAAGATACTCGTTTGGACAACAGGGTAATTGATTTGAGAACTTCTGCAAATCAAGCCATATATTCTTTGCAAGGAGGAGTGTGCACGCTCTTCAGAGAGTACTTAACTAAAAATGGATTTAAGGAAATTCATACTCCCAAAATAATTTCAGGTAGTGTATTAAAGCACTTAACAATACTTTAGTTACTACATATGTAAATAATTGTAGTGTCATTGGAATATATCATTAAAATATGTAAGACATTTTCATTGTAAATAAGTATATTAAATATTTTTAAACATTTATAAAATTTATAAGCGTTACACTAGTTACTGTTCTCCCATGATGAGATAAGCTCTCGCCAGAATTCTGTTGACTGTCGGCTGCTATGGCAACTGGTGGATTGGAACAGGAATAATTCCATTTGGCGGATTGAAGAAATCATTCTTCGCATTTTCGCCGTTTCTGATTAACTGCGATATTTTGAATTCTTCTTATATAATTGTCATTTAAATATGTTTTTGATTTCGGTATTTCGATTTCGTTTGTGTGATTTTGCAACAGATAATTTTAGCAATTTCTTGTGAAGATCTTTGTAAAACGGAATGTACTTTTAACAAAGGAAAGATCCTGCATTCTCAAGTTAGAGAAATTATTTAGAATGTTGTCAGCTTTTGTTCCGTTGAAGCATTCGCAAAATCTCTGAACATTACGACGACTTTACAAAAATAATTATAAATATTCTAATAGGATATGCGAATAAAATGGTTACCCATTGTCCCCAATAAAATCAAACTTCCAACATTAATTTTACACTCCGCGATGAGTCAGTCACCGATAACGCTATCCTATGGTGTTTTTTTTTTGGTGAAGTGAAGGCCGATTCTTTTATTCAATCTTTTTGCTGTCTATAAGTCTTATTGATGTGTTGACATTTTTGAATATTGAAATGGCAAATGCTTATGTAATCTATTTTCAATTTTAAAATTTTCTTCAAAAGTTGAGGCTTGTTGAAATTTTTTTTTAATTGTCACAAAAGTTTTAAGCAACTTGATCTATAAAATTTGATATTCAGGCACTTATACATAGCTTTCCTTTAATACTGCTAGATGCTGAGAGTGCTAGATACTGAGGATAATAGAATATTAATTGTCTAAAATTATTAAATTTTATGTAATTATGCAAATAAAATATATATATCCCCCCCCCCTTTAGATTTTTAACAACCTGTTATAATTTTAGATAAAATATGTTATTATTTTTGTAGGAGGACACACAAACGCTTGCTTGTGTCTAAAATGTTTCATTAACATCTCCTGATCTTTAGTAACTTTTTTAGATTTTGGTAATCTTTAAAAAAGTTGTCTAAGCTTCTAAGAAAGAGACAAGAATTAGCTTCAATTTATTTAATATACAATTTCATAACTACACTTTGTAGCTCTTATAATTTTTTTCAGCAAGAATGATGTTATTTCATACTAAAATTAATTTGCTTTCAGTTTGTTAGAATAAAATATAAACAGAGTAAAACAGTGGGTTTAAAAACATTGTTACGTTATTAAAAATATTAAATCCCAAATGAAATTTTACAAAAAGAAACCATTGTGTTTTCATCAATTACCGCTGACTTTTGTTTTAAAACAGTAATGTACTCTTATTTTATACAAAGAAATACTATTTAAAACTGAAAACAACATTTCTTAAACAATATTTTCCCTTTTACCATACTACCGTTGTGAGTTTATTTGTAAGTTGATTAAAGTAAGAATAAACTTGCCAAAATAGCATCCATCCCAACATCATTTACCCGAATCCCCTACTTCATTTTGAACTTTCATTTGAACAGCCAGAAATATATCACAAAATTGTAAATATTTAATTTAGTTAAATCTTCAAGATAAAATCAGCTTAAAATTAAATATTTTTCAATTAAAAAAATGCTTTTTTTTAGCCGCCAGTGAGGGAGGAGCTAATGTTTTCGAAGTTAAATACTGTGAAGGGCTAGCCTACCTTGCACAGTCTCCTCAATTCTACAAACAAATGGCCATTGCTGCTGACTTTGACAGAGTTTATACGATTGGTTCTGGTAAGTCGAAAGAAATTGCATTAAACAACCCCTGTGTTCTGTCGCACTTCCTAGATAATATGTTTGCTTTAACATTTTCGTTGCAGTTTTCCGTGCCGAAAACTCCAATACACATCGTCACTTATGCGAGTTTGTCGGTTTGGATTTAGAGATGGCCTTTGATTACCATTACCATGAAGTGGTGGATGTCATCGGAGAAATGTTTGTTGAAATGTTCAAAGGCTTGAGAGACAGGTAATTTAACAATATACACCAATGTAAAACATTAATTACCTCAATATCAAAAATATTTATTTAAAAAAAAATTATTATTCCAGATATGCTGATGAAATCAATGCTATTAATAAACAATATCCTGCCGAACCATTCAAGTTCTTAGAACCGAGGTACATTTAATCCTTTCATTTTAGAAATTTTGTATACATGTAATTACAATCTTGTGAAAAAACTCACTAAGTGCATTTTTTTCTATTTTTTTAAAGTAGCCAGAGTAATTTTGCTAAAGAATTCTGTTGCTAGATAAATTCAGTAATAGAGGTGGAACAAAAATGAAACGCTGTTAAAGATTTTGGTGATCACAAACTTCTATTAACTTACTTAAGAATAGAAAAGCCTTAAAATATCTCAAAACAGCAGACTTTGTAATTTTCTCAAACAAGCCCATGATATTAAGCTTTCTCAATTGGGCAGATTAGCTGACAAGTGTACAAGTCCAGAAATAAGAGTGTTTAAATGTGCAACTTGCCTTGACCGTAATGTTAAATGAAATGACATTCAGTTCATTATTGCGTAAAACCTAATAATGGAAAAATGGTGTTAGTTCATTTTCAGATTTTCATGATGTATAATACCACTCGGCAGCCAGCTTTCCCGATTACTGGTAGTAAAACAGCGTGAAATACACATTTATGTAGTATAATTAAAATTTCTAACAAAAATAAAGTTTTAATTCGTTACTAGGAGGCTGCGCTAACACTCCGCCAATCCCCGGGGGATTGTTACGCAATCATCATTGGTTTGCTCCGCAAACCACTTCTCGCTTCGCTCGCTAAAAGGTAGGATACAATAACAATGTGTCCTAGTAACAATACTTTTTTTAATCATATTACCAAAAACTTTAAATGTTGAAACTAAATTTAAATTATAATTCATCTTGGCTTCAATAAATTTTTTCGCCATGTAAATCAATATAAAATCATTTAATTTCTTTTAAACTACAAATGAAAACAATGGAACCACTGGCAAGCCATTATTTATTATTTTATTTCTACCATTATTTATTATTTTCCACGTTATTTTCACACCTTTCCTGCGTTTTAGTTTAATTTTTAACATTATTGGTAGTTTGTTTTGGCATAATTGACGTTAAGCTTACCATACTCTTGCCTACCAGAAGTGTGTATGTTACCAAGTTAATACGTCATAAAAATCTAGTTTTCAAAATTGCCAACAGGTGGCGCCACGTCAATGTTCCGCTCATGTAAAGTTTAGAAAAGCGTTTATCAAAACTTCTATTTTTAATGTAATAGGGTTTATATTCTTCCTAATTTAAGCTCACATCAACAAAATAATTATTTACTAATGAATTGAAGGGGCTAATTGTCAAAATGGCTTACATAAAGGCAAAATAAAAAGACGGGCACAACAGAATTTCGTAAACAAACTAACTGTTGCCACTCTGCTTACAGAAAAACAGCGTTTTTCAATCACCGCGTAAGAGAAATATATATAAAGATTCTTCACATAATTGTTTTTCTTGAATTAAATAAGTATTTAGAGATATAAAGTTAAATGAATAAGAATATTTTTTTGGACTTAAATGACTAATTATACATGGATTTATAAAATAAATATTGTTTTGCATATTTATTGCTCTTTACACAGTGTCTTTGTTTACTTCCACAATTTCTGGAGGGATAAATATCTTGTTATTTAAAATGATCACTAATTTTTATTCTTGCCAATTCATTAGCTATAGTGCTAATGTATTTTCTTGTTTTATAAAATATTTTCCAAAAAATTATTTATACAAATTGTAAACAGTAATCAATTATATTTTTCTACTATTGACTTCTATTTTCAAAAAATAATAATTATCTCTCTTCTATTTGAGTGATGTTCTTCCTCGTTGAAGATTGCATACTAAAAATATACTAATTTTCACTATATTTATTGTCTTGATCTGTATATCAGTTCAAATTTATATTTTTAATTATTTTCTTTAAAAATTTCATTTATATGGTTAATATTAGGTGAAAAAAAATCTTATAAGATTTTTCTTACTAAATATTGCATAAAACATATAAAATGACTTTAAAATGGTTGTGTTGCATAAATATATCCAATACACTCTAATTCAATCGTTACATAAGGACACATTTTTAGTAATTACATTAAATAATATATTTTAGCCTACGTCTCGACTACTCTCAAGGACTTGCTTTACTTAGAGAAGCTGGAGTTGAAGTAGGGGATGAAGATGATTTAAGCACACCTGATGAAAAGTTGTTGGGGAAAATAGTCAAAGCCAAAGTAAGAAAATAATGACTAGTTGAAAGCTTCTCTTAAATTCGAATTATATATATGAGTTACTGTACCTAAATGCTGTCACATTAGCCTAAATATTAAATTCAAGGCGATATTTTGATTATAGTGCATGCTTAATTAAATTTTTATTGAGTAGAAATGTATAGTTTTGCATTTGACAGTTTAAGACATTTCAAGTCTTCCTTTTAAGCTTTCAAGTACGGCCACATGCTAAAACTTTCGCCATGCATAAACTATGTACAGTCATGTTGACTATTTTGTTTTTAGAAATGTCTTCCATTATACAATCTATACTATTATGCTTTTTAAAAACATGAAAGTTAAAAAAAAAATTAATTTAAACTGAACTTCATTAAAACAATTATCACATATCATCCCTGCATACAATTGTAGAACTGATGATATATTTAACCTAGTGTGGAGCAAAGTGCTATAACTGGTAAAATAGCTATAACTTTTTGTTTTATTTCAAAAGGTATACAAGTTGGTTATTACTAAATGTTTCATTTCTCTATGTAGTTGACTGATTTCAATACACAAATATTTCTTAAATTATATTTTTATTTATGTACAGATTTAATTTATCATTATCTGTAATCGCATTTCTTTTAAATAGTACGATACTGACTTCTACATCCTTGACAAATTTCCACTAAAGGTTCGACCTTTTTACACCATGCCAGATCCCCATAACCCTGTAAGTAATATTTTTATAATATTTGAACTATCTGATTGTAGATTTAATTGTGTATATGAGATTCCATTTAAATAATTTCAATCATTTTATAATTGACTTTATGCTTTCATTTATATAAATCATTATTCAAAATTATTTAACTTCAAGTAAGTCAGCTTATTTCGTTACCTATTGATAAGTATATAAAGTAGTGTATGCATTAGAAAAACAGGAATCTTGCAAATTTATAAAAGTGCATCATTGATATTCTGATTTAGTTAAATGAGAACAAGTTTTTAAGAGCATGGCTTGTATGGTTTTTAAGAAGCTTTATAAATAAAAATGAAGTGTGTTACTAGTTTGTTTGTTTGAAGTGATAGGCTTGTTGCTGTGAAAAGCTAACATCGGACTTGTGCAAATATTTAAAGTAGTTGTTTAAGAATGGATTAAGTTATCTAAATAGCCTAGGAGTCCACTTTTTGCTGAGGAATTTTTTTGAAGCACTTACTTTTATCTGGTAAAACCAAGCTTCTCAAGGTACAGAATGGTACATGACCATTATAATTCTAAAATTCAGATGTAAAATTACAGCACATTAGAATTATATTAATTTTAAAATCCTCTTATGTAATTGCTAAACAGGCCTATAACCTTCTCTTCATAATAATAACTGACTATGCACTACTGAATCTATAATTTCATAAGAAAAAATTTCATATATAGACACATTAAATTTTTTTTTAATGAGTAAAATCAACTGAAATTGTTGTTTTTTCAATTCTAACAAAGCCATCATATTTTAGAGTGTAAGTTAGTTTATATGGTCTGTCTAATTCCAAAAAGTTAAAATAAATTGAACAATTCAAACACAATTGATTTCTATATGCATACATTTGTCGACAGCTTTCAATTTAATATCGCAGATCACCGATTGGGTTTCGTTTTAGATTCAATAGGTAAATGTTGATATTCGGAAATACACATCATTATCATTTCATCATATAAATTATGCTAAGCAGTTTGAGTTTATATTTGTAAAATTGCTCTACTTTATTTTTTGAGTTTTTGTTTACAGAAACTATCAAACTCTTATGACATGTTCATGAGAGGAGAAGAAATTATTTCTGGCAGCCAACGTATTCACGACTCCGAGTTGCTTCTCTCTAAAGCTAAAGAGCATCAAATAGGTATGTTTAACTTATTCCTTAGTAGAAAATTAAGCCATTTGAAAATTTTAATTATGTAAACTATTAAGTTAATTTTTTATATATATACTTATTGTGGGATTATGAGACAGTAAAGATAGGCTCTGAAGATATAAATACACGTTTATTTGCCTAAAACGCAGCCAGGCTATTATCTTAGAGGATCGCAATCCGACCTATCTCCTCCGCTGCCTCATCTAATCTGAATACATCCCGCCAGCGACACGCTAGGTGTCGTTGGTAGACTTGCGTTTAGCCTCGCCATCTGGTGGTGACTTCCGATACTACATTATTAATATATTTGAGAATAAATTATAAATTAACATAAATGAGCTATAGCAAACTTTGTAATTGGACCATAATTGAATCGGAATTTGTAAAAAGGGACTGTAGCATAGACTTAATATAAAACACATCCCCTTTTTACAAATACAGATTCAATTTATATTGTAACTAGCATTCAAACATATTTTTTTATGTTTGATTGGTTTTATTTAAAAAAATCCTATATCATTTCAGTAAATTTTCATTAAAATTTAGTTTTGAAATATTTTTATTAATTTAGTTTCAAGATAAACCCCTTCAAACACCATTACTGTAGTAGCAATAATAAATCTAGGTGTAAAGAATGCACTGTGTATTTCCACCAGCTACTTATTAATTACACTAATGATTCTTCAATTATAGAACACTTCCTAGTTCTATAAAGTATAAAGTGGGAGAATACAAGTTGTTTGTCAAATTTCTCTTAACGTTGATGACAAAAAGTGTTCATGGTCCTGATAGTATTTTAAAGAGTATTTCTCAGTAATACTATTACTTCGATGAGAAATATTGTTCTTTTCCCTGTCTTACATGTTCAACATAAATTTATCTCTGCTTGAACACAGCGTATCAACATTATGTCATCTATTTATATTTTGTGATGTTAAGAATTATTATACTTATTTTAAATGAGAAAAAATATAACTTCAATTTATATTTGGAAATATAGGCTTGATGCTTAGTAGGCAGTGTTGGGGACACCGATAATAATAAGATATTTCTAATAAATGTAGTGTTTATTTCCTTTTTTTTTTAGCAGTTTCGTGTTAAAATTAGGCAGGCTAGCCACACACTACAAACAAAGACATTGCAACTGTTTGAAAAAAAAGAGGAAAAAACAAGCAAATAAAAAATCTCATACCAACTGATACTGATTATTTAACTATATCCAAGTCAGGGCTGGCAGGTCTCAGATTTCACAATCTCCAAAATGAAGTTTAAAAAAATCTCCAAATGTGTTAGCATGTGAGCGAGTGACTGGATACTATTTGAGATTTCTAGTTGCATGCAAATAAATAGTTCAGTTGCATGTCTAATAGTTGCCAGTACGCGCTAGCCTTGGAAGATAATGAGGAATTACATACTTTCATTTGACAGTTTTTGTTTATTTAGTTTAATAATCTTTTTCAAATTATATAACCTATAAAGTATTTTTAGCTGGGATGTCAAAATAAGTATCCTCTAATTCGTGATTTTTTATTATAGTCTTATTTTTTTCTGTAAACAAATCAATTGAAAATTAAAACATTTATACATTTTAGATGTATCAAAAATCCAGAGTTATATTGATGCCTTCAAATATGGAGCTCCACCTCATGCTGGTGGCGGCATTGGTAAGTTGACAATCATTTCAAATCAGAATATTTTAAACTTGTTTTAATATATGTTTTACTTTTAAAAAAATATATATATTTTAAATTATTTCAATATTCACAACAAAAGCATGGCTTTAACTTAAGTTTGATTAATGTCCAATAATGATTGCTTTCTTAGTTCATATCAATTTAAAGTTTTTAGAAGAAGAAAATATATTGGACATTTCTAACAAACATTTTTGAAATTATTTTGGTAAAGTACTGTGCAATTTTGAAAATTGGCAAAGTTTCATGGAATAGCAGTTGCTCCATTTTTCCAGCATAGCAACCATAAAAAAAAGATTACATCTCAACAGAAGAGCCGAGTAAATCCTAAACTTTTAATTGTATTAAATGCTATTTCTTTTCGTTATTAGTGCGCACTGTTGTTTATTTTTACTTAAAATGTGTAGTACACTGAAACCTGTTTTTGTGTGGTATATGAAAATTTCAATCAAATTGGAACATAATTGATTATATGGCAATGATTATATACAAGCGTCTAGTGAAACAACAGTCGTCGCAAAAACTGATCACCGACTACGTGGTAACTGAAAAAAAGTCAACTCTAAACGAGTGTGAGGTAGTATCTTCAAATGACGAAAGCGATTTTGAACCAAGTTCGCGTATTGTCAGACTACGAAGGATAATGGTTATACGTTTTGAAAAGTTTTATATGTGTAAAATAAGTACATATGTAAATAAAATATTTAAAAATGTTCGCATATGTATTTTCTAAATCAGATTCCAAAAGGTTCGGCGAGATTCCAAGTAGCTGTCAAGCCTCGTGTCTTGATTTCATTTAAAAAAGTAATTCCTAGTTATTTCGTAAGGTTTAAATTTATTTTCTATGTGAGACTTTTTTTATGCGGTCCCTATCCATGGCATAAAAAAATCTTTTTTAATTGTGTTGTGAAAACTATTTTTTATAGCTACTTGTGAAGTTTTGTGCAAATTTTTTTTATGCGGTCCCTATCCACCGCACAAAAACAGGTTTGAGTGTATTTACAGAACCTTATCATATATTTTAGGTTTGGAACGTGTCACTATGCTGTACTTGGGACTAAACAACATTAGGAAGACATCCATGTTTCCAAGAGACCCAAAGCGCTTGACACCTTAAAATCAAAACTTTGAAAACAGCTTGCTGTGTGTTTTTAGAATTAGAACTTCACTTAATAAAATATTTCCTTTACCTTGTAAAATATCACACATTATAAAATGTTTTGTTCAGCCTGGTGTTAAATCTAACTAAGTTATTTTGTAATCATAAAATTTAATATTTGTTATTATTATTAAAAAAAATATTTTCACAATTGTTAAAGTTTTAGGTGATGATCTGGATTTTTCTAATGTGTAGTATCCAACGTTTCCATAAATGAACTCAATGTTTAGTTTCATAAACATATTTCCCTATGTTACAATATATTTCAAATGTATTGTGTTTGAGTTATAATTTAAAAGTTATCTTTTTTCAAACAAAATAAAAGTTTTCATAAAAGCATGTATTGAAAATGTTCATTTTTATATGAAAGATATAACAATTGTAATATTTTATTGGTCGCTCAAAAGGTTGAGGATAAAGCTTTTTCTTGTTTCTACTGGTATTCCCTGATTTATCTGGTATTTGCACAATTTATCTTTTATCACTTCTTAAATGAGTATCCCAAATGTAAAAGCAGTTATATTAAAAAATTTGAAAATGAGATTTTGGTGTTAATAGGTACTTTATAACTTTAAGATAAAGACTCATCGTACAAAACATTGCATTAAGAATATTAAAATACAAATACAACGTAAAAATACGCAGTTAAAACACATAAAATCCAGACGTTTCGAAAGATACATCTCCATCAACAGAAAGAAAAAGCAGTCTGTGATACAGAATTGAAAGTGTTGCCAAAAAAGATAAACTATCTCAATTGGTTGGAGTTAACTATTGTGTGCCAACAAGCGGAAAAAATTGTTACTGCAAGAGTTGCTTTAACGATCGAATCAATATTGGTAAAAATGTGAAACGTCTCCAGGAAGTCAAGTTCGACTGGTGATTTAGGTTTAAAATTAAATGTAGGTTAGAAAAATTAAATATGTAATTGTGTTCCGATGAGTGCCTGGCGATTGAGAACTTTTTAATTTCTTGTTTGATAGTATGCGCTTGGTGTTCATTGATGCGAAATTTTAATGCTCTTTTTGTTTGATTGATGTACGAAATACCACATTGACATGGGATACTATAGATGCCTCTGTTATTAAGATCGTCAAATGCGTCTTTAAGTTGTATGAAAGTGATTTTATTGATAAGTGAACAAATGGAACGCATGTTAAATATACTAAGAATTTTAGGCAGTAGGAGAAAATTTATGATCTGAGGATAATATGGCAAAACATCCAAACCATTAGGACGTTCGGATAGATTGAAATTATTGTGTAAAACCTGTCGACGACGTTGGATGAAAAACCGCGATCCACGGTAACAGTTCTCGAATATTCTAATTCAGTCTGGAGTAAATCAGATGTAAAGCAAATGTTTAAAGCACGCTTAACCCTTTGAGTACTGAATTATTTGAAGATTTGTATGCCCATGGGACGGATTTGGTGCGGTTCAATTAATCCCATTCTTGACCGACCATACAACAAATTGTGTTGCGATCAACGCCCACTGGCGGGGGTTCAGCAAACATCAACGTCTGCTTCTTAAATTCAGATGACGAGTCAGACTCGTCCACCGTAACTTCGCCCAAGTAAGCAGATGACGAGTATCACTCGTCAAATGTACCCAAAGGGTTAACAAAAATGTAAAAAGCAGCCATTTTTTGTTGTATGAGGTGACAAGACTTAAACTAAGAAGGCAAAGAAACTGAGTTTTCTTTATACGGTGATGAACAAATGGTCATCCTTAGGGGTATCAAAACATCCAAAAAGGGAGAGTATTATTGGATTTAAATTTGACAGTGAATTTGAATTTATGGAATTAAATATAGGGAAAATTCTGTCTATTTCTCCTGTGGAGTTGTTTAATAGAGTGAAAGTATCGTCAATGTGACGGATCCAAAGGGGAAATTGAATATAACGAAAAGCTTTCTCGAAAAAATCTATATATTATTGGATTATTTTCTCAGAAAACTTTTCACTGTAGTTAAATAACTATTTTTCGCGTGAGATTAATTAAAACGACACATTATTTTTAAAAAAAAGTATATTCCCTAATTAAGTGATAAACTTGATATCAGTGGATTTCAAAATTTTCAATTTCCTGGATAAAAGCTCTGAATATTACAAAAAATCTACATTATGAGACAGGTAGTGGCGCCGGAACTTATTTTAAAAGGCATCGAAGAGAAAAAAAAACATTTTTACTATTTGTCATTTAAAAAAAAAAAACACTTTAGATAAAAGCATTCCGGCGCCACTGGAGACAGGGCCTCGTAGTAGGGCAGTCTAAGTTAAAAATAGACAGTCGTGAATTTAACAAATTAGAATTTAAAAAATATATAGTTCAGTTTATTAGGGAAATCTAAATATTTTTTTTATATACTTTATTAATTATTAGGTTTTCTAATTTCCTTAACAGATGTGTTAAACAAAAGTTCAAACTTGCCATGCATGAAGGTTCTCTGTCGCTCACAAATGGCAGTTGTAAATTTTCTGTGGTATTGGGCAGTTCATAATCTTCGAGCATGGATCCTTCATAGTAGAGAAAACATAAAGTTATAAGCCCGCTAACATCAAAGTGAGGACAACATGTATGGCTTCAGATACATGGTTAATTACGTCAATTCATTCATAAATTTTCACTGTTACACATTTCCCAATTCATCAGCCAATCGCGAGTATATTTTAATTCATAATTTTAAAGAGAAGTCACGTGTTTGAGGCCATTCGGTTTGAGATGTTGGTTTCATGGCAGTTGTAAATTTTGCTTAGAATTGGCCTTGGTATATGGGATCGATTTCTATCATTAAAAAATATTTATTAGGTAGGCACAGTAAGAAATGTCCGGGCAAGCATAAAAAGAGGTTGTACAAGTTGTAATAACTCAGCCCCATTTTAATATAGCGACCCAAAATTAAGCGGAAAATCTTGTGAACCACTGTTTCAAGCTGGTCAAGTTTGATTAAGAGAGCGCCGACAGATATGCTATCTCAAGGGCGGATCCAGAGATTATTGTTAGGGGGGGGGGGGGTAATACAGTATATTGTTATCATGAACACCAAATTTGACGCCCTCCCCACACCCCCAATGCCATCCAAGCTACTTGATAATCGAAAGTTTTTCCGTTGCTGGAAAAAACTACATTGAAATTTAACATTTTTGAAATGATTAATTTAACTTCTTTTCATTCCCTTTTCATTAAATTTTCTCTATAGAAATTAAAACAAGCATACTTTGAGTAACTCTGTCTACGGGAGGGAGGGGGGGGGGGGGGAGTATTGGGAAGTTTTAAAGAGTTAAGCAATGCATATATATCCCGATTCGCAACAAAAAATTCTTAGTTTGAAATTTTTCATTGCCTAGGTGACTTTTGAAAATATAATCCTAGATGTTAGGGGGGGGGAGGGGGTAATTTTGCCCTTTACCCCCCACCTGGATCCGCGCTTGTGCTATCTACATAGCACAGTGGCGGCGAATGGATGGTAAAAGTGAGGGGGCCAGTGGCGTAGCCAGGATTGTCCAAAGGGGGGGGTCCATAAATTATTTTTGGTCCGACCAAAACCAAATTCTTTTTTTTTTTAATAACTGATTTGAAATTTTTTTAACTAATAATTTTAATTAAATTTAATTAATCATTTTAAATTAGCAATTTTAAATTAGCAATTTTAATTGATAATATTAAATTAATAATTTTAATTAATCATAATAACTTTTAAGTAGTAATTTTAAATTAGTATATTTAAATTATGATATTTTTTTATTTAAGCAGTAGTTTTAAATTAAAATTAATAATTTTAATTGATTAAATATTATTTATAAATTATAATTAAGAAGTAAATTAAAAGCTTAAAACACGTAGGCAGTGCCGTCACACAATTTTTTTTTTTTGGGGGGGGGGGGTTGAGACAAGAAATTTCCCAACTTAACGATTCGAAATTCCCAACTTAACGATTCAAAATTCCCAACTTAACGGCGTCGGGTACGGATACCAGCTCGGGTGTTATGCTCGTTATCTGACCATGATTAAAAAATACGAGGCATTATTCCCAGGTCTTTTCTTCGAGATAGACCCGACACCCGAACCAACGTTGTGGCACGCAACATTTGTTGCACGCATGTTCCAGTGCAGTGTCCGTTCTAAGTGCGATGTTAATTAACCAAACTTAACGATTGGAAATTTTGAACACAACAGTGCTAAAAATTCCTAGTTCCAACTTATCAACTTTTTATAGGATAATTTTATTGTGGATGTCATAAGGGGGGGGGGGGGGGATAGCAAATACAGCCATGTTCTGAAAATGTAACATGATCTGTAAATAGTGGGAGTGAAAGGGACTCGGCAGTTGTGTCAACCCAACAGCCATTGCTAATCTTAACATAAAGCATAAATAAAATAATATTCAAAAATAAAAAGTATCTACATACCAATATGACCATATTTATCAAGTAGTAATTAAATTATAAATTTGTTTATTAATAACCATTTTAATTCTAAATTAATCAATGCAGGAAAACAGGAATTTAAATTATTATAAATAAATTCAATAAACTTAGAAGTATTCAAAGAGAGAATCCTCCAAAGTTAATGTTAAAACGAAACACATATCACAGAAAATTAGGTAAAGAAAATAGGTACTGAAAGATGCGTCCTCCGTGCATAAGATTTTTCGTAGCAATCGTATCGAAGTCCGAGAAATTTTTTTAACCGAGGGGTGATTTAAATAAAAGAACCGATCGAAAGTTCTGGAAGTTTCTATTTGAAACTGGTAAAAACTAAAAAAAAAAAATATTTATAGAAAAACACACAGGAAACGCAAAGCGTCAACATTACACAATTTTGTGATTGGTTAATCACAAAACAAAACAAAATAACAAAAAAAAATCCTAGACACGAGACTATAAATTTATATACTACTGGCGCGCCGAGCATATATTCGAAGCACCATGGCGCTTCGAATATTAGCTGAAAGAAATTTTACATTGTGGAAGGCAAAACCAATAGGGAACAAAGTGATTTTCGAATAAAAAGGAGAGGATTTTGATTTAGACAATCGCACCTAACACAATAAAAGGAGAAGTTATTTTAATAAAAAGAACACTGTGTGACGTTTGCGTAAAGTGCAACGCAATATATTTTAAAATTCTTTAAATTATAATCTGAACGTTAAAACATATAATATAACTTTGACAATAACGAACAACAGAATGAGCAGATGCGACCATTTTTTAGTCGCCTGCTGGAAATCTGAAAACATTGCTCCTGAATTTAAACAATTTATTATATATTTAAAATGTAGGATTTTTTTTAAGGAAACGATGCCACGGTTTAAATTTTTTTTCGCTTGACGCAATAAAAAATACAATGAAATTTATAAAGCAGTTCCGCCACTTTCGTTGTCTCGGCTACAGACTACATTAGTCAACTCCATCTGGAGCCTTAAGCGTCGTATCGGTCGAAAGTGTGTGCAGCGAAACCAAACACACGAATTTAAGTTTAATTTTACAAGTTGGACAATTTCTAATTTTCCATTAATAACCCTGGTGTTTTTGCTTTCATTTGTTAAAATATTAATTTTCTTCAGACATAAATTTTCCCAACTCGGGTATTTTTAAACCTTGAAATTCCCAACTTTCAGGGCCCTTGCGCCATTAAAACCCATGCAACCAACCAACCAACCCAACTTTCAGGGTTTCCAAATTATGGGGGGGGGGGGGGAACCTCCACAGCGCGACGTGCCTGCACGTAGGGGATGAATGGGTCAGGGAAAATACCTTACTTCAAATCAATCTGGATTGATGCACTGTGAATTCCGGCTCAACTGCCGCCCCATTTCAAGTGTTAAGAAAAGTATCCTTTTACATGTACAAACAAGCAAGACAATCAGACAGACCTACTACCCCATCGTCGTCGACCCCCCCCCCCCCCCCCCCCCCCACAAAAAGTCAAATTTTCTGTCTTCAAGGTTGTTTCACCATTGTTCTCCTTAAAATCATCCCTTCAGGGGACAGAAGGGAAGGGAGCAGGAGATACATGTGGGGTAGACCAGGAAATGCGACGTGTGTTTTCTCTATAGAAATCAGAGAAAAAAAAACTTCGTTTTTTGTTGTTTTTTTTTATGCATTTGTTATTTTTCAACAAAAAAAAAATTAAAAAATGGCTATGGGGGGGGGGGGGGGGTTCTAACCCAAAGTAACCCAATGGTGGCTACGCCACTAGAGGGGGCAAGATCAAGATGAAACAAACAGTGAGTGGAAATAGGGGAGCGTGGTAGTGAAAATGTTTACCACTATTCATGCTGTTGTAAGAAAAATAATAAATATTGCATATTTATATATACTCACTATTTTTTTTTATTTAAAATTCTCAGTACAAATATTTAATAACATAATTTTTTAAAAAAATTAAGTTTACATTAAAACTGATTGGAGACACACATAAAAATATCTTTCTTATTAAAGTTAAAATTATCGATAAATTCTTAGCTTTCTTCTATAAAATACTTTGACACAACATAGATAGATAACCTTTATTGCTTAATGTATTTTAACATATTCCCCCCTCTAACCTATACATACCGCGTACCCGAATTTGCAAGGGATCCAATGCAGTGAAACCATTGACTGGTAATTTATTTTTAAAAAAATGCAATATTAAAAAAGTGAAGGCGGGACAACATCTGAAAAAAGTGCAGGGGCAACCCCGATTCGCCGACGTTGCATCTATATATATATTTACTTATAACCGATTTATGCTAGTTAAAAAAAATTCAATCTTAAAACCTGCTTACCGACTGAAAATTACGATTTGAATCAAATTATTAGTCCAAGATGTGAGCAATTAAACGCCAGTCTCCCGAATCGGAAGATGTAAAAGGGAATTAAGTGTACAAAACATAACCCCTTTTTTTTTATCTTTCGATTCAATTATAGGGGTTCGCACCGACCGCTTTGTGCTCTAAATGTGCAATTTAAAGTTCTCAAGAGTCCGCTTTGTGCTCAAATAAATTTGTTTTTTTTACACGACCAAAATTCACATTTGGGCTACGATTTGATGGAAAAAAAACTTTTTTGATGGAAAACAAACTTAAATTAAAGAATTTGTTGCAGAATTAGATTTAAAAACAGCTGAATTTAACACCTATTATTCTTTTTCAAAATATTAATGAGTAAATTGTTGTAAAACAATCCAATTTTACACACTTGGAATTTTTGTCCTTCCGTTACCTTAAAAAAACATCATATTTTTGGGCATAATATAATAATTTCTAAAAACTGTACTGCAATTTATAATAATTGAACTCTCCTTTAAGTGTTCTAATTTTTCTAGATTTTTCCTTTTTACGGTTTAGCTGAACTTTTAATAAAAAGGTGTAAGTGTGGTATACCACTTCCAAAAAACGTCCTTCCGTTACCATTACTAAAATTTAAATTTAAAAAAAAGTTATTAAGCGCTAAATGCTAGATTTTGCATTTTTAATAAAATGCAGTAAAGTGTATAAAAGTCTACCTATCAGTTATTTGAAATAAAATATATTTTTTTAAATTATGACCATAAGTTGTTGTACAAACTGGCCTTCCGTTACCGCCGGAATTCACCTATTATTATAATTTCCAGAGGGAGAGAATTTCTCAGGCAAAAAATTCTTTTATCTATATATATAAATGTGAAAACCCCACTCATTCACTCATCACTAATTCTCCAACTTCCCGTATACCTATGAAGAAGAAATTTGGCAAATGTGTTACTTATACCTTATATAGGAAAAGTAAGCTATTTTTGTTCCGATCGAACGTATTTAAGGGGGTGTAAAACCCCTTTTTCGATGTTAGTAGTATGGGGTTTACTTCATATACCCGATACTCCCGCTTAGGCTGGTGTGATCACTTTAGCCTGACTGGCAGAGTATCGGCGTAGCAAGCAGAAGTTCCTTGGTTCGATACCAAGTGTAGCCAAATAGTTTATATTGCTACGGTAACAACGTTAGTTTGGGAATCTATTAAAATATGGATGTTTAATCAACGGGAGTATCGCATGTATATCCACACTATCGTACAGCCAACTTCTCCATATTATCAACCTTGCGGGACCTTGCTAATAAATTCGTTACAAATTGTAACTTTTAATACTGTGGTTCCCTCTGATGTGTGACAAATTAAGAATATTATTTATTTCGCTTATAAATATTGTATTTGTATCTATTTTGTAAATTATTTCCTTCCCGTGCGTAGAACGGGTATTTCAGCTAGTAAGTATATATAATTCCTTAGTTATTGGAATTTTAATGCCTGTTTTGACAAAAAATTACTGAAATTTCGATTTTATTAGGCAAAATTATCTTATCCTATACTCCGATCATATATTTTAGCGATGGACCTGGCTTTACCTTTAAGAACTAATTGTTTGTAGCAAAAAAAGGCCCTGATTTAGCTTTAGGCACGGGCCTTTCGACTTTATTGGCCCGTGGGTGGTGGTTCGCACCGCGGGTCGCTCGGGCGAGCCCATGGGCCGGGTGTCTGCCAGCGTCCTCTTGGCTGGGCTAGGTTGCTTTGCGGCGGTCGGGTCACCAGTATGACAAACATCTCGTTGTATGCCAGCTGTACAAAATGGACATTCGACTTTAGGGGCCACAACTTTTATTTAATTACACGTAAATTTTTAGAAAAGTTGCATATCTTTTGAAAAATCCGTTATGATCAATGCAATTTTTCATAACTTTACAGCAATTTAAAATATATATATATATGTATTATTTTTATTTTTAAAAGAATTAGTTGCATGTGGGAATTTTAATTCTTTTAAACTATTTTTTTTTTACGAAACGTGCCCCGGTTAGGGGGTTTAGATACCTCCCTTAAGATCAGTTTTTAGGGCTCCCATTATATATTTAATGATGTACTTTTAGAATATTTTTTCTTATATTTCAATGTTTCCTGATAAATTAAAAAATTATTTTACTACATTCTTTTTTGATTTGTTTCGTGAAACCGAAAAGCATAAATTAACCTATGATACTATACAACCCTCAATAACTCGGTATCATTTATTTTTTTTAGAAAACTTAACAAATTGATTAATATATATTTTAATATTAAAAATTATCTTTTCGTTGATTAAATTTTTTCTGGATTAGTTTTCGATGCCTCTGCTAGGGATGAACGAAAATCTCTTTCTATTGCAGTGAAACCGAAATAAATGGAAGATTTCATAAGCCCACCAGTGCACACAAAGTAGTCAATAAATCAATAGATTTTTTTTTAACAAAATGTATTTTACCCGAGTTGTATGAAATTGTTGTGTACTGAAAATATGGATTTTCAAAATTTATTTTTAATACAGACAATATAAGCATATTATCGACTTTTCAATTAAAAGAAAAAATACTGTTTTACTTTTTATCTAGAAATGTTACTTCATAAAAGATCTAAAGAAGTAACTCTCCATACCATTCGTTTTCCATCGACAGCATTGATGTTAATTAGCATTTCCGTAACGTTCCTGTAGAGACGAGCTTCTGAATGATAACGACACAAAAGCCCGGTTCTACAGGGTACATTCCGAATTGCTTTCGAAACTGTTCATTTGGTAAGATCTCTAAACATCCAAGTCCAAAGAAAACACACTAGAAGAAGACAGAAACAGCACCTGAAAATACATAAACTCACAATTAGTTTTTATTCATAAACAAGGTAGGAACATTCGTTATACGACATCCCTTCAATCCTCTTTCAATCGAACAAGCTCTCAGAGAAGAATATGATTCGCTCAAGAACAATCGATAACTAACACAGATCAATTCCAGGGAACACAGGTTTAAGCCTACTTCCAAAAATGCTTTAATACATCAGAAATGATGGCCTTTCAATAAAATCCTATTGTTACAAACAAACCATAAAAAGTAAGACTTATTGCACCATAATTGCATAAGAATTTTCACAGAACCCAAAAGTAAACTGATAATTCACTGAATTCTGTTTCTCCAACAACGCACACGGATTTTATCGACCAGCTGCCTCTGGTCCGGAAACAAATTTGAATAAATTAAGTTTCGGAACGGAGTCAGAAGAAGAAGAAGAAAAAAAAAATGAAGGATAATTTTTATATATAAACTATATAAAATATTTATATTCCGATTAAACACAACTCTTTTAATAAAAACACTTCATTTCTGAGCTTAAATTATTTGAAAAAGTTTTTTTTATGAAAAAAAAAATAAGATATTTTTTAAAAACGTACTGGCATATTTTAAAATATTAAATTTAAGTTTTTAAAAGTATTTGTCATAATAAATATATTATAATAATCGATATTTTTAGCAAATTGATTATTTATTTTTTACATTTCCTATAAACGAAGCGATAATATAACTGTAACTTTCATTGAACTCCTAAATTCAAAACAAAAACATGATAAAAACCGATTTTACGTTTTCTATAGAATGTCGCTGATTTATTTAGCTTTAAATACATTAAATAAATTGATTGAAAGTCTTCAATGTTGACAGACATTAAAATTTTTGTTACTTAAATTATGAGCCATACAAGGAAGAATTTTAATCCATGGCGATGTGCTCTTATTAATATTGGTCTGGGAGTTTTTATATTGCTGTTTCCATTAGTTATTCTACAAAGTTTTTCATGTGCTCTATTTTATTTATCAATAATAATCAGCCTTTCATCCTTAAATATTCTAAGTGTTAATAAGAAAACAGTTCTAGCTATTTTTCAAACTCCATTTACAACTGCAGAAGACTCCAAAAGTGACAGATTAGGCAAAAAGTTGGAGAGAAAGGTATTAAATACATTTACACAACTTTCATTATTGAAAATTAAGTATAAGTTTTGATCGCCAAATTAACAAAAGTCGGGGGGAGTTAAAATTTCATTATCGTTCTTATGCATATGATGAAGTAAACAATAAGTTTATTAACTCTAATCAATTAGATGCTATAAATAAACAGTTTCCCGGTTCTTTCCAAGTTTGTATTTGAAACATCGATTGCGAATACTCATGATTCACTTTCAACTTTGAAAAATATGTTTAAAAAACAAAGTTTATCTACTGCACAATATTATAACATTGGATGGTTGAAATGCATTGTGAAGTGCATTAGGCAACTTTTCTGAAAAAGCTATATTCACAAAGCTAATGCATTCATGGTGACAAAAAAAGGGCTTTGTTGCCAATCAAACACTTCTCCATTTTTCCACTGCAGGGTTGTTGAAAATATTAACTAGATTTGGGGAAAAATCAGGTGGTCTGTAGAGTACATTTTAACCCATTGGTCTACCAAATTAAATTGTAAATGTCCTTGGTGACAAAGGTTTAGATTGCTTTGGTAATCCAAATACTTTTAACCTTCTGATTTTCAAAATCAAATCTATTACTACTTGCTTAATATAAGTTTTTTTGTATTACTACTTAATTTTTTTTATTTCTAGGAATTCACTTTGTGGAAAGTTTTAATATTTTTAGCATTAGGCATCATTATTTATTATGCTGGATCTGTGCTTTTTGGAGCACCTGTGTTTGAGTAAGTATTGTAAATTTATGACCAAGTTTCAAATTTTTATGTCTTTTTCTAGTTTATATTTGTTAGCTAATAGCTATCAACACAATTGTGCACATTGTGATTAATATATTAGTAATTCAGGGATTATTAGATATCGCGGCCGAGAAAAAAAAACCCATATGCATGGATTTTAATGACTTCAAGGAACATTCATACTAAATTTGAAGAAAGTCGAAACAACCTGTATAGTTGTAATTGCGTAACAAACATATAAAGTGGCTGAGTCAAAGCAGAGACTACACTGTTTCTCGGTCAATTATCCTTTGCTCTATCTTGTCAAAAATTTTAAATTTAAATACTGCAAAGGTGCCGATGTCCTTAGCACCTTGGACTACCAAAGCTGTAGATTAAGGTAAATGGTTGGACCAGGCTGTAGGGACTTGTGTGGTCTGCTTAAAAGTGTGCTGAGCTCCTAATTAGAGGATGGTGAGTTCGTTACTTGTCATCCTACCAAAGATCGCCTCATACTTGCTGGTGAACATTAAATTTATTCTTGTCCATATAACCTTAATAAGGTCACAGTATGCAAGTTTGGAGAGTGGAGTGCCATCTGAGATCTAAAAATTTCAAGCATCCATTTTAACAGTGCATCCCTGAACATTAATCTATTCAAATTACTAAAATATAAATTCATGTAAATTTCAAGTATCCCTCACATTTACATTAATCCATTCAAAGTACTAAAATATAAATTCATGTTTACTGTTTCAAGCAACTTTTTTAAATTTTCATATGTATGCTTTATAATAAAAATACAGCACAGTGAATTAAAGTTTAAGTTAACATATTTGTTCACAAAAAAAGAATAATTTTTAATTTGTGATTTTTTTTAGTTTGGATAGGTTAGTTAATTTTATTCTTGCACATACAGAAACTATTGTTAGTAGATGTTACAATTTTTATAAAATAACTTATTAAGTGAGATTCAATGTTTTGAGGCAACCTTATTTTTCCTTTTTACTCAATGACTTTTAAAATGTTTTAAATATAAACAAAGAATTTGGATATTGATTAAAAAAAAAGGCTTGAAGTTTAGTCTGTATAAACAACTTTAGTGTTTTGCAATGCAAAATTCCACAACTGTTGCTTAAATTTTGATGCAATGTTTTTTTTTTACAGTTATTACAGATTTAATAGATTTTATACAGTTATTATTTCTTATATTAATTTTCTTAGAGTTATTTGATGCAATACTTCCTTACACGTTATTAGCATCTATCATAAATAATGTTTTCAGCATTTTTACTTCCATTTCAGAAAAAATTTAGGATTTGATACAGATTAATTCACTTAAGTAGGAAAAGTGTTTTTCCAAAACCTTAAGCAACAATTTTTGATAAATATTTACATAATTTAAGCTATTATTAAAAAATAATCAAAATTGATCCAACAGAAATCAATAACTTTTAAATGATAGAAATACCTTATGAAATAAAAATATTTTTTATAAAATTACTTTTATTGCAACATTTAAAGTATTTTAATCGAAGAATATTCTGCACCTGTTTTCCTAATTAAATATGAATTTTTATAATTGTTTGTGTTTTAATTTTTTTTGTTTCTTTTATTTAGGTCATATACTGCCACATTATATTTCAGTGTCTTAATGACACTCTTAACTGTCTATCCTTTAGTATGGTACTTTTTCTTCAGTGACAGTCTAACAGCTGTATTAAAAGTATTATCGGATTCAAAGTAAGTATTGTACATATTATAAAATCTCATCCTTTACCTATTTTAGAGCTGTGATTGTCAGGTGTAAAAAAAAATTGTTATCCTAGGTGCCATAGTTTTTAAAATTCTAGATTTGATTTTAAAATGTCTCACATTTATCAACATGTATGGAAATGTTTAATCCCCCCCCCCTCCCCCTCCCTTTTCTATGACTTTTGAAAAAATTTAGTTATTAAGCAATTAGTAAACCATCTTTTTAGTTGCATATTTACATACGTTAAACTACATATAAACTTTTTTAATGTTGTAGAAAGCGATTTATCCAAATTCTTTGCAAAAAAGTGTACTAACTAACCATGTAATGATTGTAATTCCATGTGCCTCTAGTGTAAGGTTAATTAAACCAATCATTCTCTGTGTAATTTTCAAACATTTTGTTTAAATAGCATACAAAATGAAATGCTCCTTGTACAAGACAAATAATTCTCTAATTAAATTAACTTAGATTCTGAAATATTGTCTTTTGTTTCCGATATTGCTTAAAGTTCAAACATAAAAATTAAATAATGTTAAATATGGTTGGAATTAGATTTTTTTGCTAAATGTGTGGATAACATATCTTGGTTGAGTTTCAAAGTTTGTGACCCTTTTAAAAATTTCCGAATCCACTACTTGTTAATTAAATAACCATTTAAGAACTTGTTTAAAGTTGTTAAATATTAAGCATATTAACAAATTAGTTTGACATCAATAAAGATATATGATTATGATTTAACATCCTTTTCAATTACATTAACCCACTAAATAGCGAGGAAAATATAAAAATTGTAAAGGTATTTTCCTGTCAAGAGGGTTTAAATTATATTTTAAATACACTCCATTTTTAAAAGTAATAAAATTGTATTAATAGAGATAGTTTTTCAAACAATATTGTTTCATATTTGAAAAATTTTTCAACATAGGGTATCTTTATGAATTTAAAAATCAAGAAATGCTTAGAAAACTGGTGATTCAAGGACGATTATGGTATCTTGAAAGCTTAAATACAAAATCGTAATTACTCCTAAATATAAGCTTGAACGTGCTTTATATAACTTAACAAAATCTTAGTGATTTGTATAGAATATTTAAAGTTATAGAATATGGAGTCACATAGTCACTTCCCCAACAATACTACTGAAAAGGGATACATTTTTTATCAGTCTTTATATATATGCAAGATATTTTATAACGCTTCTCCCCACTTTAACATTAATTATATCATTACTTTAACTAACTTTATTTCACTTTGGAAATCGTCCCCTTTTCCCAGTACAAAAGCATCCCTCATGTGACTGCTT
Organism: Troglohyphantes excavatus; assembly: GCA_963932185.1. Taxonomy (NCBI): domain Eukaryota; kingdom Metazoa; phylum Arthropoda; class Arachnida; order Araneae; family Linyphiidae; genus Troglohyphantes; species Troglohyphantes excavatus. Next base: position 24,648,785 of record OZ010670.1, on the reverse strand, counting down.
TCCCTCCCACGCAACTTCGAAAAGCCAAACCCAAACCTAGAAAATGGGAACTAAAACTGAGATGAACCAATCAGAAGTATCCAGGTTGCATTCTCCTTCTCAAAGTATTCCGTATTATAAAGAGATTCACAATGTAATCTCGTACTATCAAGTCGGGCTCTGAAGTCCGGAGAAATAAATGTTGTGAACTTAATCTTACAGCCTTTAGTTTATACCTGCATCATTGAACTTATAATAAAATAATAACGACTGCAACTATAAATAATAAACATCACACATATATGTAAGAGGAGTTCTAATATCACCTTTCCCATTTTTTAATTTAAGTACGACTCCTCCAATATTTAACTTTCATTTCGACTTGACTGAAAAAGCCTCTAGGGACATTTTTGAGTGAGGCCACAACAAAAATTCCCTAAAAGTCCTTCCAGAAAATCTTTGTCCAAGGTTGTTGCCCGTAACTTTTCCCTAGATGCCTTAATCAGTCCCCAGTTTTTCTCTGCCTTGTGACATTCGTTTTTCTACCTCCATGATGTAAAGGTCATTCATTCTTGTGTGCTGGCTCTGGGATGTATGAATAAACAGAACTGCTAATTGTATTCGGCTATGTATTCTTTCACAATCCAAATTAACGACTGCAACCCAGAAAACGTCATATATTACATATATATTTGTATTTTTAGGTTTGACAACCTAACTGAAAATCATCTGCATTCCATAATATTGTGGACTATACTTGGTGCTTGGATTGGAGCATTCCCAATCCCATTGGACTGGGATAGACCTTGGCAGACATGGCCCATCACATGTTGCATAGGGGCATCTTTAGGGAACAGTGCGAGTCATTTTATTATAGGATTCAGACTTATTTTTACACATTACAGAGACAGGAAGAAAGTTATGCTTAATAGATCAGTGTAAATCATTGTCACCATTTTTTTTCATAAAAACTTGTTACATAATAAAATTTAAACATGAAAGAAACGTGTATATTATTTATATAATTCTGCTATCAAAACTTTAAAATAACTTTACTGGTTTAAAATGGTGAAGAAAGAATATACGAGTAATTTGTTTAGCTTACCATGTAAATTGTACATGAATTGATCTGACATGTAAGTGCTTAGTGATAGTATTGTGACAAATTTACATATGCAATTTGGTTATAAATTTTTCTGTACCTAATCCAGTTTTATTGGCTTCTCAATTTCGTGCCCATCAACGTATTATTTCAATTATACTATATAACCATATTAAAGCATTAAGGTTCAATGGTTTAAATAAAGTAATACACAAACATTTAACTAAATAAAATGTTTTATTAAAAATTATACTTGATGATTGCTTGGTTTTTGACAATGCAACGGCATCATTTCGTTAACGAAAGAGGGAAATAATTTTTTTTTTCTAACAACAAAACGGATATATAACCAACACCGACTCAAATACAAGGCCATGCCTCTGATTTGTGACGTCACCATGAGTAGGCTGGAATTCTCCTTCCCCGCTGTGTTTCTTCGATTGAAGCGGTTGGTATTTCGAGTAGACGAATAGCATTTTTTCTTTAGAAAATGAACTGTTACGTTGCCTAAACATTATTTACCTTACCTTTGCATTTCATTAAAGATTTTTAAATATATATGCCCAAAAAAATACTCACATTAGCATGAAATTAAAAGTATCAAAGACCAAATTAACAAAAATTCTTTATTGAACTGAGCGTTTATATACAGTTATGCAATTTTATATGTTTGCACCTTTTCCACAACTGTTATCCCTTTTTTCAATGTCTCAATTTTTTTAGACTTTTTTTCAGTTTGAATTTTTTTATATAATTTTTTTGCCTGCAATAGTTTTTTTAATAATGATTTTGTAGCTGAAGTTAATATTAGTTTTAAAACATTCTCAGAACTATGGTCCGCTTCACATTGATCATCAACAACAAAAATCATTACAATTTATTAATTCCAAAGTTTTTTCAACCACAAATGAGCGGTGATCAGTTATTTGTAAAAATTTGGTCTCATTTTCTTTTAAAAGCAATTTTTACATAACAATATAATTGTAACTTACAGCATTTACAATATCTCCAGATGGGTAGATTAAACCACCTCTATCCAGAGATTCAATTAATTTATATTTATAGTTTCATTTTAAAGTGTTGTCAATAATCATTTGTTTTGAACTATATTTACAATTTATTTTTTTCATCGCCGAATGAACACAATAGCCGGAAAGGTATACAATAATAGGCATTGAATTTTCAATGCCTTTAAATTCTTACTCACCAACATTTATGTAAAAATCCGAAACACAAGGACTGTCAGTCTGTATTAGTAAGAAAATAATCTTTATAGAAAAAAGGAAAACCGACTTTAAGGAAAATGCGTTAAAAAGTAAAAAATTATTTTTAATTCTACGATGAGTTGAAAAATTGAATTATTGAATATTAATTTTATACTTAGTACAACTTTTTGAAATCGGCGCCAAAATTTGGGTATAATTTTTGTAAATTGGCACCCACTTCAAAAAGTTGTACTAAGTATAAAATTGATATTCAATAATTCGATTTTTCAACTCATTCGTAGAATTAAAAATTATTTTTTACTTTTTAGCGCATTTTCCTTAAAGTCGGTTTTTCTTTTTTCTAGAAAGATTATTTATTTTTCCCTTTTTGGTTTTTAATTTAGCAGGGGGCTTCGCCCCCTCTTATCATTCACCCAGTAATTCAAGTAGCAACTTCTGCTCAACCGTGTATATTGTAAAACTATCCCTATCAATGCCAATAAATTCTGGTTAAATGAAATGTCATTGTCGAACAATTTCTGTTAAACAATGAAAATATTATGAAATCGGATTAACTGTATAAAAAACCTCCGGAAAATCGACATTTCCGAATATATAGCAGCCGGATAACCAATTATTTTTGCAGATTTTGCCTAAGTTGATTTTTCTATATCCAACAAAAAAAGAATTTTTGAAATCGGACAATATTTTTTTTCAAACGGTCCGGTTAATTGAGAATTCCAGAGATAGTTGAATGCCGGATAACCCGATATTTTTTTCAAATTGCTCCCAAGTGAAACAGCCCTTATCCACAACAAAAAAATTGTGCAAATATCTGAAGTAGAACCGAAATCCCGCGCGAACATACATAAATTAAAAAAAAATACATAACCGTCGAATCTATAACCTCTCGACATGGTGCGCGATTTGGCGGTTTTAATTTAAAGTTTATGTCTGTTTTATTTTGGAGTTTTGGCTGGCGCTCTGTTCAGTCGGTTAATAACAATTGTCCCTGTCAAACTTGTCAAATACTTCCCTGGTTTTTTTTTTAAACCAGTGATGTTTTAATCCAATTTAAACCTGACATCTACATGTTATCAATTTACATTAAAGAACGCAGATTAAATTTTAAGCATAATCATAGATACCCTGGTGTAATATGTAGGAGTAAAGTCGTCCCTGTGTGTGTGTGAATTACACGAATCCATTTTCTGCGCAACGTCCGATCTTTAGGAAACGAAAACAGCTGAACTTTTGGTGTTTTCGTGTAATTTCCCTGACAATTGGGAAGACAGCTTGTTTGTAAACAAGCTGTCTTCACAATTGTCAGGGAATTGTTGTTTGTAAACCATAACTCAGATTATAAATAATAATCGCAGACTAAAGCACACGGAATGTTCACCCATTTTGAGAAAACAAAGAAATTCGCGCTTAAAAAAAAACATCATCGAAGCGAAATCTTCCGTTTCTACCCGCTACCATGGCCTACTCGTAATGACGTCAGCTCCGGAAAGGTCACGTGAGGCACGGCCTTGTCTTTGAGTCGGTGTTGATATAACACAATTTAAATTTTGGTCATTACAATTTGTCATATAGAACTGCTTTGTATGTTTTCGGTTTATTTGCTCGGGTATAGAGATTTTATTTTTTCTCAAGTTTTGAATAAAATGAAACCTTAATTTTAGTGATTCAGGTTTAAAACATACCATTCTAAAATTTTGGTTTTTAACCTTAAAACCTTCATAAAGTTTCTACATACAAAATGATTCAAATGACCATAGCTGAAAATTGTGTTGATTAATATCCTATTCTTGAGTAAATATTCATAAAATTCATCCCTGAAAAGATTATTGTGTGATAAAACTATTAAAATACAACCAAGAAATTTATTTCCATATTAATCGGTGAATTTCGATGTCCATAAAAGTATTTAAAATAATAAATGCTCACTTCTAACATGTGGTGAGTAAGAGAATGTGCATGTACAATATTCGTGAGTTTATTAATGAATGTAATTTATATACATATTTTACAATTGGCTATACTTGATAAATCAAGTTTTGGTGATGAAGGTAGGTAACAGCAATGCAGGTTAACGAACAGTTTATTAGTACAATTTGTGCTTGTACAGTGAGAAAAAATTTGGAAAGTAATGACTGAAAAAAAATTAGTCATTAAGGTTAATGATGTAAACATAATTAATTTATTGCTAATCGTAACTGCAGAAAAGTTTGGCAATATTGAACATGTGTTTATAGAACAAAAATTGGATGTGGTTGTGTTAGAACATGGCTAGAGAGCATTTATGCTCGTCAACCGAAGGAATATTGACACAGATGTAATATATGTCCAATTATATATTGCAAAAAGATCAAATTCACCTATGTTATTTTTTTCAGCATCATCCAATTAATCAAAATCGGTACAGATGTAGTATAGGACATTTGGCGCGCGTGTTTTATAGGGGCGATAAATTTATAGTATGGCAACCCCACCTGACGTTGGTATTTTCCGAGTCTTGTGGCGACTTTCATTCTGGCAACCCTATGCTATGTTTAACGGCAATTTTTCGTCGCCAAAAAGAAACCGCGCCAAATGTCCTATACTACATCTGTTCCTCAAAATCGTCTAAGTTTAACAAAGATTTCTGTCCAAGCATTCATTCTGTCATTTTTATTTTTGTACATTTACATGTTTGGTCCTAAATTGCGGGCTCTCAATTCACCAAATGTATAAGAATGTTGATATCAATATTTACAACTCAAAGTGTGCTTTTTCTCATGATTGATACGTACAACAATAAAATAAAGAAGTTTAAAAGGAATGAACGACACCTAAAACGTATTTAAAATAATAAAAAACTTGTAAAACTTAACGCTGTTAATATTTATTTAAAAAAATCATTATATTCCTTATTTTTCGCGGAAGAATTGATAATCTTATTTTAACCACTGATCTCTACATTCACTTCACTTCTTAAAGAACTTCCTTGTCAACACATTTCTAAAAAAATAATTTTCCCTATGACGTCATTTTACATGACAAAATATTAGAAATTTATAAATGGTTTTAAAATCTATATTAAAAAAAACTCAATAAAAAACTTTCAATATAATGGGAGGATATTTATTTATCTATCTTTTTAAAAATAAGTTTATTTATATAAGTAAATTTTATTATAAATATTATATACGTGCGTGGGGGCAAGAAGCATGCGTTGTGACGATGACATCTAGTCTAGTATGTTTATTTTTATGAAACCTTCGTACGTCTGTGTAAGTGTACAAATAAAAAAGTGAAATTGAAGTTTAGAGAAGTTGATAAAAAGTCTCCAAATTGTGTTTCAAGATTTCGAAGGTACTTTCCTAATTTGTTTTGTGGGAAGTTATGATGTAGCATTTAAAAATATATTTGCTCTACTTTGTAATTCTATCCATCTCGGTAACTTTGCTTATTGTTGTTGATTTAGTATTGTTTACATACATATTTAATAGATCCTACGGGATAAATGTAAGCTAACCAACTTGAGGTTTGCTAATCGGGTTTTTATGATGAATTAATTCAGAATTTGGAAGACTTCAGAATGTAAATTTGAAATATTTGGTCTGCATCTTGAGTTCAACCCTTAAAAATAGAATTTTAACATAATTTTCGGGCTCATGTTCTTTTGGTAAATATTAAAGTATACACAGATTCACAACATTCCGAAGAAGTAAACAAATTTGCGAAGAAGTTTGAAATATTTAATTTTTGAACTAGTAGATATGCAAAGAGTTTTAATAATATAGGGCGAAACTGGGTAAGGAAGTTTCTGAACCTCTTTTCAATAAATATGATGTTTTCGAAAGAAAAAACATAATTATATAGTCATTAAATATTTAAATAAATAAGTGAAGTTTTTCTAAAAGTAAAAATGTGATATTTAGTTAATACATCTTAAAGTTCCTTGCAGATTAACTTGATAAAAAAAAATAGTGTTTAAAACTACTTAATTTATAAGATTCTTTCTGAGATCTATTTTTTAAATATCATTAGATTAAACAAACTTGAATTTCCTTTAAATAGCTTTAATATTTTCTTAAAAAGATTGTTTGATTCAAAATAATTACAATTAATATTTTGAATGCTGCAATAAAAAAAAGTGGTTCTTAAATTAAAATATAAATAAGTACCATGAAAATTGAAGTACACATTTCTAAATGTACTTGATATCTTGAAAATTATTTTTATGGTTGTTTAAATTTATAATAATAGGGTTTATATGCAAATGGCATACAAGGAACTTTCGAAAAATTATGTTTAAGGGCAAAAAGGTAAATTAAGTTAACAAATTCTTTAATTGCCGACCATTGTCACAAAGAAATTGTACCCTTGGTAACAATATCTAAATATAATTTAAAAATTGCTGCTAAATGTAAGTTGTGCCATATGGATAGCTCTCAACTTATTAAATAAATATTGATGTTATTTTGTCATTGTTTGCATTTAAAATCACAATTGTTGTGCTTTACGAAGTCATTTTGAATTAAAACCTTAATAGCAGTGTTAATTCTTGACATCTTTTAAATGATGCCCCACCCTGCTTTGCCATCTTCCTTAAAAATTGAATCGTATCTTTTTTTAAAAAAATTTCCTCCTTTCTACTGAATCACTTAGTATTCAACCGGTTCTCTTTTAACCAGCTCTCTTTTATAAAACCAGTTATCTTTTTGGTTCCTTACTATCAGAATGAGGAAACTTATAATAAAAAAAACAGGTTTTTCTACACCTTGTGCATAACAAACGTACGTAACATCAATGCTTTATTACACAGGTGTGGTAAGGGGCATTTTACAAATCGACATATTTGGCATTTTTAGAAACGTTGTAACCGAATCTTACTGAGAATTATAACATTTGCTAAAAAATATTGGTCCTTTTGTAGAGTTGGTAAGGTTTCAGAAGATGCTGTACTAAAGCCCATCACCAGTGGCAAAGTGTGACTTTTTGTAATGATCATCGCTCAGTGCGGCAACCCCCTCTATTTCCAAGGTAATAGCTTATTGAGACCATTAATTTTTTGCGTTCCCGCACCCTTTGGGGGTAGAAAAAACATTTCAAAATTATTTTCCACTGGCATTCGTATCTAAAAATGATAACTTACTGTATTTATGTTGAAAGTAGCTCAGAATGAAGTAAGAAATGAACAGCCAAATTTAATTGTTTGTGTATGCTGATGTTTATATATATTTATATTAGTAAAAGAAATAATGAAAGAAATTTGTTGTATTACTGGATACATTAAAATAGCATTAGTTTAGGAGTTTTTAGGACATAGAAATAATGTTCAAAGCTGTTAGTCGAGCAATGTGCAACATAATAAAGTGTTAACTTGCTCTTCTATCAATCTATAATGAACTTTTTCAAAATATTCCTTGAATTTGGTTAATTTCTGAAATCTTTTTTTCCTCACACAGAATATTTTTTGGAAAAAATGTGTTAATTAGGGGTAATTAGTTGATTGGAACTTTTATTATACAGAAAAAATGTTTTCCATAATGTATTAAAATTTTTTTTTTTGGAAAAACTGTTCCTTAAAAAAATGAAAAGTCAGATGAAAAAACACAAAAATTAAAAAACTTAAAACAAACTGACAAGTTAGAAAATTTAATGCAAAAATACAGACTAAATATGTTGAAAAAAATCAAGGGCAATCTCTATTTCTAAATGTGGCCTTAAAGAGCCAATCTGGCAATCATACTGTGCAGGAAACGAATGTCTAAGGTTGCTTGAGGAATGGATAAAATTTACCAATGACTAGTCAGTTGTCAGTTTAGAGACTATAGTCTCTAAAATACTATAGAGACTAGTATATCTCTAAAATGACCTGGCTGACAAGGATTTTTTGAACACTGATCTGATTGGTTGACTCTCATAAATGGGATTCAGTCCAGTGGTGGCTCACCCACTACAGCAAGTACAGCCGGGCTGCACCTAAATTCGTTAGTGTATTTTAAAACTAAACTCAGATATTTTATTAATTTTCTTAAATGAAGATTAAAATTGAAAATGAAATTTCTACGGTAGTAAACAAAATCTCCAATAAATAGCAAGCCTGTTACCGTAATGCACAATTCAGGAGGGGAAAAAACTCCCATTCAATTAAAATTGCAGCTAAAAAGCGAAATTCGAAATCGGCTGCATCGTTTCCATGGCAACCTCTACGTAGTATGGGGATTCCCCCATGCTAATGCACTGCATTTGTGAGAAGGTACAGCCGAAATGGATTTTCTTGTTTTAGCTGCATTTGAGGTTCGATATGCTGATTGGCTCTTGGGTGAAACGAGAACTTACGAGAATATCTATCTCCAAACGGAAATGGTTTTCGTGATACATTTACTGTGTGTTGTTGTTTCAGGACGTGGTCCTACCGTTGTTTCGTTATGTAAGTTAATATTAAAAATAACCGATTCGCATGTTTAAAAGAAGGGAGGATTGCTTTAATTAAAAAAAATAAGTAAGTTTAAAAATAAATTTTGTAAAAATTGAAAGGAAACTTTGGTTTGAGTAGTGAATAATAAAGAATTTCCGTTCACGTATGAATTTTAGAAAATAGGGGGGAGGGGGGGAATTCACATGATTTCGGCTGCACTAACATTTTCGACCACGGGCCGCCACTGATTCAGTCTTCTTTAGCGATAACTTGGCGCAACTTTAATCAAAAGAATCTTGACACTTGGCAGGACAGGATTAGAACGTGATGCGTTTTTTAGATTTTAGTTGATTAAATGGGTTAATTTTTTGGTATGTTTTAAACGTTTTAAGAAAAGAAAATTAAATAAAGTAAACAAATGCATTTAATAACTTTTTTAAGATGATAAAATATAAAATAAAATAAAATTTTTTAAAATTGAATTTAAAAAAAATTAATAATTTCTTTATGATATGCGAATCTACCGATGACTGGACCCTTCGCTACTGAACATTACCTATATTTACATTAACTCCTGCTCTGTTTGACTGTAGAAATATTCAAGATTAAGTTAAGTTATTTGCTCGGTAATTTGAGAATACAAACCATATGGTTTATATTCTCAAATCATCGAGCCATCTTCAAAAGTTCACCCACATTTTTCTACACATTTCGTGTAGAAGGGACCTAAGATCACAACAATGTAAAAACCTTTAAAGACTTTAGACACAAATAATGTATATTTCTGTTGTTATCTCTTGTTCTACAAGGTACTAAATTTGGTTGCTTTTAAATATTAAATTATTATTACTGCATCAACTTTTATTGTTTACTAAATTTGAAATTTAATTGTTTTACCTGATCATTTCCTTTATATTCAACTAGCTGTACGGTCTAGCGTTGCTGGGAACCAGTTAAGGCTTATAAATTAAAAAGTAGAGTTGTCCCCGTCTTGTTTTGAACCCTTGACCATTTCTTCCATGTTGCAACCTTCTACCTACTAAGCTGCAAAAGCTTTGCTAATTTCCTCCCTAACAAAATCTTTTTGCTAGTATCTCTATATAACACATGCTCAGTTCTGTCTCACTATGGCCTTATGATTTCTATTGGATGGAAACTTTAAATATTAATTTCGAAATAACTAATTAAAAAAATCCAGTATCTCAGGTGTGCAATTAGTAGTAGTTGAATAGTTCTTATGTTTAAAATGTTAGACATTTTCATGCAGGGTTTAGTAGAAGTATTTGATTTTCATGTCACAGGTAGACCCTTTCTTTATTATTATAGTTTAAAAATATGTCCCTTAGTATAAGTAGGAGAAAATAATTGTTTCACCTTGACTTCTAAAAAATCAATGAAGAAAAAATATATACACATAAGTATTTCTACTATTTAATTACAATTTTTTTTTTCTTCAAATAAAATTGTTGTAAAAAAATAAGTGCACATATGATCCATGTTAATATTTTATATTGTAATTAATATAAAAAATTAAATTCATTTTGACGGAAATTAAATAAAGAGAACAATGTTTTCTTAATATTTTTCCAAAAAGTGCATATAAATTTTATCCCCAAGAGTGAATATAAATTTTAAATTCATTTTCCAAAATTGAAGAAAAAAATCGGTCAAAATGTGCTGGGGTACTTTTTTTTAAAGTTATATTAAAATTTAGAAAAAATATAAAAAAATGTATATATTTTTTAACCATCCTCCTATGAATATTAAACATAAAAATAAAATTTCCTTTTTCATGCCTGTTATGTTCACAAAATGTATGCTTTATTTTTTTTCCTATTGTTTAGTATATTTTTCTTTTTCTTTTAGCTAAAATGGTTGGGCTTCCTATTGATTTTTCCCCTGCTCGCCAATAAAAGCATTCACACGTTCCTAACGAATCCCTTTCATCAACCATGGGGGAAATACCAACTGTGTGGGTGGAAAACAGTGCAGATTCGCTGCTGGATATCGCTGTCAGGTATTGCGTCAAGTATCCCCGTGCCTTCTGCCAATACAATCCAAGGGAGCCTGGATACGAGCTAAGAGATGGCCTCTCACTTCCCCAGGAGATATGTGAACACTTGCTCTCCGTCATCAAGGATGAGCTCAGCGATGACAACTTTGACTCGTTAATCAAGCTGTTCAAGGATACGACCAGAACTCGATTGCGTCGCGTCAACCTCAGCAATTCCCACATCACCGACAACGACCTTGTATTCCTCTCTAATCACAACATCACTGAACTCAATATCTCCGGATGCAAGCGTCTGACGCGGGGCGCCCTGCACTCGATTACGAAGCTGTGGAACCTGCAGTCACTGAATGTTGGATCGAGCGCCCACATATTTTATGATGAACGTTCTTCTTCGAAAGCAACAGGGACGGATGACGATCACTTGTTGCACCACTGCATGGATCTGTTGTACGCGAACGTCGAGGACAGCGTGCCGAGCATCTTCGAACCTCAGACTCCGGCACACTTGGAGCTGCCCAGATTGAAGAAGTTGACCGTGTTTGAGTATTTCAAGCCGGAGTTGAATTCCTGCTTCATGTCCCTGGTGAAGAGTGCAAAGTATCTGACGTATCTTGATCTCTCCAGGTGCGAACTGCAGGGGGACTTGAATGGGCTGCTTGTGCAGAAGCACCTGGGTTCACTCATTCTGTGTGATGTTCTGAATGTGCGGGAACTTACACCAGCTGTGTGTCAAATCAAAACATTGAAGTAAGTTATTTTTAATTAAAAGTTCAGGGTGGGCATTTTTTCGGCTGGCAGTGCCTGCTCTTTTCCCCCCATGTAAATAGCCTTTCTCTTGGTTCGCGTAAATTTTATATAAATTGAACAAAAGAAGGGTCAGATTTACTGTACGGTCACCCTTGGTGCGATTTTTTTTCCACATTTGGCAATTTTTTTTTTTAAATGGCAAGCCCTCGGACCCGACAAGGAATTGCAGCAACCCTATTGGACAACAGTTGTTTTCTTTAGATCTCGCTCGTGCAAAAAGTCGCCAAAATGGCAACTTTTGTCGATATTTTGGGGTACTTTTTTAAAGTTATATTAAAATTTATAAAGAAATGTATTATTGAAAATATAAACTAAACTCTCTTACTTGAACAACTTTACAATTTTAATGTTTTCTATTATGCTTAAAGGGCAAGTAGATAGATCTCTTTTAATTCGATTTGCAGGTTTAATGGTCAGCAACTATTCAATTTTTAGCAAAAATCAGCAGTTTTACATTTTTATTATTTTATAAATAGAAAATTTAAAAATGTTGTGAAAATTATGTGGGTTTTAGTATTTTTTTTATGCTTTGACCTCAATTAAAAAATATGTAACTTTTTTTTTTTATTTCTCCAAATTCTTGTTAGTATGCTTGCAGTATTTTATTTTCACTCGCTATGTTACTTTTCTTCTTATACAAAAAATAAAGCATAAGTGAAACTTCCTATTTTAGCATCACAATGAGACATGACTAACATTTTTTTACTGCAAAAAAATTAGTAATTTTTTTTTGCTATACTAACACATGGTTCGCACAGTCCTTAAAAGTCCTTAAGAACTACTTAATTTAGGTAGGTCCTTAATTAAGGGCCCTTAAAGTCCTTAATTTTCTACTAAGGTCCTTAATTTTTGTCAAGCATGAGTGTTTTTTTTACTAATTCACATGGGAGGTATTTTTTTATGTCTAACCTGAAATGTCAAGTTTTTAAAATTTTCGGAACCCAGAATTCCGGGTGCATTAAAAATATCGGAATGTTGAATTCTGGGTTTTACTTTGATCGTGTCCACATTTTTGATCGTTATACGCAAGTGTAAATCGGCAAGGTGAGAAAGGCGTCAATATACGGATTTAGTGACAGAAAATAAGTGCAGTTTTGATCTCTTTTATCCGATTTTTTAGTCAATATTATTTCATTATCATACACGACATTTCATCGTTAGAAAATCACAGCTCGTTTGTTGTTTTGTGAAAAATCGATACTCATTCTAGAAAATTGGGGAAATTCACAAGAATGTAGCATCTTTAACATTTCTGCGCCAGAGTTTGCCGGAAGTGGCATCCTGCGTCAACTTGCTACGAAATCACATTTACATGCAATTTTGCACCAAAACATTACGATTCTCCGCCAACGACACCAAAAAATATACTAGGTCCTTAAAAATTATCGAGAGGTCCTTAAAAAGTCCTTAAGAACTACTTAATTTTTACTTTTGAAAATATGTATGAACCATGTAACAGTTTATAGTTATTGTGAATGTGGGAAATTCATCATACAAGATTCTTCTCTAGAGAATAACTCTATCAAAAGCACAAACTTTATGCATGAATGAATATACTCTGAAATATTGCATGAAATGCCAATCCGCTAAAATAATTTCTTCACAATAATCCCACTTTGGCATTAAAAAAAATAAAATATTCCATATGGGTGCCTATTTGGTTCTTATTTTTAAAAAGTGTTAACATACAATTTAAAAAAACAATTTGCGGCGGCGTAGTTTTATTGGGTGATTCCACGCTATTGGTGACTCCATTTCAGAAGGTTAAATTATGTTGTTGGATAAATTAATGTTAGCCATAGTATTTAGGAAACAACTTAGATTTAATGATGCAATTATGGAAGTTATGAATTTACATTTAAAGGTTAAATGGGTGATGTTGCAATTACATGAGGAGCATGAGACATGTGATGTTGTTACTATGGCTGGGTTGCTGGGAATGTCTGTGTTCAGTCAAGTGTTGTCGAAAGCGGCCGCTCCCCTGGTGGGGCCTCTTTCGTTGGCGAACTCTCATTGGATTGAGATATCAACAACTGACTTAATGTTGCATGCCTCTCTCGATTTCTAGGAACCGAAAGAAGGGTCTATGAACTCCAGGCGCCGCATAGTCCTTGCCCAGTGATTTTCATCGGAAATCACGAAAGAAAGAAGAAAAAAACTTGCAGGTGACTGGAGTTACAGGTTATTGAAATGGCAGAAGTGCAATGAAATGGCGCATGTGTGAAATTACAGAATTTGTTATGTGATATATAAAAATATAGGCATTAAATACACTGGTTTAAAATTTAAAGTATGCCATTAAAATTAAGATATGAATGCCATTAATAATTAAATTTGCACTTCCGTAAAAGGCACATCTCCACAATTACTAAAAAGCAAGACATCGCAGCACATTGTAGCAGTGAAAGAAAAGAAAAAAAATCACTGTAAAAAGCAGGCACTCGAAGAAACATCTATTGAAGACCACACTTGTTTACGATAAACAGCTGAAGCAGAGAGGGAGTCTCACGTTCCCCCACTGAGTGGGTCCAGTGACGGGGAGAAAGAAAGCACTGCGTGGTGTCAGATTACATGGCTAATGGGGAAGCCGAAGAGGGGTGTGTCTCGAAATGCTGTTGTGGGGTTGAAGTCGCGCTTGATTTATGAGAACAGAGGGGAAGACCTGTCCGTCTGTAAGTTGCAGGAAGAAAGTAGGTCGCGAACTCTTCACTTTGGAGCCAAAGGAAAATATTGACGTTACGTTTGAAGGGGTGGATGCTGGAAAAACGATGTGGCGGTTGACATCGGGAGGTGTGTGATTGGAGTGCGCTGTGGGTGCCTGGAAGGTCTTGCTTTAGCGGAGGTGGTCTGGCCGACGGAGAAGGGGGGATGTTGAAGGATGGCGGTCGGGGAATCCCTGGTGGCATTGCGGGATTCAAGCAGCGGGGGTTGCTGACCGCGCCGGCAGCCAGAGAAGGGGGCGGAAGAAGGTGTTGTGATATACCGTGCCGACAGTTGCGCCCATGGGTCGGACGGGATTCCCAGTGGTGGTTGAAGTGATCCGGACTGTAGTGGTTGCCAGGGTGCGGGTTGAAGGGGATAATCCAGAACGCTGTGTTGAGTGCGCTATCTTGGCAGTGGATCGCCAAAGACGTCTTGATGTGGGTTTGTTGTCTCGGCAGTGGGTCGCGGAGACGTGTTGAGGGTTGTGGTCTCGGCAGTGGGTCGCGGAGAGGTGTTGAGGATTGTGGTCTCGGCAGTGGGTCGCGGAGACGTGTTGTTGTGGCGCGCTGTCTCGGCAGTGGGTCGCCGGAGACGTGTTGTTGTGGCGCGCTGTCTCGGCAGTGGGTCGCCGGAGACGTGGTGGTGGAGCGGGATGCGGGTCGCAGGCAGTGAGTCGCGGCGACCATCCCGTTGTCGGAGTGCAGAGCCGAGTCGATGACCTCATCAGCAGTGTGGCGCGTGCGGAATTCCAGGGACATTTGCAGGGTGTTGCAGTTGTCCGATGCGCAGGTTGCGATAATGGTCATCAGTTGAAGGGCTTGCAGTTGTCCGAGGCAGGAGTGGCGCAGAGAGTGTAGGTGTCTGGATTACAGGTGGCAGGTGCGCAGTCACGTAGATGCGGTGACTACGCTGGCATAATGAGAGTCCGTTATCACCGATTGCAGGTGCGTGTTTCTATTGTCCGGTTCACCAGTGCGGCGGCGTAGTTTTGTTGGGGTGAGGCCACGCTATTGTTGACTCCATTACAGAAGGTTAAATTTATGTTTTTGGA